>JAWZYU010000013.1:29053276-29697520 GCA_038380435.1 Ryuthela nishihirai
AAGAAAAAAATCTCAATTCTAAGAAGCACATTAAAAAACCGCATACGTAATGCGGTTTTTTAATGTACTTCTTAGAATTGAGATTTTTTTTTCAAGCTAAAACGAGCTTCCTGAGCGCCACCTACATCATAAAAATATGCCACGGTAAGCTCCACAAATATAAAAATTAATGCTAGTTTCTCATGTAATTAACACTTTTTTATGCGGAAATTTTCACCAAGCAACGTTATGCGGATAGGGTCTTTATAGGATTCTAATGGGATTCTCTTTTCATTTTTTATAGACCCCAATTTAATTATCTCTATACGTTAAATCGCCGTGTAATCGATGAGAAGATTTATTTCGACATCCAATCAAGCAAAGAATACCATAAACTAAAGTTTGTTATTAAAGATATTTGCTTTTTAAATACATAGCTCTCGTGAAAGAAAAACAATGTGTTGTGAAAGTACACTGGTGTGCAAAAATTAAGTCACGACCTCATTAGGAGCAAGGGTGGCTGAGGCGGTAACGCGCCAGACTTGTAATCTGCAGTTCCCAGGTTCGAGTCCCACCTGGGCCAGCGTTGAGATCAGTAGGGGACATCGACGGGCTTGGAAAGGCCTCCATCCATCGGATGAGACGTAAAGCCTTGGCCCTCTCCCCTCTCAGAGGTTGGAGGAAGAGGAAGATATGGGGAAAAAAGGTTGGAGGAAGAGGAAAAGGTTGGGAAATGTTGGAGGAAAAGGTTGAAAGGAGGGGGAAATGTTGAGAAAAAGGGTTAGGGGAAGATTGGAAAAAAGGTTAGAGGAAAAGGCTAGGAAATGTTCGAGGGAAAGGTTGGAGGGAGGGGAAAATGTTGGGGAAAAAGGGTTAGGTGAAAATCGGAATAAAAGGTTAGAGGAAAAGTTTGGGAAATGTTGGAGGAAGATGAAAATTTGGAGGATGGGGAAAATGTTGGGAAAGAGGGTTGGGGGAGAGGTTGGAAAAGAGATTGAGGAAATGGTTGCGAAAAGGTTGGAGGAAGGGGAAAGTTTGGAGGAAGGGGAAAAGGTTGGAGGAAGGGGAAAAGGTTGGAGGAAGGGGAAAAGATTGGAGAAAAAAGAGAAGGTTGTAAAAGGAAGGAAGGTTAGAGGAAGGGGAAAAGGTTACAAAAGAGATGGATGAAAAGGTTGGATGAAATTAACGTGTATAGGGTATGGCTCTTTTGCACACGGGGTCACAAAGATCCCGTGCGCAGAACCCGTGCCATACCCTATGCATGCTAAAGAGCACAGTGGCTGGTCTTAATGGGAGGCTACATCTGTCTCTTAAAAGCTGTTCCAGTGGGTTCTCTTCCCGGAACCTTCTCTGAGCTCTAGGGGTCTTTGTGATCTGGACATTGTGCGCAAAAAAAAGTGCCGTTCAGAGGTAAAACAACCCAAATCAAGATATTCAACTCTATCTTTTCTCCAAGAAATATCAGTGTCAAATAAGGACACACAACTACATTTATTACTTAATTATTTTTAATAAAATATAATGCTTTAAAATACGTGTAATCTTTTTTTTTAGGGACTTCTTATAAAATGCTTTAAATGTCCATTACTTTAAAAAAAACATTCAGAAATTTAAAATCTTGCTTGGATGGAAAAATATTTCGTGAAATGCCTGTTTAAAAACACCTGTTTATATATCGAAAAAATACTGTTTAGAAACGGTCGTTAAAAAAAAAACTGTCATTCTGTACTTTTTTTTTTGAAATATTTTCCTAAACTTCTTTGTGGAAGGTTTAGAAAATTTTCGTTAACCCAGTGAATTTTAATTTAAAAGGTAATTTTACCTGAAGTCGTATCCATTTTAGCTAAATACGTATAAGCCAAAATTTGCAGAGGAACAGAAACACCCAGGATGACGACACCAAACATAATCAGCTTCGCCATTTTCCTTTGCGACGATGGGTAATGAAACTCAGCGGCGAAGGATATGTACTCAAGGCGACTTCAATCCGAGTTTGGGCTTTCGAGGAAACGGAAGGTGATGTTTGTGATAATGTCACTTCCGCAAAAACGGTGTTGATTAGGCACATTTTCAGTTGGTGTAATCAAGAAGCTGCGTATGGAGATTTGGTCTTGTAGGAAACAAAACTTGCTGCTTAGGCAATATCAGTTAATGAAATACGAGATATGCAATAAATATTGCATAGAGGTAAATTAAGTCGTCCCGCGGCAGACTGGTTAGTGCGCTTGGTTACTGATCTTAAAGGACCTGGGTTCGAGTCCCGGGTAAGGAATGGACGTTTGTGTTGTCTTTCTGATGAGGTCCTGCCATCCTCACAGACCTTATACTGTGACGCATTAAACTGACAGACTCCTGTCAGACCTCTGTGGCAAGCAACTGCTTCAGGGGGGGGGGGGGATTTATTTTATTATAGGTATATTTTAAGCTCTGCTCACTATCTGGCTGCATTAATAGGGGTAGAAGTTGGTTTGGGTTTTTTACCTCTGAACGGCACTTTTTTGACACACAATGGACTAAACTACCCAATCACAAGTACCAAGGATGGACTTGGAAAGACCGCCGTCCGTTTAGTGGGACGTTAAGCCGTGGCGAGGTATCTGGGAGAGCCATACCCTGTGCACGTTAAAGAACACGCTGGATGGTCTTCCAACCTTCTCTGAGCTTTCAGAGTCCTTGTGACCTGGCCATTTAGTCCACTGTGTGCAAAAAAGGCCGCTCAGAGGTAAAACAACCCAACGTCAAAGAACACGCTGGATGGCCTTGACGGGAGGCTACCATCTGTCACCCAACAGCTGTTCCAGTGGGTACCCTCCCCCAACCTTCTCTGAGCCTTCGGGGTCCTTGTGACCTGACCATTTAACCCATTATGTTATTGTGTCACGTGACACGAAGGTTGCCAGATCACTAATTTCTGAAAAAATCGTTGCCAGATATTTTTTCTGAATTGTGTAATAAACCCTAGTGTTCGGATACTTTTTTGAGCGACTGTACCATCATTGTAAACACTAACATCGATTCATTAAACGTCCCTAAAAAAATAATTAAAGAATAACGGTGATTATTTAAAATTACTAAAGATGTTAGAAGGTCGAAATTAAAATCGAAAGAAATCTGTTCATGATTTTGATTATTTCTGTCACAGTTTGCAGGAATAATAAAAAACAAATTTTATGATGACTGAGCTCGAACTAGTTAATCATATGCGATCATCATGCACAATCGTTTCGGGGAAAAGTTGGCTCAGTCGATAGCACGCCAGGCTCCTAATTTTCAGTTCTCAAGTTCGAGTCCTGCCTGAGTCAGCTTTGAGATTTATGTCCGCAAAACTGTTAGTCAGTAGGAGACATCGTTAAGCCGTGTCCCCGTGTGTGGGAGAGTCATACCCTGTCCACTTTAAAGAGGAGGGCTTTAACAAGGGAGCTACCATCTATCTCCTAACAGTTGTCCAGTGGGTCCCCTTATTCCAACCTACTCGGGATCCTTGTGACCTGCCCATTTTGTTCAAAACGTGTCGCTCAGAGGTAAAACAACTCAAGACTTAGTGGAAAACTTTATCTGTTAATTTCCATTTTGCCCTCGGTGGTGAAAGGGGAACCGTTGCACTTGGAAAGGGCGCCGCCTCTTGCATGGGACGTTAAGCCGTGGTCCTGCGTTTAGGAGAGTCATATCCTTTGTACTTTAAACAATACGCTGAATGGCCTTGAAGAGAGGTTTACATCTGTCTCGTAATAGCTGTTCTGCGGATCCATTTCCTCTAAACTTTTTCTGATCACTTAGGGTCCTTATGACCCAACCATTTAACCCACTGTGTACAAAAACCATCCCAACGCACGACAGTTTTCAAAACTTTATGAACCCCTAAGGTTGGGTTGGGTTGCTTTACCTCTGAGCGGCACTTTTTTGCACACCCTGGGTTAAATGGCCAGGTGAGGAGAGGGTAGGGGGAGGGCCCACTGGAACAGCTGTTGGGAGACAGATGGTAGCCTCCCGTCAAGGACATCCACTGTGTTCTTTAACATGCACAGGGTATGGCTCTCCCGCACACGGTACCACGACTTAACGTCCCATCCGACGGACGGCGGCCTTTCCAAGCCCAGCGGTGTCCCCTACTGACCGTGGACAGGGCGGGAATTTTGCGGAGATAAATCTCAACGCTGACTCAGCTGGGAGTCGAACCTGGGAACTGCAGATTACGAGCCTGGCGCGCTACCGACTGAGCCACCCCCGCCTCTTATGAAGCCCTAAAAAGCATTTAGGGCAAAACACAAATTTGAAAACATATAGTTTTTAGGAAAAATAAACAAAAAGTTCAAATGAAGGAAACGAGAACCGCAACTACAAGAACGCATATCGCGTCTGTCGTATATGAGAAATCTCGTTTTCAAAGAGGCATTTTTCTTCTTCCTACTGTTTCATTCCTTAAAAGTTTTAATTTGAGCTAGTGGATGATGTGAAAAATGCAAATAGTATTTTATTAGTAATTATATAACATAAAAGTATTTGTGTTTCAATCCTTAAACCTAAAAAGTTGCATTTTCCTCACTTGTCTCAGGAAAATGTTTAGATTATTGCTATCAGTGGAATATATATTATATTATTTGTAAAACTTGATAACAACTCTGCCGTTTCGTATTTAATGACTTGTAAAGATATAAGCCGTCCCGTGGCCGAGTGGTTAGCGCGCTTGGCTACTGATCTACGGGACCTGGGTTCAAGCCCCGGGTAAGGCATGGATGTTCGTGTTGTTTTTCTGCTGAGGTCCTGCCATCCTCTCAGACCTTCTACTCTGGCATATAAACTGACAGGCTCCTGTCAGACCTCTGTGGCAAGCAGCTGCTTGAGGGGGTATTTATTTTTTTTTTAAAGATATATGCGAATTATAATATTTCATTAATATCATTCAAACCGAAAAAGAGTTTTTTAATTATCATTTTCATTGTTTCCAATTTGAACTTCGTGACGTTCACATTCCACCATCAAAATTTCACATTTCTATCATTGATAATACAGCGTTGCAATATTCGTTTGAAATTTTAGAATTTTTAATCTTTTTCACCGTTAGAGGGCGTATTTATAGTGTTTGAAAGATTCCGAAAGGGCGAATTATATTTTATCAATTCCTATCTAACCTTAAAAAGATTTTTTTTCAATGATCTCAAAATACAACTATCTGCTAAAACAAAAAATTATCTTCACCCCCCCCCCCCCCCCTGGGTCTAAGAGGTCAATTCATTGTTGCCAATGGAACATCATGGCGTTAACATTCCACCACCAAAATTTTAAATATCTGTCTTAAATACGTCGTTTACAATATTTGTTTCAAAATTTGGAGTTTGAAAATTTTTCCACCGTTAGAGGGTGTAATTATAGTTTTCGGAAGATTTAAAAAATGTGAATCATAATATTTTATTAATTTCTATCTATCCCAAAAAGAATTTTTCATTATTCTCTAAAACAAACAATTATTTGCTAAAACAAAAAAAGGTATGTTTTCCCACCCCCTCTGGGTCTAAGAGGTCAACTCATTGCTGGCAATGGAAACTTCGTGACCTTCAGATTCCACCACCAAAATTTAAAATTTCTAGCATAAATACATCGTTTGTAACATTCGTTTGAAATTTTGGAATTTTGAAAATTTTCCGTCGCTAGAGGACGTAACTATAGCTTTAGAGAGTTTCGAAATGTGCATATCGTAATATTTCATCCATATATATCCAACACAAAAAATTTTAATTTTTCTATGTATACAAAAAAATTCGATGTCTGCAGATGGACAGACAAACAGATAGAGAGACAGACGAAAAAGCGAAACTATCTCGTTTTCAAAGGAAACGAGATAAAAAAAAATGCGTCGTCCGTTTACCAAAGAGTAAGAAATGTATGTCAGCTTTTATTGCAATTTGTTTAAAATTCGATTCTTATAAATAAAAATATTCGGTAATTTTTTTTTTGGAAAATGAAGAAATATTTTCACTTTGTGATCTGTTTGTGTACATCAACTTCTTTGCTCTTAGAGATAAAAATTCTTTTTGAGTTGTATAAATATTGATGAAATATTAGAATTATTAGAATTCGCTGCTAACTCAACTTCCAATGTGTTTAACAGTGCATCTGGTAGTGGGAAATTTGGAAAATGGTCAAACTTTAAACAAATGTTACAAGTTATCCATTTAAGACATAAATCTGAAATTTTGTTGGTGGAGTCTGAGGGTCAAGAATTTTGAAATTTTAAATATTTTTCACCATTAGAGAGTGCAATTATAGTGTTCGAAAGATTCCGAAATGGCAAATCGTAATATTTTATCAGTTCCTAAATAAAAAAAAATACCCCCTCATAAAAAGATTTTTTTTTCATTTACCTCAAAACACAAACAATTATCTGCTAAAACAAAAAATTGTCTTCCACCCCACTTCCTGGGTCTAAGAGGTCAATTCATTGTTGCCAATGGGAACATCATGGCGTTCACATTCCACCACCAAAATTTAAAATTTAACTTTAAATTTTGGTGGCGTAAAATTTAAAATTTAATTTCAAATTTTAAAATAAAAAATAAAAAAATGAAATTTATTTTGTAAAGTTTTTTATTTTATTTTATAAAAAATCTCGTTTTCAAATAAAAATAAAAAACACTGACAGCAACTATTTGTCCCTTTGCCCAAGGGGTGTTTAGAAAAATTCAACTTTTATATTTCAAGGGATAAATAAAATAAATTCTTTGTGTTTTGGAGGTGCTAATAAAAATATTGCTATTTGAATATTCCCAATAACCATTAGTTTTAATTTTTGCTGTTAGAGGGTAGAACATCGGAAAATTAAAAACTTCTTTAACTGTTGGGAGACATAACTTCTTAAACTGCTGTTTCTGAACTGAGTTCTCACGTTCGCCAGAAGAGCTATGTTATTCTTCTTACCCAAATATTTACTTTCTTCAACTTCTTTTCTTCCATTTTTTCATATTCTTCTTATATTTTTCATTTTATTTCTTATCCACATTTTATTCTTCTTATTCCAGAAAAAAAATTTGCTAAATAACTCATAAAGATCCTATTGCAATATTGCGTTGAAATTCCACGGACAATTCAATTTTCTGCTGATTTACACTGAGTGAAATGATGTAGTCGTCGATTTCGTAGAACTGGGAAAAACTACGAAGACCATTTTCCATAATGAAAAGAATATATCACTTTAGTAAGATGACATTACAGAGAAAGCATTTTGCTCTGATAATAAACTTGTCAGTCCTTTCATACCATCTTTCCTAAGACACATTAAAAATTTATGGTCACAGTTAAAAAGAGACTCTTTGGGAAAGAGTTACCGAATTATGAAGAACAATTCGTTCTTGAGCGCTATTTCCTAACACGTCAGAAAGGAAACTGATCATTTTTCACTAACTTCTATTTCTTCTTTCCACTTTAGTCAGCATGCTTAGTCACTTTGCGATTGCTTTTTTTTTCTTAACTCCTCAAGAATTTGTCATTTCTTGGAAATAAAGCCAAGAAGTCTGATTCACTGGAAGTGGTAAAAATAAAACTGAGTTTCTTGGAATTATTTAAATTTAGATCGTCAGAGCATCGTCATAAAACAAAACTAAAACTCTTCTTCTTCTTGTCCCTAGACATCTTCATCTAATAGGGACAGTGACGAAATACTGGCGCTAGTTTTTCTTTTCATCTTCATCCGCAGAGACAGCTCCGCATCAGAGGAGGAAGGTGGCGGTTGGAGGAGGGAGAAGTGATTTGAATAATGACCGGGTAGAGTGAAAGCGCAGATTCTGAGGAGAAGATAAATATGGTGTTATTTGGTCAGTAGGACACGTCTCTCTCTTTTAATTTGTTGTTTCTTATGATGCAAAAGAGACGAAGAAATGTAAAAGGGGATAAACGTTTGCGGGTGTACTGAGGGTAAGGGGTGAGGAAAATGGGAAAGAGGAAAAAAGTGAAAAGAGAAAAGGAATAAATAAAAATAAAAGGGAAAGGAGGAAACAGAAAGCAATAGAGATGAGGAGAGAAACAAGTTAACAAAGGAAAAGGAGAGGAGCGACAGAAGAAAAGACAGGGGTAAGAAAAAGCGAAGAAAGGAAAAAGGAAGAAGATTATGAGAAAGGGGATGTGAACGAAAAGGAGGAAAAAAATGAAACGGAAAAGAAAAACGAAGATAGAAGGAAAGGGAGAAAATTTCAATGAAAACAAATGACTGATGGAAAATGGAAGAGAGACAGAAAATAAGAGTAATAGAAAAACGACACGAGTTGTGAAAAATATAAGAAAAAAAAAAGGAGAAAGAAAAATTGATTACAGATTTAAAAAAAAAAAAGGAAAGGAAGGGGGGGGGGAGACATAGTAGAATTAATAAAGGAAGACAGACAGAAATGTGGAATTTTAAAAAGAAGGTAAAAAATGAGAGAAAGAAATCACGAAATAAATGAAAAGAAAAGTGAAAAAATAGAAAAGGAAACGAGAAATGAGAAACGAAAAAAAAAAAGATTGAAGGAAGAGGAAAAACGAAAATAAGCAAACGAAATGACAGATGGAAGTTTAAGAAAAGGAAAGAAAAAGAGTAAAAAAAGGTAAAAGGAATAGGAAAGGAGAAAAAAAATAACATAAATGGGATGAGAAAAAGAAAAGGAAATAAAAGAGGGAAGAAAGCGGAAGAGATGGAAAAAAATTATAGAAGAAAGTAACTAAAAGAAAAATAGAAAATAAAGGAGAGCGAATGAAGAATGAAAGGAGAAAGAAAAAGAAACGAAAGATGGAGAAAGTGACGACACAAAAAGGGAGAAATGAAAAAAGAAAAATTGGAATATTCGTCAGCAGAGGAGGAAGATCCAGAGGACAATTGCTTTCTCCCTCTGGATTTTAAAAAGACTTTTTTATTGATATTAATCTCTAAAAACTGAAATCGCGAACTTTAAAAACTCATGTTTTTTTTGTTATAATTTGGATATTTTATAATATTTTTGCTGTATCTGAAATAGTTTAATGAGTACCACCTTGAATTAGAATACTGTACATATATATATATATGTGCATATTCATACTCAGTGGCCACTGAATTATGCAACTCGGTATTACCGTGTGGAGTCTCTCGTTGGTCTCATGTAAATGCCCGGATAGGACATAAAATGAATGTGACGTCACGAGTTGAGTAATAGTGGTCATTCTCATATCATTCCTTCGGATTGCCCATTCGTCATCACCCACAGACGGACCCCCAGACCCCACCACGGTAGAGATCTGGAGAGTTGGCCGCCCATGTGATGAGGGTGAAGTTGTGCGCATTTTCTGCTGCCCATTCGTAAGCAATATATATTAGGGGCGGGGGTGGCTCAGTCGGTAGCGCGCCAGGCTCATAATCTGCAGTTCCCAGGTTCGAGTCCCAGCTGGGTCAGCGTTGAGATTTATCTCCGCAAAAATTCCCTGCCCTGCCCACGGGCAGTAGGGGACACCGATGGGCTTGGAAAGGCCGCCGTCCGTCGGATGGGACGTTAAGCCGTGTCGCCGTGTGCGGGAGAGCCAAACCCTGTGCACGTTAAAGAACACGCTGGATGGCCTTGACGGGAGGCTACCATCTGTCTCCCAACAGCTGTTCCAGTGGGTTCCCTCCCCCAACCTTCTCTGAGCCTTCGGGGTCCATGTGACCTGGCCATTTCGCCCATGGTGTGCAAAAAAGTGCCGCTCAGAGGTAAAACAACCCAACGTAAACAATATCAGCCTGATGACATCTGCCTTGTCTTATTGAAAGATATCATCACCATTAGGGAACAACATTAACATTGAAGGGCCTATTTGATCGGTGATGATGTTCAAACAGCCCCTGTTGTCGTACCTGTATCAGAGGACTCAAAGCATCTCAACAAAACGTTCCCCAGATCAGGCCACCACCGCCATCAGCCTGAACTTCCTTCCAGATAATGAAATTGATAATGAAATTTGGCACGCTACTTATTAAGCTAATCTCCACTCTTTTTGCAATAGAAAGCTATGCATGCAGTCGCTCAAAAAAGTATCCCAACACTATGGTTGATTACAGAATTAAAAAATATATCTGCTAAAACCTTTCGTGTCACGTGACACGAAAGTTGCCAGATTACTAATTTCGAAAAAATTCGTTGCCAGATATTTTTCCTGAATTCTGTAATTAACTATACTGTTCGGATACTTTTTTTGAGCGACTGTACATGGATCGATTGCCTCATGACGCTTTCCCAATATGCATAGCTTTCTATTGCAAAAAGAGTGGAGATTAGCTTAATAAGTAGCGTGCCAATTTCATTATCTGATAGGCCCGGATTTAGGGGGAAAATAAAGGGCGGGGGGGGGCGAAATCGACGCAATCGAGCCTAAAAAAAGGCACTCACCTTGCACCTGACCTCGTACACTCACCTTGCACCTCACCTCGTACACTCACCTTGCATCTCACCTCGTACACTCACCTCGTACACTCACCTTGCATCTCACCTCGTACACTCACCTTGCACCTCACCTCGTACACTCACCTTGCATCTCACCTCGTACACTCATATTGTATCTCCCACTGCAATTCCTGCGGTTACTGTTTTTCATTTGTCGTTCAGAATTCCAATCTCCATATACCTTTACCACAGCTGGTCTAAAAGAAGCGTTATGTTTATGAGATGGGGGCGTCTGACACCGACAATCGCACATCTTTCATATTCTCATAAATTCCGCTTTTGCACATTATTTTGTCACTTTTTAATTCACATATTACATGAACTTCACCAGGAACGAAAAGCTGCCACAGTTGGTGCACATTATTTTGTTCTCACATTTCATTGTACAGTATAGGGCAAAGCCGTCCCCATCAGATTTTTTTTTCCACGCAATGGACTAAATGGCCAGGTCACAAGGATACGGATGACTCAGAAAATGTTGGAGGAAAGGAACCCATTGGATAGCTATTAGGAGACAGAGGAAAGCCTCCCGTCAAGGCCATCCAGCGTGTTCTTTAATGTGCACTGAGTATGGCTCTCCTGCACACGGGGCCACGACCTAATTTTCCATTCAAGGACCAAAACCAGGATGGATATTTAGCGGAGATGAATTGCCCTCAAACGCAGGCCTAGTTGGGACTCGAACCTGGGAAGTGCAGATTGCGAGCATGGCGCTCTACCTAGAACTAACTTCCAATGTTGGAATGTCCCTATTTTAGCAGGTTTCGCCCCCCTTTCATTCCCCGTATACCTTCACCGACCAATCCCAAATTTCGTACACGTGCTGCCTATGCATCCCCACCCCGTGTTTAGTAAAAAATTCAAGTCCTTCCAACAGAACACAATTTACAACATCGAATGGTTTTGCTACTGTGGTGGATCTGTGCTGTAAAAAATTTCCTTTCTGTGATTCATCTTTTTGCGGATGCTTTATTGAAATTAATAAAAACGAAATTACTGCGATTTCATTGGTGATTACCCTCCCAATGCCTCAAAGAAAGGGGGCGGGGGTGGCTCAGTCGGTAGCGCGCCAGGCTCGTAATCTGTAGTTCCCAGGTTCGAGTCCTAGCTGGGTCAGCGTTGAAATATATCTTCGCAAAATTCCCCGCCCTACCCACGGTCAGTAGGGGGCTTGGAAAGGCCGCCGTCCGTCGGATGGGACGTTAAGCCGTGGCCCCGTGTGCGGGAGAGCCATACCCTTGCACGTTAAAGAACACGCTGGATGGCCTTGACGGGAGGCTACCATCTGTCTCCCAACAGCTGTTCCAGTGGGTCCCCTCCCCCAACCTTCTCTGAGCCTGCGGGGTCCACGAGACCTGGCCATTTAGCCCATGGTGGGCAAAAAAGTGCCGCTCAGAGGTAAAACAACCCAACAACCCAACAACCCAACCCTCAAAGAAATAGAAATATATAAATGAAAAAAGAAAAAAGAAAAAGGATTTAACTAAGCTAAACATTTGGAAAAAGCAGGAAATTGAATAACTGTCCAGTGATTGTTTCTTTCTTTCTCCACATTACGTTGAGAGCGAGATAGAATCTCCTTGACTCCTGTCAGAACCGGCATGATGGAGTTGAGTACTTTGGATGCCAGAGATTGTTGGCAATTGCAGTACATGATGCAACTGGAGTAACGACTGGACCCAGCCGGATCTGAATCACCAAGGAAACAGGGGATGTTCTTTCTCCCTCACGAGACAGAAATGCTTTGTTCTCTTTTCTTGAGATATAGGCCAAGTGAGACGAGTGACCCTCTGAATATCACATAAAGGCTGGGAGAGGATGATCTACAAAAAAAGTTATAGCTACATTTTATTAGCTTATATTGATTCCTTACAGCCTTAATGCAAATATATTTCTTTGTATTTGAAAGTTATGAAACCTTTTCAGAAATTTCCAATAAAATATCTGGTGTTCTCTTTGTAAAAGGATGCAAAAATTTTAATTTTTGCATCCTTTTACAAAGAGTATATTGTATAAGTATTGTAAGAGTATATTGTATATATATTTTTTAATTTATCCAAACATAAGGGGCGGGGGTGGCTCAGTCGGTAGCGCGCCAGGCTCGTAATCTGTAGTTCCCAGGTTCGAGTCCCAGCTGGGTCAGCGTTGAGATTTATGTCCGAAAAATTCCCTGCCCTGCCCACGGTCAGTAGGGGACACCGATGGGCTTGGAAACGCCGCAGTCCGTCGGGTGAAACGTTAAGCCTCGTGTGCGGGAGAGCCATACCCTGTGCACGTTAAAGAACACGCTGGATGGCCTTGACGGGAGGCTACCATCTGTTTCCCAACAGCTGTTCCAGTGGGTCCCCTCCCCCAACCTTCTCTGAGCCTTCGGGGTCCATGTGACCTGGCCATTTAGCCCATGGTGTGCAAAAAAAGTGCCGCTCAGAGGTAAAACAACCCAAAATTATCCAAACATAAGAGATTTGTTATATGTCGCTTGCTTGGGATGATTTAATTTTTTTTTTAATTTGGTTACATGCTGTCCCCATCAATAAGGGCTGTTGAAACAAATAGGATAGGGTTGTTTTACTTCCGAATGGCGCTTTTTCGCACAAAATGGACTAAATGGAAAGGATGGCAAGGGATCAGAGAAGATTGGGAAAGGGGATTAAAATAAATACCCCCTCAAAGCAGCTTCTTGCCACAAATGTCTGACAGGAGCCTGTCAGTTTATATGCCACAGTAGGAGATCTGAGAGAATGGCAGGACCTCAGCAATGGCAATCCATATTGGTCCATAAAAACAAGCTTTCAATGATAGGTTCAAGTCCTCCAATAAAAGTCTGACTCATTCTGTTCGACATCCTTTTCATTGGTCCAAAACGACACACACACATCCATGCCTAATCCGGGACTCGAACCCAGGTCCCTTAGATCAGTAGCCAAGTGTGCTAACCACTCGGCCACGGGACGGCTGGGAAAGGGGATTCATTGAGAAAATGTTAGGAGACGCATGGAAGCTTTCCATCAAGGCCCTCAAGCGGAGGTGGCTCAGTCGGTAGCGCGTCAGGCTCGTAATCTGCAGTTCCCAGGTTCGAGTCCTACCTAGACTAACATCGATGTTTATCTCCCGAAACCTCCTCGCTCTGCTCTTGGTCAGTAGGGAATACCGATGGGCTTGGAAAGACGCCGTCCATCTAATGGGACGTTAAGACATACCCCATATATAGTAGAGCCACTGCTCATCATCGAAATTAATATACAAAATACCCCTCAAGCAGCTGCTTGCCACAGAGGTCTGACAGGAGCCTGTCAGTTTATATGCCACAGTAGAAGGTCTGAGAGAATGGCAGGACCTCAGCAGAAAAACAATACAAACATGCATGCCTTACCAGGGGCTCGAACCCAGGTCCTTTAGATCAGTAGCCAAGCGCGCTAACCACTTGGCCATGGGACTACCCAGAGTAAAATTCTACCCTGCTCATCATCGAAATTATCCCGTCTAAATAGAATGGAAGGATTGCCCTTATGATTCGCACGCAGAGTTGTGATGTATATGGATGCAAAAGTTTTGCATGTCGAGACAATGATCAGCACAGTAGAATGTTCATTAACGTGTCTGGTGTAACTAGGGTATCCATAGGTTCTGGTATTTAGGGAATGCCACAATATCCCGAAAAGAATTCAGTCGGTAGAAAACCAGGCACGACTTCTGCCTTGACCAACATTGTGACTTATTTCTACAAACTCCCCGCTCAGTAGCTGACACCGATGGGCTTAGAAAGTCGGCCGTCCATCTCATGGAACGTTGAGCCAAGTCTACATGTGCTGGAGAGCAATGCTGTGTCAGGAGAAGATTTAAAAATACTGGATGAAAACACACTGGATGGCCTCAACAGGATGGAACTAACACTGTATAACCTTTCCTACAACCTTCTCTGACCCCTGGAGTTCTTGTGACCTGGCTATTTAGCCCACTGTGTGCAAAGCAAAAGTACCGCTCAGAGGTAAAACAACTCAACCCTCAATGCAAGAGAGGATAACTTTCGCACCATAAAATCCACGGTGGATGACCTTTATGGAGGGTTATTAATCTATCCCTTCTAAGCTGTCCAGATGATCACCTTTTCCAACCAAGCTCTGTGTCCTTGGGGTTGGGTTGGGTTGTTACCTCTGAGCGGCACTTTTTTGCACACCATGGGCTAAATGGCCAGGTCACATGGACCCCAAAGGCTCAGAGAAGGTTGGGGGAGGGGACCCACTGGAACAGCTGTTGGGAGACAGATGGTAGCCTCCCGTCAAGGCCATCCAGCGTGTTCTTTAACGTGCACAGGGTATGGCTCTCTCCCGCACACGGGGCCACGGCTTAACGTCCCATCTGACGGACGGCGGCCTTTCCAAACCCATCGGTGTTCCCTACTGACCGTGGGCAGGGCGGGGAATTTTGCGGAGATAAATCTCAACGCTGACCCAGCTGGGACTCGAACCTGGGAACTACAGATTACGAGCCTGGCGCGCTACCGACTGAGCCACCCCCGCACCCTTGTCCTCGGGGTCCCTGCTCATTGTATGCACAAAAGTACCGATAAAATGACCCCAAATCACAATCTGCAATTTCATGTTTCTCCTCTTTGTTTTGTGATATGCGACGAAGTAGTATGTAAAGGGGTTCTCTTAGCTGTAATGTAAGCTGAAAGGTTGAGAAGGAGTCGCTCATGGAGAGTCGATAAACTCTCGACCTTAATTTAAATAAATGATACGGTAAATTGAAAGAAAGAAAGCAGATGTTTCCAAGTGTGTGCCTCCAAGTTGTGCCTCCAAGTTAATGCTCTTTGGAATTTTCTCTTGAGAAATTGTCTACAGATGAAGAAAATGGGTTTTCGAGGAACGAGTACCGATTTCCGAAAACGACATGTAGAAGAATTTCTAGGGAGAAAGGAAGAGGAATTTGTTTATTGTTTGTTCTTAGAAAAGAAAAGAAAAATTCAAATTTGTTGTGGTTTATAAGTTTGAATTAAACTGAATGTAGAGAGATCACATATTCGTGATGACATCAGTTCTTCCATCTAACCGATTAATTATTCTTTCATTGATTAATTATTCAGAAAAATACAACGAGACAATCAATTAATAAATTGCTTTCCTTGCTTCTCAACAAGTTTAGTGGCAAATTTCCAACAACTGAAACTTAAACGAAACTATTCATGTGGATTGCTACGACTAGGCCATTACCGGCAGAATTAATAAAAGCAATGTCACGGTTGGGGGCGCTGTAGTTACAGTCACACAATAACGGATAATATACGGAGAAATATATCGAAAAAACTTTGAAACTTTAAATAACCAAAGGTATAAAATAGAGATTGACATCTTTAGTATCATAGAATAAGAATACAAAAGAATATTCTTTATTTTAACTTTCTGGCAATATTAGTGACACGAACCTTATTCTATGGAACTGGTTTTACCCGTTGGGCGCGTGGACACAGCTACGGGCAACTTTCTGCCGTGTAGTTGAAAAAAATGAAACAAAAAAATTGTATTTATCACAATTATTTAAAGAAATTATTAAGTAATCTCAAAGTGATTGCTAGCTTTTTTTAAAACTCAATAATGACCAGGTGAATTTTAAAATTTAATTTATATTATTGTTACGCCAGTTTTCTTTTTCCAACAAGACCCATGTCAGTCCAAGAATAATCAGCTTTTCCAAAATATTCTTGACACCATTGATCAAATAATTGAAAAGGGATTCACAATTACTTTGCAATGGATCCCTGGACATGTAAATGTCCAAGAAGTGAAACTGCTGATTATTTTTTAGCAAAGTCAGCTCTTAACAATGAAAAATACCTCTAGTTGCAAATCGGGATTTTAAACGTTTCTAAGTTAAATGAAGAATTATTCAAGCAATTATCTTCGAAGTGATGTGGAAAGCCCTCCTTTAGTAGACTAACTAAAGGAGGGCTTTCCACATCACTTCGAAGACATTGCTGAAAGAAAGACCAATCATCGACAATTAATAGAGAGCAAGATCCTTCCACTAAATGATCAGCACCTTTTAAGAAAAAAATTGTGTGTGCATCATCAGACTCTTGAACGACTGGCTTTTCAAGATGAGAAAAATTCTGTCCCCGATTGTTAGACGTCTAAAGTAAAGGAAACAGTGATTCATGTTTTGCTGAACTGTACTGCTTACTCGACCCAGAGAAACAACTTAATAGCAAGATTAGAAAAAGAGGGTTTGGGTTGGGTTGTTTTACTTCTGAGGGGCACTTTTTTGCACACCATGGGCTAACTGGCCAGGCCACAAGGACCCCGAAGGCTCAGAGAAGGTTGGGAACCCACTGGAACAGCTGTTGGGAGACAGATGGTAGCCTCCCGTCAAGGCCATCCAGCGTGTTCTTTAACGTGCACAGGGTATGGCTCTCCCGCACACAGGGCCACGGTTTAACGTCCCATCCGATGGACGGCGGCCTTTTCAAGCCCATCGGTGTCGCCTACTGACCGTGGGCAGGGCGGGGATATTTTGCGGAGATAAATCTCAACGCTGACCCAGCTGGGCCTCGAACCTGGGAACTACAGATTACGAGCCTGGCGCGCTACCGGCAGAGCCACCCCCGCCCCAGAAAAAGAGGATATCTTTGAACTAATTCTGCACACTTTAATTGGACAAGAGGATCTCACTGAGCGCAAAGTCTGCTACAATGGAATAATCCAATTTTCGAAAGATATAAATCTTTTCCATAGGATTTAAGCGTTTTTATTATGGTTATATAGCATAAACTTTCTTTGCTTCCTCTGGATACTCGAACGTATGCAGAGGAAGCCTTTGTTTTAGACTGGTAATGATGACAAGCGAAAAACATCCATACATCAAATATCTTCTGATATGTGGGATAATTGCAGAGTAATAGACACATTTTTGATGCACCACGAACGGTATGGCGTGGAATTAATTTTACGGTTCGTGATTCTGCCCACAGGCACAAACTGCTACAATCCATGCATTTCAAAGGGAATATTAAAAAAAAAAAACATTTATTACGACTTAATAAAAATATTATAACAAATTTTAAAATTAATTGCTGGCGTTTTTAAAATAAGTAACTACCAGTAGAAAAATATATTAATAAAAGAAATATTTGAGCAGCGTCGAATGCTCGGTGGTAGCGTTCGCTCGTGGTGAGACTGCGATTTCCGTGTCCGAGTTCGAGTCCTTTGTATGGTGGCACGGTCATTTGTTCTGTCCTATCTATTGTGTGTTTTCCCTCAAATATCAAAAAATATTCTCTTATAGACATATCATAAAAATGCTGCTCTGTTCTCTCAGTGGGACATAAAGCGGAAAAATTACCTATAAGTCCCAGCATCCATATTGAAAAAAAAAAGGAATTTAAAAGAATTTTTTCTGAAAAAAAGAATTTAATGGAGGAATTTGCTTTTTTTTTTGTGAAAGTTTGTTGCTCACAGATTGGCTCGCTGTTCTATGGGTATTAACATTGTGCAGATATTACCATTAGAGTGACCAGATTTACAGAAGAGGATTCGAGGTTGGGTTGGGTTGTTTTACCTCTGAGCGGCACTTTTTTGCACACCGTGGGCTAAATGGCCAGATCACATGGACCCCGAAGGCTCAGAGAACGTTGGGAGAGGGGACCCACTGGAACAGCTGTTGGGAGACAGATGGTAGCCTCCCGTCAAGGCCATCCAGCGTGTTCTTTAACGTGCACAGGGTATGGCTCTCCCGCACACGGAGCCACGGCTTAACGTCCCATCCGACGGACGGAGGATTCGAGGACTTTCGAAAATTCAGTTTGAATTCATTAGCCAGCTGTCAACTACGGTGAGCAGACGTTTCCGTTTCCTGGGGACGTCTGGTAACTTTAGTCTGACGACAACTAGCAATTAACACTTTCATTTTAAAATTCTATCCTCAAGTTTTCCGTCACCATTATTACCGGCAGATTTTTTTTTTATAACAGTGTTACCATTATTACTCTAGTCAATTTAACATTTAAAATAATATCTAAAAATAAATTCTAGTGGCATTTATTCGTCGGAGACAGAGCTCTTAACTCAGGTACTGCATTAAAGTGCCTCGGAAAACCTGGGACGTCTGATTACCCTAAAATTAGGGGTTCTCAACGTGGGGTACGCGGTAAAATGTTTTGGGGTACAGTCGCTCAAAAAAACTATCCGATCGTGTCACGTGACACGAAGGTTGCCAGATCATTAATTTCGAAAAAAATCGTTGACAGATATTTTTCCTGAATTCTTTAATCACGTGACACGAAGGTTGCCATATCACTAATTTCTAAAAAAATCGTTGCCAGATATTTTTTCTGAATTCTGCAATCAACCACAGTGTTCGGATACTTTTTTGAGCGACTGTAGGTGGTCATATTATTTTGATACTAGATCGTGTGGGCTCACTCACGGAAATATTGAGCGTGTGCAGTTACTGTTCACAGCAAACTGGAGCGTGTGCAGTTACTGCACACGCTCCAGTTTGCTGTGAACGGTAACTGGAGCGTGTACAGTTGCTGTACACGCTGCAGATATTTTTCCTCAATTCTGTAATCACGTGACACGAAAGTTGCCAGATCACTAATTTCTAAAAAAAATCGTTGCCAGATATTTTTTCTGAATTCTGTAATCAATCATAGTGTTCGGATGCTTTTTTGAGCGACTGTACTCCATGAGAGATCAAAAGTCGCTAGATAATTCTGAACGCTGGCGCAGGTGAGACTCGACCCTGGGTAATGCAGATTACGAGCTTCGCACGCTACCGACTTAGATAATCCCTGCGTTTCTATATTAAGATATTTCACAGATGTGCGCGGTTGGGTTGGGTTGTTTTACCTCTGAGCGGCACTTTTTTGCACACCATGGGCTAAATGGCCAGGTCACAAGGACCCCGAAGGCACAGAGAAGGTTGGGGGAAAGGACCCACTGGAACAGCTGTTGGGAGACAGATGGCAGCCTCCCGTCAGGGCCATCCAGCGTGATTCTTTAACGTGCACAGGGTATGGCTCTTCCACACACAGGGCAACGTCTTAACGTCTCGCCCGATGGACGGCGGCCTTTCCAAATCCATCGGTGTCCGCTACTAACCGTGGAAAGGACGGGAGTTTTGCGGAGATAAGTCTCAACGCTGACCCAGCCGGGACTGGAACCTCGGAACTACAGATTACGAGTCGGGCGCGCTACCGACTGAGCCAATCCCTGCGTCTCTACATTAAGGTATTTCACCAATGTGCGCTGCAATAAGATCTTATTTATGATATTGAAAATACTAATTGACTAATTATCAGCAGTTAAAATTTCCTACCCTGAAGAATACCCTAAACTATCATCTTAGTTCAGAAGTTCAGTTTCATAAGATTTCCTTGTGAATGTCTTGATTGGAAAACTGGAGCCAAAATGCATGATTAAAGAAACAACCAACGAACTTTCTGGGCGTCACGCAAACTTTCGTGACAAAATGAGTGACCAAGGCAGTTGCACGAAATCCTTTCAACAAGGTAAAATGACACCAATTAAGCTCCGGCCTTCACCATTTACAAAATGTCGTTGAGGAATCACAAACAAGTGATAAAAACGGGGAAAAAGTCACAAAATATAATTGTACAGTCGCTCAAATAAATATCCGAACACTATGGTTGATTACATAATTCAGAAAAAATATCTGGCAACGATTATTTTAGAAAGTAGTGATCTGGCAACCTTCGTGTCACGTGACACGAAGGTTGGGTTGTTTTACCTCTGAGCGGCACTTTTTTGCACACCATGGGCTAAATGGCCAGGTCACATGGACCCCGAAGGCTCAGAGAAGGTTGTGGGAGGGGACACACTGGAACAGCTGTTGGGAGACAGATGATAGCCTCCCGTCAAGGCCATCCAGCGTGTTCTTTGACGTGCACAGGGTATGGCTCTCCCGCACACGGGACCACGGCTTAACGTACCATCCGAAGGATGGCGGCCTTTCCAAGCCCATCGGTGTCCCCTACTGACCGTGGGCAGGGCGGGGAATTTTGCGGAGATAAATCTCAACGCTGGCCCAGCTGGGACACGAACCTGGGAACTACAGATTACGAGTCTGGCGCTCTACCGACTGAGCCACCCCCGCCCCAAAACGAAGGTTGCCAGATCGTAAATATAGTATATATCTGATCTATACATATCGTAAACTTCGACCTAAGTAGCTCATAAATGCTTGAGGATTTTGTATCATGTACCATACGCAGAATTATCAGTCAAAAATTCTGAACCTTCCGGGTTTCAAAATGAGGCTTCAATTCCTCTGTACGCGTAACGTGATAAATGTATTTGTTGATAAATATAATGACTAATAAACTTAAAGCATTATATTATTAGTCTAGTTCAGTGCTTCTCAACCTTTTATGTTTCACGTACCCCATGGAAATGTGTATGTAACTGGCGTACCCCTTGTTTAGATAGATAAAATTATAGTTATAGTGTAACAATGGGAATAAAATGAAACATATATATCAGTGGTTCTCAAACTTTTATGCTTCACGTACCCCCTGGAAATGTGTATGTAACTGGCGTACCCCTTGTATAGATAGATTAATCTATAGTTATAGTAAAACAATGGGAATAAAATAAAAAATATATATCAGTGGTTCTCAAACTTTTATGCTTCACGTACCCCCTGGAAATGTGTATGTAACTGGCGTACCCCTTGTTTAGATAGATAAAACTATAGTTACAGTATAACAATGGGAATACAATAAAACATATATATCAGTGGTTCTCAAACTTTTATGCTTCACGTACCCCCTGGAAATGTGTATGTAACTGGCGTACCCCTTGTATAGATAGATAAAACTATAGTTATAGTATAACAATGGGAATAAAATAAAACATATATATCAGTGGTTCTCAACCTTTTATGCTTCACGTACCCCCTGGAAATGTGTATGTAACTGGCGTACCCCTTGTATAGATAGATTAATCTATAGTTATAGTAAAACAATGGGAATAAAATGAAACATATATATCAGTGGTTCTCAAACTTTTATGCTTCACGTACCCCCTGGAAATGTGTATGTAACTGGCGTACCCCTTGTATAGATAGATAAAACTATAGTTATAGTATAACAATGGGAATAAAATAAAACATATATATCAGTGGTTCTCAACCTTTTATGCTTCACGTATTCCCTGGAAATGTGTATGTAACTAGCGTGCCCATTGTATAGATAGATAAAATTATAGTTATAGTATAACAAGGGGAATAAAATAAAACATATATACATATACATTAAATTTTGCATTCATAAATTAGATATATCAATAAACACAAAAAAATGATACAAACAATTTAACAAATCTTATAAAATTATAAACATTTTACAGGGTATTCAGTGAAACAGCACATACGGCGTACCGAAAAAACTTTGCCGCGTACCCCACGTTGAGGACCCCTATCGTATAGAATTCATTATTGTACGATACTTGGAATGCATTATTTAGAATTTATTAATATCATTATATGTGGTTTTAAGAGCAAATGTCTTTTTTAGTGAAGCCATACCGTCATAATACTTTCAAGGAAAAAAATATTTTTTGCCTGAAAGAAAACTTAATATAAATGACCTTTCTATATTCCGATAAAGAAAGAGTTCTCTTTTCGTTTTTTTTATCAGCACCTGTCATTATATTACCATCACTTACACTGTCAATGGCAAGGGGGTTGCTCGGTTGGTAGGGCGACGGGTTCGTAATCTGCAGTTCCCAGGTTCGAGTCGCAGATGGGCCTGCGTTGAGTTTTATCCCCTCCCTGCCCACAGTCAGTAATCGACACCGATGGGCTTGGAAAGGACGCCCGTCCGTCGAATGGGACGTTAAGCCGTTGCCCCATATGCAGGAGAGCCATACCTTGTGAATGTTAAAGAACATACTAGATGGCTTTGACGGGAGGCTACCATGCGCCTCCTAACAGCTATCCAGTGGATCCCCTCCCCCTAAACTTCTTTTAGCCCTCGCAGTCCTTGTGACCTGGCCATTTAGCCCATTGTGTGCAAAAACGTAAACCAATAGAGTATCTTCTGTGAGCATTGCTACGATTTTTATTTATTTATTTACTTATTTTTAAAAAAAAAATATTTTTATTCAAATAATTGACACAGTGTGCATATTTTAAACATGATGACCCGCAAAGCTGCAAGTTTATCTGCAGGAGATTCAATCATTCCAATCACCTGAGATGAAATAGAGTAAAATTGTTTTGAAACTTCTGTGAGGAACTTATTGCCCAAATATGAAATCCGTTTAAATCTTGATCTGTTTACTTGAGATCCGTTACCACCCTCTAGATAAAGAGATAGACGTTCGAATTCGAATCGCATTTCGAACAAGAATCTTCGACGTGATCGCCATGGACGTCATGATAGATGATGATTCCTTAAACGACCCTTTTCGTTCGAGTGCTGTTAAAAAGCTTTTGATGTCAACTGGGAAATCATCATCATCAACAAGCAGTCATGGGCTACGGAAGTGCAAACCAGACAGCAATTTAGTTCTCCAAGCATATCTGTCCTGAGCTACATCTGGCCACTGCACACCAATTCTAACAAGATCCTGTTTGACATTGTATGCCCACCGCATCCTAGGTGTCCCCTTCTTTCTGAGCCTTTAGGCACACTGTTCATAACCCTATATACTACGTTAATTATATAATTGTGCGTTGTTTCATTGAAGTGTTTCCAAATAACAAATACATCATCATCCTCACACAACAGTGTAAATGTGTTATTACCAGAAATCATTTGGTGCATTCTGTACTTCTTGATTTCTAGACCGCCACTACGACCCCTATTTGACATTGATTTCAACAGATCTGAAAATTCATCTTATTTCTGAGTTCTACTGCCTGAAAGAGTCATATTCACCATTTTTAGCTCTTCAGCTCCAGCATATCGAAATTTGACCTTTGACCTCGAAGGACCCATCACATCCAAAATTTCACATTTCTGAGACATACGATCTCAACTACCCCCAGGAACCAAGTTTTAGCTCTCTAACAATGGTATATCTAAATTTGACTTTTGACCTCGAACGACCCTCCGAATGCGAAATTTCATAACATTTCCTACATCTGCAGCTCGAAACACCCCCAGAACCAATTTTCACGTTTCTAGCACTGGTAGAACAATGATTGACATCCACGTGACCTCTATTTGATTTTGAAGGACACGTTGGAGGTGATTTTTCAGGAGATCTACGTCCCGGATTAGCTCTACGTGTAAATTTTCAGAGCTCTACCATTTCTGCATATTAGTAAGAGTTAGAGTGATCCCCTATCGGCCCTGTTATCTTTTAGTTACAAATTACCATATATTTGATTTTCTTAAAATATCTTTCAAAATTTCTAATTCAAATGTAAACAATTACCGCTTTTATTTTAGAAGAGATTATTTAATGAGGAATTGCTTTCGTTTATTCACAACAAATTTTTCGCAATTTATTTCACTATCACGTACGTATCCTTTGCGATACTACATAATAATTGAATATCCTAAATCAGTGGTTCTCAACCTTTTATGCTTCACGTACCCCCCATGGAAATGTGTATGTAACTGGCGTACCACTTGTATAGATAGATAAAACTATAGTTGTAGGATAACAAGGGGAATAAAATAAAACATATATATCAGTGGTTCTCAAATTTTATGCTTCACGTACCCACTGGAAATGTGTATGTAACTGGCGTACCCCTTGTTTAGATAGATAAAACTATAGTTATAGTGTAACAATGGGAATAAAATGAAACATATATATCAGTGGCTTCACGTACCCACTGGAATATCAGTGGTTCTCAAACTTTTATGTTTAATGTACCCCATGGAAATGTGTATATAACTGGCGTACCCCTTGTTTAGATAGATAAAACTATAGTTATAGTGTAACAATGGGAATAATATTAAACATATATATCAGTGGTTCTCAAACTTTTATGCTTCACGTACCCACTGGAATATCAGTGGTTCTCAAACTTTTATGTTTAATGTACCCCATGGAAATGTGTATGTAACTGGCGTACCCCTTGTTTAGATAGATAAAACTATAGTTATAGTGTAACAATGAGAATAAAATGAAACATCTATATCAGTGGTTCTCAACCTCTTATGCTTCACGTACCCCATGGAAATGTGTATGTAACTGGCGTACCCCTTGTTTAGATAGATAAAACTATGGTTATAGTGTAACAATGGGAATAAAATGAAACATATATATCAGTGGTTCTCAACCTCTTATGCTTCACGTACCCCCTGGAAATGTGTATGTAACTGGCGTACCCCTTGTTTAGATAGATATAACTATAGTTATAGTGTAACAATGGGAATAAAATGAAACATATATATCAGTGGTTCTCAAACTTTTATGCTTCACGTACCCCCTGGAAATGTGCATGTAACTGACGTACCCCTTGTTTAGATAGATAAAACTATAGTTATAGTGTAACAATGGGAATAAAATAAAACATATATATCAGTGGTTCTCAAACTTTTATGCTTCACGTACCCCCTGGAAATGTGTATGTAACTAGCGTGCCCATTGTATAGATAGATAAAATTATAGTTATAGTATAACAAGGGGAATAAAATAAAACATATATACATATACATTAAATTTTGCATTCATAAATTAGATATATCGATAAACACAAAAAAATGATATAAACAATTTAACAAATCTTATAAAATTATGAACATTTTACTGGGTATTCAGTGAAACAGCACATACGGCGTACCGAAAAAACTTTGCCGCGTACCCCACGTTGAGGACCCCTATCGTATAGAATTCATTATTGTACGATACTTGGAATGCATTATTTAGAATTTATTAATATCATTATATGTGGTTTTAAGAGCAAATGTCTTTTTTAGTGAAGCCATACCGTCATAATACTTTCAAGGAAAAAAATATTTTTTGCCTGAAAGAAAACTTAATTTAAATGACCTTTCTATATTCCGATAAAGAAAGAGTTCTCTTTTCGTTTTTTTATCAGCACCTGTCATTATATTACCATCACTTACACTGTCAATGGCAAGGGGGTTGCTCGGTTGGTAGGGCGACGGGTTCGTAATCTGCAGTTCCCAGGTTCGAGTCGCAGATGGGCCTGCGTTGAGTTTTATCCCCTCCCTGCCCACAGTCAGTAATGGACACCGATGGGCTTGGAAAGGACGCCCGTCCGTCGAATGGGACGTTAAGCCGTTGCCCCATATGCAGGAGAGCCATACCTTGTGAATGTTAAAGAACACACTAGATGGCTTTGACGGGAGGCTACCATGCGCCTCCTAACAGCTATACAGTGGATCCCCCTCCCCCTAAACTTCTTTTAGCCCTCGCACTCCTTGTGACCTGGCCATTTAGCCCATTGTGTGCAAAAACGTAAACCAATAGAGTATCTTCTGTGAGCATTCCTACGATTTTTATTTTTTTATTTACTTATTTTAAAAAAAAAATATTTTTATTCAAATAATTGACACAGTGTGCATATTTTAAACATGGTGACCCGCAAAGCTACAAGTTTATCTGCAGAAGATTCAATCATTCCAATCACCTGAGATGAAATAGAGTAAAATTGTTTTGAAACTTCTGTGAGGAACTTATTGCCCAAATATGAAATCCGTTTAAATCTTGATCTGTTTACTTGAGATCCGTTACCACCCTCTAGATTAAGAGATAGACGTTCGAATTCGAATCGCATTTCGAACAAGAATCTTCGACGTGATCGTCATGGACGTCATGATAGATGATGATTACTTAAACGACCTTTTTCGTTCGAGTGCTGTTAAAAAGCTTTTGGTGTCAACTGCGAAATCGTCATCATCATCCGCAAGCAGCCATAGGCTACGGAAGTCCAACCAGACAGCAATTTAGTTCTCCAAGCATATCTGTCCTGAGGTACATCTGGCCACTGCACGCCAATTCTAACAACATCCTGTTTGACATTGTATGCCCACCGCAACCTAGGTCTCCCCCTCTTTCTGAACCTTTAGGCACAATGTTCATAACCCTATATACTACGTTAATTATATAATTGTGCGTTGCTTCTTTGAAGTGTTTCAAAATAACAAATACATCATCATCATCCTCACACAATAGTGTAAATGTGATATTACCAGATATCATTTGGTGCATACTGTACTTCTTGATTTCGATACCGCCATTACGACCCCTATTTGACATTGATTTCAACAGATCTGAAAATTCATCTTATTTCGGAGTTCTACGGCCTGAAATAGTCATATTCACCATTTTTAGCTCTTCAGCTCTCGCATATGGAAATTTGACCTTTGACCTCGAAGGACCCATCACGTCCAAAATTTCACATTTGTGAGATATATGATCTCAACTACCCCCAGCAACCAAGATTTAGCTCTCTAACAATGGTACATCTAAATTTGACCTTTGACCTCGAACGACCCTCCGAATTCAAAATTTCATAACATTTTCTACATCTGCAGCCCGAAACACCCCCAGAATCAATTTTCACGTTTCTAGCACTGGTAGAACAATGATTGACATCCACGTGACCTCTATTTGATTTTGAAGGATACGTTGGAGGTGATTTTTCAGGAGATCTACGTCCCGGATTAGCTCTACGTGTAAATTTTCAGAGCTCTACCATTTCTGCATTATAGTAAGAGATAGAGTGATCCCCTATCGGCCCTGTTATCTTTTAGTTACAAATTACCATATATTTGATTTTCTTAAAATATCTTTCAAAATTTCTAACTCAAATGTAAACAATTACCGCTTTTATTTTAGAAGAGATTGTTTAATGAGGAATTACTTTCGTTTCATCAGAACTAATTTTTCACAAACTATTTCACTATCACGTACGTATCCTTTGCGATACTACATAATATTTGAATACCCTAAATTCTCAACCTTTTATGCTTCACGTACCCCATGGAAATGTGTATGTAACTGGCGTACCCCTTGTTTAGATAGATAAAACTATAGTTATAGCATAGCAATGGGAATAAAATAAAACATATATATCAGTGGTTATCAAACTTTTGTGCTTCACATACCCCCTGGAAATGTGTATGTAACTGGCGTATCCCTTGTATAGATAGATAAAACTATAGTTATAGTGTAACAATGAGAATAAAATGAAACATATATATCAGTGGTTCTCAAACTTTTATGCTTCACGTACCCCCTGGAAATGTGTATGTAACTGGTGTACCCCTTGTATAGATAGATAAAACTACAGTTATAGTGTAACAATGGGAATAAAATGAAACATATATATCAGTGGTTCTCAAACTTTTACGCTTCACGTACCCCCTGGAAATGTGTATGTAACTGGCGTACCCCTTGTATAAATAGATAAAACTATAGTTATAGTGTAACAATGAGAATAAAATGAAACATATATATCAGTGGATCTCAAACTATTATGCTTCACGTACCCACTGGAAATGTGTATGTAACTGGCGTACCCCTTGTTTAGATAGATAAAACTATAGTTATAGTGTAACAATGGGAATAAAATGAAACATATATATCAGTGGTTCTCAAACTTTTATGTTTCATGTACCCCCTGGAAATGTGTATGTAACTGGCGTACCCCTTGTTTAGATAGATAAAACTATAGTTATAGTGTAACAACGGAAATAAAATGAAACATACATATCAGTGGTTCTCAAACTTTTATGCTTCACGTACCCCCTGGAAATGTGTATGTAACTGGCGTACCCCTTGTTTAGATAGATAAAACTATAGTTATAGTGTAACAATGGGAATAAAATGAAACATATATATCAGTGGTTCTCAAACTTTTATGCTTCACGTACCCCCTGGAAATGTGTATGTAACTGGCGTACCCCTTGTTTAGATAGATAAAACTATAGTTATAGTGTAACAACGGAAATAAAATGAAACATACATATCAGTGGTTCTCAAACTTTTATGCTTCACGTACCCCCTGGAAATGTGTATGTAACTGGCGTACCCCTTGTTTAGATAGATAAAACTATAGTTATAGTGTAACAATGGGAATAAAATGAAACATATATATCAGTGGTTCTCAAACTTTTATGCTTCACGTACCCCCTGGAAATGTGTATGTAACTGGCGTACCCCTTGTTTAGATAGATAAAACTATAGTTATAGTGTAACAATGGGAATAAAATGAAACATATATATCAGTGGTTCTCAAACTTTTATGCTTCACGTATCCCCTGGAAATGTGTATGTAACTGGCGTACCCCTTGTTTAGATAGATAAAACTATGGTTATAGTGTAACAATGGGAATAAAATGAAACATCTATATCAGTGGTTCTCAACATCTTATGCTTCACGTGCCCATTGAAAATGTGTATGTAACTGGCGTACCCCTTGTTTAGATAGATAAAACTATGGTTATAGTGTAACAATGGGAATAAAATGAAACGTATATATCAGTGGTTCTCAAACTTTTATGCTTCACATACCCCCTGGAAATGTGTATGTAACTGGCGTACCCTTCTTTAGATAGATAAAACTATAGTTATAGTGTAACAATGGGAATAAAATGAAACATATATATCAGTGGTTCTCAAACTTTTATGCTTCACGTACCCCCTGGAAATGTGTATGTATCTGGCGTACCCCTTGTTCAGATAGATAAAACTATAGTTATAGTGTAACAATGGGAATAAAATGAAACATATATATCAGTGGTTCTCAAACTTTTATGCTTCACGTACCCCCTGGAAATGTGTATGTAACTGGCGTACCCCTTGTTTAGATAGATAAAACTATAGTTATAGTGTAACAATGGGAATAAAATGAAACATATATATCAGTGGTTCTCAAACTTTTATGTTTCATGTACCCCCTGGAAATGTGTATGTAACTGGCGTACCCCTTGTTTAGATAGATAAAACTATAGTTATAGTGTAACAATGGGAATAAAATGAAACATATATATCAGTGGTTCTCAAACTTTTATGCTTCACGTACCCCCTGGAAATGTGTATGTAACTGGCATACCCCTTGTTTAGATAGTTAAAACTATAGTTATAGTGTAACAATGGGAATAAAATGAAACATATATATCAGTGGTTCTCAAACTTTTATGCTTCACGTATCCCCTGGAAATGTGTATGTAACTGGCATACCCCTTGTTTAGATAGATAAAACTATAGTTATAGTGTAACAATGGGAATAAAATGAAACATCTATATCAGTGGTTCTCAACCTCTTATGCTTCACGTACCCCATGAAAATGTGTATGTAACTGGCGTACCCTTTGTTTAGATAGATAAAACTATGGTTATAGTGTAACAATGGGAATAAAATGAAACATATATATATCAGTGGTTCTCAAACTTTTATGCTTCACGTACCCCCTGCAAATGTGTATGTAACTGGCGTACCCTTCTTTAGATAGATAAAACTATAGTTATAGTGTAACAATGGGAATAAAATGAAACATATATATCAGTGGTTCTCAAACTTTTATGCTTCACGTACCCCCTGGAAATGTGTATGTAACTGGCGTACCCCTCGTTTAGATAGATAAAACTATAGTTATAGTGTAACAATGGGAATAAAATGAAACGTATAAATCAGTGGTTCTCAAACTTTTATGCTTCACTTACCCCCTGGAAATGTGTATGTAACTGTCGTACCCCTTGTTTAGATAGATAAACTATAGTTATAGTGTAACAATGGGAATAAAATGAAACATATAAATCAGTGGTTCTCAAACTTTTATGCTTCACGTACCCCCTGGAAATTTGTGTGTAACTGGCGTACCACTTGTATAGCTAGATAAAACTACAGTTAAAATATAACAATTGGAATAAAATAAAACACATATATCAGTAGTTCTCAAACTTTTATGTTTCATGTACCCCCTGGAAATGTGTATGTAACTGGCGTATCCCTTGTTTAGATAGATAAAACTATAGTTATAGTGTAACAATGGGAATAAAATGAAACATATATATCAGTGGTTCTCAAACTTTTATGCTTCACGTACCCCCTGGAAATGTGTATGTAACTGGCATACCCCTTGTTTAGATAGATAAAACTATAGTTATAGTGTAACAATGGGAATAAAATGAAACATATATATCAGTGGTTCTCAACCTCTTATGCTTCACGTACCCCATGGAAATGTGGATGTAACTGGCGTACCCCTTGTTTAGATAGATAAAACTATGGTTATAGTGTAACAATGGGAATAAAATGAAACATATATATCAGTGGTTCTCAAACTTTTATGCTTCACGTACCCCCTGGAAATGTGTATGTAACTGTCGTACCCCTTGTTCAGATAGATAAAACTATAGTTATAGTGTAACGATGGGAATAAAATGAAACATATATATCAGTGGTTCTCAACCTCTTATGCTTCACTACCCCATGGAAATGTGTATGTAACTGGCGTACCCCTTGTTTAGATAGATAAAACTATAGTTATAGTGTAACAATGGGAATAAAATGTAACATATATATCAGTGGTTCTCAAACTTTTATGCTTCACGTACCCCCTGGAAATGTGTATGTAACTGTCGTACCCCTTGTTTAGATAGATAAACTATAGTTATAGTGTAACAATGGGAATAAAATGAAACATATATAACAGTGGTTCTCAAACTTTTATGCTTCACGTACCCCCTGGAAATTTGTGTGTAACTGGCGTACCACTTGTATAGCTAGATAAAACTACAGTTAAAATATAACAATTGGAATAAAATAAAACACATATATCAGTGGTTCTCAAACTTTTATGTTTCATGTACCCCCTGGAAATGTGTATGTAACTGGCGTATCCCTTGTTTAGATAGATAAAACTATAGTTATAGTGTAACAATGGGAATAAAATGAAACATATATATCAGTGGTTCTCAAACTTTTATGCTTCACGTACCCCCTGGAAATGTGTATGTAACTGGCGTACCCTTCTTTAGATAGATAAAACTATAGTTATAGTGTAACAATGGGAATAAAATGAAACATATATATCAGTGGTTCTCAAACTTTTATGCTTCACGTACCCCCTGGAAATGTGTATGTAACTGGCATACCCCATGTTTAGATAGATAAAACTATAGTTATAGTGTAACAATGGGAATAAAATGAAACATATATATCAGTGGTTCTCAAACTTTTATGCTTCACGTACCCCCTGGAAATGTGTATGTAACTGGCGTACCCTTCTTTAGATAGATAAAACTATAGTTATAGTGTAACAATGGGAATAAAATGAAACATATATATCAGTGGTTCTCAACCTCTTATGCTTCACGTACCCCATGGAAATGTGGATGTAACTGGCGTACCCCTTGTTTAGATAGATAAAACTATAGTTATAGTGTAACAATGGGAATAAAATGAAACATATATATCAGTGGTTCTCAACCTCTTATGCTTCACGTACCCCATGGAAATGTGGATGTAACTGGCGTACCCCTTGTTTAGATAGATAAAACTATAGTTATAGTGTAACAATGGGAATAAAATGAAACATATATATCAGTGGTTCTCAAACTTTTATGCTTCACGTACCCCATGGAAATGTGGATGTAAGTGGCGTACCCCTTGTTTAGATAGATAAAACTATGGTTATAGTGTAACAATGGGAATAAAATGAAACATATATATCAGTGGTTCTCAAACTTTTATGCTTCACGTACCCCCTGGAAATGTGGATGTAACTGGCGTACCCCTTGTTTAGATAGATAAAACTATAGTTATAGTGTAACAATGGGAATAAAATGAAACATATATATATCAGTGGTTCTCAAACTTTTATGCTTCACGTATCCCCTGGAAATGTGTATGTAACTGGCGTACCCCTTGTTTGGATAGATAAAACTATAGTTATAGTGTAACAATGGGAATAAAATGAAACATATAAATCAGTGGTTCTCAAACTTTTATGCTTCACGTACCCCCTGGAAATGTGTATGTAACTGGCGTACCCCTTGTTTAGATAGATAAAACTATAGTTATAGTGTAACAATGGGAATAAAATGTAACATATATATCAGTGGTTCTCAAACTTTTATGCTTCACGTACCCCCTGGAAATGTGTATGTAACTGGCGTACCCCTTGTTTAGATAGATAAAACTATAATTATAGTGTAACAATGGGAATAAAATACAATATATATATCAGTGGTTCTCAAACTTTTATGCTTCACGTACCCCCTGGAAATGTGTATGTAACTGGCGTACCCCTTGTTTAGATAGATAAAACTGTAGTTATAGTGTAACAATGGGAATAAAATGAAACATATATATCAGTGGTTCTCAACCTTTTATGCTTCACGTATGCCCTGGAAAGTGTATGTAACTGGCGTACCCCTTGTTTAGATAGATAAAACTATATTTATAGTGTAACAATGGGAATAAAATGAAACATATATATCAGTGGTTCTCAAACTTTTATGCTTCACGTACCCCCCGGAAATGTGTATGTAACTGGCGTACCCCTTGTTTAGATAGATAAAACTATAATTATAGTGTAACAATGGGAATAAAATACAATATATATATATCAGTGGTTCTCAAACTTTTATGCTTCACGTACCTCTTGGAAATATGTATGTAACTGGTGTACCCCTTGTATAGACAGATAAATCTATATAATTATAGTATAACAATGGGAATAAAATAAAACATATATATCAGTGGTTCTCAACCTTTTATGCTTCACGTACCCCCTGGAAATGTGTATGTAACTGGCGTACCCCTTGTATAGATAGATTAATCTATAGTTATAGTAAAACAATGGAAATAAAATGAAACATATATATCAGTGGTTCTCAAACTTTTATGCTTCACGTACCCCTTGGAAATGTGTATGTAACTGGCGTACCCCTTGTATAGATAGATAAAACTATAGTTATAGTATAACAAGGGGAATAAAATAAAACATATATATCAGTGGTTCTCAAACTTTTATGCTTCATGTACATCCTGGAAATGTGTATGTAACTAGCGTACCCATTATATAGATAGATAAAATTATAGTTATAGTATAACAAGGGGAATAAAATAAAACATATATACATATACATTAAATTTTGCATTCATAAATTAGATATATCGATAAACACAAAAAAATGATATAAAGAATTTAACAAATCTTATAAAATTATAAACATTTTACTGGGTATTCAGTGAAACAGCACATACGGCGTACCGAAAAAACTTTGCCGCGTACCCCACGTTGAGGACCCCTATCGTATAGAATTCATTATTGTACGATACTTGGAATGCATTATTTAGAATTTATTAATATCATTATATGTGGTTTTAAGAGCAAATGTCTTTTTTAGTGAAGCCATACCGTCATAATACTTTCAAGGAAAAAAATATTTTTTGCCTGAAAGAAAACTTAATTTAAATGACCTTTCTATATTCCGATAAAGAAAGAGTTCTCTTTTCGTTTTTTTATCAGCACCTGTCATTATATTACCATCACTTACACTGTCAATGGCAAGGGGGTTGCTCGGTTGGTAGGGCGACGGGTTCGTAATCTGCAGTTCCCAGGTTCGAGTCGCAGATGGGCCTGCGTTGAGTTTTATCCCCTCCCTGCCCACAGTCAGTAATGGACACCGATGGGCTTGGAAAGGACGCCCGTCCGTCGAATGGGACGTTAAGCCGTTGCCCCATATGCAGGAGAGCCATACCTTGTGAATGTTAAAGAACACACTAGATGGCTTTGACGGGAGGCTACCATGCGCCTCCTAACAGCTATCCAGTGGATCACCTCCCCCTAAACTTCTTTTAGCCCTCGCAGTCCTTGTGACCTGGCCATTTAGCCCATTGTGTGCAAAAACGTAAACCAATAGAGTATCTTCTGTGAGCATTCCTACGATTTTTATTTATTTATTTACTTATTTTTTAAAAAAAATATTTTTATTCAAATAATTGACACAGTGTGCATATTTTAAACATGATGACCCGCAAAGCTGCAAGTTTATCTGCAGGAGATTCAATCATTCCAATCACCTGAGATGAAATAGAGTAAAATTGTTTTGAAACTTCTGTGAGGAACTTATTGCCCAAATATGAAATCCGTTTAAATCTTGATCTGTTTACTTGAGATCCGTTACCACCCTCTAGATAAAGAGATAGACGTTCGAATTCGAATCGCATTTCGAACAAGAATCTTCGACGTGATCGCCATGGACGTCATGATAGATGATGATTCCTTAAACGACCCTTTTCGTTCGAGTGCTGTTAAAAAGCTTTTGATGTCAACTGGGAAATCATCATCATCAACAAGCAGTCATGGGCTACGGAAGTGCAAACCAGATAGCAATTTAGTTCTCCAAGCATATCTGTCCTGAGCTATATCTGGCCACTGCACACCAATTCTAACAAGATCCTGTTTGACATTGTATGCCCACCGCATCCTAGGTGTCCCCTTCTTTCTGAGCCTTTAGGCACACTGTTCATAACCCTATATACTACGTTAATTATATAATTGTGCGTTGTTTCATTGAAGTGTTTCCAAATAACAAATACATCATCATCCTCACACAACAGTGTAAATGTGTTATTACCAGAAATCATTTGGTGCATTCTGTACTTCTTGATTTCTAGACCGCCACTACGACCCCTATTTGACATTGATTTCAACAGATCTGAAAATTCATCTTATTTCTGAGTTCTACTGCCTGAAAGAGTCATATTCACCATTTTTAGCTCTTCAGCTCCAGCATATCGAAATTTGACCTTTGACCTCGAAGGACCCACCACATCCAAAATTTCACATTTCTGAGACATACGATCTCAACTACCCCCAGGAACCAAGTTTTAGCTCTCTAACAATGGTATATCTAAATTTGACTTTTGACCTCGAACGACCCTCCGAATGCGAAATTTCATAACATTTCCTACATCTGCAGCTCGAAACACCCCCAGAACCAATTTTCACGTTTCTAGCACTGGTAGAACAATGATTGACATCCACGTGACCTCTATTTGATTTTGAAGGACACGTTGGAGGTGATTTTTCAGGAGATCTACGTCCCGGATTAGCTCTACGTGTAAATTTTCAGAGCTCTACCATTTCTGCATATTAGTAAGAGTTAGAGTGATCCCCTATCGGCCCTGTTATCTTTTAGTTACAAATTACCATATATTTGATTTTCTTAAAATATCTTTCAAAATTTCTAAATCAAATGTAAACAATTACCGCTTTTATTTTAGAAGAGATTATTTAATGAGGAATTGCTTTCGTTTATTCACAACTAATTTTTCGCAATTTATTTCACTATCACGTACGTATCCTTTGCGATACTACATAATAATTGAATATCCTAAATCAGTGGTTCTCAACCTTTTATGCCTCACGTACCCCCTGGAAATGTGTATGTAACTGGCGTACCACTTTTATAGATAGATAAAACTATAGTTGTAGGATAACAAGGGGAATAAAATAAAACATATATATCAGTGGTTCTCAAACTTTTATTCTTCACGTACCCACTGGAAATGTGTATGTAACTGGCGTACCCCTTGTTTAGATAGATAAAACTATAGTTATAGTGTAACAATGGGAATAAAATGAAACATCTATATCAGTGGTTCTCAACCTCTTATGCTTCACGTACCCCATGGAAATGTGTATGTAACTGGCGTACCCCTTGTTTAGATAGATAAAACTATGGTTATAGTGTAACAATGGGAATAAAATGAAACATATATATCAGTGGTTCTCAACCTCTTATGCTTCACGTACCCCCTGGAAATGTGTATGTAACTGGCGTACCCCTCGTATAGATAGATAAAACTATAGTTATAGTGTAACAATGGGAATAAAATAAAACATATATATCAGTGGTTCTCAAACTTTTATGCTTCACGTACCCCCTGGAAATGTGTATGTAACTGGCGTACCCCTTGCATAGATAGATAAAATTATAGTTATAGTATAACAATGGGAATAAAATGAAACATATATATCAGTGGTTCTCAACCTCTTATGCTTCACGTACCCCATGGAAATGTGTATGTAACTGGCGTACCACTTGCATAGATAGATAAAACTATAGTTATAGTGTAACAAGGGGAATAAAATAAAACCTATATATCAGTGGTTCTCAACCTTTTATGCTTCACCTACCCCCTGGAAATGTGTGTGTAACTGGCGTACCCCTTGTATAGATAGATAAAACTATAGTTATAGTATAACAATGGGAATAAAATAAAACATATATATCAGTGGTTCTCAACCTTTTATGCTTCACGTACCCCCTGGAAATATGTATGTAACTGGCGTACCACTTGTACAGATAAGTAAAACTGTAGTTATAGTATAACAATGGGAATAAAATATATATATAAATATACACACATTAAATTTTGTATTGATAAATTACGTATGTCGATAAACATAAAAAATGACAAAATATTTAACAAATCTTATAAAATTATAAACATTTTACTGGGTAATTAATGAAATGAACTTGTTATTAGATCTAGCGACTTTTTAGTTCTCACGGCGTACCCCAAAAACTTTTACCGCGAATCCCACGTTGAGAACCCCTAGTCTAGATAATTTAATTCGTGAGTTGACTACTGGAATACTTTATTAAGGGATATATTATGAACCAGAAAAACGCATATAAGCTCTGGCCCATATGGGAATCTCGTTTTCAAAGAGAAGGAAGTGTTTTGTTTGCCTACTTTTTTCGCTCCTTAAAAATTTTAATTAGAATTAAGGAATGATGGGTAAAATGCAAAGTATTATTTTAGTAATTATACAACATAAAGAGAATTTGTGTATTATTTCTTAAATTTAAGAGTTGCAGTTGCCATACCCCTCTGAGCAAAGTTTGTAGATTATTGCTGTCAGTGGAATATCTGTTGAAAAGATCTACCCGAAGTTTCAAATTCCTATTACATTTATACCTAGATCGTTTGCAAATGTTATTAATAGTTTTGCCTTTTCCACATTTAGTGATCCGTAATGTAATATAAATAATTACATATATTAAAACTACCTAAATAGTAGTATATATTAAAACTACCTAAATATATGAAAAATGCGAATTATAGTATTTTATTAGTACAGTCGCTCAAAAAGTATCCGAACACTGTGGTTGATTACAGAATTCAGAAAAAATATCTGGCAACGATTTTTTTTAGAAATTAGGGATCTGGCAACCTTCGTGTCACGTGATTACAGAATTCAGGAAAAATAGCTGGAGCGTGTACAGCAACTGTACACGCTCCAGTTACCGTTCACAGCAAACTGGAGCGTGTGCAGTTACTGCACACGCTCCAGTTTGCTGTGAACGGTAACTGCACACGCTCAAATTTCCGTGAGTGAGCCCACACGATCCAGGTCTTTGTGAGCTCACACGATCCAATGTGCTGTGAAAATTAACCGCAACCGCTCCAGTTTGCTGTGAACGGTAACTGCACACGCTCAATATTTCCGTGAGTGAGCCCACACGATCCAGGTCTTTGTGAGCTCACACGATCCAATGTGCTGTGAAAATTAACCGCAACCGCTCCAGTTTGCTGTGAACGGTAACTGACCACGCTCAATATTTCCGTGAGTGAGCCCACACGATCCAATGTGCTGTGAACATTTACCGCAACCGCTCCAGTTTGCTGTGAACGGTAACTGCACACGCTCAATATTTCCGTGAGTGAGCCCACACGATCCAGGTCTTTGTGAGCTCACACGATCCAATGTGCTGTGAACATTAACCGCAACCGCTCCAGTTTCCTGTGAACGGTAACTGCACACGCTCCATATTCATTGCATTATATATTCATACGCATTATATATATTAAAAAATATACGAACACTATGGTTGATTACAGAATTCAGAAAAAATATCTGGCAACGATTTTTTTTAGAAATTAGTGATCTGGCAACCTTCGTCTCACGTGACACGAAAGTTGCCAGATCACTAATTTCTAAAAAAAAATCGTTGCCAGATATTTTTTCTGAATTCTGTAATCAACCATGGTGTTCGGATACTTTTTTTGAGCGACTGTACTTGAAGGGAAACTTCAATATAGCATCATTTGTCATGAAGGAAAATGCTACTAGACATTCGCGTTAATCGGCTCTGATAAATACGTAATTTGATTGCAAAGCTTCACAGCACAATCTCAACAAAAGCAATTTTGTTCACACGCAATCCGCAAATCTCCGCACAAGCCGCAAACAAATCACATATCAATACCATTAACTCTCTCCACATATCTCGAATTCGACAACTAATCCCACTCTTCTTTTCTCCCGAATACTCCCTTGGCAAAAAAAAGCGCGTATGTGCTCTCAAGCTCACTTGATAAAGCAACCAAGCTAAACCACATCCATCGCATCTCGCACGTTACATAAGCACGCACGCGCATAAAGTCGATACTGCGACCCACATTACGACGTGACGTCACCAACACAAAACGAAGTCAAGGTCACGAACCTCTCTACTGCGTTTCGTTGTTCCTCACATCGGTAAATTCTTTCTAGCTCTTCTAGTCGTTGGAAGTGTTACAAAGCGACACAAACTTGGTCACAGGACGTCAGCTAGAGTATGGATTACCATGCCTTCTATTAGCGAGAGCAGATGCAAATAGTGTACGTCTACACAGAGAAAGATTTAAGCGTTTTAGCGATATCAAAGTTTTAAACTTTTTGACGTCTTAAAACCTCTGCGAACAACCGATGTGGCCTCACAGCACACTGAAGCGTATGTAGCCGATCTCCACACAGATAAAGATTTGAGCGTTTGAGCGTTTGAGCGTTCTAAGAGTTTTTTTTAAACTGTTTGGCGTTTTAAAATCTTTACCAAAAACGGGTGTGGCCTCACAGTACACTAAAGCGTATGTTACCGACTTCACACAGATTAAGATTTGAGCGTTTTAGCGTTCTACGAGTTTTTTTTAAACTGTTTGGCGTTTTAAAATCTTTACCAAAAACGGGTGTGGCCTCACAGCACACTGGAGCGTGTGTAGCCGATTGTCACACAAAGAACGATTTGAGCGTTTTAGCATTATCAAAACATTTAAACTTTATGGCGACGGGAAACAATCATCTGCACACGCTCTCCAATGTGCTGTGAGGCCACATCCGTTTTAGAAAAGATTTAAAGAAGCCAAAAACGCTCTAAATGTTTTTAACGCTAAACCTCTCCAATCGCGTTCTGTGAGTGCATTTCCCAACCTGTCGGCGAGTACCCAAATCACCAGACGCGGGAGTTGATCTTTGTATGCGAAACTCTGCAAAAGTATTAATAATCCATGGCGTGGAAGTTTTTCCTAGAATTCCTCTTTCTGGTCGTCGCAGCAACCTCGCCGCCTACGCCCTCTATTGATTCCGAGTCGTCTCTCACCAGGAAGGTCCAGCACAGCTGATGGAGTGCCAGCGCCACGCCCACATTCATTCGCCAACATCATCTGTTCCCGATTAACAATACCCGGGAATCAAAATAAACAAGTTTTCGTTTTTTGTGCTATCTTGCTTTTTTTGGCCTCTGCTGTACTAGGGCCTTTACTCTTCGTGTTTTTTTTTATCTGCTGTTTTTCTACATTTATGAGATGATTATGGTATATTAAACTGATAGGCTCCTGTCAGACCTCTGCAGCAAGCAGCTGCTTGAGGGAGTATTTATTTATTTACAGTCATCCTTACTAACAGCCGTTCAGTGGAATTCTTTTTCCAACGGGGGAGGGGATGGCTCAGTCGGTAGCGCGTCTGGCTCGCGATCTGAAGTTCCCAGGTCCGACCAGTTATCTCCGCAAGCATCCTGCTGTCCTCCGTCAGTAGGGTTGTGTGTTGGGTTGTTTTACCTCTGAACGGCACTTTTTTTTTGCAGACAATGGGTTAAATGGCCAGGTCACAAGGACCCCGAGGGCTCAGAGGAAGTTGGGGGAGGAAACCACTGGAATAGCTGTTGGGAGACAGATGGTAGCCTCCCGTCAAGGCCATCCAGCCGGTTATTTAATGTGCACAGGATATGGCTCTCTAGCACATGGACCACGGCTTAACGTCTCATCCAACAGACGGCGGTCTTTCCAAGCCCATCGATGCCCACTATTGACCGGGTGCAGGGCGATGGGTCAGTAAGGGGATACCGATATGTTTGAAAAGGCCATCGTCTGTCATATGGAACGTTGAACCGTGAATCCGTGTGTGAAATAGACCTATATCCTGTGTAAGTTATAGAACACGTTGGATGGACTTTAAGAGAGGCTGTCTCTTAACAGCTATCCACGTCCCCTTCCTCCAACATTCTCAGAGCCTTCGGGATCCTTGTGACCTGGCCATTTAGGCCATTGTGTGCAAAAACAAGCATCGCTCAGAGGTAAAACAAACTAACGTTTTCTTCAACTCCTCCCATATACATACGTTAAATTCAAGATATTAGATTCAGTTTAAACTGTTTGATTTTTAATCGAGTATTAGTCATTCAAGCAATTTAATTTTGTGTTCCATTTTATGCTTGGTTTTCTTCATCTAAACATTGCTAAGGAAAGATCTGTTTCTAGAAAGTAAATGGGTTGGGTTCTTTTACCTTTGAGCGGCACTTTTTTTGCACACTATGAGCACATGGACCCCGAAGGCTCAGAGAAGGTTGGGGGAGGGGACCCACTGGAACAGCTGTTGGGAGACAGATGGTAGCCTCACGTCAAGGCCATCCAGCGTGTTCTTTAACGTGCACAAGGTATGGCTCTCCCGCATACGGGACCACGGCTTAACGTCCCATCCGACGGACGGCGGCCTTTCCAAGCCCATCGATGTCCCCTACTGACGGTGGGCAGGGCGGGGAATTTTGCGGAGATAAATCTCAACGCTGACCCAGCTGGGACTCGAACCTGGGAACTGCAGATTACGAGCCTGGCACGCTACCGACTGAGCCACCCCCGCCCCTGAAAGTAAATGAAAATTAGTTAAGTAAGGTCTTTAATTCTTTTTAATTTTATCAGATGATAGATGGGGTTACAAAACAATAATCACTCAGAACTATAATAATATGTTTTAAAATCACACTCTTATAAATAAAGAAGAGTTTCGTTTTTTTTTCAAATAAAATGCAGCATGGGTTCAATAATTCACTTTAATTTACTAGTGGATCTGATTTCACAATTTCAGAAATTAATATGACTTACTTATTCATATTGGGACATGTTTGATTTATTGTTGAAATTGATGTGGCATAATTACAAGGTGTCTCAAAAGTTCCCGCGATTTTTCAAACAATAACTATAAGTTTTCGATTTCAAATAAAAAAGCGACGAACAGTCGAAACCACACACTCCCGAGATCAGGAATTGACAAATCGTGACCAGTGATGACCGTGTGAGTGGGGTTGTTATATTGTTTTACCTACGAGCGGCATTTTTTACACAAAATGTAATGCTTCCTCCCCCCCCCCCCTTGAGAATGCTGGTAAGGGTAATAATGGCAAAAAATTCTAAAACTTATGCATATTGCAAGAACGTTTTTAAAGACCTCTGAAGCGGAAATGGGAGGGGGTGGCTCAGTCGGTAGCGCGCCAGGCTCGCAATTTGTAGTTCCCAGGTTCGAGTCCCAGCTGGGTCAGCGTTGAGATTTATCTCCGCAAAATTCCTGTCCACGGTCAGTAGGGCACAACGATGGACTTGGAATAGGCCGCCATCCGTCGGATGTGACGTTAAGCCGTGGCCCCGTGTGCAGCGGAGAGCCATACCCTGTGCACGTTAAAGAACACGCTGGATGGCCTTGACGGGAGGCTACCATCTGTCTCCCAACAGCTGTTCCAGTGGGTCTCCTACCCCAACCTTCTCTGAGCCTTCGGGGTCCATGTGACCTGGCCATTTAGCCCATGGTGTGCAAAAAAGTGCCGCTCAGAGGTAAAACAACACAACCCAACACAACCCGCACAAGGGGGCACGGCTTAACGTCCCATCCGACGGACGGCAGCCTTTCCAAGCCCATCGGTGTCCCCTACTGACCGTGGGCAGGGCGGGGAATTTTGCATAGATAAATCTCAACGATGACCCAGCTGGGACTCGAACCTGGGAACTGCAGATTACGAGCCTGGCGCGCTACCGACTAAGCCCCCCCCCCCCCTTTGTGCGGGAGATCCATACCCTGTGAACGTTAAAGAACACGCCGGATGGCCTTGACGGGAGGCTACCATCTGTCTCCCAACAACTGTTCCAATGGGTCCCCTCCCCCAACCTTCTCTGAGCCTTCGGGGTCCATGTGACCTGGCCATTTAGCCTATGGTGTACAAAACAGTGCCGCTCAGAGGTAAAACAACTCAGCCAACCCAACTCATTCTACGGCGCTTTTTATGTCACTTGCTAGTTGACCTGTTTTCCCTCCAACTTCCTGTTTTCCTCCAAGCATGCTCTAATTCTTCCCTGTTAACTTTCTTTGCTTCTTACATCTGATGCTCGTCTTTTCACCTTGCTTTTAGTGATCACTCTTCTCAAGAACATTCCGAAGATCTTTCCACTCCGTCTCTCTCTTCCTTACACTTCTCTAATATCACTTCTTTCCAGTTCACAAGAATCTACGTCTCCTCCATTGTTCCGGAATCTCGGATATTTTATCTCTGATTTTTCCCAACTAAAGTCTCTGCTTCTCATAGTCAGGTCATTAACCCATAGGAGTTTGTTCTTTTTTGCCATTTGGGAATTTTTTTTTTATTATATTACTGAGAATGAGACGAAAAAAATCCCCTAATTTGAAGTAATGTTATTTAAAGTTTGGGTTGTCTTACCTCTGAGCGACACTTTTTTGCACGCAATGAGTTAAATGGCCAGGTCATAAGGACCCCAAATGCTCAGAGAAGGTTTGGGGAGAGCACCCACTGGAACAGCTGTTTGGAGACAGATGGTAGCCTCCTGTCATAGCTATCCAGCGTGTTCTTTAATGTGCATAGGGTATAGCTTTCCCGTTCACGGGGTCATGTTCCATCCGAAATACCATCTATAAGTCAACTGACGATATTGAATCGAGTTGGGTTGGGTTGTTTTACCTCTGAGCGGCACTTTTTTGCACACCATGGGCTAAATGGCCAGGTCACAAGGACCCCGAGGACTCAGAAAAGATTAGGGAAGTCACCAACACCACTGGAACAGCTGTTGGGAAACAGATGGCAGTCTCCCGTCAAGGCTATCCATCGTGTTCTTTAACGTGCACAGGGTATGGCTCTCCCGCACACGGGGCCGAGGCTTAACGTCCCATCCGACGGACGGCGGTCTTTCCAAGCCCATCGGTGTCCCCTACTGACAGTGGGTAGGGCGGGGATTTTTGCGGAGATAAATCTCAACGCTGACCCAGCTGGGGACTCGAAATGGGAACTACAGATTACGAGCCTGGCACGCTACCGACTGAGCCACCCCCTCCTAAATTGAATCGAAAATCGGTTCTTAACGTAAAACAAAATACACGCATATTTCATGCAGAGTCAGCATTCAATGAAACAGAAGGTGGATTTGAAAGTTAAGCATTGGCACATGCCATTTTGTGTATTGACAACTTTGGTCTTTAATAGTGATGCCAGATCTGCATATTAATCTTAATATTTCAGGAATTCTGTCCCAATAAAAATTATTCAAAAATTTTCACTTCCAACAACTCGAAACTTTAAATTCTTAGGATTACCTAAAATTAACGATTAACCGCCGAACTGTACATTTAGGAAATCATAGTTTTCCACAAGCGACGAAATTCACGTTTTTGAACTTGTATTTCACATGATTGATTTTAACAAATTTTACTTCCGCATTGGCAGAAGCAGACCGAGGATATCAAAGTGATGTTACATTTGGTCAAACTAATATATAATATAAATAAATAATATTATATCCCAGTTATTCTGGCGGTTGCCGTAAAATTAATATTTACAAACTTCGCAATTCTTTTTTATTTAACAATACAGATGATATCGATGGGTACTTTTTTAAGGATCTCCTGCTTCCCCCCCTCTCCCAAGGTCGGACAAATGTATCTGGAGGGCCAGAAAAACTCAAATTAGGGCTCCATCAATTTTTTAGCTTTATGGTTAAAACTGTTATGAAATTAAAATTATATCAAATTTTAAGTTCTAATTTTGATATGTTATAAGAAAATACAAAGTTCCCCCACGACCAACTAGATTCATTGCTTTACAAAGTGTAAGACACGAGCTCCTGACACCTAGAAAACAGACCAACCCAAAACCTAGAAATTCTCGCTCCTGACAGGGTGTCAGGAGCGAGAATTTCTAGGTTTTGGGTTGGTCTGTTTTTAATCTTTGAGGGCACTCTTTTTGCACAGAATGGGATAGATGGACAGGTTACACGGACACCGAGGGCTCAGAGAAGGTTGGGGGGAAGGAACCCACTGGACAGCTGCTGAGAGACAGATTGTAGCCTCCCATCAAGGCCATCCAGCATGTTCTTTAACGTGCCCAGGGTATGGCTCTCTCGCAGATGAACCACGGTTTAACTTCACACCCGACGGACGGCGGCCTTTCCAAGCCCATCGGTGTCCCCTACTGACCGTGGGCAGGGTGGGGAGTATATGGAGGCAGTTAGGGCCACCTCTTAACGTCCTCATCTAACGGACGTCGCCTTTTCCAAGCCCACAGGTGTCCCCAACTCACCGAGGGCAGGATGGAGAGTTTTGCGGAGATAAGTCTCAACGCTGTCCCAGTTGGGACTCGAACCTGGAAACTGCAGATTACGAGCTTGATATGCTACGGATTGAGCCACTTCCGTCTCCAGTTTAATGGTAAACGTGATTTAATTATAACTCTGAAAATGTCAGAGTTCAGGGGGGTTGGGTTGGGTTGTTTTACCTCTGAGCGGCACTTTTTTGCACACCATGAGCTAAATGGCCAGGTCACATGGATCCCGAAGGCTCAGAGAAGGTTGGGGGAGGGGACCCACTGGAACAGCTGTTGGGAGACAGATGGAGCCTCCCGTCAAGGCCACGTGTCTTTAACGTGCACAGGGTATGGCTCTCCCGCACACGGGACCACGGCTTAACGTCCTACCCGACGGACGGCGGCCTTTCCAAGCCCATCGGTGTCCCCTACTGACCGTGGGCAGGGCGGGGAATTTTGCGGAGATGAATCTCGACGCTAACCCAGCTGGGCCACGAACCTGGGAACTACAGATTACGAGCCTGGCGCGCTACCGACTGAGCCATCCCCGCCCCGAGTTCAGGGGGGATATGGGGAAACATCGGGGAATGGGGGCAGGTAAGTTTGGGTTGTTTTACTTCTGAGCGGCACTTTTTTGCACTCCATGGACTAAATGGCCAGGTCATGAGGACCCCGAAGGCTGAGAGAAGGTTGGGGGAAAGGACCCACTGGAACAGCTATTGGGAGACAGATGGTAGCCTCCCGTCAAGGTCATCCAGCGTGTTCTTTAACGTGCACAGGGTATGGCTCTCTCGCAGATGAACCACGGTTTAACGTCACACCCTACGGACGGCGGCCTTTCCAAGCCCATCGGTGTCCTCTACTGACCGTGGGCAGGGCGGGGAGTATATGGAGGCAGTTAAGGAGTCGAAGACATTTCTGTGGACAGACCCATGGACTTTTGCGCATTTGGACTCTGGGTAAACGTTGACCACGGACTCTTGATGGATTATGGAAAGCACGTGTAGAGGAATGGGACCGATTAGATATGATAGTGCTCGGCAGAATCCTACGACAGGGGAAGGTATGCTGAGGACAATTGTTACACAACATGGACAGTCGCTCTAAAAAGTATCCGAACTATGGTTGATTAAAGAATTCAGAAAAAATATCTGGCAACGATTCTTTTTAGAAAGTAGTGATCTGGCAACCTTCGTGTCACGTGACACGGAGGTTGCCAAATCACTACTTTCTAAAAAAAATCGTTGCCAGATATTTTTTCTGGATTCTGTAATCAACCAGGGTGTTCGGATATTTTTTTGAGCGACTGGACATCAGATCCACTATGATCGATGGTGACTTAAAGGAAAGCGCGTCTTTCAAAACTGTGCCATGTAATCAACCTCGGTAAAAAGGGGATAGACTGCATTCTGTTTGCTTTACACTAATACGATTTTTTTCTTTATTTCGTTTTGAAGGGCGACACGTATTTTTTGGCTCACCCTGTATAATTATGTATATATATATATATAATCGCTGTTTTATTGTCCAACCAAACGGATTTATTTCAGGCTAAGTAAAGGCAGAATGCAACAGCCAACTACCATTTATTAACAATTATAAACGAAAGGTTCCAAGGTCTTTTAACGCTCAAAACATGTGATCTACAAACTTATGCAATCAAACCAGGTCTCGCCGGTCATGTCTTCTTTCCCACCATAATAATTTGCGAGATGAAAAACGCTGAGTTCCGGGCAATAAATTCACTCCGCAAATGTCTAAAAGGGTTGGGTTTTGCGAGTTTTCCTCCACGACAAGGAATCGATTTTCGACGAAGCTAATTTGCCCAAATGGCGAAAGGTTAAGCGCACTCCAGACCTTGGTTTATCGTCAACTCTAGCTTGAAAGCTATCAGCATGCAAACAAGCTCTGACAGAGAAGTGATAAAAGCTAAAGGTCATGTGACGTAAGTTAAAGGTCAGATGAATGTGTCTACATATCGCTTAGTGATCCATTCGGGAGCTGGTTTGTGTTACGTTTGAAGTCAATTTTTTCCCTCACAATGGGCTAAATGGCCAGGTCACAAGGACCCCAAAAGTTCAGAGAAGGTTGAGGGAAGAGATCCAATGGACAGCTGTTGGGAGACAGATGGTAGTCTTCCGTAAAGGCCAATCATCGTGTTCTTTAACGTGCACAGGGTATGACTCTCCCGCACACGGTCAGTCGGTAGCGCGCCAGGGCTCAGTCGGTAGCGCGCCAGGCTTGTAATCTGTAGTTCCCAGGTTCGAGTCCCAGCTGGATCAACGTTGAGATATATCTCCACAAAATTCCACGCCCTGCCCACGGTCAGTAGGAGACACCGATGGGCTTGGAAAGGCCGCCTTCCATCGGATGGGACGTTAAGCCGTGGCCCGTGTGCGGCAGAGCCATACCCTGTGCACGTTAAAGAACACGCTGGATGGCCTTGACGGGAGGCTACCACCTGTCTCCCAACAGCTGTTCCAGTGGGTCCATTCCCCAACCTTCTCTGAGCCTTCGGGGTCCATGTGCCCTGGCCATTTAGCCCATGGTGTGGAAAAAAGTGCCGCTCAGAGGTAAAATAGCCCAACCCAACAACCCAACCCGCACAGGGTGTCACGGCTTAACGTCCCATCCGACGGAAGGTGGCCTTTTCAAGCCCAGCGATGCCCCCTACTGACCGAGGGCAGGGTGGGGAGTTTTGCGGAGATAAATTTCAACTCTGGGACAGGGGGGTTTGGGTTGGGTTGTTTTACCTCTGAACGGCACTTTTTTGCACACCATGGGCTAAATGGCCAGGTCACATGGACCCCGAAGGCTCAGAGAATGTTGGGAGAGGGGACCCACTGGAATGGCCTTGACGGAGACATATGGTAGCCTCCCGTCAAGGCCATCCAATGTGTTCTTTAACGTGCACAGGGTATGGCTCTCTCACGCACACGGGGCCACGGCTTGACGTCCCATCCGATGGACGGCGTCCTTTCCAAGCCCATCGGTGTCCCCTACTGACCTTGGGCAGGGCGGGGAATTTTTGCGGAGATAAATCTCAACGCTGACCTAGCTGGGACTCGAACCTGGGAACTACAGATTACGAGCCTGGCGCGCTACCGACTGAGCCACCCCCGCCCCGGACAGGGGGGGGGGGACTGAAGCTTATGAATTATAGATTACGAGCCTTGCGCCCTACTGACCGAGCCCCCCCCCGGCCCCATAGGTATTTAACTATATACAATGAACTATAAAGTCAGCTAAAGAAACTGAATCGAAATTCGGTACCTAATATAAAACAAAATACATATTCTACGCAGAGAGAGCATTGGACAAAACACATTTGAAAATTTTAAATATTTGTACATGCCGTTTTGTCTATTGATAACTGTAGTCTTGAACAGTGATGCCACATCTGCATATTAATCTTAATATTTCAAGACTTCTGTCCCGATAAAAATTAATCAAAAATTTTCACTTCTAACAACTCGAGACTATTTTAATTAAATCTTTGAATCACGTAAAATTAACGATTAAGCTCACAATAATTCTTTAGGAAAAATATTTTTTTTTTCCATAAGCAACGGAATCTCTTTGTTCAATTCATTTTTTGCATGATTGATTTTAACAAGTTTAGCTTCCGCATGGGCAGAAGCATACCGAGAACTTCTGTTTAGATTGCTAGCTAGAGAGCAAGGAGTGTCTAAGGGAGAAGAGAGCTAGCTTCCATAGACGTAATGTAAACTTTTCGATTGCAGCGCCCTCTAAACATGGCAAATTCGTGTATTGCAGTGAAGCCACCTAGCCAGGGGGAGGAGCGAGTTCCCTGCATTATTTTTTCACCGCCGAGCAAAGTTTTCAGTTGCTTACACCACGTGAATAATTTTACATACACTTTGGCTCTGAAAAATGTTCATTTTCCTCGTGAGGTACATTCATAATTTTCTTTAATAAAATCGAATTTTGTAAAACTGGTAGTAGCTATGCTCTAGAAATAAAATTTAATATTTTGAACAACCTACAACATTTAGTATATTATAATAAATTGAGATTTATGTGTCAATGCACGATAACATGATCTATATAATTATATTTTATACAATTGCTGACATTTTCAATAAATATCATATCGGGTTTTTTACTTCTATAAACGTTCAACAGATGGCAGCAGGCACTTCCCGTATCAACCATAAAAAAAAGAATTACACTGTTAGAGCAAAGTGCAGAAGCCAATGTGCATCGATATGCTCCAGGGATCACAAACCTGCAACATACATTGACTTATATATATTCACAAGATGATTAAATGTATTAATTTACATATTAATTTTAAAAATTCTGCAAAATTACTCAAAATAAACATACAATTTCTTTTCTAGGTATCGTAAAATGTACTCCTGAACGGGATAAAACATTCATTGAATAACTTTAGAGTCAGCTACCACTGTGCCAAACAGCCATGACTGTTAGACATTTTGAAACACTGGTTAAATCGCAATATATACACTAATAGTAACACAAACCCTAGCTGCAGTGGGCTAAAATGATTGTACTGCGCATGCGCAGATTGTCCCCTTACAGTTGTTTTTGTTCCTGCATATCAATTTGCCACGTTCAGCTTCGGTAAAATTCCACAGAACGGCGCCACTTACGCTTGTGCAGAGTTAGCCTTCTTCTCCTTAGACCTTCTTTGCTAGAGAGTTAGTAAGAAAAACTTTGAACAGAGTCAAAGTGTATGTAAAATTAGTCACATGGTGTAAGCTATAGAAAACACCTTGCTGGGCGGTGGAAAAATAACGCAAGGAACTGGCTCCTCTCCCTGGCTAGGTGGCTTCACTGCAATACACGAATTTGCCATGTTTAGAGGGCGCTGCAATCGAAAAGTTTACATTACGTCTATGGAAGCTAGCTCTCGTCTCCCTTAGACACTCCTTGCTTCTTTGGTAAGAATTATATGTATATATCAATAAATAATAATTTAATGCAGTTATTCTGGCGGTTGTTGTAAAATTTATATTTACAAACTCCAAAAAAAATTTTTTGTAACAATACAGATGACACCAATGAGAACTTTTTAAGGATCTTCTGCCCCAATCCCTGGGGCTCAGTCGGTAGCGCGCCAGGCTCGTAATCTGTAGTTCCCAGGTTCGAGTACCAACAGCGTTGAGATTTATCTCTGCAAAAATTCCCCGCCCTGCCCACAGTCAGTAGGGGACACCGATTGGGCTTGGAAAGGCCGCCGTCCGTTGGATGGTACGTTAAGCCGTTGCCCCGTGTGCGGGAGAGCCATACCCTGTGCACGTTAAAGAACACGCTGGATGGCCTTGACGGGAAGCTACCATCTGTCTCCCAACAGCTGTTCCAGTGGGTCCTCTCTCCCAACCTTCTTTGTGACCTGGCCATTTAGCCCATGGTGTGCAAAAAAGGGCCGCTCAGAGGTAAAACAACCCAACCCGAAATCCCCCCATCCCCTCCCAGGATCATGCAAAGGTATCTAAAGGGCTGTTTTGTAATTAAGATAAAATTATTTTTACATTTTAATTATTGTTTTGATTTATTACAAGAAAACACAAAGTTCACAATAAAAATGTGAGCACAATTTTTTTAGTAGATTTAAATATAAAATACAATTTTAACACTCTAGGTAAGCTTAAACATTAAACAATAATATTCCTCCTGATTTTGTACTAGTATTTTAATCTTAGTTAACATCCTTAAATTGCTATCCAATATTTTAGATATTAGTATGAAGAGTTCAAAGGGGTCCATTAATTTATGCCCCCCCCTCCACGATCTACCCCCTCCCCCCTCTCTCACGACTAAATTCATTTGTCTTCAAAGTGTAAGGCATGATTCTTAGATGTAGGGATGGGATGAGCTAGATTTTTTTGGAAAGTTTAATGGTAAAATTGATTTGATTATAATTCTAAAAATGTCAAAAAGTCACAAGAACCCCAAAGGCTCAGAAAAGACCCACTGGGCAGCTGTTAGGAGACGGATCGTAGCCTCTCGTCAAGGCCATCCAGCGTGTTTTTTAACATCTTTAAGGATTTTAACGAAGATTAAAATACTAGTTTCGTGTATAAAATTGTGTTTTAATATTAAAATGCTAGTTTTCGTTATAGTTAGAAGTGTTTGAAGCACAGAGTACGGCACTCCCGAACACGGCGCCACGGTTCAACGTCCTATCGGTCCAACGTCCGGTATACGGACGGACTCACAGAGGGCAGGGAGTTTTGCGGAGATAAATCTTAACCCTGGGACTCGAACCTGGGAACAGTAGATTACGAGCCTGACGCGATACCGATTGAGCCACCTGATCCCTGTAAAGTCGGAGATCACGATAAAGAAATGCTAGAAGTGTTTGAAGTTTCTTTGTAATGATGTCATAATTGAATTTTTTTTCCAATTGAATTTGATTTTTTTTTTTAATTTTTTTTTTTTTAAATGAATTTTTGTTTCGGTATCAATGCAGGGTAATTATAAAAGAATACCCATATTTTAGGACGTTTTATTCTATCACAAATAATTAAAAAACAAAAGTAACTGCGTGTCCAAAATGTCAAGGTACTCTCAAAGTTTCCTTGTTTATTACGACGTGGAGTTATTATCACATACAATGTCTTTAGTACCAACTTTCGAAATCGCTGGATGTGGTGGCTCAGTTGATATCGCGCCAGCCTCGTAATCTGTAGTTTCCAGGTTCGAGTCTCAGCTGGGTCAGCTTTCAGATTTATCTCCGTAAACTCCCAGCCCTGCCCACGGCCAGTAGGGGGCACTGATGGGTTGGAAAGGCCGCCGTCCGTCGGATGGGATGTTGAGCCGTTGCTCCGTGTGCGGAAGAGAGTCACACCTTGTTCACGTTAAAGAACACGCTGGATGGCCTTGACTGAAGGCTACCATCTGTCTCCCAACAGCTGTTCCAGTGGGTTCTCTCCCCCAAACTTCTCTGAGCCTTACGGGGTCCTTGTGACCTGGCCATTTAGCCCACGGTGTGCAAAAAAGTGCCGCTCAGAGGTAAACCAACCATATCGCTGGATGAGTAAAGATGGACAGATCTCATTGGCACGAGAAGAGTCCGATTTGGCACCATTGCAGTTGTTTTTTGGGGGGAAGGGGATGATAAACTGAAAACATCGTTTAGTCCGAAAAACATTCGTAATTTTCAACGTTTAAAAGAAAGAATTATTGCAGTTGTTGCACCAGACATGCCGCTCTGGGTATGGACAGAAATTGAATGTCACGCCGTTAATGGCGCCTACATTAAATTCTGTTGAACACAAAATGAAACATGGAAAGTTTTTTGACATTTTGCAAACAAATTTACTTTTGTAAATTAATTATGTAATAAAATATGACACTAAATTTTGGGTTTCCTTTATAATGAAATTGTACACCTTCAAAGAAGTCTAAGAGATCTTGCGTGTGATTTTCTCATGTGATTTGTTTTTAGAGAAAGCTGGAAGGACTTAGTTAATTTGTCTTACCATCGGCAACATTTGCAGTCACTACCGAGTTGTTTGGATGTGTTTGGAAAGGCCGCCGTCCGTCGGATGGGACGTTAAGTCGCGCCACCGTGTGAGGGAGAGCCATACCCTGTGCACGTTAAAGAACGCCCTGGATGGCCTTGATGAGAGCTGTAACAGTGGGTCCCCTCCCCCAACCTTCTCTGAGCCTTTGGGTTCCTTGTGACCTGGTCATTTAGCCCATTGTGTGCAAAAAATTGGCGTTGGGTTGTTTTACCTCTGAGCGGCACTTTTTTGCACACCATGGGCTAAATGGCCAGGTCACATGGACCCCGAAGGCTCATAGAAGGTTGGGGGAGGGGACACACTGGAACAGCTGTTGGGAGACAGATGGCAGCCTCCCGTCAAGGTCATCCAGCGTGTTCTTTAACGTGCACAGGGTATGGCTCTCCCGCACACGGGGGCCACGGCTTAACGTCCCATCCGACAGGCGGTCTTTCGAAGACCATCGGTGTCCCCTACTGACCGTGGGCAGGGCGGGGAATTTTGCGGAGATAAATCTCAACGCTGACCCAGCTGGGACTCGAACCTGGGAACTACAGATTACGAGCCTGGCGCGCTACCGACTGAGCCACCCCCACCCCAAAAATTGGCGTTTAGAGGTTTTTTTCTGATTTTTCCGATTATCACCTTTTAGTCGCCTAACCAGACTCTTCGAATAGGTCTTTTACGTGTGTGATATAGATGAGTTCAATATTTTTATTAACGTATTGAGTCAATGATTTTCGAAGACATTCTTAGAAAATATACGTCATTCACGAACCAAAGAGCGATTGGGAGTTATAACACATCTCACTTAGGTATATCATTGATCCCTCTCTATAGTAGGTCCATTAATCTTCATCAGTAAATTTTTTCCGATCAGTATCGATAACTTTGTTTTACCATACTTCTCAGCAGCTGTTTGCACACACAAAAGTCTAAATGGCAGTCAGAAGGATCCGAAGGGTTCAGAGAGTTGGGTTGGGTTGTTTTACCTCTGAGCGGCACTTTTTTGCACACCATGGGCTAAATAGCCAGGTCACAAGGATCCCGAAGGTTCAGAGAAGGTTGGGGGAGGGGACCCATTGGAACAGCTGTTGGGAGACAGACGGTAGCCTCCCGTCAAGGCCATCCAGCGTGTTCTTTAACGTGCACAGGGTATGGCTCTCCCGCACACGGGGCCACGGCTTAACGTCCCATCCGACGGACGGTGGCCTTTCCAAGCCCATCGGTGTTCCCTACTGACCGTGGGCAGGGCGGGGAATTTAGCGGAGGTAAATCTCAACGCTGACGTAGCTGGGACTCGAACCTGGGAACTACAGATTACGAGCCTGACGCGCTACCGACTGAGCCACCCCCGCCCCCGAAGGGTTCAGAGAAGGTGTGGGAAGAGAAACCAACTTGGTGACAGACAAAAGTTTTCCGTCGAGTCCATCCAGCATGTTATTTAACATGCACAGGATATGGCTCTCTCTCTCTCGCGCGCACACGGGGAACGGGTTTGGCTCATTCGGTAGCGCGTCAGGCTCGTAATCTGCAGTTCCCAGGTTCGACTCCCAGCTGGGTCATCGTTGAGATTTATCACCGCAAAACTCTTCGCCCTGCCCAATGTCAGTAGGGGATACCGATGGGCCTGGAAAGGCTACCGTCCGTCGGATGGAACGTTAACTAGTGGCCCCGTGTGCGGGAGAGCCATACCCTGTGCGCGTTAAAGAACACACTGGATGGCCTTGACGGGAGGCTACCATCTGTCTCTCAACAGCTGTTCCAATGGATCCCCTCCCGCAACCTTCTCTGAGCCTTTTGGGTCCTTGTGACCTGGCCATTTAGCCCATGGTGTGCAAAAAAGTGCCGCTCAGAGGTAAAACAACCCAAACCCACTCGTGCACACGGAGCCATGGCTTGAAAGGCTCACCCGACAGACTTTGGCCTTTTTAAGACCTGGGGCGAGGGTTGTAATTTGGCTTATAATATGCAGTTCCTTGGTTCCAGTCTCACCTGTCCCAGAGCTGATATTTATCTGCGCTGAAAAAACCTCCACCCTGCAGTCGGTCAGTAGGGGGTACCGATGGGACTGGAAAGTCTGCCGTCCGTCCGATGGGAAGTTAAGCCTTGGTTCTTGTGCAGTAGGGCCATGCTTCTACACCTTAAAGAACACGCTGGATAACCTTGACTGGAGGTTTCGATCTCTCTCGTAACTGCTGTGTAGTGGGTCATTTCCCCTCAGACCTTCTCTGAGCCTTCGGGGTTCTTGTGACCTAGACATTTAGCCTGCAACAAGTGCTGCTTAGGGGTAAAACAACTCCAACGCAACAACCTTAATGCTTCGTGGAAGGTAAAGACAATGTTTTTCCTAATCCCATTAAAAATATAATTTTGTAGAGACAGAAAGTGTATTTATAGTGGGTTAGGTAATGACTGGACTGAAAATGTTTGGGAACCATTGCGCTAAACATTGAAGCAGCCGGGGTTCGGATTCCGTCTAGTGCCCTAGACGTTGGGGCGGGGTGGCTCAGTCGGTAGCGCGCCAGGCTCGTAATCTGTAGTTCCCAGGTTCGAGTTCCAGCTGTGTCAGCTTTCAGATTTATCTCCGCAAAATTCCCCGCCCTGCCCACGGTCAGTAGGGGACACCAATGGGCTTGGAAAGGCCGCCGTCCGTCGGATGGGACGTTAAGCCGTGGCCCCCGTGTGCGGGAGAGCCATACTCTGTGCACGTTAAAGAACACACTGGATGGCCTTGACGGGAGGCTACCACCTGTCTCCCAACAGCTGTTCCAGTGGGTCCCCTCCCCCAACCTTCTCTGAGCCTTCGGGGTCCATGTGACTTGCCCATTTAGCCCATGGTGTGCAAAAAAGTGCCGTTCAGAAGTAAAACAACCCAACCCTAGACGTTTCTGTCGTATATTTCACATAAGCAAAAAACCTATATAAGATGCAAATGTCTTCTATGGTTTCCCATCTTTAATGAAAGCAGAAACAATAATGTATTACAGTTGGATAACCGTTGACAACGTAAATTCAGAGACTCCAGTAATACTGCAGACATAAAGAAGCAGTAGCCGCCGTTTATATTCATGTAGAGAGAGCTGGCAAGAGGCCCCACCTCTCTGTCCTACAGTGGTGTAGCTACCACTACAGCGGTCAAGGTCGACCGTTGTCGGAGAATGCCGCCAGAATTACAAAATGGTTATCAACATAGAAAGCACTGGTGCAGCCAAGAACAAAGTGTGCCAGCTCTGCAGCTTAATTCCGTTCGTCTGGAGTTGTAAGTCTGGTCATGCCACTTTAATGGTTTCTCTAAGTACTTGCAATAACTGGGAATAAAAAGTGAAGGACGCTTTGTACAGGGTGGATAAGAGAATTTACTCAGCAATTTCTCCTTGTGTGCTGTAGAAGTGATCGAATTAGCAGCGGCATAAAATCGAATATATTTGAGTCACTACTGGTGGAGGGGGCGGGGGTGGCTCAGTCGGTAGCGCGCCAGGCTCGTAATCTGTAGTTCCCAGGTTCGAGTCCCAGCTGGGTCAGCGTTGAGATTTATCTCCGCAAAATTCAAAGCCCTGTCCACGGTCAGTAGGGGACACCGATGGGCTTGGAAAGGCCGCCGTCCGTCGGATGGGACGTTAAGCCGTGGCCCCGTGTGCGGGACCACGGCTTAACGTGGGCTAAATGACCGACCAGGTCACAAGGAACCCAAAGGCTCAGAGAAGGTTGGGGGAGGGGACCCACTGTAACAGTTCCCATCAAGGCCATCCAGGGCGTTCTTTAACGTGCACAGGGTATGACTCTCCCTCACACGGTGGCGCGGCTTAACGTCCCATCCGACGGACGGCGGCCTTTCCAAACACATCCAAACAACTCGGTAGTGACTGCAAATGTTGCTGATGGTAAGACAAATTAACTAAGTCCTTCCAGCTTTCTCTAAAAACAAATCACATGAGAAAATCACACGCAAGATCTCTTAGACTTCTTTGAAGGTGTACGTTAAGCCGTGGCCCCGTGTGCGGGAGAGCCATACCCTGTGCACGTTAAAGAACACACTGGATGGCCTTGACGGGAGTCTACCATCTGTCTCCCAATAGCTGTTCCAGTGGGTCCCTCCCCCAACCTTCTCTGAGCCTTCGGGGTCCATGTGACCTGGCCATTTAGCCCATGGTGTGCAAAAAAGTACCACTCAGAGGTGAAACAACCCAACCCAACCCACTACTGGTGAAGTTCAATCTTTTACGGCAAACGCCAAGTACCTCTTATTGGCGATGATAAAATTGTTCTCTTAAAATACAACAATTAAGATCCATTTTCTGAATGAAAGTTTCGGAGAATGTTGTGTGCCTTTTCGGTAATTGTACAGTCGCTCAAAAAAAAATATCACAACACTATGGTTGATTACAGAATTTAGAAAAACTATCTGGCAACGATTGTTTTTTAGAAATTAGTTTTCTGGCAACCTTCGTGTACGTACATGAAGGTTGCCAGATCAACTACGAATCTAACGATCGAACTACGAATCAATTATGTTGGAGAAAAAGCGTTTAAAAAGTGTTACATGGCAGATCAGTTTTCATGAAATTAGGAGGTTTAGTTCTGTTGCCATATCCTTATCTGTTGTAATTTTATTGATATGTCGCGAGAGAATTATAATAATTTTATAGCACGTTGGATTGGATTGGGTTGTTTTATCTCTGAGCGGCACTTTTTTGCACACCATGGGCTAAATGGCCAGGTCACATGGAGCTCGAAGGCTCAGAGAAGGTTGGGGGAGGGGACCCACTGGAACAGCTGTTGGGAGACAGATGGTAGCCTCCCGTCAAGGCCATCCAGCCTGTTCTTTAACGTGCACAGGATATGGCTCTCCTGCTTATGGGACCACGGTTTAACGTCCCACCCGACGGACGGCGGCCTTTCCAAGCCCATCGGTGTCCCCTACTGACCGTGGGCAGGGCGGGGAATTATAGCACGTTGAGACAGCATTATTGTGAGTTATAATACAATGACAGTGTTGTGTCGAATTGGTCCTCAGATAACCCTCTTATAAGACGAGATTACTGTATTAATAAAGAATTCTCTAAAAACGAAAGACTGCATTTCTAATGACTACATGAATTGGAATAAAAATATATTTTTGAAAAAATCAAGAGAATATCTTGAGTAGAAAACAAAAATATATATTATTAATGAGAAATGTGAATTGACAAAAATCGTTTAGTAGTGCATCTAAAAATGATCAAAACATTTTGAAAAAATGAGACAAATTCAGCCTCGGGTTGGGAGGCCTGGGTTAGAGGTTGAAAGATTCTAAATATTATTTTATTAATCGACTTTCCCCCACCCCCTCCTCAATTCTTTTTTTTAGGAAGGATTTATATTCAAGACGTTTATCGGTGATAAACATCATCAGAAAACATCGTGGATGATAAACATCAGAAAGATTTCTCTTTCTATTTCGATAAATTTCGAATATTTATTCTCGATAATTTTCGATAAATTTCGGATATTTATTCTCGATAATTTTCAATAAATTTCGGGTACTTATTTTCAATAATTTCTCTGTGATAGCTGTTTAATATTTAGAGAAAGAGAAAAAGCAAAAGTATCTATAATGGGAAGAAAAATTCAGTTTTGGTAGGATTGGGATTCTTTTTATATTTGAACAACTTTTTACCTTCCTCTGTCCTAATAAGTACAGTCGCTCAAAAAAGTATCCGAACGCCATGGTTGATTACAGAATTCAGAAAAAATATCTGGCAACGATTTTTTTAGAAATCAGTGATCTGGCAACCTTCGTGTCACGTAACGCGAAGGTTGCCAGATCACTAATTTCTAAAAAAATCGTTGCCAGATATTTTTTCTGAATTCTGTAATCAACCATGGAGTTCGGATACTTTTTTGAGCGACTGTACACCCTCATCTAACAACGAGTCCGGACAGTGAACTTAATAGAAGAAGAAATATAAAATTTATAGATGTTTTAATTACAGTTTTATCGCTTAAAACTCTTCTAACAGCTAATTTAAAAATGTAGCAATTAATTCTAAATATTCAATGATATTTTAATAAATCCGTAGTAAGAAAATTATCATCTCTTGCGCTATTCTAAATTAAATAGCTTCAAGTTATATCTTAATAAATTAGATTAGACAGGAAGGAAAAAGCTAAAACTGGAAAGGGAAGTCGCGATGAAAGAGAAGTAAACAACTTTTGAGTAACTTCTTCAACGGTTGCCAGGAAATCTTCTTTAAGGTGAAACTGAAGATAAAGCTATAGTGTCTATAAGTATAGTGTGGCATTCGCCTATAGAATCTGGCAGAAAAATTGTCCCATACCAGTAGAGGGCGCTGGGAACGATACTCTTGCCTTGTTAACATTACCCTCTATGGACGTTTCTTATCTTCTATGGACGTTTTTCAATGAGTTTTAAACATAGAAGCATTTATGCAATTCTCGAAACAAAGGTAATGAAGGTTGCGTTTTAGGGCTTTTAGTTAATAAACGAATAAATCTCTTTTGTAGCGCTAAAAGTTGCTTAAAATTATTGAAATACATTATATTATATACATATAATTGCATAATATAGTGTAATAAATTTAAATTGTAACTAAGTGTTTTACGAGATATAAGCGGGCCAGGTTACGGATGACCTTCCTTTTTGTCCATGTTACATGCACGTTCCAAGTTAAGCATGCATCAATCCAAATACCTAAATATTTCACTGACGGCACAAAAGAAATTTGTGGACAATTACAGTGACTTTTCGATGAACAATTACTATGATGATATTTCAATTTGTTACGGTGCAAAATATCTGTAACAGAACTACTTTTCTTTAAGTAAAAAAACTGCATTTGTCTTTTTCAGATTTATTTCTTCTGGGTTGGACTGGGTTGTTTTACCTCTGTGCGGCATTTAATTTTGCACACCATGGGCTATCATGGACAGGTCACAAGGACCCCGAAGGCTCAGAGAAGGATTGGGGTAGGGAACTCACTGGAACAGCTGTTGGGAGACAAGTGGTAGCCTCCAGACAAGGCCATCCAGCGTGTTCTTTAAAGTGCACAGGGTATGGCTCTTCCACACACAGGGCCACGTCTTAACGTCTCACCCGACGGACGGCGGCCTTTCCAAGGCCAGCGGCGTCCCCTACTGACCGTGAGCAGGGAATTTTGTGGAGATAAATCTCAACGCTGACCAGCTGGGACTCGAACCTGGGAACTACAGATTACGAGACTGTTGCGCTACCGACTGAGCCACCCCCGCCCCATATTTCTTTTGAATGTTGTGGACAATTTAACAGTACATGTGCAATTTTCAGTTGTATTAGTAGCCGTTGGGAAAAAAAAATCAAGAAAAAATAATCTTCCTAGCAGTAAAGAATAATAAAGTTAAGATGAGTAAAGAAAAGCTCCATATGCTAATGAGTAAAAGAATCTAGTCAACTCACGGACCCCAGTTTAAGAGCTAGATATAAATTTCCGAAAAGTAAAAATGGAAAAAATGACTTTAGATTACGGAATACATCGTTTGGAGTTCACAGAAATAACTCCTGTTATCCTCATGTCACGGCTCTTCCAAAAATCTCCGCATCTACGAGTTCCTTCTCTCATCAATCTAATTGCCTTCCATGAAGATGAATCTTTCGAAGTGATTTAAAGGCCAGTGGCTCCCTCCAGTGGCTGATGCAGGAAGCGCAGCCTGATTAGAGTCTCTACGATTAATCGCAGTTTCTAGACTCCGTGGCCAGATTTCATCCTAATTTGTCTTCTCTAATCTTCATTAATTTAATTAATATGGTCAGGGTGAAGGTGAAATATCCTCCCAGGCAAGGGTGAAATATCCTCCCAGGCAAGGGTGAAATATCCTTCCTCTCCCCCCCTTTGAGAATGCTGGTATGGATAATAAAGGCAAAAGCGTTTTAGCCTACCCCCCATTAATTTTTTTATAGGTTCGAGCTTTTGGGTTGTTTTACCTCTGAGCGTCACTTTTTTGCACACCATGGGCTAAATGGTCAGGTCACAAGGACCCTGAAGGCTCAGAGAAGGTTGGAGGAGGGGACTGGAACAGCTGTTTTTTTTGTTTTTTTTTAGAATATAAATTTTATTCATAAGAGTAAAGAATACAAATACATTTACACTTTGACCCGCAAAGCTAAATAGCTTATCTGCAGGAAAATGAATAAATTGTATTAACATAGGTCATTCAGCCACAAAAATGGTGTACATCAAATAAATCCACAAAAACACAACACATAAAAATCAGCTAACTAGAAAATACCAAATAATTTTTTAATTCCATTTTAAGTCTTCTAAAACAATCTATATTTAGTAATTATTTTGGAATGGCATTAAATATAAGTGGTACTTGATATTCGGAGGTATGTTTCCCGTAATTATTTCGAAAATTTGGCAATTTGTAATAACCCTGGTTTTGAAGTCTTGTATTTTTATTATGTTGAATTTTTAGTTTGTAAGTTTCGTTAAAAAAATTTTTAATTATTACATTATATTTATATAAATTGCTGTAGGACAAAAGATTTAAAAATTTTAATCTATCGGTAGAAGTTTTATAAATTTTTTGCAAATGAAACGGAATAATATTTTTAGCTATTATAGACTGCAGTATTTCTATTTTATTTATGTTAGTTAAGTTAGTTGTTCCATGCACAATTATTCCATAATTTAAAATAGATTCGCATATTGCTTTATAAAATAGTACACATGTTTCCATATTTAATACGTATTTCAATTTTTGAATTTTTATCGCCGATATTCTCAAGCTTTCACATATGTGGGATATATGGGCATTCCACCTAAAATATTCATCAAAAATGATTCCTAAGTAATTTATTTTATTTACTTGCTCAACAAGTGGGCAACTGCATAATGATTCACAATTCGAAGCATCCTTTTTTCTGCAATTTATTTTATGAGTTTTGATAAAGAGGTTTTGATGAATATGAAATCCTGGTGAATGAATAATCATCAGTTTTGTTTTTTTCTCATTTAAATAGATTTTATTATGATTTAACCATCTAATAATATTATTGTAATCTGTTTGAACCTCTGAAATGCTATCATTTAAATATTTCTGACTGTTTATTAAAACAATGTCGTCAGCATATAGATAAATAGCACTATTTAATTTTGTATTGAACAAATCATTTATGTATACTAGGAACAATAAAGGACCTAAAATTGAGCCTTGGGGAATTCCACATCGTGTAATTACTTTTCTGCTGTAGCAGTTTTTATTTTAGTAATTGTGTATCTGTCTGATAAATAATTTCTAAACCAATCTAACAATATACCGCGAATACCGTAATTTTCCAATTTATTTAGTAGAATGCTATGATCTATTGTATCGAAGGCTTTCTTTAAATCTAAGAACATAGTTACAATTTTTTCCCTATTATTCAATGATTTATTAATATTATTTGCAATTTTGGAAATTAGTTGAATTGTGTTTTTTCCTTTTTGAAAGCCAAACTGATTTTCATTAATTATGCTGTGTTTAAGTAAAAAGTTAAAAACAGTATTATAAATATATTTTTCCATTATTTTCGAAAAAATAGGCAGAATTGTTATTGGTCGATAGTTAGAAAAATCCTCCTTAATACCACCTTTAAAAATAGGTCTTAAAATACCTGTTTTGAGTTCAGTAGGTTGTTCCCAGTAAATATAATCTGATTTATAATTTTTGATATAATATTTAGTAGTATCTGTTTACTAAATTTTATATGTGTAATGCAAACATTATCGTAACCAGGTGATTTATTGGTGTCTAATGAAGTAATTATTTCATCAGTTTGTTTTTCAGTGATTTCATGTATATAGATAGATTTCAAAACTCTTTGTATCTTGGTTGGAACATAATTTATATCGTCTTGGTGATTTGTATTTCTTATCTGTAAAATTAGTGTATTATAAATGTCATTGTAATTGTTTGCTATTTCTATCCACAGATAATTTCTTTTTGGTCATATTGTCAATTATTACATCGTCCGATGATTTTTTCTGTTTTCCTTCTAATATTTCATATATTAATTGCCAGGTAGCCTTCATATCATTTTTTTTCATTATAAGTTTATTTCTATAATAAAGTTGTTTCTGATTTCTAATCTGAATATTAACCCTATTCCTTAATTTTTTATAGTTATTTTTATAAGCATCACTTTTATCATTGTTTTTAAATTTAACCAAGCTTTATCTCTTTCTTCAATTAATTCTATCAAGTTCGGTGTTATCCAATTTTTGCTATGATTTCTTTTTACGTTTCCAACTCCCCTCATATGTATTCTATTTTTTCTTAAAATTCCATCATAAATGTCTTTAAATACTTTATATAGGTTTAATTCATCCATTGAGTTGTCTCCATAATTTTCTAAATTCCAATTCGTTTCAGAAATAGCTTTGTTTATATTGTTATGGTCAAATGACCAATTCTTATTTTCCTGGTCTGTTTCATTATAATTAGTATTATTTAAATTGTTATTGGTGTTGCTAATCAGTGTTAAAATCATATAGTGATCTGCTATTTTGCTTGTTTAAATTATTGAATTTGCTGACATATTTTTAATCAGTTTAATATTAATATGGTCTATACAGGTTTTGGTAATTTTATTTTTTACTATTTCTTCTCTTGTAGCTTCCCTTATTAATCTTTCAAAATTCATTTCAGCCAATAGTGTGATATATTTTTATACTAAAATTCATTGTATCGATATTAAAATCACCTATTAAAATCTGATTTTGGTCTTTTTCTGTATTTTCCATCCAGTTTCGGAAATTCAACAGAAAAGAGTTCACATCTGTACTAGGCGATCTGTATAGTGCTAAAACATGATATATTATATTATTTTTTTTACTTTTATATATATAGTTTCAGCTGGAAGTGTTTGTTGTGAAATAATTTCAATATCTAGATTTTCTTTATAGTATACTGAAATCCCCCTAATATTTTTATTTATATTATCATTTGTGATTTTATTAAATTTATCAATGTTATATAGGTAATTTTCATATTTATTTACATTTGTTTCAGTTAAAACAAGCAAATCAATGTGTTTCATGTAATTGTTAATACTTAATTTTAATGAATCCCAATGTTTTCTTTGACTTCTTATATTAACATGAGCATTCCTAATTTATTTTTGTTAATAAATTTACTATAATTATTTTCGAACCAAGCCTCCACTTCTAAACCTGTATTTACATAAGCAACATCATAGTTGCTATCAAAACCTTCAAAATTCAAATCAGACATAGCTAACAAGAATATTCATAAAAAAAAAAAGCAAAAGAAAAGAGCAAAAAAAAAAGAGAAAAAAAAAGCAAGGTTTATCGGACATATCTAAAAGTTCAAAAATCATCAAAATTGGTGAACATATCCACATTGATAATTCTCTCCCCATTTGATTTCCTCATTAGAACTTTTCCATTTTTGAACCAAACATACTTATAATTTTTTTCTTTTGCACACATCCTAGCTCTCCAGAAAAGTTCTCTGTTAATCATAGTCATGTTTTCATTAATATATATTGGTGTTCCTTTATCATCAATATCTGCAATAGTGGTTGTAATTTTTTTTTCCTGTTTTGTATCCAAATGTCTCTATCTTTCCGTGTAACGAATTGGACAATTATTTTTGGGATTTTGCTTTTATTTCTTTCTGGAAGTCTGTGAACTTTTTCAATCATATTGTCTGTGTAGTTGACTATGTTTAATGATTGGGAAATTTCATACAACTTTATTTTAAGCTCTGTTTCATCCTCCCCTTCAATTATGGGAACACCATGAATTTCTATATTTTGATTGCGTCCATATTGTTCCACGTCATTAAGATTTTGTTTCAGCTCCTTAATCTCTTCTCTCATTTCTGTGTTTAAATTTTCGGCTTCATAGATTTTTGTAGTTAAATCCTTTTGATTTTTTTCGTAATTTATTACTTGTTCCATTAGTTCGTCATACTTGCTAGAAAAAAATTCTACACTTCGTTTTAATTCTCTCACTTCTGTCTTTAAATCACGGATCTCTACTATCAATAGATTGATGTCACGTGTCGAACTGTCTCTGCTTCCCATGTCTAAGTTCGCTTTTGGGTTTATTTTGATCGACTTGCATTCGAAACATAACCACGCATTCTTCTTTTCTAGGGACAGCTTTTTGTAATATTTTTCTGTTGTGCCCGAACAGACAAAATGCAGTTTGCCTTTGCATCCACTGCAAACTATGCATTCCGAGTTGGGTGGTACTGCTTCGTCACATCTGTTGCAAATTGAGGTCATTGTTGTGAGCGAAAGCGAGATGCCTCTGGCAAAAACAACGAGAGCCACCCGTGACAACAGGGAGATTGCAGCAATTAGTCCCAAGGTTCGATCTTTTGATCTTTTGCAGCACACAGCACAGAACGCACTGTACACGGAGACAGACGTCGGAGAGGGGCAGGAGCAATAAAAGTTAACAGCACTTACAGGTCCCTTGAGTCCCAGATGGTCAACCGATGGTGGTCGGGGTGGTAGGAGACAGATGGTAGTCTCCCGTCAAAGTCAGCTAGTGTGTTCTCTAACATATACAAAGTATAGCTCTCCCACGCACGAGACAACGGCTTAAAGTCCAATTCGACGGACGGCGTCCTTTCCAAGCCCATCGGTGTCCATTACTGACTGTGGGCAGGGAGGGGATAAAACTCAACGCTGGCCCATCTGCGACTCGAACATGGGAACTGCAGATTACGAACCCGTCGCCCTACCAACTGAGCCACCCCCTTGCCATTGGCAGTGTAAGTGATGGTAATATAATGAAAGGTGCTGATAAAAAAACGAAAAGAGAACTCTTTCTTTATCGGAATGTAGAAAGGTCATTTTAATTAAAAGTTTTCTTTCAGGCAAAAAATGTTTTTTTCCTTGAAAGTATTATGACGGTATGGCTTCACTAAAAAAGACATTTGCTCTTAAAACCACATATAATGACATTAATAAGTTCTAAATAATGCATACCAAGTATCGTACAATAATGAATTCTATACGATAGGGGTCCTCAACGTGGGGTACGCGGCAAAGTTTTTTCGGTACGCCGTATGTGCTGTTTCACTGAATACCCAGTAAAATGTTCATAATTTTATAAGATTTGTTAAATTGTTTATATCATTTTTTTGTGTTTATCGATATATCTAATTTATGAATATAAAATTTAATGTATATGTATATATGTTTTATTTTATTCCCCTTGTTATACTATAACTATAATTTTATCTATCTATACAATGGGCACGCTAGTTACATACACATTTCCAGGATGTACGTGAAGCATAAAAGTTTGAGAACCACTGATATATATGTTTTATTTTATTCCCCTTGTTATACTATAACTATAGTTTTATCTATCTATACAAGGGGTACGCCAGTTACATACACATTTCCATGGGGTACGTGAAGCATAAAAGGTTGAGAACCACTGATATATATGTTTTATTTTATTCCCATTCTTATACTATAACTATAGTTTTATCTATCTATACAAGGGGTACGCCAGTTACATACACATTTCCATGGGGTACGTGAAGCATAAAAGGTTGAGAACCACTGATTTAGGGTATTCAATTATTATGTAGTATCGCAAATGATACGTACGTGATAATGAAATGACATGTGGAAGATTTGTTGTGATTAAACGAAAGTAATACCTCATTAAATAATCTCTTCTAAAATAAAAGCGGTAATTATTTACATTTGATTTAGAAATTTTGAAGTATATTTTAAGAAAATCAAATATGTGGTAATTTGTAACTAAAAGATAACAGGGCAGATACGGGATCACTCTAACTCTTACTATAATGCAGAAATGGTAGAGCTCTGAAAATTTACTCGTAGAGCTAATCCGGGACGTAGATCTCCTGAAAAATCACCTCTAACGTGTCCTTCAAAATCAAATAGAGGTCAATCATTGTTCTACCAGTGCTAGAAACGTGAAAATTGGTTCTGGGGGTGTTTCGGGCTGCAGATGTAGGAAATGTTATGAAATTTTGAATTCGGAGGGTCGTTCGAGGTCAAAGGTCAAATTTAGATGTACCATTCTTAGAGAGCTAAAAATTGGTTGCTGGGGGTAGTTGAGATCATATATCTCACAAATGTGAAATTTTGGATGTGATGGGTCCTTCGAGGTCAAAGGTCAAATTTCCATATGCGAGAGCTGAAGAGCTAAAAATGGTGAATATGACTATTTCAGGCCGTAGAACTCAGAAATAAGATGAATTTTCAGATCTGTTGAAATCAATGTCAAATAGGGGTCGTAATGGCGGTCTCGAAATCAAGAAGTACAGTTTGCACCAAATGATATCTGGTAATATCACATTTACACTGTTGTGTGAGGATGATGATGATGTATTTGTTATTTTGAAACACTTCAAAGAAGCAACGCACAATTATATAATTAACGTAGTATATAGGGTTATGAACATTGTGCCTAAAGGTTCAGAAAGAGGGGGAGACCTAGGATGCGGTGGGCATACAATGTCAAACAGGATGTTGTTAGAATTGGCGTGCAGTGGCCAGATGTAGCTCAGGACAGATATGCTTGGAGAACTAAATTGCTGTCTGGTTGGACTTCCGTAGCCATGGCTGCTTGAGGATGATGATGACGATTTCCCACTTGACACCAAAAGCTTTTTAATAGCACTCGAATGAAAAAGGTCGTTTAAGTAATCATAATCTATCATGACGTCCATGGCGATCACGTCGAAGATTCTTGTTCGAAATGGCGATTCGAATTCAAACGTCTACCTCTTTATCTAGAGGGTGATAACGGATCTCAAGTAAACAGAACAAGATTTAAACGGATTTTATATTTGGGCAACAAGTTCCTCACAGAAGTTTCAAAATAATTTTACTCCATTTCATCTCAGGTGATTGGAATGATTGAATCTTCTGCAGATAAACTTGTAGCTTTGCGGGTCACCATGTTTAAAATATGCACACTGTGCCAATTATTTGAATAAAAATATTTTTTTTTTAAAATAAGTAAATAAATAAATAAAAATCGTAGCAATGCTCACAGAAGATACTCTATTGGTTTACGTTTTTGCACACAATGGGCTAAATGGCCAGGTCACAAGGACTGCGAGGGCTAAAAGAAGTTTAGGGGGAGGGGATCCACTGGATAGCTGTTAGGAGGCTCATGGTAGCCTCCCGTCAAAGCCATCTAGTGTGTTCTTTAACATTCACAAGGTATGGCTCTCCTGCATATGGGGCAACGGCTTAACGTATCATTCGACGGACGGGCGTCCTTTCAAAGCCCATCGGTGTCCATTACTGACTGTGGGCAGGGAGGGGATAAACCTCAACGCTGGCCCATCTGCGACTCGAACCTGGGAACTGCAGATTACGAACCCGTCGCCCTACCAACTGAGAACCTCCTTGCCATTGGCAGTGTAAGTGATGGTAATATAATGAAAGGTGCTGATAAAAAAACGAAAAGAGAACTCTTTCTTTATCGGAATGTAGATAGGTCATTTTAATTAAACGTTTTCTTTCAGGCAAAAAATATTTTTTTCCTTGAAAGTATTATGACTGTATGGCTTCCCTAAAAAAGACATTTGCTCTTAAAACCACATATAATGACATTAATAAGTTCTAAATAATGCATACCAAGAAGCTTTGGATTGGATTGTTTTACCTCTGAGCGGCACTTTTTTGCACACCATGGGCTAAATGGCCAGGTCACATGTACCCGAAGGCTCAGAGAAGGTTGGGGGAGGGGACCCACTTGAACAACTGTTGGGAGACAAGTGTTAGCCTTCCGTCAAGGCCATCCAGCGTGTTTTTTAACGTGCACAGGATATGGCTCTCCCGCACACGGGCCCACGGTTTAACGTCTCATCCGACGGACGGCGGTCATTCCAAGCTCATCAGTATCCTCTACTGACCATGGGCAGGGCGGGGATTTTTGCGGAGATAAATCTCAACGTTGACCCAGTTGGGAAATATAGATTGGAGCCTGAATGCGCTTGTCTAGAAGCATTGAACAGATTGAATATGTTAGTTTTAAAATCAGATAAAAGTAAATAAGGAATTATAAAGAAATAATATGTTTAAACAGTGAATATTAGAATATTCAATACATTTTTAATATAATCATATTTCATACTCATAGTTTAAGATATTACAGCTATTTATTTTAAAGCATGAAATGTATAAAAATCTTAACGACAGCAGGGACGGATCTAGGTAGGGAGGCAAGGGATAATGCCCCCCCCCCTTTTTTTTTTCAAAATACTAGTAAGGGTAGTAGAGGAAAAACTTATGAAACTTATTTATATTTCATGTATGTTTTAAGAAAATTTTTGAAGACCTACAAAACGGAGGGGGGGGGGGTTGTCGAAAAAGACGGTTCTTTCTTCTGCATGATGTGGACATGCATGTAATCATCTGTTACTCCCCCTCTCATCTCTTACCCCCCTCCTTCAATTCTTTTTATACATCCGGGCCTGAAAGACAGTAATTTTTATACCTTAGCATTAATTTTATTTGTTAGTATACTAAGAATCCTAATGTTAACTGGCTTTTCTCTAATCTGATTCGGAATATCAGCAGTGTTAATACATTAAATAGCGTAAATATTGGAATAGTAGCGCGGGTTACAATTTAAAATTTAATTATATATTAAAACTAGTGGGGCGGGGGTGGCTCAGTCGGTAGCGCGCGAGGCTCGTAATCTGCAGTTCCCAGGTTGGAGTCCCGGCTGGGTCAGCGTTGAGACTTATCTCCGCAAAACTCCCGTCCTTTCCACGGTCAGTAGGGGACACCGATGGACTTGGAAAGGCCCCCGTCCGTCGGGTGAGACGTTAAGACGTACCCTGTGCACGTTAAAGAATCACACTGGATGGCCTTGGCGGGGGGGGGGGGTACCATCTGTCTCCCAACAGCTGTTCCAGTGGGTCCCCTCCCCCAACCTTCTCTGAACCTTCGGGGTCCATGTGACCTGGCCATTTAGCCCATGGTGTGCAAAAAAGTGCCGCTCAGAGGTAAAACAACCCAACAACAACCCAACCATCCAACCTTCTCTGAGCATTCTGGGTCCTTGTGACCTGGCTATTTATCCCATTGTGTGCAAAAAAAAGTGCCGCTCAGAGGTAAAACAACCCAACAACAACCCAACCCTCCAACCTTCTCTGAGCATTCTGGGTCCTTGTGACCTGGCCATTTAGCCCATTGTGTGCAAAAAAAGTGCCGCTCAGAGGTAAAACAACCCAACCCTTCGGAATACCCTGTGCTTCTACACGGAAATATGCAAAGTAGGCAAATTCCACCTGACTTATCGTTCTCGAAATTCAGGTGCTGAGGTTCTTCCTCAGCCACAAACACATCACAACCTCATCCTTGTTGGTTCTAATGCACACCAAGGACAGCAAAATGCAAAATACAATTCCTTGTAAGCGCTTTTTGCAACTGATAATATGTTCTTCCTGGTATGTAACCTTCCTCATCTTTCCAAGCGACAGAGAATGTGACCTAGATTTTTACTCCTAATCTCTCGCGATATAATTAATTAACAGTATCCATTAGTGGCATTTCGCAGTCTCCTAAACCCACTCATGTTACGAACTTTTCCTGACCGGCATCGTTTCAGAGATTTTTATTACAAGCGAAAACCTGCAAATTGAATGATGACGAATTGATAGACAGACGGCGCTGTACACTTTTAGACTCAGAAATAATAACGCTTTCGTGGAACAGAGCATCAAACTAATTATTATTACTGAAAGGGAGTTGGGGAAAAAAAGAGAGGAGTGCAATTCTACGAAAATCGCTGCACATTTCGCTTACGCTGATGTTAATTCTCTGGGCTCATTAATGAGGTAAAATTGGATGCGAAACAGATACTAATGCTTATGGTGATTATACCAAACACAAAGTTGCATTGCAATTAACGAGATATATAACACCTTACTCATTTCTGGAAACAAATTTGGAAACTAATTTCGCATTTCGTTTCATTACAGAGAATGATGAATGGGGACACACGAGCACGGATGCCCCCAGGGATATGACATTTGACTCCCCCCCCTCAAAGAGGCGGGGGTGGCTCAGTCGGTAGCGCGCCAGGCTCGTAATCTGTAGTTCCCAGGTTCGAGTCCCAGCTGGGTCAGCGTTCAGATTTATCTCCGCAAAATTCCCCGCCCTGCCCACGGTCAGTAGGGGACACCGATGGACTTGGAAAGGCCGCCGTCCGTCGGATGGGACGTTAAGCCGTGGCCCCGTGTGTGGGAGAGCCATACCCTGTACACGTTAAAGAACACGCTGAATGGCCTTGACGGGAGGCTACCATCTGTCTCCCAACAGTTGTTCCAGTGGGTATCCTCCCCCAACCTTCTCTGAGCCTTCGGGGTTCATTTGATCTGGCCATTTAGCCCATTGTATGCAAAAAAGTGCCGCTCAGAGGTAAAACAACCCAACCCAACCTCCCCCTCCCTCAAAATATGAATAAGTGCTGGTGGCCGAGTGGTCAGCGTGCTTGGGCTACTGATCAAAAAGACCTGAGATGGATCCCCGGTAAGGCATGTTTCTTTGTGTTTTCTTTCTGCTGAGGTCTCGCCATCCTCACAGATCTTCTCTATGGCGTATTAAACGGACAGACTACTGACACACCTCTGTGTCAAGCAGCTGCTTGAGGGGTAATTTATTAATTTATTTTTTTAATACACACTAACTTATCAAAATAGAGAATTTGCATGTTATGCCAATGGGAACCTAACTTCGAAGCTCTATAACGTATAAAATAGGGATTTAAATGGGAATAAAATGAAAACCTTCTCAAGCAGCTGCTTGCCACAGAAGTTCTGATAGGAGCTTTTCGGTTTATGCGCATAGTAGAAGGTTCTGTGAGGATGGCAGGACCTCAGCAGAAAAACAACAAACATCCATGCCTTTACCCGGGGTTCGAACCCAGGTCTCATGGATCAGTATTCAAACACGCTAAGCACTTGGCCTCGGGACGGCTTAATTGGAAAATGTGGTTAAATATAAAGATCATAATCAAATCTAATTAAATCTCGATTTTCAAAAATATTCGTTCAATATTTAAAGAGATATGGAAGCTGGAATATTTCACCACAATAATGCGTCATAAGAATTTACATCATAAATTAATTAAAACTTAAATTATGCACTGTTTTAAATAATTGGATAAAATAAATATGCAATTTTAGAAGTCTGGATAATAATAATTTCGATATTAGACAATTATGAATGAGTAGTAAAGAATCACAGGATAAGTCCTGTAGACATGAAACTCATGAAATAATGAGCTGAAAGAAATTGGTTTTGCCATGAGTGAGATTCGAACCCACGTCTCCAGGAAACATGCCTCTTAGGCTAACCAATACACCACCAATGGTTTCCTGCAGACGTGGGTTCGAATCCCACTCATGGCAAAACCAATTTTTTTCAGCCCATTATTTCACGAGTTCCATGTCAACAGGACTTATCCTGTGATTCTTTACTACTGATTTATTGATTTAACGCCCTGAGCATGAGTGACAAATATTAATTCCATCTCTAATGAGGCAACAGAGTTGTCCACTTCTCGGATAGATGGCGCCACTGTGCGAAAAAAAAATCCGGAAAGTTTATAACGTCACATAAGGTGAGAAAAGGTCAGCCATTGGTAGTGTAGTGGTTAGCATAACAGCCATTTTTCCTGGAGATGTTTCCTGGAGACGTGGATTCGAATCCCACTCATGGCAAAACCAATTTTTTTCAGCTCATTATTTCATGAGTTCCATGTCAACAGAACTTATCCTGTGATTCTTTACTGCTGATTTATTGATTTAACGCCCTGAGCATGAGTGAGAAATATTTATACATCTGTATCAAGCAGCAGAATTGTCCACTTCCCGGATAGATGGCGCCAGTGTGCGAATCAAATAAAAAAAAAAATCCGGAAAGTTTATAACGTCACATAAGCTGAAAAAAAAGTTAGTCATTGGTGGTGTAGTGGTTAGCATAACAGGCATGTATGTCTCTGGATACGTGTGGTTTTGAATCCCACTCATAGAAAATTAGGAATGATTCTTTTATAAAACAAATTAATTTATTGTTCAATACTCCAGTTCCATAACTCTTTAAATACAGAACGAACAGTGTTGAAAATTGAAGTTTAAAAAGATTCGATTACGATCTTTAATTTATCTTTAGACACATTTTCCTATTAAATGTACATTTTAGAAGTCATAGAGCTTAGAAATAAGATTTCCATTGATATAATATGGAAATTCTCTTAATACCTTGGTAGGATAATTTATAATAAAAAATTTTACCTGTACTGTTTATGAAGTTATGTATTTCTGTTTGAATACCTTCAAAAAGGTAATCGATGTTCCATCGAAATAATTTCTTAGTCAAACGGAGCAAATATCTTTTTGTCATTGGCTCTAGAATAAGCATTTATTTACGCTTCACAGTAACATCTGATTGCTTCCGCATTCGCAGATTTTTTTTTTCTCTTTTAAAAAACGTTTCTAAAATCTCTCCATTACCGTCATGGTTGCCGGCATTCTTGACCAGTTTCGCATTTCATCGTGAAATGAATGAAACAGCGCATAGCTTCATTTGTATGAAGTAATTCCGATAATACACCTGTGTGGAGCGACCAATGTGTTGCGATGGGAGGGAAGATAAACGGGGAAAATGGGGAGGGGGAGGGGGGGATATTTGAGGCGTAGGTGCTACGTAGAATCGAGGTGCAGGGGCGTTCCATCATAACAGATGCGAGCCTGGAAGGCCACACCCAAAAATGCGGCGTTCAATACCCGACATTTTGTGGTTTGTCGGAATAATAAAAAAGAGACCAAATGCCAACGAAACTTTCCCATGAATAAGGAGAAAATTAAAGGCTTTCTACGAAGTGATTATTTTAAGGAAAAGTATTGATTCAGGTGCGACATTTAAGATGCTCTGGAACTATGTCAATCACTTTTTGAGAGAATGTTTCAGTTCTGGCTTGTAAGGTTCTTTTTTCTGAACTATTGAAATTTTCATTTTGTAAAGTGAATTAACATTAACATTAAGTAAAGGCAAGTCCCAGATGTACCGTAGCATATCGCTGCACACCATCTATGGGAAGAATGCCATGAACACCACTACCTATGCCGGGGCAAGACAGTGCCACAAGGACACAGCTCATCCATGGCTACCTATGGCGAACAATCCTGTAGAAGGAAGGTTCATCCATTGGTCAAAACCTAAATTTAATCTGTTCCATGGTTAGCCACAAAAATGGATATGTAGATCCAAGTTGACTCGGCTCTCGGGATGGAGGCTCTTCGTTTGGCTTTTCCATCGATAAGCCTGTCGACCGTGAGCCATTGCTAGTCGCAAGCCTTCAACTTCGTCTTCTCCATAGTGCCACGCACACACTGCACCCCAGAAGCAGTCTGTACCCCAACTTCACTGAGACTGCACCGATGGGCCCACTTGACCGACGCCCCTCAACACTAGTCAGCAGACCCTCAGCCACAGCTCCTCCATCGGGGCTGCAACCTAAAGCTTCCCTGAGTCATGCCGCAAAATTCCCCACCCACGGTCAGTAGGGGACACCGATGGGCTTGGAAAGGCCGCCGTCCGTCTGATGGGACGTTAAGCCGTGGCCCGGTGTGCGGGAGAGTCATAATCTGTGCCCGTTAAAGAACACGCTGGATGGCCTTGACGGAAGACTACCATCTGTCTCCCAACAGCTGTTCCAGTGGGTATCCTCCCCCAACCTTCTCTGAGCCTTCGGGGTCCATGTGACCTGGCCATTTAGCCCATGGTGTGCAAAAAAGTGCCGCTCAGAGGTAAATAACCCAACTCAACCCTGAGTCATGTCGGTAAGCCCGCAAGTCTGGAGTCTCTCTCTTACCAGTGCGCAGGCCCCCAACAAGCCCTGCCACCAAAGGTTACATCCCATCGTGCAAATGAGGAAATAACGAGCCGTGACCCTACTTCGCAGAGGCACCATTAAGCCCCCCCCCCCACTACCACCACGTCAAGGTGGTCCCCTATCGGGGGGGGGGCGGAATTTGTAAAGTGAATAAGCGTGCAATAGCAATCGAATAGGCTATTGGGCTCCGTTGTTTTACTTGTGAGCGGCACTATTTTGCACACAATGGGCTAAATGACCAGGTCTCTAGACCCCGAGGCTCAGAGAAGGCTGGGTGGAGGACAGCTGTTATAGGAGACAGAAGGTAGCTTCTTCTCATAAGCCCACCTATGTACCTACTGACCGATGGAAGTGCGGGGAGTTTTCCGGAGATAAATCTCAACACTGGACCAGCGGAACTTGAATCTGGGAACTGCATATTACAAACCTGCTACGAAAGGACTTATCTCCGCTTGGAAAGACGGCTCTCCGTCGGATGGGACGTTAAACCGTGGCCCGGTGTGCGGGAGAGTCATAACCTGTGCCCATTAAAGAACACACTGGATGGCATTGACGAGAGGCTACTATCTGTCTCCCAACAACTGTTCCAGTGGGTCCCCTCCCCCAACCTTCTCTGAGCCTTCGGAATCCTTATGACCTGGCCATTTAGCCCATGGTGTGCAAAAAAAAAGTGCCACTCAGAGGTAAAACAACCCAACCAAAGCCTCAATAAGCATGGACAATATTTTGTTCTCTTTTTTCATTTTAACGATCTTTATATTACAAAAAGTTTGAATAACACGAACATGAATTTCCGGTTTCCCTAAACATGTTTTTTTTCTCCCGAAAAATATCCTCGCCCTGCCCACGGTCAGTAGGAGACACAGATGGGCTTGGAAAGGCCGTTCTCCGTCGGATGGGACGTTAAGCCGTGGCCCCGTGTGCGGGAGAGCCATACCCTGTGCACGTTAAAGAATACGCTGGATGGCCTAGACGGGAGGCTACCATCTGTCTCCCAACAGCTGTTCCAGTGGGTCTCCTCCCCCAACCTTCTCTGAGCCTTCGGGGTCCATGTGACCTGGCCATTTAGCCCATGGTGTGCAAAAAAGTGCCGCTCAGAGGTAAAACAACCCAACCCAACCCGAAAAATAAGGAGTTTTAAATTTAAATACTTCACTAGAAAAACATGACAAAAGTTAAGATTAACACGTTATCCAAAGTTTCCAGAAAATCGTTTATTTTACTGGAGATTCGGTTTAAATTTACAAATGCAGACACTCAGATCAAACGTTTAAGCAGAAAGTAAACAGTGCAAGGATCATCAGTCAATGCAAGAATTTGTCGACATCAACTTTATGGTGGCGAAATAGCAAACTTTGTTACTCTGGTATCTACGACTGCAAGAATTCTTTATGATCAATATGGCGGTGATCGTTTTGAGCTGCAGATCTCCTTTTTGCAAGCTCATCTTGGTACTGGTGACGCTTTTTACTTAGAATCTCCTCTAGGCAATCTTTTCGTTGTTGAATGTTCTTGAGATCTTGCCTGTTGAAGACAAAGGAACGATAATTGTTAAAATATGAATAATAAACAAGATGACGATTCATAAATAAAACATAAAATGTTTCATCTGGGTTAAGTTGGGTTGGATTGTTTTACCTCTGAGCGGCATTTTTTGCACACAATGGGCTAAATAGTCAGGTCACATGGACCCCGAAGGTTCAGAAAAGGTTGGAGGAGGGGACCCACTGGAACAGCTGTTAGGAGACAGATGGTAGCCTCCCGTCAAGGCCATCTAGTGTGTTCTTTAACGTGCACAGGGTATGGCTCTCCCGTATACGGTGCCACGGCTTAACGTCACATCCGACGGACGGCGGCCTTCCCAAGCCCATCGGTGTCCCCTACTGACCGTGGGCAGGGCGGGGAATTTTGCGGAGATAAATCTCAACACTGACCCAGCTGGGACTCGAACCTGGGAACTACAGATTACGAGCCTGGCGCGCTACCTGGGTTAAGTTGTTTTACCTCTGAAATGCACTTTTCAGCACACAACGGACTAAATAGTCAGGTCACAAGCGTTGGTTGGATTGGGTTGTTTTACCTCTGAGCGGTAAATTTTTGCACACCATGGGCTAAATGGCCAGGTCACATTGACCCCGAAGGTTGGGGGAAGGGACCCACTGGAAGAGCTGTTGGGAGACAGATGGTAACCTCCCGTCAAGGCCATCCAGCATGATCTTTAACGTGCACAGGTTATGGCTCTCCCGCACACGGGACCACGGCTTAACGTCCCATCCGACGGGCGGCGGTCTTTCCAAGCCCATCAGTGTCCCCTACTGACAGTGGGCAGGGCGGGGAGTTTTGCATAGATAAATCTCAACGCTGATCCTGCTGGGACTCAACCCAGGTAACTGCAAATTACGAGTCTGACGCGCTACTAACTGAGCCACCCCCGCCCCTCAGGTCACAAGGACCCCAAGGACTCAGAGAACGTTGCTGAAGGTAGATCCACTGGACAGCTGTTAGGCAACAACTAGAAGTCCTCCGTCAAAGCCATTTAGGGTATTTTATAACGTGCTCTCCTGCACACGGGCCATGGCTTAAAGTCCCATTGAACGGACGGTGGTCTTTAGAAACCCATCGGTGTCTCCATTTTCGCTGAGGGCAGAATGCATAGGAGCGGAGATAATCTCTAATCTAATCTGGCACAGTTTGGTTGGGTTATTTTATCTCTGAGTGGCACTATTTTTGCACACAATGGACTAAATGGCCAAGTCACAAGAACCACGAATGCTCAGAGAAGTTTGGGGGGAGTGGACACACTGAACGGCTATTAGGAGATAGATGGTAGCCTCACGTCAAGGTCATCCAATGTATTTTTAACGTGCATAGAGTGTGGCTCTCCCGTACACGGAGACACGGCTTAATGTCCCACCTGACGGACGGCGGCCTTTCCAAGCCCATCAGTATCCTCTACTGACCGAGGGTAGAGCAGGGAGTTTTGCGGAGATAATTCTCTACGCTGCCTAGGTGGTTGTCGGAAGTATTTTATTATTTTTTAATAAAAATATTTTTTGCGTGTATTTTAAATAATAAGTTTTTTTCTTTCGTTTTGTTTCATGGGATGTTTAGTTGTATTTTGGTATGCATGATTCCTTATTTGCAACTGCAATCATTAATGAACTGCTTCACATATGCAGTATATTTCGATCTTGAAACATTTATTTATCCTCCCCTCCCCCCCCCCTTCCCCGGAAGCATTTCTACCTTATACATGACTATTACGGTTTCCAATTTACGTGCAAGTTTTCACTGTTTACGGTTTCCAATTTACGTGCAAGTTTTCACTGTTTACGGTTTCAAATTTATATGTAAGTTTTCACTGTTATGGTTTCTAGTTTACCAGTATGCCTTGGTGTTATGGTTTCCAATTTGTATATTTTCACTGTTGTTTCCAATTTAATACGGTCTCACTGTTATAGTTTCAAATTATATATATGCTCTAACTGTTATAGTTTTCAAATTGTTATCGCTCTTATGTTTCCAATTTAATACGGTCTCACTGTTATAGTTTCAAATTATATATATGCTCTAACTGTTATAGTTTTCAAATTGTTATCGCTCTTATGTTTCCAATTTAATACGGTCTCACTGTTATAGTTTCAAATTATATATATGCTCTAACTGTTATAGTTTTCAAATTGTTATCGCTCTTATGTTTCCAATTTAATACGGTCTCACTGTTATAGTTTCAAATTATATATATGCTCTAACTGTTATAGTTTTCAAATTGTTATCGCTCTTATGTTTCCAATTTAATACGGTCTCACTGTTATAGTTTCAAATTATATATATGCTCTAACTGTTATAGTTTTCAAATTGTTATCGCTCTTATGTTTCCAATTTAATACGGTCTCACTGTTATAGTTTCAAATTATATATATGCTCTAACTGTTATAGTTTTCAAATTGTTATCGCTCTTATGTTTTGTAATATACGCATAAGTTTTCACTGTTATGATTCCTAGTTTAAACAATATTTCTAAGTGCTATGCTCTCCAAATTACCTGTATGTCCTCACTGTTAGGATTTCGTCGAATCGCACCGTTTTCATCGGGCAACCAGACGATTTGCGAGGCACAGTATCTTTGCTAGAAGATTTCAAAATCCCGTGCAGCGTACCTCGGGAATGAGATGATCCTGATGATGAAGATGTGTCAGATGAAGAGATGACAGGCGTCTCTATTCTCAGATTCTCAAAAGAGACAAACATCTCTCTCATGTGCTTACTTAACCCACCAACACCATCTTCAATGTCTTCAATTGTCACAGTGTACAGACTGTGTCCGACAGAGGATGGATTTCGGACGGATAGAGTCCGTCCACTCTTGTGCAAAGCGTCCACATCGGCGGTCTTTAAGAAGTCACTCAAAAAACCAGAAGTCCGGGATGTCTTTGGAGAAGAACAACACGTTGAATGTGCGTGGGCTTTTTCGAATGCGATTGATGCTCTCAACAGTTGTAAGATGGATCTCACTTGCATTTCTATCTCGTAGATGACATTCCTCTCTCTGGAGAACGGAAGGAAGCGATAACAAAGGAAACAACGTTTTCGTTTGTTGAAAATCACTTTGGAATGACGTCATCGTGGCGTCATTATTTACAGCAACGGTTCTTAACCGTGGTACGGTAACCCAAGAGAATGTAAAATTACTTCTGGTTGGAGCAATATGTTTTTCAGATGTGGCTTAATAGATATACAGGAAAGCTGCCTTAAACTGCATTAATTAGAATGCCCGGATATTTCACATTGTTATGCGAAAGTATACAATGAAAAAGCGAAGGGAAAGTCGCATTCTTTACTTCGAAATATTATGAAAATGCTCTACTTCAAAATAGCGTAAAAATCGCTCTACATCAAATCAGTGTGATACTGATTGTAATGTCAAATCAGTGTGAGAAATCGCTCTACATACAATCAATGTGATACGGATTGTGTGTAACACAATCAGTGTGAAAATCGCTCTACTTCAGACTAGTGTGAAAATCTCTCTACGTCAGAGTAGTGTGAAAATTGATTTACATCAAATCAGTCAAGTATGACACTGATTGTGTGTAACACAATCAGTGTCATACTTATTCAGGTGTGAAAATTTCTCTACATCCAAATCAGTGTGAAAATCGCTCTACATCAAAACATCATGAAAATCGCTCTACATCAAAACATCATGAAAATCGCTCTACATCAAAGCAGTGTGAAAATCGCTCTACATAAAAGCAGTGTAAAATTCGCTTTACCTCAAATCAGTGTGAAAACCGCTCTACATCAAATCAGTGTGAAAATCGCTCTACATCAAAACATCATGAAAATCGCTCTACATCAAAACATCATGAAAATCGCTCTACATCAAAGCAGTGTGAAAATCGCTCTACATAAAAGCAGTGTAAAATTCGCTTTACCTCAAATCAGTGTGAAAACCGCTCTACATCAAATCAGCGTGAAAAACGCTCTATATCAAAGCAGTGTGAAAATCGCTCTATATCAAAGCAGTGTGAAAATCGCTCTATATCAAAGCAGTGTGAAAATCGCTCTATATCAAATCAGTGTTAAAATCGCTCTACATTAAATCAGCGTGAAAAACGCTCTATATCAAAGCAGTGAGAAAATCGCTCTATATCAAAGCAGTGTGAAATTCGCTTTACCTCAAATTAGTGTGAAAATCGCTCTACATAAAATCAGCGTGAAAATCGCCCTACATAAAATCAGCGTGAAAATCGCTCTACATAAAATCAGCGTGAAAACCGCTCTACATCAAATCAGCGTGAAAAACGCTTTATATCAAAGCAGTGCGAAAATCGCTCTATATCAAAGCAGTGTGAAAATCGCTCTATATCAAAGCAGTGTGAAATTCGCTCTACATCAAATCAGTGTGAAATTCGCTCTACATCAAATCAGTGTTAAAATCGCTCTACATCAAATCAGTGTTAAAATCGCTCTACATAAAATCAGTGTGAAAATCGCTCTACATAAAATCAGTGGGAAATTCGCTCTACATCAAATCAGTGTGAAAATCGCTCTACATCAAATCAGTGTAAAAATCGCTCTACATCAAATCAGTGTGAAAATCGCTCTACATCAGATCAGTGTGAAAAACGCACTACCTCAAAGTGTTACGAAAATCATTATTATACGTCAAAGTATTGAAAATCACTCTACTTCAAAGTAGTGTGAAAATCGCTCTGCTTGAAAGCATTGTGAAAATAGCTCTACGTCAAAGTTTTCTGAAAATCGCTCTACGTCAAAGTATTGTGAAAATCACTCTACGTCAAAGTATTGTGAAAATCACTCTACGTCAAAGTATTGTGAAAATCACTCTACGTCAAAGTATTGTGAAAATCACTCTACGTCAAAGTATTTACGTCAAGTTTCTCAGGGTGAGATTATCCTAAAAAAGGTGATAGAATAATTAATTTATGTTTAATAATTCGATAACATAATCCAATTATTAAACATAAATTTTGAAATGCGCTCTTGTGAAAATCGCTCTATGTCAAAGTATTGTGAAAATCGCTTCACGTCAAAGTACATCCAATTGTGTTTTTACACGGTATATAGGTTCCCAAAAAAACCGTGTAAAAAAAAACGGTGTATATGAAAAATATAAGATTGGTTCCAGACGTGAAAATCCAGCACAAATAATAAGTTGTTTTCAAACAATTCGTATCAAAATCTTTAATTAAATCTTTATTTGATTTTCATTCATTTAAACACATTTTTTATTTTATAAACTTATAAAGATAAATATATATACATATATAAAGTAAATTATTATTCAGAAAGAAAATAATATGTCACTAATTCAAGAATACAAAAGTGCAAAAAATATGATTTACATATACTTATTAGCTAGATTTTATTCGTTTTCAATTTCTGACAATAGACGTATTCGTTTGCGTTTTGAACAGTGTTAAATCAAAATAAATGTGTAAAAAGAGAACTGGATTTTTTTTCTAAACCGTGTTAAATCAAAATCGTGCAAAAAAAAAATCCGTGTAAAAAAACAAAAGTGGGTGTATTGTTAATATCACTCTACATCAAAGTATTGTGAAAATGATCTACTTCTAAACATTGAGAAAATCTTTCTGTCAAAGCATTGTGAAAATCGCTATACCTCAATTACCTGTAACCAATGTTTTATAAATTTCCATTTCTCACTGCCAGTAGTACGGATGGAATGAGGCCTAAAAAAATAGCCTTAAACCTTAAGGGTCAACACAGAGAGATAGCATCTTTAACAAGATTTCATTTAAATTAAGTATCGCTATTTTTACATTCAATTTCACTGAGTTCTAAATCTACAATTGTCGTTAGTGACATTTTTAACATACAATTCTACTTACAATTACAATATATAAATTACTTTTCTAGCTTTTCATAGTGTTTGAAATTTGGAAAAAAAGAAAAAATACAAATAAAAAGAGAAATATAAAAATGAATAAATAATTTTAAATAATCGCGTTAGATTTAAATAATTGTGTTTAATTTTTTACTGATTTTTTTTAGTCTACTATTTTTTGTGTCTCCATCACAATTATTAAGATTCTTTAAGATCGGAAAACGTGCGATCCATTTCAACGTTATCTATATACGGCAACAACCTTGGCAACAGATTATAATAGTAATTTTCTAGTTTTAATATCAAATATCGCCATTAGATGGCAGCACTACCTAGCAATATATACGTCTAAATGTCATGCGACTTTCTCTTGGAATTAAACGTGCTTGGAATATGCAAAAACCTAATGGATAGAAGTCATCAAAAGCACTGTTCTGACATTGCTAATGAAAACATAGCAAGAGAATAATTTAAATTTCGAAAGATGGCAATAATTTATTTTCCAGGACCTCTGTATCTCTCAAATTGTTTCTACATTTCCAACACAAACATAGCAATAGAAAAATACATTTCCCAAATGGAAATAATTTGCCTCAGGGACCATAAAAGTTGGAAACCATGGCAACAAAAAATGTAATTTTTTAGTATACTGGAACGTTTAACAATAAATGATCCTGTTTAATAAAAATTTTAAAGTAGCGAATACAACAATCATCACACCATAGTACAATTGAATATGTCCTTAAAAAAATAAAAAAGCAAACTCATTATTCAAAGAGATGTAAAAAATGTGTTTTCACCAAAATAAATAACACTCTTTCAAAAGAAAACATTAATTTTTTTGATACACCTGATAATAAGTAAGTAATAATTTATTCCGATTTCATAGACATGTAATACATTTCACACAAAGTTGTAATTTACATAATCCAATTATTAAACATAAATTAATTATTCTATCATCTTTTTCAGGGTGATCTCACCTACCCCCCCCCTCACACATTTGCCTGGGGCGGGAGTGGCTCAGTCGGTAGCGCGCCAGGCTCGTAATCTGTAGTTCCCAGGTTCGAGTCCCAGCTGGGTCAGCGTTGAGATTTATCTCCGCAAAATTCCCCGCCCTGCCCACGGTCAGTAGGGGACACCGATGGGCTTGGAAAGGCCGCCGTCCGTCGGATGGGACGTTAAGCCGTGGCCCCGTGTGCGGGAGAGCCATACCCTGTGCACGTTAAAGAACACGCTGGATGGCCTTGACGGGAGGCTACCATCTGTCTCCCAACAGCTGTTCCAGTGGGTCCCCTCCATCAACCTTCTCTGAGCCTTCGGGGTCCTTGTGACCTGGCCATTTAGCCCATGGTATGCAAAAAAGTGCCGCTCAGAGGTAAAATAACCCTAACCCCTCCCCCAACCTTCTCTGAGCCTTCGGGGTCCATGTGACCTGGCCATTTAGCCCATGGTCTGCAAAACAGTGCCGCTCAGAGGTGAAACAACCCAACCCACATTTGCCTACGCCCCCGTAATTCCTATTACTAACCATATGCAGGACAAACAACAATACTATTTCCATCTCATTTGTTCCTACACTTTTCTCTGTTGTTAAGATCGACTGCATCAACATTGGTTTTATACTGGCTTCCATAAATTAAGGAACAGTCATATGTTCTTGTTTGTTAAAGGAAAGCTAAAGTCGATGCTCTAAAACTTCTAAAGTATTTCTTTTTAAATGTAGTAGCAGATAAAGACCTCAATCAAATATATTATTATCTCCATTTTCAACAATTTTCACCAACAGCAAAGCCAGTCTTACGAAACTTATATAGAAGTGATGAATAATGAAAGAATTCATTTCACAAACTTCTAAAATACACATTTATTTCATTAAGCATTTTGATACAATACTTATTGCTAAGTTTTAAATTAATTTAAAATTTAATTAAGTTTTAAATTAATTTTTAACTTATTTTAAAATTAATTTAAAATTAATTTTAACTAAATTAATTTTAAACTAAGTTTAAAATTAATAAAAAAAAATTTAAATTAATTTTTTTATTAAAAAAAAATTAAAAATTAATTAAAACAAATTTCATTTGGGAAACTCATTAAATACTGAACGAATATTGTTGAAAATCGACATATTGATATATTTGATTGAGATCTTTATCTGCAATCACATTTTTTCAAAACTTATTTTAGAAGTTATAGAGCTTCGACCTTGGCTTCCCGTTATATGGGCGGGGGTGACTCAGTCGATAGCGCGCCAGGCTCGTAATCTGTAGTTCTCAGGTTCGACTCCCAGCTGGGTCAGCTTTGAGATTTATATTCGCAAAATTCCCCGTCCTGCCTACGGTCAGTAGGGGATATCGATGGGCTTGGAAAGGCCGGCATCCGTCGGTTGGGACGTTAAGCCGTGGCCCCGTGTGAAGGAGAGCCATACCCTGTCCACGTTAAAGAACACGTTGGATGGCCTTGCCGGGAGCCTACCATCTGTCTCCCAACAGCTGTTCCAGTGGGTCCCCTCACCCAACGTTCTCTGAGCCTTCGGGGTCCATGTGACCTGGCCATTTAGCCCATGGTATGCAAAAAAAGTGCCGCTCAGAGGTAAAACAACACAAATCCGTTGACATAACATAAGGTTGCTGTTTAATTTATGAAAACCAGTGTAAATCGTTGCACATCTCTTTTTTTTTCCAAGATTCGTTTTTCTATTTTCATTCCTTCATTTGATTTATCACGATCATTTGCATTCATGTTTCCTTGATTTCCTTCAGTTTCGTTTTCCTGAAATTCTCCTCGACCGTAAACGCGTGAAGTTCCTGAAACTCGTCTTCGCCTTTTCGGATGACAGCGTCTAAATCTGAACAATCTCTGACAGATAAAAATAACAAGTACTTGATGGATTAGGTGTTCTGATTAAATCAGCCGGGACAACTAGACTAAAAATAGTTTTAAAAAATTGCTACCTACTTGCTTACTGCTTTTTGGTGAGAATGGTTTCTCAAAAAAAAAGATCTCACGTCAAAAGTTCATATAATTCAATAACCTGATTCTCTCAAAAGGTCTGATTTATATAGCTGAATACACCTAATTCTCTCAGAAGACTTGATTGATGTTGGTAAATACACCTAGTTCTCTCAAAGACCTGATTCATATGGTTCAATACACTTGGTTATCTCAAAAGACCTCATTTATATGTTTCAATACACCTGGTTCTCTCAAAAGACCTTATTCATATGGTTCAATGCACTGGTTATCTCAAAAGACCTCATTCATATGGTTCAATATACCTGGTTCTCTCAAAAGACCTTATTCATATGGTTCAATGCACTGGTTATCTCAAAAGACCTCATTCATATGGTTCAATATACCTGGTTTTCTCAAAAGACCTTATTCATATGGTTCAATGCACTGGTTATCTCAAAAGACCTCATTCATATGGTTCAATATACCTGGTTCTCTCAAAAGACCTTATTCATATGGTTCAATGCACTGGTTATCTCAAAAGACCTGATTCATATGGTTCAATATACCTTGTTCTCTAAAAAGACCTTATTCATATAGCTCAATGTTTCCTTGATTGAATTGCTCAATGTTTCCTTGTTTCCTTGAGAAACTACCTGGTTCTCTCAAAAGACTTGATTGATATTGGTCAATGCACCTGGCTTTCTCAAAAGATCTGATTCACATGGTTCAATACACCTGGTTCTCTCAAAGGACCTTATTCATATGGTTCAATATACCTGGTTCTCTCAAAAGACCTGATTCATATGGTTCAATATACCTGGTTCTCTCAAAAGACCTTATTCATATAGCTCAATATACCTGGTTCTCTCAGAACACTTGATTGATATTGGTCAATGCACCTGGTTTTCTCAAAAGATCTGATTCACATGGTTCAATACACCTGGTTCTCTCAAAGGACCTTATTCATATGGTTCAATATACCTGGTTCTCTCAAAAGACCTGATTCATATGGTTCAATATACCTGGTTCTCTCAAAAGACCTTATTCATATAGCTCAATATACCTGGTTCTCTCAGAACACTTGATTGATATTGGTCAATGCACCTGGTTTTCTCAAAAGATCTGATTCACATGGTTCAATACACCTGGTTCTCTCAAAGGACCTTATTCATATGGTTCAATATACCTGGTTCGCTCAAAAGACCTGATTCATATGGTTTAATATACCTGGTTCTCTCAAAAGACCTTATTCATATAGCTCAATATACCTGGTTCTCTCAGAACACTTGATTGATATTGGTCAATGCACTTGGTTTTCTCAAAAGATCTGATTCACATGGTTCAATACACCTGGTTCAGATCTATCAATACTAGCCAATCATTAGTTATAGCTAGCAATGTAAATTTTTCGCGGGAAAAATAGGCTACATTCACGGAGCAATCGCGCTGAAAAGCGCCAAAATTCGCGAGGATTTCGCGGGGCAAATTTGCGAAATTCACGCATCATTTAAGGTCGCAAATCATAAGATTTGCAAATCAGTGATGCGCACATGAACAAGATAATGATGATTGGATCCATACAACTGCTTAAAAATAACAAATAAATATTTAATGATTATCAATTATTTAGGTTCAACTTCCCCTTTGCATATCAATCAGAAGCGATGGGTTGTTGTTGTTGTTTTACCTCTGAGCGGCACTTTTCTCCACACCATGTGCTAAATGGCCAGTCACATGGACCCCGAAGGCTCAGAGAAGGTTGGGGGAGGGGACCCACTGGAACAGCTGTAGGGAGACAGATGGTAGCCTCCCGTCAAGGCCATCCAGCGTGTTCTTTAACGTGCACAGGGTATGGTTCTCCCGCACACGGCGCCACGGCTTAACGTCCCATCCGACGGACGGCGGCCTTTCCAAGCCCATCGGTGTCCCCTACTGACCGTGGGCAGGGCGGGGAATTTTGCGGAGATAAATCTCAACGCTGACCCAGCTGGGACTCGTACCTGGGAACTACAGATTACGAGCCTGGCGCACTACCGACTGAGCCACCCCCGCCCCATATTTAGAAATAGATTCGTTCTTAATTAACGATGTTCATTGAGTCTGATAAATATCGGAGAGAATGAAAAATCGTTCTTTTTGAGACAACCAGGAAAAAATTAAATTGTCAGTGTTGTATTTTTCTACAACATCACTATGCGACTTTTAAGCTGTCATCGTCTTGGAGCATGAACATAAAGTTCCAAATTGTTCAAAAAATATTGCCCAATTTTTTTTCCGAAAAAGAAAACGGAGTATTTTTTAAAAAGATTTACAAATCAAGTACGCATCACTGATTTGTAAATCTTTTTATTGCACTGTTGGATCACACTCTTAGCCCTAGCTGAGTAATTTTACTGCCAAAACCGTTCATTTCATTGTAGACTTTATGTGCTGATGATATACGGGGACTTGAAACAACGTAAATGAATCGGAAATAGTCGGAGCATAACTTTTTGATTCGAATCTCTTCTATGGAAGGGGGCGGGGATGGCTCAGTCGGTAGCGCGCCAGGCTCGTAATCTGTAGTTCCCAGGTTCGAGTCCCAGCTGGATCAGCGTTGAGATTTATCTCCGCAAAATTTCCGCGCTCTGCCCACGGTCAGTAGGGGACACCGATGGGCGTGAATAAGGCCTCCGTCCGTCGGATGGGACGTTAAGCCGTGGCTCCGTGTGCGGGGGAGCCATACCCTGTGCACGTTAAAGAACACGTTGGATGACCTTGACGGGAGGCTACCATCTGTCTCCCAACAGCTGTTCCAGTGGGTCCCCTCCCCCAACCTTCTCTGAGCCTTCGGGGTCCATGTGACCTGGCCATTTAGCCCATGGTGTGCAAAAAAATGTCGCTCAGAGGTAAAACAAACCAAATCTTCTATGGAATCATTTTCATACATTTCAAAGATATCTTTTAATACACGACTGAAGCTGTTTCCATTTCCTGCTCGAAAATTCGTTATAAACTTCTCTATGATCGCGGTGATAAAGATCGCACATGAGAAGCACAGTATCGATCTAAGACAGCCCACATCTGTATGATCTGATAGATTTAGGAAAATGGCGAGAATGGTAATTAAAACTGCCAAGACTGCCATTGACTAGACTGAATTATGACCTGGGATAGAACCCTAGGTGAGAAATGCTAGTTGAAATCTTTTGGGAGGGGGGGGAGGACTGGGGCCAAAGAAAATTAGAACCAAGATGGGAGGCAAGTGGGCATCAGGAGAAAGAAGCGAAAGTACAGTCGCTCAAAAAAATATCCGAACACTACGGTTGATTACAGAATTCAGAAAAAATATCTCGCAACGATTTTTTTTAGAAATTAGTGATCTGACAACCTTCGTGTCACGTGATTACAGAATTGAGGAAAAATATCTGGACCGTGTACAGTTTGCTGTGAACGGTAACTGCACACGCTCAATATTTCCGTGAGTGAGCCCACACGATCTAGTATCAAAATAATATGACCACCTACAGTCGCTCAAAAAAGTATCCGAACACTATGGTTGATTACAGAATTCAGAAAAAATATCTGGCAAAGATTTTTTTTAGAAATTAGTGATCTGGCAACCTTCGTGTCACGTGACACGGTAATTTAAATTTATTTATACATCGTACAATTTCTGCAATGGACAGCAGTATGTTGAGGAAATGTAGAATTACAACACTGAATTGTACCCCACCCCCCACAAAGCATTACTCCATTGAATAAAGTGGGGCGGGGTGGCTCAGTCTGAATCGCGCCAGGATCGTAATCTGCAGTTCCCAGGTTCGAGTCACAGCTGGGTCAGCGTTAAGATTTATCTCTGTAAAATCCCCCGCCCTGACCACGGTCAGTAGGTGCCACCGATGGGCTTGGAAAGGCTGCCGTCCGTCGGATGGACGTCAAGCCGTGGTCCCATGTGCGGGAGAGATCCATACCCTGTGTACGTTAAAGAACAAGCTGGATGGCCTTGACGGGAGGATACCATCTGTCTCCCAACAGCTGTTCCAGTGGGTCCCCTCCCCCAACCTTCTCTGAGTCTTCGGGGTCCTTGTGACCTGGCCATTTAGCCCATGGTGTACAAAAAAGTGCCGCTCACAGGTGAGGGCGAGGGTGGCTCAGTTGGTAGCGCGCCAGGCTCGCAATCTGTAGTTCCCAGGTTCGAGTCCCAGCTGGGTCAGTGTTGAGATTTATCTCCGCAAAATTTCCCCGCCCTGCCCACGGTCAGTAGGGGACACCGATGGGCTTGGATAAGGCCGCCGTCCGTCGGATGGACGTCAAGCCTTGGCCCCGTGTGCGGGAGAGCCATACCCTGTGCACGTTAAAGAACACGCTGGATGGCCTTGACGGGAGGCTACCATCTGTCTCCCAACAGGTGTTCCAGTGGGTCCCCTTCTCCAACGTTCTCTGAGCCTTCGGAGTCCTTGTGACCTGGCCATTTAGCCCATGGTGTGTAAAAAAGTGCCGCTCACAGGTAAAATAACTCGACCCATTAATTAAAGCCATGTAGAGGGGATTTCACTCACCTAAGTAGTGAATATGGGGAGCATTTTAGTCATGCAGAAATTAGTTTCTGAAGAAATATCATACCTCCATATGAGTTTCTCAAAACGTATGCTTTCACGGATTTCCGGAAAAAATAGCATAATTAAGAAGCGCGTGAAAAAACGGAAATTAACACTTACTGACTATTCCCTTCCGTCGCTTATCAGGATATTTTTCAATATTCAAACTGTTAAGTCGAAGTACTTCAGGAAAAGAAAATGATAAATATCCCCTCAAGCAGCTGCTTACCACAGAGGTCTGACAGGAGACTGCCGGTTTATATGCCATAGCAGGAGGTCTGTAAGATTTTTTTAAATTAAAATGATAAATATCCCCTCAAGCAGCTGCTTACCACAGAGGTCTGACAGGAGACTGCCGGTTTATATGCCATAGCAGAAGGTCTGTAAGATTTTTTTAAATTAAAATGATAAATATCCCCTCAAGCAGCTGCTTACCACAGAGGTCTGACAGGAGACTGCCGGTTTATATGCCATAGCAGAAGGTCTGTAAGATTTTTTTAAATTAAAATGATAAATATCCCCTCAAGCAGCTGCTTACCACAGAGGTCTGACAGGAGACTGCCGGTTTATATGCCATAGCAGAAGGTCTGTAAGATTTTTTTAAATTAAAATGATAAATATCCCCTCAAGCAGCTGCTTACCACAGAGGTCTGACAGGAGACTGCCGGTTTATATGCCATAGCAGAAGGTCTGTAAGATTTTTTTAAATTAAAATGATAAATATCCCCTCAAGCAGCTGCTTACCACAGAGGTCTGACAGGAGACTGCCGGTTTATATGCCATAGCAGAAGGTCTGTAAGATTTTTTTAAATTAAAATGATAAATATCCCCTCAAGCAGCTGCTTACCACAGAGGTCTGACAGGAGACTGCCGGTTTATATGCCATAGCAGAAGGTCTGTAAGATTTTTTTAAATTAAAATGATAAATATCCCCTCAAGCAGCTGCTTACCACAGAGGTCTGACAGGAGACTGCCGGTTTATATGCCATAGCAGAAGGTCTGTAAGATTTTTTTAAATTAAAATGATAAATATCCCCTCAAGCAGCTGCTTACCACAGAGGTCTGACAGGAGACTGCCGGTTTATATGCCATAGCAGGAGGTCTGTAAGATTTTTTTAAATTAAAATGATAAATATCCCCTCAAGCAGCTGCTTACCACAGAGGTCTGACAGGAGACTGCCGGTTTATATGTCATAGCAGAAGGTCTGTAAGATTTTTTTAAATTAAAATGATAAATATCCCCTCAAGCAGCTGCTTACCACAGAGGTCTGACAGGAGACTGCCGGTTTATATGCCATAGCAGAAGGTCTGTGAGGATGGCAGGATCACGCAGAATTTCAGGAAAAAACAATTCGCGAAATCGTGAAAAAATATCCAAATTTGAGAAATCGTGAAAAAATATCCAAATTTGAGAAATCGTGAAAAAATATCTAAATTCGCGGAAACCTTTAAAAAAAACATTGTCATTGGCGGAAATTGTCGCTGAAATTCGCGCTGCGAAAAACTTACAACTCTAGGTTGGGTTGTTTTACCTCTGAGCTGCACTTTTTTGCACACCATGGGCTAAATGGCCAGGTCACATGGACCCCGAAGGCTCAGAGAAGGTTGGGGGAGGGGACCCACTGGAACAGCTGTTGGGAAACAGATGGTAGCCTTCCGTCAAGGCCATCCGGCGTGTTCTTTAACGTGCACAGGGTATGACTCTCCCGCACACGGGGCCACGGCTTAACGTCCCATCCGACGGACGGCGGCCTTATCCAAGCCCATCGGTGTCCCCTATTGACCGTGGGCAGGGCGGGAAACTCTAGGTATAGACAATCAGTCGATCCTTAAAAGAAATGTTGAGAATTGGGGAAATAACTCCAACGGATACCTATCACTTTGAGACGTTTCTTTCTCTTTCCTGATTTCAGTCTACTCAAAGAGAGAGAGGAAAAAAAAAATCAACATTACTTACTTAAAATGACTTTGTACAGACAAATCTAGGTCCAAGAAAAAAGCGGGGGGGGGGAGGGAAATAAAAACCTAATACAAGCAGTGGCAATAAATAAAAATAAGTAACAAAAGCTAATGTAGCCAAAATAAAAAAATAGAGAGAGTTTTCAACAGAAAAATACAGAGTTCGGAAAGGAAAACCTACGGGGAAAAAAAAAGAAGCATGTGTATGTGTGTATGTGATGGGAGAGGGCGGGGTGGGGTGGAATTTCGGGGGGGGGGGGGGGACTTTATAATGGAATTCCAGTCTGGTAGCAGCACGGAGCAGTGTGACATTGACATCAGTGGTTTAGACTAATTTGGCACTTCCTCTGCCGAGGAAATCCCACATCCGCTCTAGTGCTTCTGGGCATGCGCAGAAGGCGTCACCTTCTCGATCGCGGTTTCGGCTGGAAGGCTTTTAAGTGGCGAGAGTTAGGGGGGGGTGGGGACTGTTGTTTCCTTGGATGTGGAGATAAAAACTCCCCATGGAGACCGTGAGAAATAAGACAAACACGTGATACAAAGAGGAGCAGAACCTGAATAAATTTATGCAACTGGAAGTGTACTGTATGCAGTATAATACGACAAACGTTATTTATACTATAATTAAAGATATTTGTGTACAGTATATTGCAAAAAGTAAACGAACCCTTCCATCTTATTTGAGTGGAAAGCCATATTCAAAGTTATCTAAGTTTGAAAATAAGAATTTTTTTTAAATTAAGAATGTTACTAGAGATAAATTGAAGATCTCGTTCAGCTCTCTCTAAATCTCTATTTTCCACAATATTCGTTTATTGTTTAAAGAATTGTGTAAGCGGAAACATTTAATTGTAACTTCCGCTACTTAGGTCAATTTGCTTCAAAAGATAAAACACAATTGTTATGAGAAATTGTTCACTAACATGAATGTAATATTAGAAGTGTATGACGATATTTTCAGTTTGATCAATTCGGGTTGGGTTGGGTTGTTTTACTTCTGAGCGGCACTTTTTTGCGCACCATGGGCTAAATGGCCAGGTCACATGAACCCCGAAGGCTCAGAGAAGGTTGGGGGAGGGGACCCACTGGAACAGCTGTTGGGAGACAGATGGTAGCCTCCCGTCAAGGCCATCCAGCGTGTTCTTTAACGTGCACAGGGTATGGCTCTCCCGCACACGGGACCACGGCTTAACGTCCCATCCGACGGACGGCGGCCTTATCCAAGCCCATCGGTGTCCCCTACTGACCGTGGGCAGGGCGGGGAATTTTGCGGAGATAAATCTCAACGCTGACCCAGCTGGGACTCGAACCTGGGAACTACAGATTACGAGCCTGGCGCGCTACCGACTGAGCCACCCCCGCCCCATTTTGTAGAGGAATCCTGTCACCTTAATGTAATTGTTAAATACAGGAACTGGCCTGAAAACTAGAAACAGTTCCATGATATCTCAATAGAGAATCACATCCAGAGCTCAATAGCTTCTTCAATAGGATTTTTACTGAAAAATATGTCTTAAGATAAATTAAAGATCTCAATCAAATCTATCTAAATCGATTTCAAAAATATTTTTTCAGTTTTTAAACAGTTATGAACGCTGGAATATTTAACAGGGGAAAAATTGACACCAAAATTTAATTGAAACAATAAAGCAGATTAAAAGATCAGAGATCCTAGTTGAGTACTTGGTGCTTTGCCCCCCATCCCCCCGGTTATTCTACTGGATCGTTTGTTTAACGTTTTAATTAAAATTTGGGAGCAGTTATTTTGTAGTCTGTTAAATATTCCAGCTGTCATAACTCTTTAAATATTAAACAAATATTGTTTAAAATCGAGATTTAGATAGATTTGATTGAGATCTTCAATTTATCATTTGGCATATTTTCAATTAAAAATCATATTGAAGATGTTATTGAGCTCTGAATGTGATTCTCTATAGTTATAGTATAACAATGGGAATAAAATAAAACATATATATCAGTGGTTCTCAACCTTTTATGCTTTACGTACCCCCTGGAAATGTGTATGTAACTGGCGTACCCTTGTATAGATAGATAAAACTATAGTTATAGTATAACAATGTAGAACAATGTTTGACCTCCACGTGACCTCTATTTGATTTTGAAGGATACGTTGGAGGTGATTTTTCAGGAGATCTACGACCCAGATTACCTCCACGTGCAAATTTTCAGAGCTCTATCATTTGTGCATTACAGTTAGAGTTAGAGTGATCCCCTATCGGCCCTGTTATCTTTTAGTTACAAATTACCATATATTTTATTTTTTTTTTAAATCTTCCGAAATTTCTAAATCAAATGTAAATAATTACCGCTTTTATTTTAGAAAAGATTATTTAATAAGGTTTTACTTTCGTTTAATCGCACTCATATTTTACTAACGCTTTTAAGTATCACGTAAGTATCTTTCGCGATACTACATAATAATTGAATACCCTAAATCAGTGGTTCTCAACCTTTTATACCTCACGTAACCCGTGGAAAGGTGTATGTAACTGGCGTACCCCTTGTATAGATAGATAAATCTATAGTTATAGTATAACAATGGGAATAAAATAAAACATATATATCAGTGGTTCTCAACCTTTTATGCTTCACGTACCCCCTGGAAATGTGTATGTAACTGGCGTACCCCTTGTATAGATAGATAAATCTATAGTTATAGTAGAACAATGGGAATAAAATAAAACATATATATCAGTGGTTCTCAACCTTTTATGCTTCACGTACCCCCTGGAAATGTGTATGTAACTGGCGTACCCCTTGTATAGATAGATAAATCTATAGTTATAGTATAACAATGGGAATAAATAAAACATATATATCAGTGGTTCTCAACCTTTTATGCTTCACGTACCCCCTGGAAATGTGTATGTAACTGGCGTACCCCTTGTATAGATAGATAAATCTATAGTTATAGTAGAACAATGGGAATAAAATAAAACATATATATCAGTGGTTCTCAACCTTTTATGCTTCACGTACCCCCTGGAAATGTGTATGTAACTGGCGTACCCCTTGTATAGATAGATAAAACTATAGTTATAGTATAACAATGGGAATACAATAAAACATATATATCAGTGGTTCTCAAACTTTTATGCTCCACGTACCCCCTGGAAATGTGTATGTAACTGGCGTACCCCTTGTATAGATAGATAAATCTATAGTTATAGTATAACAATGGGAATAAAATAAAACATATATATCAGTGGTTCTCAACCTTTTATGCTTCACGTACCCCATGGAAATCTGTATGTATATGGCGTACCCCTAGTATAGATAGATAAAACTATAGTTATAGTATAACAATGGGAATAAAATAAAACATATATATCAGTGGTTCTCAACCTTTTATGCTTCACGTACCCCCTGGAAATGTGTATGTATATGGCGTACCCCTTGTATAGATAGATAAAACTATAGTTATAGTATATCAAGGGGAATAAAATAAAACATATATATCAGTGCTTCTCAGCATTTTATGCTTCATGTACCCCATGGAAATGTGTATGTATATGGCGTACCCCTTGTATAGATAGATAAATCTATAGTTATAGTAAAACAATGGGAATAAAATAAAACATATATATCAGTGGTTCTCAACCTTTTATGCTTCACGTATCGCCTGCAAATGTGTATGTAACTGGCGTACCCCTTGTATAGATAGATAAAACTACAGATATAGTATAAAATGGGAATAAAATATAACATATATATCAGTGGTTCTCAACCTTTTATGTTTCACGTACCCCCTTGCAAATGTGTATGTAACTGGCGTACTCCGTGAATAGATAGATAAAACTATAGTTATAGTATAACAACGGGAATAAAATAAAATATATATATCAGTGGTTCTCAATCTTTTATGCCTCACGTACCCCCTGCAAATGTGTATGTAACTGACGTACCCCTTGTATAGATAGATAAAACTATAGTTATAGTATAACAATGGGAATAAAATAAAACTTATATATCAGTGGTTCTCAACCTTTTATGTTTCACGTACCCCCTGGAAATGTGTATGTAACTGGCGTACCCCTTGTATAGATAGATAAAACTATAGTTATAGTATAACAATGGGAATAAATAAAACATATATATCAGTGGTTCTCAACCTTTTATGCCTCACGTACCCCCTGGAAATGTGTATGTAACTGGCGTACCCCTTGTATAGATAGATAAAACTATAATTATAGTATAACAATGGGAATAAAATAAAATAAAACCTATATCAGTGGTTCTCAAACTTTTATGCTTCACGTACCTCTTGGAAATATGTATGTAACTGGTGTACCCCTTGTATAGACAGATAAATCTATATAATTATAGTATAACAATGGGAATAAAGTAAAATATGTATATACACATTAAATTTTGTATTCATAAATTGCATATATCGATAAACACAAAAAATGTCAAACAATTTGACAAATCTTATATAATTATAAACATTTTACTAGGTAATCAGTGAAACAGCTCTCACGACGTACCCCAAATATTTTTACCACGCACCCCACGTTGAGAACCCCTATCGCATAGGATTCATTATTCTATGATACTTGGTATGCATTATTTAACACTTATTATTTATTATTGTCATTATATGGGATTTTAAGAACAATGTGTTTTTTTTGTGAAGCCGTACAGTCATAATACTTTCAACGAAACAAATGTTTTTTTGCCTGAAAGAAAACTTTTAATTAAAATGACCTTTCTACATTCCGATAAAGAAAGAGTTCTCTCTTCGTTTTTATCAGCACCTGTCATTATATTACCATCACTTACACTGCCAATGGCTAGAGGTGGCTCAGTCGGTAGCGCGGCAAGTTCGTAATCTGCAATTCCCAGGTTCGAGTCGCAGCTGGGCCAGCGTTGGGTTGTTTTACCTCTGACTGTCACTTTTTCGCACACAATGGGCCCAGGTCACATGGACTCCGAAGGCTCAGATAAGGTTGGGGGAGGGGACCCACTGTAATAGCTGTTGGGAGACAGATGGTAGCCTCCGTCAAGACCATCCAGCGTGTTCTTTAACGTGCACAGGGTATGGCTCTCCCGCACACGGAGCCACGGTTTAACGTCCCATTCGACGGACGGTAGCCTTTCCAGGCCCATCGGTATCACCCTACTGACACTGGGCAGGGCGGAGAATTTTGCGGAGATAAATCTCAACGCTCACCCAGCTGAGACTCGAACCTGGGAACTACAGATTACGAGCCTGTCGCCCAACGGACTGAGCCACCCCCGCCACATAGAAAAAGGCATCACATGAAGAGTTGTATCTGTGCACTCCCCCATTCGAACAGTTTCATTGATGGCCACCACAGGACACGACCTGCCACCATTACATTCCAAAAGTTCTTAGTGCAACATTTCCTGACAGACTGATTGACAGGGGTGGGCCAATTCTATAGCCACCAAGGTGTCTCAATTGGACACCCCTTGATTATTTTTTTTTCATATGGGGCTTTGTAAAGAATTATGTTTACGTGGCAAATTTTAAGACCTGAATCTATTGAAAGCCAGAATAGAGAAGCAAGTGAACAAATAACAAGAGAAATGCCGCAGCGTGTCTGGCCGATTGGACATAATAATACCGATAATGGAATTCCTACCTATGGGTTCTCGAAATCCCAGTATTATTTTTCAGACAAAATGCGAAAACACCAGGTGGCATTTTTGCAAACAAACTAACTCCATTGTCCATAATGCACTTCTACAATTTAGTCTTCAGTTCTTTGAAACATTTTTGGAAGTCCTCTTTGGGAATTTTTTTAGGTGCTCTGTCGTACCACTCTTTACATGCTCCACGTCGTCAAAATGGATCCCTTTCACAGAGTGAGTATTCCATCGTTGTGATTTGGTTTTAGGTCAAAATTTGTTCCCCTGATCATGCTACGACAAACGGTAACTGGAAGCGTGAGCTTCCAGTTACCGTTTGTCGTAGCATGATCGTTACCGTTTGTCGTAGCAGTTACCGTTTGTCGTAGCGTGAGTACACGCTCCAGATATTTTTTCTGAATTCTGTAATCAACCATAGTGTTCGGATACTTTTTTGAGCGACTGTACAAAACCAACCTAAACATGTGCTCAATCCGTTTGATTTTTGATGGTGTAATTACGTAAGTTGTATGCAGTCTCGTTTCCTTTTTGCCTCACCTCGTATGTACAAATAGTACAGAAAATATTAACAATATAGTAACAATGCGGAAAATTTAAGCAATACAACAAATTATTAACGATGAAAAATTAGCACTACAGAAACATAAACAGGGTCGTAGCAACCACACGTGCAACCTGTGCTGCAAATTTGCAAACAAACTAACGACCACCACCACCACCATCATCATCATCAGGCAGCCATGGGCTACGGAGGTCCAACCAGACCGTGCAATTTAGTTCTCCAAGCAAGTCTATCCTGAGCTACAGCTACTGCATCTGGCCACTGCACACCAATTCTAACAAGGTCCTGTTTGACATTGTCTGCCCACCGCATCCTAGGTCTCCCCTTATTTCTGAGGCCTTTAAGCACACTCTTCATAACCCTATTCGCCAATCTATAATTATCCATACGGGCAACATGGCCAAACCAGCGGAGTCTCTCTCTGCACAATATGCTGCTTAAAGGAGGTTGCAGACTGCTTTGCCTAACCTCATCATTAGTTACAAAGTTAAACCACCTAATGCCCAAGATACTGCGTAAGCATCTAGAATCAAAAGTATCAAGTTTCCTGTTATCTTGTTTACAAAGTGTCCAAGTTTCACTACCATAACTAACCCTAGAGAGAACCAAACTATTATACAGTCTAATTTTAGTCTTTAGGTGTATACGCCTATTTCTCCACACTCTCCATAGATTCTTAAAAGTCCCGGCAGCAATCCCTATTCGTCTGTAGTAAAGTTGACTCCAGTATGTATGATCTATTTTTCAGCAGATGATTTTCAATTATGTTTTAAAATGACATTAAATTTTAGATAATTTAATCGTTAATATCTAAGATCAGACTTGAAGAAGGCAGAGTCCAAGGCTCTCTCCTGTCAACAGATATCCAAGTTCGCTCCAGTCGGCGAAATAGCTAGCTTCGGCAATGAATATAACAAAGCAGAAAATCAACAGTGTAATATTATATACATTATATAAACAAATACAAAACAATATTAACAGAGCAGAAAATACAAAACAATATTGCCAGACTGTGGCAGCTATAACTCGTCGGTGTAAAAAAAATTATAAGTCGCACACACGTTTAGAATACTCCACTGGAGTGGAAGTTGGATTGATTGATGGCCAGACTAGTAATATGTTATTCCCAGGTTTCGAGTTCCAATTAAGCCTTAACTGGCATAGGGGTTAGGGAACTAGCTACTGTCCCAGCAGGGGCGGGGGTGGCTCAATAGGTAGTGCGCCAGGCTCATAATCTGTAGTTCCCAGGTTCAAGTCCGGCTGGGTCAGCGTTGTGATTTAATCTCCGCAAAATTCTCAGCCCTGCAAACGGTGTGTAGAGGACACCGATGGGCTTGGAAAGGCCCCCGTCCGTCAGATGGGGTGTTAAGCCATGGCCTGTGTGCAGGATACCCATACCCTGTGCACATTAAAGAATTATATGGATGGCCTTGATGCTGGATGGCCTTGATGCTGGATGGCCTTGACGGGAGGCTACCATCTGTCTCCCAACAGCTGTTCCATTGAATCCGCTCCCCCAACCTTCTCTGAGCCTTGTGACTTGGCCATTTAGCCCATGGTGTGCAAAAAAAGTGCGCTCAAGAGTAAAACAACCCAATTGCCCCAGCAATGCAAACTTTGTGTGCTGTGTTAGCTCTAATTGACGCAGTGGTCAACAATGACTTCGGTCTATGTAGGGCATGTCCTTGTATGAGAAAGCTAGGAGTAGATTCTTCTCTGTCCTATGTGTCGCAAATAAAAAAAATAGACCTGTATTGAAATTTTCTCAACTAACCCCCGCTCTATTCTCGATTAGAAAGATCACCGTCTGTCGTATGGATCGTTAAGTCATAGTCCCGTGCATATGGGAATCATACTCTGAGCTCGTTCAAGAGCATGCTGGATGCTATTAGTCCTGGAGGCTTTCCATCTGTCTCGTAGCAGAAATCCAGAGAATCTTTTATCCAACTATGACTAAATTAATAACAAGCCCTACCTGGGCTAGTGGTTAGCGTACCTGATTACTATTCTAGCGGGTATGTCCTAGCTTATATGTTGTATTCCTTGTGTAAGTGTTTGAATAATGTACGAGAAAGGTTGGGTTGTTTTACCTCTGAGCGGCACTTTTTTGCACACCATGGGCTAAATGGCCAGGTAACATGAACCCCGAAGGCTCAGAGAAGGTTGGGGGGAGGGGACCCATTGGAACAGCTGTTGAGAGACAGATGGTAGCCTCCCGTCAAGGCCATCCAGCGTGCTCTTTAACGTACACAGGGTATGGCTCTCCCGCACACGGGGCCACGGCTTAACGTCCCATCCGACGGACGGCGGCCTTTCCAAGCCCATCGGTGTCCCCTACTGACAGTGGGCAGGGCGGGGAATTTTTGCGGAGATAAATCTCAACGCTGACCCAGCTGGGACTCGAACCTGGGAACTACAGATTACGAGCCTGGCGCGCTATCGACTGAGCCACCCCCGCCCCGTACGAGAAAGCAACACGAGCAAAAAGCTTACAGGTTGTCTACGTCTCTCAAAAAAAAAAGAAAGAAAACATGGGGTCTTTGTGATTTGAATATTTATTCTGTTCTATGCACAAAAGGACAGCTAAGAGGTAAAACACTCCAGCTCTTAAGAAACAATATCAAAATTGAGTTTGTTCATTTAATGTTATTAACACGTCTAATAATGTTTTATCTGCATATACTTATTTTACTAGTCGTTTCCGACACATATAAACTTAACCTGCCTGGACACCAAATTATTATCAACCCTATGTCGTGTGCGAAGTACCATGAAACGAGACAATCTATGGAAAATTTAAGACTGACGTAAGTATTCTACACTACATTGCAAAAAGTGTCCGGACACTTTCGTGTTCGGTGAACGAATAACCACATTCAAATCTACCTAACTTTTAAAATAAGCTTTTTACGGAGAAAAGTCACGACATAAATTGAAGATCTCGGTCAGAGCTATCTACATCTCTATTTTCTATAATATTAATCTAGTATTTAAAGAGTTATGGGAGCTATAATATTTAACAACAGATGTTATCACACACTTCCAAAACATGTTCCCCCCAAATTGATTAAAACTTCAAAAAACTTTACACAAAATTCAAATATCTCATTTATATTGCGAAAAACTTGTTATAACAGTTGTGATTTAACTTTTTGAAATAAATTTTCAAAACTAGCAAAAGTTTCACTTAAATGTTTCAATTCCATAACTCTTTAAATATTAGATTAATATTATAGAAAATAGAGATTTAGAGAGCTCTGACCGAGATCTTCAATTTATGTCTAGTGACTTTTTTTTTCTGCAAAAAGCTTATTTTTAAACTTAGGTAGATTTGAATGTGGCTATTTGTTCACTTAACATGAAAGTGTCCGGACACTTTTTGCAATGTAGTGTACGTCACTATGGACTTTATATACAGTCCTATAAAAGGCGTAAAGGCAATGTGGAAAGCAAAGTCAAGATCAATATGGGTTAAAAGGCTCATCTGACAGACTTTCAAAAGGGAGCTTACTGTTGGAGCACGATGGACAGGAGCATCCGCAAAGGAGATGATGGAACTCGGAGGGAAATCACGGGCCACAATATCCGATATGTATGCAATGGTCTCAAAAAGATCACCGTCACCTGTCAGTTTATATGCCATAGTAGATGGTCGGAGAGGATGGCAGGATCTCAGCAGAAAAACAACACGACATCCATGCCTTAACCCGGGGCTCGAACCCAGATCCCTTAGGTCAGAAGCCAAGCGCGCTAACCACTCGGCCACGGTTAGGTCACAAGCCAAGCGCGCTAACCACTCGGCCACGGGACGGCACCAATAAGAGTACTAATGTAATAAGAATCATTGATACTAGATGCCTAGGCGAACTTGAAATACTAATACTGTCCCGGATATTATTCTCAGCAGTTTGATATGAAATGATTATTTCAGTTTCGAATGGAAACAGTTCCATGTTATCTCAATAGATTAGGGGTTCTCAAGTGGGGTACGCGAAAAAAATTTTTGGGATACGCCATGAGCGCTCAAAAGTCGCTAGATCTAGTAACAAAGTCAGTGTTTTATTTTATTCCCATTGTTATACTATAACTATAGTTTTATCTATCTATGCAAGGGGTACGCCAGTTACATACACATTTCCAGGGGGTACGTGAAGCATAAAAGGTTGAGAACCACTGATATACATATGTTTTATTTTATTCCCATTGTTATACTATAACTATAGTTTTATCTATCTATGCAAGGGGTACGCCAGTTACATACACATTTCCAGGGGGTACGTGAAGCATAAAAGGTTGAGAACCACTGATATACATATGTTTTATTTTATTCCCATTGTTATACTATAACTATAGTTTTATCTATCTATGCAAGGGGTACGCCAGTTACATACACATTTCCAGGGGGTACGTGAAGCATAAAAGGTTGAGAACCACTGATATACATATGTTTTATTTTATTCCCATTGTTATACTATAACTATAGTTTTATCTATCTATGCAAGGGGTACGCCAGTTACATACACATTTCCAGGGGGTACGTGAAGCATAAAAGGTTGAGAACCACTGATATATATGTTTTATTTTATTCCCATTGTTATAATATAACTATAGTTTTATCTATCTATGCAAGGGGTACGCCAGTTACATACACATTTCCAGGGGGTACGTGAAACATAAAAGGTTGAGAACCACTGATATATATGTTTTATTTTATTTCCATTGTTATACTATAACTGCAGTTTTATCTATCTATACAAGGGTTACGCCAGTTACATACACATTCCCAGGGGGTACGTGAAGCATAAAAGGTTGAGAACCACTGATATATATATTTGTTTTATTTTATTCCAATTGTTACACTATAACTGTAGATTTATCTATCTATACAAGGGGTACGCCAGTTACATACACATTTCGATGGGTTGCGTGAAGCATAAAAGCTTGAGAACCACTGATATATATGTTTTATTTTATTCCCATTATTTTATTATAATTATAGTTTTGTCTATCTATACAAGGGATACGGCAGTTACATACACATTTCCAGGGGGTACGTGAAGCATAAAAGGTTGAGAAGCACTGATATATATGTTTTATTTTATTCCCATTGTTATACTATAACTATAGTTTTATCTATCTATGCAAGGGGTACGCCAGTTACATACACATTTCCAGGGGGTACGTGAAGCATAAAAGGTTGAGAACCACTGATATACATATGTTTTATTTTATTCCCATTGTTATACTATAACTATAGTTTTATCTATCTATGCAAGGGGTACGCCAGTTACATACACATTTCCAGGGGGTACGTGAAGCATAAAAGGTTGAGAACCACTGATATACATATGTTTTATTTTATTCCCATTGTTATACTATAACTATAGTTTTATCTATCTATGCAAGGGGTACGCCAGTTACATACACATTTCCAGGGGGTACGTGAAGCATAAAAGGTTGAGAACCACTGATATATATGTTTTATTTTATTCCCATTGTTATAATATAACTATAGTTTTATCTATCTATGCAAGGGGTAGGCCAGTTACATACACATTTCCAGGGGGTACGTGAAACATAAAAGGTTGAGAACCACTGATATATATGTTTTATTTTATTCCCATTGTTATACTATAACTATAATTTTATCTATCTATGCAAGGGGTACGCCAGTTACATGCACATTTCCAGGGGGTACGTGAGGCATAAAAGGTTGAGAACCACTGGTATATATGTTTTATTTTATTTCCATTGTTATACTATAACTACAGTTTTATCTATCTATACAAGGGTTACGCCAGTTACATACACATTCCCAGGGGGTACGTGAAGCATAAAAGGTTGAGAACCACTGATATACATATGTTTTATTTTATTCCCATTGTTATACTATAACTATAGTTTTATCTATCTATGCAAGGGGTACGCCAGTTACATACACATTTCCAGGGGGTACGTGAAGCATAAAAGGTTGAGAACCACTGATATACATATGTTTTATTTTATTCCCATTGTTATACTATAACTATAGTTTTATCTATCTATGCAAGGGGTACGCCAGTTACATACACATTTCCAGGGGGTACGTGAAGCATAAAAGGTTGAGAACCACTGATATATATGTTTTATTTTATTCCCATTGTTATAATATAACTATAGTTTTATCTATCTATTCAAGGGGTACGCCAGTTACATACACATTTCCAGGGGGTACGTGAAACATAAAAGGTTGAGAACCACTGATATATATGTTTTATTTTATTCCCATTGTTATACTATAACTATAATTTTATCTATCTATGCAAGGGGTACGCCAGTTACATGCACATTTCCAGGGGGTACGTGAGGCATAAAAGGTTGAGAACCACTGGTATATATGTTTTATTTTATTTCCATTGTTATACTATAACTACAGTTTTATCTATCTATACAAGGATTACGCCAGTTACATACACATTCCCAGGGGGTACGTGAAGCATAAAAGGTTGAGAACCACTGATATATATATTTGTTTTATTTTATTCCAATTGTTACACTATAACTGTAGATTTATCTATCTATACAAGGGGTACGCCAGTTACATACACATTTCGAGGGGTTGCGTGAAGCATAAAAGCTTGAGAACCACTGATATATATGTTTTATTTTATTCCCATTATTTTATTATAATTACAGTTTTGTCTATCTATACAAGGGATACGGCTTTTATGTCGTGACTTTTCTCCGTAAAAAGCTTATTTTAAAAGTTAGGTAGATTTGAATGTGGTTATTCGTTCACCGAACACGAAAGTGTCCGGACACTTTTTGCAATGTAGTGTAGAATACTTACGTCAGTTTTAAATTTTCCATAGATTGTCTCGTTTCATGGTACTTCGCACACGACATAGGGTTGATAATAATTTGGTGTCCAGGCAGGTTAAGTTTATATGTGTCGGAAACGACTAGTAAAATAAGTATATGCAGATAAAACATTATTAGACGTGTTAATAACATTAAATGAACAAACTCAATTTTGATATTGTTTCTTAAGAGCTGGAGTGTTTTACCTCTTAGCTGTCCTTTTGTGCATAGAACAGAATAAATATTCAAATCACAAAGACCCCATGTTTTCTTTCTTTTTTTTTTGAGAGACGTAGACAACCTGTAAGCTTTTTGCTCGTGTTGCTTTCTCGTACGGGGCGGGGGTGGCTCAGTCGATAGCGCGCCAGGCTCGTAATCTGTAGTTCCCAGGTTCGAGTCCCAGCTGGGTCAGCGTTGAGATTTATCTCCGCAAAAATTCCCCGCCCTGCCCACTGTCAGTAGGGGACACCGATGGGCTTGGAAAGGCCGCCGTCCGTCGGATGGGACGTTAAGCCGTCTCCCCGTGTGCGGAAGAGCCATACCCTGTGCACGTTAAAGAGCACGCTGGATGGCCTTGACGGGAGGCTACCATCTGTCTCTCAACAGCTGTTCCAATGGGTCCCCTCCCCCCAACCTTCTCTGAGCCTTCGGGGTTCATGTTACCTGGCCATTTAGCCCATGGTGTGCAAAAAAGTGCCGCTCAGAGGTAAAACAACCCAACCTTTCTCGTACATTATTCAAACACTTACACAAGGAATACAACATATAAGCTAGGACATACCCGCTAGAATAGTAATCAGGTACGCTAACCACTAGCCAGGTAGGGCTTGTTATTAATTTAGTCATAGTTGGATAAAAGATTCTCTGGATATCTGCTACGAGACAGATGGAAAGCTTCCAGGACTAATAGCATCCAGCATGCTCTTGAACGAGCTCAGAGTATGATTCCCATATGCACGGGACTATGACTTAACGATCCATACGACAGACGGTGATCTTTCTAATCGAGAATAGAGCGGGGGTTTGTTGAGAAAATTTCAATACAGGTCTATTTTTTTTATTTGCGACACATAGGACAGAGAAGAATCTACTCCTAGCTTTCTCATACAAGGACATGCCCTACATAGACCGAAGTCATTGTTGACCACTGCGTCAATTAGAGCTAACACAGCACACAAAGTTTGCATTGCTGGGGCAATTGGGTTGTTTTACTCTTGAGCGCACTTTTTTTGCACACCATGGGCTAAATGGCCAAGTCACAAGGCTCAGAGAAGGTTGGGGGAGCGGACTCAATGGAACAGCTGTTGGGAGACAGATGGTAGCCTCCCGTCAAGGCCATCCAGCATCAAGGCCATCCATATAATTCTTTAACGTGCACAGGGTATGGGTATCCTGCACACGGGCCATGGCTTAACACCCCATCTGACGGACGGCGGCCTTTCCAAGCCCATCGGTGTCCTCTACACACCGTTTGCAGGGCTGAGAATTTTGCGGAGATTAAATCACAACGCTGACCCAGCCGGACTTGAACCTGGGAACTACAGATTATGAGCCTGGCGCACTACCTATTGAGCCACCCCCGCCCCTGCTGGGACAGTAGCTAGTTCCCTAACCCCTATGCCAGTTAAGGCTTAATTGGAACTCGAACCTGGGAATAACATATTACTAGTCTGGCCATCAATCAATCCAACTTCCACTCCAGTGGAGTATTCTAAACGTGTGTGCGACTTATAATTTTTTTTTACACCGACGAGTTATAGCTGCCACAGTCTTTCAATATTGTTTTGTATTTTCTGCTCTGTTAATATTGTTTTGTATTTGTTTATATAATGTATATAATATTACACTGTTGATTTTCTGCTTTGTTATATTCATTGCCGAAGCTAGCTATTTCGCCGACTGGAGCGAACTTGGATATCTGTTGACAGGAGAGAGCCTTGGACTCTGCCTTCTTCAAGTCTGATCTTAGATATTAACGATTAAATTATCTAAAATTTAATGTCATTTTAAAACATAATTGAAAATCATCTGCTGAAAAATAGATCATACATACTGGAGTCAACTTTACTACAGACGAATAGGGATTGCTGCCGGGACTTTTAAGAATCTATGGAGAGTGTGGAGAAATAGGCGTATACACCTAAAGACTAAAATTAGATAATAGTTTGGTTCTCTCTAGGGTTAGTTATGGTAGTGAAACTTGGACACTTTGTAAACAAGATAACAGGAAACTTGATACTTTTGATTCTAGATGCTTACGCAGTATCTTGGGTATTAGGTGGTTTAACTTTGTAACTAATGATGAGGTTAGGCAAAGCAGTCTGCAACCTCCTTTAAGCAGCATATTGTGCAGAGAGAGACTCCTTTGGTTTGGCCATGTTGCCCGTATGAATAATTATAGATTGGCGAATAAGGTTATGAACAGTGTGCTTAAAGGCCTCAGAAATAAGGGGAGACCTAGGATGCGGTGGGCAGACAATGTCAAACAGGACCTTGTTAGAATTGGTGTGCAGTGGCCAGATGCAGTAGCTGTAGCTCAGGATAGACTTGCTTGCAGAACTAAATTGCACGGTCTGGTTGGACCTCCGTAGCCCATGGCTGCCTGATGATGATGATGGTGGTGGTGGTGGTCGTTAGTTTGTTTGCAAATTTGCAGCACAGGTTGCACGTGTGGTTGCTACGACCCTGTTTATGTTTCTGTAGTGCTAATTTTTCATCGTTAATAATTTGTTGTATTGCTTAAATTTTCCGCATTGTTACTATATTGTTAATATTTTCTGTACTATTTGTACATACGAGGTGAGGCATAAAGGAAACGAGACTGCATTACAACTTACGTAATTACACCTTCAAAAATCAAACGGATTGAACACATGTTTAGGTTGGTTTTGTACAGTCGCTCAAAAAAGTATCCGAACACTATGGTTGATTACAGAATTCAGAAAAAATATCTGGAGCGTGTACAGCAACTGTACACGCTCCAGTTACCGTTCGTTCTTAACAAACGGTAACTGAAAGCTCACGCTTCCAGTTACCGTTTGTCGTAGCATGATCAGGGGAACAAATTTTGACCCAAAACCAAATCACAACGATGGAATACTCACTCTGTGAAAGGGATCCATTTTGACGACGTGGAGCATGTAAAGAGTGGTACGACAGAGCACCTAAAAAAATTCCCAAAGAGGACTTCCAAAAATGTTTCAAAGAACTGAAGACTAAATTGTAGAAGTGCATTATGGACAATGGAGTTAGTTTGTTTGCAAAAATGCCACCTGGTGTTTTCGCATTTTGTCTGAAAAATAATACTGGGATTTCGAGAACCCATAGGTAGGAATTCCATTATCGGTATTATTATGTCCAATCGGCCAGACACGCTGCGGCATTTCTCTTGTTATTTGTTCACTTGCTTCTCTATTCTGGCTTTCAATAGATTCAGGTCTTAAAATTTGCCACGTAAACATAATTCTTACAAAGCCCCATATGAAAAAAAAATAATCAAGGGGTGTCCAATTGAGACACCTTGGTGGCTATAGAATTGGCCCACCCCTGTCAATCAGTCTGTCAGGAAATGTTGCACTAAGAACTTTTGGAATGTAATGGTGGCAGGTCGTGTCCTGTGGTGGCCATCAATGAAACTGTTCGAATGGGGGAGTGCACAGATACAACTCTTCATGTGATGCCTTTTTCTATGTGGCGGGGGTGGCTCAGTCCGTTGGGCGACAGGCTCGTAATCTGTAGTTCCCAGGTTCGAGTCTCAGCTGGGTGAGCGTTGAGATTTATCTCCGCAAAATTCTCCGCCCTGCCCAGTGTCAGTAGGGTGATACCGATGGGCCTGGAAAGGCTACCGTCCGTCGAATGGGACGTTAAACCGTGGCTCCGTGTGCGGGAGAGCCATACCCTGTGCACGTTAAAGAACACGCTGGATGGTCTTGACGGAGGCTACCATCTGTCTCCCAACAGCTATTACAGTGGGTCCCCTCCCCCAACCTTATCTGAGCCTTCGGGGTCCATGTGACCTGGGCCCATTGTGTGCGAAAAAGTGACAGTCAGAGGTAAAACAACCCAACGCTGGCCCAGCTGCGACTCGAACCTGGGAATTGCAGATTACGAACTTGCCGCGCTACCGACTGAGCCACCCCTAGCCATTGGCAGTGTAAGTGATGGTAATATAATGACAGGTGCTGATAAAAACGAAGAGAGAACTCTTTCTTTATCGGAATGTAGAAAGGTCATTTTAATTAAAAGTTTTCTTTCAGGCAAAAAAACATTTGTTTCGTTGAAAGTATTATGACTGTATGGCTTCACTAAAAAAAAGACATTGTTCTTAAAATCCCATATAATGACAATAATAAATAATAAGTTTTAAATAATGCATACCAAGTATCATAGAATAATGAATCCTATGCGATAGGGGTTCTCAACGTGGGGTGCGTGGTAAAAATATTTGGGATACGTCGTGAGAGCTGTTTCACTGATTACCTAGTAAAATGTTTATAATTATATAAGATTTGTTAAATTGTTTGACATTTTTTGTGTTTATCGATATATGTAATTTATGAATACAAGATTTAATGTGTATATATATATTTTATTTTATTCCCATTGTTATTCCATAATTATATAGATTTATCTATCTATACAAGGGGTACACCAGTTATATATTTCCAAGGGGTACGTGAAGCATAAAAGTTTGAGAACCACTGATATAGGTTTTATTTTATTTTATTCCTATTGTTATACTGTAATTATAGTTTTATCTATCTATACAAGGGGTACGCCAGTTACATACACATTTCCAGGGGGTACGTGAGGCATAAAAGGTTGAGAACCACTGATATATATTTTTTATTTTATTCCCATTGTTATACTATAACTATAATTTTATCTATCTATACAAGGGGTACCCCAGTTACATACACATTTCCAGGGAGTACGTGAAGCATAAAAGGTTGAGAACCACTGATATATATGTTTTATTTTATTCCCCTTGTTATACTATAACTATAGTTTTATCTATCTATACACGGGGTACGCCAGTTACATACACATTTGCAAGGGGGTACGTGAAACGTAAAAGGTTGAGAACCACAGATATATATGTTATATTTTATTCCCATTGTTATACTATATCTGTAGTTTTATCTATCTATACAAGGGGTACGCCAGTTACATACACATTTGCAGGCGATACGTGAAGCATAAAAGGTTAAGAACCACTGATATATATGTTTTATTTTATTCCCATTGTTCTACTATAACTATAGATTTATCTATCTATACAAGGGGTACGCCATATACATGCACATTTCCATGGGGTACATGAAGCATAAAAGGCTGAGAACCACTGATATATATGTTTTATTTTATTCCCCTTGTTATACTATAACTATAGTTTTATCTATCTATACAAGGGGTACGCCAGTTACATACACATTTCCAGGGGGTACGTGAAGCATAAAAGGTTGAGAACCACTGATATATATGTTTTATTTTATTCCCATTGTTATACTATAACTATAGTTTTATCTATCTATTCAAGGGGTACGCCAGTTACATACACATTTCCATGGGGTACGTGAAGCATAAAAGTTTGAGAACCACTGATATATATGTTTTATTTTATTCCCATTGTTATACTATAACTATAGTTTTATCTATCTATACAAGGGGTACGCCAGTTACATACACATTTCCATGGTGTGCGTGAGGCATAAAAGGTTGAGAACCACTGATATATATGTTTTATTTTATTCCCATTGTTATACTATAACTATAGTTTTATCTATCTATACAAAGGGTACGCCATATACATACAGATTTCCATGGGGTACGTGAAGCATAAAAGGTTGAGAACCACTGATATATATGTTTTATTGTATTACCATTGTTATACTATAACTATAGTTTTATCTATCTATACAAGGGGTACGCCAGTTACATACACATTTCCAGGGGGTACGTGAAGCATAAAAGGTTGAGAACCACTGATATATATGTTTTATTTTATTCCCATTGTTATACTATAACTATAGTTTTATCTATCTATACAAGGGGTACGCCAGTTACATACACATTTGCAGGCGATACGTGAAGCATAAAAGGTTAAGAACCACTGATATATATGTTTTATTTTATTCCCATTGTTCTACTATAACTATAGATTTATCTATCTATACAAGGGGTACGCCATATACATGCACATTTCCATGGGGTACATGAAGCATAAAAGGCTGAGAACCACTGATATATATGTTTTATTTTATTCCCCTTGTTATACTATAACTATAGTTTTATCTATCTATTCAAGGGGTACGCCAGTTACATACACATTTCCATGGGGTACGTGAAGCATAAAAGTTTGAGAACCACTGATATATATGTTTTATTTTATTCCCATTGTTATACTATAACTATAGTTTTATCTATCTATACAAGGGGTACGCCAGTTACATACACATTTCCAGGGGGTACGCGAAGCATAAAAGGTTGAGAACCACTGATATATATGTTTTATTTTATTCCCATTGTTATACTATAACTATAGTTTTATCTATCTATACAAGGGGTACGCCAGTTACATACACATTTCCAGGGGGTACGTGAAGCATAAAAGGTTGAGAACCACTGATATATATGTTTTATTTTATTCCCATTGTTATACTATAACTATAGTTTTATCTATCTATACAAGGGGTACGCCAGTTACATACACATTTCCAGGGGGTACGTGAAGCATAAAAGTTCGAGAACCACTGATATATATGTTTTATTTTATTCCCATTGTTATACTATAACTATAGTTTTATCTATGTATACAAGGGGTACGCCAGTTACATACACATTTCCAGGGGGTACGTGAAGCATAAAAGGTTGAGAACCACTGAATTAGGGTATTCAATTATTATGTAGTATCACGAAGGATACGTACGTGATACTTTAGACTTTATAGGCAAGAATTTTTTGATTAAACGAAGTAAAACCTCATTAATTAATCTCTTCTAAAATAAAAGCGGTAATTATTTATATTTGATTTAGAAATTTCGAAAGATTTTTTTAAGAAATCAAATATATGGTAATTTGTAACTAAAAAGATAACAGGGCCGATAGGGAATCAATCTAACTCTAACTGTAATGCAGAAATGGTAGAGCTCTGAAAATTTGCACGTAGAGGTAATCCGGGTCGTAAATCTGAAATATCACCTCCAAAGTGTCCTTCAAAATCAAATAGAGGTTACGTGGAGGTCAAACATTGTTCTACCAGTGCTAGAAACGTGAAATTGGTTCTGGGGTGTTTCTGGCTGCAGATGTAGGAAATGTTACGAAATTTCGCATTCGGAGGGTCGTTCGAGGTCAAAGGTCAAATTTAAATATACCACTGTTAGAGAGCTAAAAATTGGTTCCTGGGGGTAGTTGAGATCGTATATCTCAGAAATGTGAAATTTTGGATGTGATGGGTCCTTCGAGGTCAAAGGTCAAATTTCGATATCCGGGAGCTGAAGAGCTAAAAATGGTGAATATGACTATTTACTACTACTCAGAAATAAGATGAATTTTCTGATCTGTTGAAATCAATGTTAAATAGGGGTCGTAGTGGCGGTCTAGAAATCAAGAAGTACAGAATGCACCAAATGATTTCTGGTAATAACACATTTACACTGTTGTGTGAGGATGATGATGTATTTGTTATTTGGTAACACTTCAAAGAAACAACGCACAATTATATAATTAACGTAGTATATAGGGTTATGAACAGTGTGCCTAAAGGCTCAGAAAGAAGGGGAGACCTAGGATGCGGTGGGCATACAATGTCAAACAGGATCTTGTTAGAATTGGTGTGCAGTGGCCAGATTTAGCTCAGGACAGATATGCTTGGAGAACTAAATTGCTGTCTGGTTTGCACTTCCGTAGCCCATGACTGCTTGTTGATGATGATGATTTCCCAGTTGACATCAAAAGCATTTTAACATCACTCGAACGAAAAAGGTCGTTTAAGTAATCATCATCTATCATGACGTCCATGGCGATCACGTCGAAGATTCTTGTTCGAAATGGCGATTCGAATTCAAACATCTACCTCTTTATCTAGAGGGTGATAACGGATCTCAAGTAAACAGAACAAAAGTTAAACGGATTTTATATTTGGGCAATAAGTTCCTCACAGAAGTCTCAAAAGATTAATTTAACTCCATTTCATCTTAGGAGATTGGAATGATTGAATCTCCTGCAGATAAACTTGTAGCTTTGCGGGTCACCATGTTTAAAATATGCAAGCTATGTCAATTATTTGAATAAAGAATTATTTTTTTTTTCAAAAATAAGTAAATAAATAAATAGACAAATCGTAGCAATGCGCACAGAAGATATTGCTATTGGTTTACTTTTTTGCACACAATGGGCTAAATGGTCAGGTCACAAGGACTCCGAGGGCTGAAAGAAGTTTAGGGGGAGGGAATCCACTGGACAGCTGTTAGGAGGCACATGGTAGTCTCCCGTCAAAGTCATGTATTCTTTAATATGCACAAGGTATGGCTCTCATACATACGGGGCCATGGCTTAACGTCCAATTCGACGGACGACAGCCTTTCCAAGCCCATCGGTGTCCCCTACTGACTGTGGGCAGGGCGGGAAGTTTTGCGGAGATAAATATCAACGCTGACCCAGCTGGGACTCGAACACTAGGAAATGCAGATTACGAACCTGTCGTGCTACCGACTAAACCACCCCCGCCCCTCGCCATTTGCAGTGTAAGGGATGGTAATATAACGACCGGTGCTGATAAAAAAAAAACGAAAAGAGAGCTCTTTCTTTATCGGAATATGGATAGGTCATTTAATGAAGATTTCTTTCTGGCAAAAAACAATTTTTTTTCCTTGAAAGTATTATGACTGTATGGCTTCACTAAAAAGACATTTGTTCTTAAAACCGCATATAACGACATTAGTGAGTTCTAAATAATGCATACTAAGTATCATACAATAATGAATCCTATACCAATCATGGCCCTAGAGTGATGATTGCATTAATCCCTTGAGACTATGTCCATTACTTTTTTTTTTAATTATTTTAAACATAGAAAGAGGCGCCCGTTGTCTTGCAATGTTTCAAAAAGTACGCAGTCACTAGTATACGAAAATGGAGTAGAATTTGGTGTCGGGTTGGGTTGTTTTACTTCTGAGCGGCACTTTTTTGCACATCATGGGCTAAATGGCCAGGTCACATGGACTCCAAGGCTCAGAGAAGGTTGGGGGAAGAGACCCATTGGAACAGCTGTTGGAAGATAGACGGTAGCTTCCCGTCAAGACCATGCAGCGTGTTCTTTAACGTGCCCAGGGTATAGGCTCTCCGGCACACGGGGCCACGGCTTAACGTCTCATCCGACGGACGGTGTCCTTTTGAAGCCCATCGGTGTCCCCTAGTGACCGTGGCAGGGCGGGGAATTTTGCTGGGAAAATATCAACGCTGACTCAGCTGGGACTCGAACCTAGGAACTGCAGATTACGAGCCTGGCGCGCTACCGACTGAGACACCCCTGCCCCAGAATTTGGTGTCATATGTGTATATAAATTTGAAACAACACACAATAGGTTTAAGGATAACTGTGCCTGACACGCGACAAGAACTGTTTTACTTCATCTCATATGTATCGTTCATTTGATGAATTTATCACGAAAAAGTGCTTAGAAATAATAATTTTTTGTGTTCTTTTATACTTCTTTCTGAAGTTTCAGAATTTTGAAACTCTTTTGACGATTTCTACATCATAATGTACATGTTCAATTTCAGTGAAATAATGTTAAAAGATTTATATGGTCTTGTCCTTATGGTCATAAATAAAACACATTTAAATGAAAAAAAAAAAAAAGATAACATTTTTGGCACTCGAACCTGGGAACTAAAGATTATTTCTTCTATAAACAAAAAATTCGAAGCTGAAATGGATTAATTGTGGTTTTATACGGACAATATGTTACTTCGTGAGTGTGGAAACTAGATCAGCGATTCATACGAAGTATCAGAATCTCACTCAATCCCCCATATATCAAAATCCTAAAGATAAGGATCTGCGAGCTCCATTTTGAGTATATATTCACCAGTCATCGAGGAGATGGGGCGGGGGTGGCTCAGTCGGTAGCGCGCCAGGCTCGTAATCTGTAGTTCCCAGGTTCGAGTCCCAGCTGGGTCAGCGTTGAGATTTATCTCCGCAAAATTCCCCGCCCTGCTCACGGTCAGTAGGGGACACCGATGGGCTTGGAAAGGCCGCCGTCCGTCGGATGGGACGTTAAGCCGTGGCCCCGTGTGCGGGAGAGCCATACCCTGTGCACGTTAAAGAACACCTTGACGGGAGACTACCATCTGTCTCCCAACAGCTGTTCCAGTGGGTCCCCTCCCCCAACCTTCTCTGAGCCTTCGGGGTCCATGTGACCTGGCCATTTAGCCCATGGTGTGCAAAAAAGTGCCGCTCAGAGATAAAACAACCCAACCCATCGAGGAGATATGCAAATGTTTCTAACCATTCACCGACAACGAACGGAAAAGAATCGAATCAGTTATTCAAAATTCTAGATTTGGCATTTTCACGCTAATTTTGTAACCACCTGTAATTTGCAGCATTATAGTGTACCTGTTTATGTATTTTGTAAAAAGAGTATGACGGTGTAATGTTCTATTTATGTATTTTGTAACAAGTGTATGACGGTGTAATGTTCTGTTTATGAGAATAAAGCTCCTTCTCTTTGTCTCTAAAAAAAAATGCACAGTGGCCCAAGTTCTGCTGACGTAACACTGGCACCCAAAGTTCGGAATAGCTTCTGGATAATGAAGCAGAAATAAATAGCATTAAAGAAATAGTGAATCATTATTCTTTGCTGGATGAAAGACATAGAGTATTGCTGCTTGTGATGAAATTAAACGGTGTAAAATGGAATCAGCAAGTGTAACTTAAATGAAACATATATATTTTATATGTAAAGAGATGCGTAAACGAAAGTCATCAACTATCTTTAAAAGTCGTCTTATCCAGAGAGAGAATGCATTGCTTAGCCACGGAAGCAGAACTACAAATTAGCGAATAGAGTTATGGACGATGTGCAAAAGTCTGCTTATGCAAGGGGGCGGGGATGGCTCAGTCGGTAGCGCGCCAGGCTCGTAATCTGCAGTTCCCAGGTTCGAGTCCCAGCTGGGTCAGCGTTGAGATTTATCTCCGCAAAATTCCTCGCCCTGCCTACGGTCAGTAGGGGACACCGATGGGCTTGGAAAGGCCGCCGTCCGTCGGATGGGACGTTAAGCCGTGGCCCCGTGTGCGGGATAGCCATACCCTGTGCACGTTAAAGAACACGCTGGATGGCCTTGACTGGAGGCTACCATCTGTCTCCCAACAGCTGTTCCAGTGGGTCCCCTCCCCCAACTTTCTCTGAGCCTTCGGGGTTCAGGTGACCTGGTCATTTAGCCCATGGTGTGCAAAAAAGTGCCGCTCAGAGGTAAAACAACCCAACCTGCTTATGCAAGGAGAAAATGAGTTGCTTGCCATGTAAGCAGAACTACCGATTAGCGAATAGAGTTTTTGTTTATTTTACAGCATATAGGACAGAAAAGACATCTAGAAACTGCTTCTAGTTTGTACAGGCCTTTTCATGCAAGGACATGCTCTACTAAGACCGAAGTTATGGCTGACCACTGCCTCAGTTAGTGCTAACACAATGCACAAAGTTTGCCTTGCAGAACAGTAGCTAGTTCATTAACCACTCAACCAGTCGAAGTAAGTAGTTATGGACAATGGGTCTAAAAGCATGAGGAAAAATGGGAGACCAAAAATACTCAGGATAGATATGTCTGCAGGATTAAATTACACACTTCTTGTTGGAATTTTTCAGCACACGGATGGGATTTTATCTCTGGCGACACTTTTCTGCAGACAGTGGGCTAAATGGTCAGGTCGCAATGGACCAAAGGATCAGAGATGATGGGGAAAGAGAACCCACCGTTTGAGTGCAAAGGAGACATGGAAACCTCCCTTAAAGGCCATCCAGCGTGTTCTTTAACGTGCCGAAGGTATGGCTCTCCTTCACTCGTGGGCAGCAGAGCTTAACCTCCATTGCAAACCTACAGAGATCCTGTTTCTTACCAAAGCAGGGTTGGGTTGTTTTACCTCTGAGTGACACTTTTTTGCAAACCATGGGCTAAATGGCCAAGTCACATGGACCCCGAAGGTTCAGAGAAGGTTGGGGGAGGGTACCCACTGGAACAGTTGTTAGGAGACAGATGGTAGCCTTCCGTTAAGGCCATCTAGCGTGTTGTTTAACGTGCACAGGGTATGGCTCTCCTGCACACGGGGCCACGGCTTAACGTACCATCCGACGGACGGCGGCCTTTCCAAGCCCATCGGTGTCCTTACTGTCCGTGGGCAGGGCGTACCAAGGCAGGATGGTCCACTGTTGCTTGAAGAGTATGTATCTATAAAAAATAATTTTTGCTCGTCACTGAGGTATGTAAGAAGATGGGTTGGGTTGGGTTGTTTTACCTCTGAGCGGCACTTTTTTGCACACCATGGGCTAAATGGCCAGGTCACATGGACCCCGAAGGCTCAGAGAAGGTTGGGGGAGGGGACCCACTGGAACAGCTGTTGGGAGACAGATGGTAGCCTCCCGTCAAGACAATCCAGCGTGTTCTTTAACGTGCACAGGGTATGGCTCTCCCGCACACGGGGCCACGGCTTAACGTCCCATCCGACGGATGGCGGCCTTTCCAAGCCCATCGGTGTCCCCTACTGACCGTGGGCAGGGCAGGGAATTTTGCGGAGATAAATCTCAACGCTGATCCAGCTGGGACTCGAACCTGGGAACTACAGATTACGAGCCTGGCGCGCTACCGACTGAGTCACTCCCGCCCCGTAAGAAGATGAAACTGAACTCTATTTTATGACGATGTTATTTAGGCAGCTCGGTATTAGGCAATTATATATATAATAGTGCGCTTGGCTACTGATCTACAGGACCTGGGTTTGAGGCCCGGGTAAGGCATGGATGTTCGTGTTGTTTTTCTGCTGAGGTCCTGCCATCCTCTCAGACCTTCTACTCTGGCATATAAACTGACAGGGTCCTGTCAGACCTCTGTGGCAAGCAGCTGCTTGAGGGGGTATTTATTTATTAATTTTTATATATAACAATAATAATGCCATATATGCAAATAAAATCCTCAGTTGAATAGAACAGCGATATTCTATAACTAACAACCGTATTTCAACGTGTATAAGGAACCTCCTGATTTTTCATCAAAGATATTTTTATTTTAAGTAATTTGTTAATATCTATAATACTATCCATGTATAAGAAACCCCCCTATTTTTGTAATCCAATTTTTGGCAAAAAGGGGTTTCTTATACATGTTAAAATACGGTATATTACAAACTATAGATATTTTTAATAGCATAAGTTTTAATATAATAATTTATGTATATATTTTCTATTACTATGTAATTACCTTATATACAAATATTAGATCTGGATAAAATGTTTAAGGGAAAAATGGAATCTGTATTAGCTTCATGATATCCCAATCTCAAGGCGATAACATGAAGATCATAGCTAGCAGATATGGGAACATCAGATCAGGACTATTCAGTGTATTCACATGAGGGTTTAAAATGTTATTTCAGTTTCGATTAACTTTAAAGCTAAATTCTTTTGCCTAGGAATTCTTTTGTTAAATGTCCATAACTCTTTAAATGCTGGACGAATATTAATGAAAATCGATGTTTAGATAGAATTAATTGAGATCTTTAATTGAACTTCATCAGCAAAATGTTTATTTTAAAAGTTATAGAACGTCGAAGTTAGCGTTCCGTCGACAACGTGGAGTACTGTGGTCATAATAATTCAACGATCATTCAATGCAGGGGTGGAAATGGTTCTACCTCGATCAGAAAGGGTACAACTGATGGACCCAAAAAGGCCGTCGTTCGTCAGATGGGACGTTAAACCGCGGCTCCGTGTGTATGAGAACCATATAATAATAATAATAATAAATACCCCTCAAGCAGCTGCTTGCCACAGAGGTCTGATAGGAGCCTGTCAGTTTATATGCCATAGTAGAAGGTCTGAGAGAATGGCAGGATCTCAGCAGAAAAACGACACACACATCCATGCCTTACCCGGGGCTCGAACCCAGGTCCCTTAGATCAGCAGCCAAGCGTGCTAACCACTCGGCCAATACCTTGTACAAATTAAAGAACATGCTGAATGGCCTTGACGGGAGACATAACTATCCAGTGGACCCTTTACTCAAACCGGAGTTCCTGGGGCCCTTGTGACCTCGCTCTTTAGTCATTAATGTGCACAGAAATGGCGCTCAGAGGTAAAAAAAACAACATAACATTGACAAAAATTACATCTAGATAGTTATATATAACGAACAGAAAATATATTTTTATTATGACATTTTTTAGGCTTCCCATCGCCTCTGGGAAACTTCGCAGTTTATTGCAAATTTGCCCGTTCCTCGACGGTAAACGACGTGGACTCGCCGAAAATTCTCTAATAACCCTCTTCCACATCCGCTAAAGTCAAATCGCATCCTAAAACTTGTGAGAAACTTGAAATCTCAGGAAGGACATTTCTACGTTTTTTTTAACGTCTTTTCATGCCTTTTCACAAGATTCAACCGTCGATTTTACCGAGGACGTCTCCTGGCGACCAGCGGAGCAAGTCGGTTCGCTTCCCCGTTCCGTCTGGCCGCTCGGCCTGGGAAGTGTCTGCGACGGCCGTAGACTTTTGCGTGTGACGGATGGGATCGGCTTTTGGAAAACTCGGTAGTTGTAAGGGTAAGACGCGTATCTAGAGTTTTAGCAATGGCTGGTCTACTTAGTTGACAATATCTGTCTTTAAATGATTTTTATGCTAATGGCAATTTAATCGTTATTAGGTTAATTAAATGGATGTTATGAGTGATGATTAATTGTGATCACGGATAACAGCGAAAGGTCAGTTTTTTTTCCTCCTAATTATGTACGATGTTGCTATTGGCGATGGCTTTTTTTTATGATTATAATTATTTGTTGCGATAAGCGCTCTTCATTAGTTTCAAAGAGAGCTAATAAAGAACTTTAAAGTGCTGTTAGGACAATGGTTAAGAATGGTAAGGGAGAAGTTGCTTATAAATGTTGTCGTGACGTGATAATAGACGGGAATGAAATGCAGACGTGAGAAGAATAGATAAAAGATGCGAATAAATGGGAATGTCAAATAATAGGATTACGACGAAGATGCGTAATTTTTTGTCAGGGTTAACATTGTCTCGGATAATTAATATGAATTGTTACTTTTGCTCCAATTTGTTTAAAAACGAAAAATATATCTCAGCATTTGGTGATCGCAAGTATTTTTTCCCTCATTTCCTATTTACCCAATCTATACACACAGAAAAAAATAAATCCCAAAATAAACAAAAAAATCCAAAAAAAACTGGTTTTTTTTCGTTAATGTCTGATATTTGATTCTATATTTACTGAGTGATTTATTGGTAGGGTTACCTGATTACACAAGATCAGGGACTTTTAAAAATTCAATTTAAATCCAGTTGCGAACTGCCAAATAACCTAAATTTTACAATCATGCACTACGGAGAGATTCTTTTATGTAACAGTGTTGCCACTACTACTCTATTACTAAAAGATCTGCTACTGCTGTACAGTTAATTTAATATTTAAAATAAAATTTAAAAATAAATTCTGGGGATGTTTATTTGTCAGAGGACTATCCCCGAAAAACGGTGATGTCTGGTCGCCCTATCTATCAGTGTTAATTGATAAAAAATTATTAATGAAAGATAACTGCTTAGTGTTAACGATGTCAATTCGATATACTGATCGTAATGATTATCGTATCGTGTGCTAATTGATTGTTGATGCTAAATGATCGAAACTAATCGATCCATATCGAAGCTAACTGATATCTCAATATCAAGTGATTTGTTGGGTTAATTGCTATCTTAATTGTATTTGGTCCCTTAGTATTAAACTAATTTATTGATGTTGATTATTACCTTTATTTAATTAGTTTATTGAAAATAATCTGTTTCATCATGCTAACTGATCACGTGTGTTAAATATAAAATAATTATTAATTATTTGCTGAAGCTTATTTACTCATTCGAGAGAATTAGAAGTTAATTGATTTACTAACACCAACTTATTCTAACTGATCTTTTATTGATGTTTGATATTTAACGATTTTTATAATACTTCTGCTATGTTAGAATTGAGCACGAAAATTTCGCATAAGTATGTAAGTATATGCATAAATTTAAATAAATCATGATTTTTAACTAATCGTGGTGAAAAATGCAAACTCAGATAACCGCTTAAACAGAAATGAAATATGCATGAATTGACAATTCAAAAAAAGAAGAAGAAATAATCGAGCTTTTGGAATGAAAGTGTAAAATTATCTGATGGCATAATTGAGTAACATATTGAGCGCAAAATTTTTTAACTTTTGCAGTTCCACGGTTTCAAATAACAACGTAGCGTATTAACTTTTTGTTCATTTAATACTTCATAATACACTGTCAGGGGCATATCCATGGAGGGACCAGGGGGGTGCTTTGAGGTTCAAAACAGGCGTTTTTGTATAGTTTTATTTTAGCCCCATTGTATATGCCTGACGCTAAAATAGATTAAAAAAAATATATAAAATTTCTTTCCATATAGAATATCATTCTAAACATGTTATTCGAATTCTGTGACTCCCGTAATCTCTGAGTTGCAGTTGAGGTATATGTCATTGGTATATGGCTTTGCAATTGTCTTTGAAGCTGGCAATACATTGGTTTCCTTAAATTAAGGAACAGCCTTTTGTTATGTCAATGCGAAGTTAAAGTCGAAACTCTATAACTTCTAAAATAAGTCATTTTGTTTTGAAAAATGTGTTTGCAGATAAAGATCTCAATATCTATATTTTTTACAATTGCTCCTTAATTTATGGGAACCAGTATACATAGAAAAGTAGCCAAACACATCAAGTTTTGTGAGATATACAATTCAACGTGGGGCGGGGGTGGCTCAGTCGGTAGCGCGCCAGGCTCGAAATCTGTACTTCCCAGTATTCCAGGGATTCCAGGTTCGAGTCCCAGCTGGGTCAGCGTTGAGATTTATCTCCGCAAAATTCCACGCCCTGCCCACGGTCAGTAGGGGACACCGATGGGCTTGGAAAGGCCGCCGTCCGTCGGATGGGACGTTAAGCCGTGGCCCAGTGTGCGGGAGAGCCGTACCCTGTGCACGTTAAAGAACACGCTGGATGGCCTTGACGGGAGGCAACCATCTGTCTCCCAACAGCTGTTCCAGTGGGTCCCTCCCCCAACCTTCTCTGAGCCTTCGGGGTCTATGTGACCTGGCCATTTAGCCCATGGTGTGCAAAAAAGTGCCGCTCAGAGGTAAAACAACCCAACCCAATTCAACGTGACTTACAAATCTAACATGACAAATATCCTTCTGATAATGAATTGCTTCCTAGCTATTAAGCATCATGTCTGTGGTGACTTCTGCAATTGCGTCTGTAATTCTTACCGTAGATCAGCAATACTGCTGGTAAATGTGGAAAGGACACGTTATCTTTAACAAATCCTCATAAAAAAAAAAGTCTAGTTGAAATAAATCGGGAATCGAGGTGGCCATGATAAGGATCCTGCTCGGTCTACCCACCGATTTGGAAAATTCTGATGCATCTGAAAAAACTTGATGTGTTTGACTGCATTTCTATATATTTGATTTGTATCTACTATTTATTCATAAATGTATACATCCTATCAAAGTTGAAAACCTGCTTTTAAAATATCCTGTTTTAGAAAAAGAGAGACAAGGAAACGATTCCTTTGACTAACTAAATGTAAATAAATAAACGCTACCCTTACATGAAGGTACCCAAAGTGCGGACACATTGTAAAAAACGAAGGAAAAAGCTCAGCTGCGAAATGCTATTACATTCTGCTCTAACTTACAGATACAAAATGAATGAATACGAGAAAAAAAAAAGATGAGTCTGCATTGTTTTAACTCTTTGCAGGAATATTCGAAGTTTGATGTGTATTGATGATGATGATACGAGAAAATAGGTTGGGTTGTTTTACCTCTGAGCGGCACTTTTTTGCACACCATGGGCTAAATGGCCAGATCACAAGGACCCCGAAGGCTCAGAGAAGGTTGGGGGAGGGAACCCACTGGAACAGCTGTTGGGAGACAGATGGTAGCCTCCCGTCAAGGCCATCCAGCGTGTTCTTTAACGTGCACAGGGTATGGCTCTCCCGCACACGGGGCCACGGTTTAATGTCCCATCCGACGTACGGCGGCCTTTCCAAGCCCATCGGTGTCCCCTACTGACCGTGGGCAGGGCGGGGAAATTTTGCGGAGATAAATCTCAACGCTGATCCAGCTGGGACTCGAACCTGGGAACTACAGATTACGAGCCTGGCGCGCTACCGACTGAGCCACCCCCGCCCCCGCCCCCATAGATTTCAGTTATTTTGAATTTAGTACGAAATGGAGGTGTTGATTAAGATCCCAATTTTACAGTCAGAAGAATCAGGGTTGGAATTGAGAGCAGAAAAACTCAGTTCCTAACGATGTTCCTCTTCGGCTCTTCAATCAAAATAAAGTTCGAAAATTCACTGATTTTAGATTGTAAAGATAACAAACAGCTTCCATAAAATTCAAAATAACAATTCGTTCATTATTTTTCACTGTGCAATATAAATCCAGGTAAATTCTCATCGTTTCAATGCTATTTAGAGGCATGGGGGTCAGCAGAGGGGGGCAAACAGGGCACCCCTGGAATCGAGTAAAAAATTCCACAAATTATAATCGTGACAATTTAAACGTAATTAATTTATATACATTATGCATGTGTTTTTGTATTGATGCAAAACTGTATTCTATAATCTACTTGTGAAAAAAAAATCCTAAAAAATTAAATAATTAAATAAAAATTTATCGGGTTGTTGGGTTGTTTTACCTCTGAGCGGCACTTTTTTGCACACCACGGGCTAAATGGCCAGGTCACATGGACCCCGAAGGCTCAGAGAAGGTTGGGGGAGGGGACCCACTGGAACAGCTGTTGGGAGACAGATGATAGCCCCCCGTCAAGGCCATCCAGCGTGTTCTTTAACGTGCACAGGGTATGGCTCTCCCGTACACGGGGCCACGGCTTAACGTCCCATCCGACGGACGGGGCCTTTCCAAGCCCATTGGTGTCCCCTACTGACCGTGGGCAGGGCGTGGAATTTTGCGGAGATAAATCTCAACGCTGACCCAGCTGGGACTCGAACCTGGGAACTACAGATTACGAGCCTGGCGCGCTACCGACTGAGCCACCCCCGCCCCTAAAAATTTATCGATGTAATTATTTGTCTCCAAGCTTTGCCCTCCCCCCCTGGAAAATTTTTGCGGACGCCCATGTTTTAGAGGTATGACATTTTTGCATATTAACCCTTTCATATCCTATGACAGTATACATATATACGACGAGTATTATTATTCGTCAAAGTACAGTCGCTCAAAAAATTATCCGAACACTATGGTTGATTACAGAATTCAGAAAAAATATCTGGCAACGATTTTTTTAGAAATTAGTGATCTGGCAACCTTCGTGTCACGTGACACGAAGGTTGCCAGATCACTAATTTCTCATTTCACTTTTTCGACCCTGGTGCATTCATTTCACATTCATTTTTTCATTTTTTTAAGGTTTTCTCATTTCACTTTTTCGACCCTGGTGCACCACTACCAACACTCCTTTTCTTATCAGCTATGATTAAGGGATTTTTCTTCGCTTAAAAATATGATACAGAATGGACACTTCACAGGTTCGAGTCCTAGTTGGGCCAGCGCTGAAATTTACCTCCACAAAACTCCCTTCGCACAGTAAGTAGGAGACACCGATGTTAGTAGGAGACCCCGATTAATTGTGTTATAGAGCCAACATTAAAGCCGCCAATGCATCTATCATCATTACAAACAATGGGAGTAGAACTAACTGCATTGTTTAGAATATCACTGAAATGGTCAGCCCACCTAGCCATGACAGAATCCTCACCTTCTATAACCTTACCTTGTTTATCCTTCAATCCCTGTATAGCTGTCCGTTTTCTACCACACAAAACATTAACCATCTGGTACAGCTCTCTGCTGTTGTGCTGTCTAACTGCTTCCTCGGCTTTGTCAACCAAGCCATCAAACCAAAGATTCTTATCAGTAGTTAACTGATCCTTTACACGTTTATTAAGCTCTCTGTAATCCTTTCTATTAGAACTAGTAGGGATTAAGGACATTCCTGCAGTTCCTTCTTTTTGAAATAAGCTCAAGTGTCTTATCACTCAAATAATTCTGCCTCCTCTGATCCTTTTTTCCTAAACGAGTACTGCTAGTTTCCAAAAAAGCCTGTTTAAAACGGCCCCATTTTCCTTAACTTCAGTAGTAAGCAAACCATGACTGTCATAATGACTAAGTAACCTATCATGGTAAGCTTTAGCTATAACTGGGTCTTTCAGAGCTTCAGTATTAAAGGTAAATTTTTTAACTTTAGCACAATACTTTTTAAGTTTAAGTTGCAAGACACTTTTAACAAGGTAATGGTCAGATCAAATTTCAGCTCCCCTATATGCCCTGGTATTCCTAACAAAACTAGCCCATTTGCTGTTAATTAATATGTAATCAATCATATTCTTATGCAGCCCATCAGGTGAAACCCATATGTACTTATGTATGTCGCGGTGTTTGTAATAAGTGTTAGTTATTCTGAATCCATTGAGTTTACTTACCTGTAGGAGACGTTGCCCATTGCCATTGCAGCTACCAATACCAAAAGGGCCTATTACTCCTCCCCAAAAGTCAGTCAGTACCAACTTTGGCATTGAAGTCACCTAGAACAAGGGTAATATCTCCTTAACAGAATTCAAAATATGATGAAGTTGTCCGTAAAACCTATCCTTCTCATCCTCATCGGCATCCTCAGTGGGGGCATAACAGCAGATAACATTCAAGTCTTTAATGCTTGTCTGAAATTTTGCTGTAAGAAACCTTTCATTAATGCACTCATATCCTAGAAGAGCATCACTAGCATGTCTGCTGAGAAGCAGACCCACGCCTTGGTGATGCTTATTGTCATCCCTCCCTGAAAAGAGAAATTTAAGATTATTTTTAAGAATCTGACCTTTATCTATCCACCTGGTCTCTTGCAAGCTGAGAATATCTAAATTATAACGGTGGAATTCTTGTGTGAGGACATCAAGAGAAAAAGCTCTGTGCAGAGTCCTCACATTCCAACTACCTATGGAGAGAAAATAGTTAGTGGGATGTTTAAAGAAACTATGTTTATTGAGAGAGGGAATACCGACAATATTAAACAGACCCCTAATCGCAGGCATGGGGCAAAGACCCGTTTCCCCGCCACTAAAGGCTGAAGCCATCTACACTGGAAGACTTCCTCCAATGTAGAATTTGACGATGCCAATAGAAGCAAAGAGTTCAGGTGCCTGCGATGACCTCTGCTCAGGATTATCCACCAGCTGATAAACATATCCTGTGAATCTATTCATTTGGGGCTGTCAACCCACAAACAAACAGAAAATACAACGGAAGATTTTCCCTCCACAGAAGCCCACCAGTGCAACAAATTCGGGATCCAATATCAAACTCAGAGCCTTATTTCAGTCCAGTAGGTTTATATGGTCAGCACCAGGACCCTGTGTGGATGACCACTCTTCAGCAGGATAGAAAAAAAAAGAAAACGTAACGTATGAATGATGCATAAATGTCAAAAAACGCGTAATTTTAAATAAGTGATTCACTTGTTCTTAGTCGCACCAGCGGTGTTGATTTCGGGTGAATGATGTTAGACCACTATGGCCTGATTATCAGATGGTTATTTTCCGTGCAATGATGAATGTGACGCTTCTCATTCACGTGCAACAGCTTAAGAACTTCGCGTGATTCAAATTACCCGGAACGAGGCTGCCGAACAGATTAAATTATGCTAATAAGTATGAGTGTTCGGAGCAAGATTTCTTTGGCGAAAAAATGAGTTTCTGCATCAAGTGTTTGGTTTTCTTAATTCCCAGAGATTTTCGATGATTTGAATCATGTTTCTCATGCAGAGACGGAAAAGATTAATTCTTCAAAATTCCTGGAAATTTTTTTTTCTGACTTAATGAGTTCTCGGAGTTTTTGAGTGATGATAAATGATTGCATGAGTAGTTCAGAATTTTTTGAAAAATGATGGCGAAAAAAAAAAAACGTCGTGTAGATATTTAGAAGTGATTTCTAACCTATAATTTGCAATTTTGATTGGAGAAAAAAAATCGATCTGTTAAATCACTAATCAAAATCCACAATTCACCCGTGGAATTAAAAGAAAAAAAATCTTTATTTCGCCTATCGAGTTAAAAATCAAAATACTGATTTCAACTGTCAAATTGAAAAAAAAAAGATCCTTAATTCATCTATTAAATTAAAAATTCAAAATTTTCAGTTTAACTGTGAAATTAAAAATCAAAATCATCATTTTTACCTGTCAAATTGGAAATTAAATTTCTCAATTCATCTATCGAATTAAAAAAGATCAATATCCTTATAACACTTGACGAATTAAAAAGCAAAATTTTCAATTCATCTTTAGAATTAAAAGAAAATCAAAATCTTCAATTGACCTGTAAAACTGAAAGTGTCAATCCAACTGCGAAGTGGCGGAGGGAGGGGGGGAGGGAAATAAAATGGCTCAATACACCTTGCACATTAAAAAATATCTAAAGTCATCTGTGAAATTAGAAAATAAAATCGTCATGCCACCTGTCAAATTGAAAATCAAAATTTTTCCTTTCACCTATCTAATTAAAAGAAAAATAAAAATAAAAATTCTCACTTCAGCTATCGGGGGAAAAAATGAAATAAAAATTATCACTTTACCTATCGGATTAAAAAAAATTATCACTTCACCTATCAAATTAAAAAACTAAAATCCTCACTTCACTTGCCAAATATTGGCGGAAATTAATCAAAATTATATCTATATACTAATGGGACGATACCATCTGTCTCCTAACAGCCGTTCAGTGGGTCTCTTATCCCAAACTGCTTTGATGTTTGGGGTCCTTGTAACCTGAACATTTAGTCCAAATTATGTTAAAAAAAATTCCGCTCAGAGGTAAAAACAACCCAATACTTTATTTCGTTACTGTCAATTTAATCATTTTGTTTTCTCATTTCTCTCCCTGAAAATAAAAATGGAACACTTCCTTTATATCAGTGTCTCGCAAACTGTGTGCCGCCAGAGATTCCAAGTCTGCCGCCAGAGATTAAGATTATTTTGATACTAGATAGTGTGGGCTCACTCACGGAAATATTGAGCGTGTGCAGTTACCGTTCAGAGCAAACTGGAGCGTGTGCAGTAACTGCACACGCTCCAGTTTGATGTGAACGGTAACTGGAGCGTGTACAGTTGCTGTACACGCTCTAGATATTTTTCCTGAATGCCGAGATTACAATATGCCTCTAGATATTTTTCCTGCCGCCAGAGATTCCAAGTGTGCCGCGAGAGATTTTCAAAATGACGCTAGATATTCCAAAGATTTCATTTTGACTTGACTTGTGTTATCGACGTGCTTTAATAAAAATATTTCAGATTTTATCAACTGAGATTTAACGAAACTTCAATTTTCCTCTTTTTACGTAACCATCAAAAATTCTTTTTTTACGTGTGCCGCGGAAAAAAGAATTAGATTCAGTGTGCCGCAGAGTAAAAAACGTTTGCGAGACACTGCTTTATATCTTCGGGTTTTAAACCTTAAGAAGAAACATAAAATCGAGTGAATACCGCTGTACCCAAGGGGTAAGGTCTGCCTTAAATGCCAGACACTGCACAGCGAAGAAACTGAATCTGAGATTTCGAAAACAGTAAGGCGGAAAGATACTCTGTAATAAGGTCATCACCTGATGGGACTATTTTTCTTTGTTGCGCTTTACTGGAAAATAAATCCAAAATTCCGAAGTTTTAAAATGATTTAATTTTTAAGGAAAGAGGGAGCTTAAACCAAAAACTGAACATATAAAAAACACAAAAAAAAAAGTAAATAAACAAGAAAAAGATCTATGTGTGGTTTTTGACTTCCTGTAGTCGCTGAATTTCCACCTTGACATTCTGTCTTCTTCAGGTGTACAATTTCGTTTGAACCAAACACAAGCGTCTGTCTCTCATAGTCGCCATCCCAAGGTCTATCTGTAAAAGAAATGAAGAAAGTGAGTTGATAAGACACCACGATACATCCGAGTTACATGGGGGGGGAAATGTGGGGGAGGGGGAGAGGAGGGGGGAAGATGACTGGAAAGAACCAGAGGTGGAGTAAAGGACGAACTACAGACAGCACTCACTGGTATAATGGTGGGTTTCCTGTGCGTTACTGTTGATATTCACTACTCTTCTAGAACGTCCGGTCGTTAGGATGCTGGCGTGACCTTGAAGTCGGGGGTGTGGGTGGGATAGCAAAGTCGCGTGCACTTTGAATCCCCCCTCCTCTTTTTACCTTACTCTCTTCCCCACCTTTCTTCTGTCTCTACCAGGTGGGACAGTAGGGTAACAGGAAAATAAAAACGAAAGAAAAAAAAAGAAGGTGCATAAAAAAAGAAGTGCGAGTACAAGAGTGTAATATCGGTTGAAATGATGTCAGTCTGCGCCTACAATTCGTCCAGCCTCTCATCTTCGCCTCCCTCCATGATGTAATTAGAGCAATTGTCTGGCTGCTACTGGGCAATTTGCAGTCCCAGAAGATGGAGACTGGAGAGGTGATGGCGCTGGGGAGGGAGGGAGGGAAGTGGTGGGTTTTAGAACAGCGTGTCTGACTATGACGTCACATCGACGGCCTCCTCCTTCTCTTCCTCCTCCCTTCCCTGTCATCTTCACCTCCTCGTCATCATCGAATTGCTCCTCCTCTGACTTCAACCGCATCGAAGAGGAGAGAGGTTGGGAGAGAGGTAGAGGAGGAGGGGGGAGTGGGGGGGAGGGGAAGAGCTAAAACGACATTTGGCCAATGGATGATCAAATACGAGGAAACAAGGAGCTTTGCTGTCATTGTGAATGGCTCGTAATGAGTCGGTTTGATGGGCGCCCAACGATTTTAAAGACTTTCCGCGGTGTCTATGAGTGTCCGATTTGCTGGGGAAGGACATTCTTTTAGTAACTCACCTTGAAAAGACAGCACAGATGGTGTTCCGAAGATTCTTTGGCGAAAAGAGAAAATTAGTGGGGATACGGGAGGTAAAGAAAATTTTGGGAAATACCGGTCTGTGTGTTTTTTCCTATTGTGGAATTCTGAGGGCAAAGATTAAGTTATACACTGCCCTAGCAAAATATTCGAAAATTTTCATGTTATGTCGATGGGAATTTAACTTTGAAATTCTATAACTTCTAAAACATGCAATGAATGGAAAAATGTGACAGTAGATAAATCAATGATCATAATCAATTCTATCAGTCTTTCTTTCTTTCTAATTCAAAAGTCATTCTTTCTTTTATCTGCGTATCTTGCACAGTTCAGTAAAATATGAGGAATTGTCTCCTTTACAAATCGTGCAACTTTCTGTCGGCGATTTTTGATTTTGAAAAGATAGTTATTTGTACAAGCTGTTCCTGTGAGGAGCCCGAAAATTTTGATCATATTTTGACTTCAGAAAGCTTATTGGTCAAGTTAAAAGTGATATTTTCTGTTGCTGTGAGGACCCTGGAAATTCTGAACACATTTTGCCTTGAGAAACCATATTGGTCAAAATAAGTGATGTTTTCTGTTCCTGTGAAGAGCCTGGAATTTTTGATCATATTTTGTCTTGAGAAACCTATCGGTCGAAACAAATGATATTTTCTGTTCCTGTATGGAGCCTGGAAATTTTGATCATATTTTGCCTTGAGAAACAATATTGGTCAAAATAAATGATGTTTTCTGTTCCTGTGCGGAGCCTGGAAATTTGATCATATTATGTCTTGAGAAACAATATTGGTCAAAATAAGTGATGTTTTCTGTTCCTGTGAAGAGCCTGGAATTTTTGATCATATTATGTCTTGAGAAACCTATCGGTCAAAACAATTGATATTTTCTGTTCCTGTGAGGAGCCGGAAATTTTGATCATATTTTTCCTTGAGAAACCATATCGGTCACTCTAAGGTGATATTTTGATCTGAAGAATATCTGAAGTTATTATTTATAGAGCCATATATCTTGTAATGTCTAATTCAGCTCTTGTCTTTCATATTCCTTATTCAATCTCTTTTTATGCAAATGTGGAAATGAGATTATTGAGTATAGCTTGTAGATTAATTTCATCCTTTGCCATTTTATCCACATTTTCATTATATGTCACTCCGCGTGACTCGGCAACCATTTTAAAATAATATTATTATCTTTTTGGACAGAATTTGAATAAGCCTTGTATATGTCTAATGCGATTTTAAAATTATCATTGTAAGAAATATATTTTTCACAGATAACAAACCTGCTTTGCAATCTGTAAGCACAACTACATTTTGACTATTTAAATTTTGCTTTACTTAAAAGACAACTTCCTATATTACGAACAGTGCAGCCTGCAAAATGGTTGTCTAAATATGCTTGTAAAATCCATTAAAAGTTAACGTTACGGCTTTAAAGTTTAATCCGCCTGAATTAACCATTCCGATAAATAGGGGCAGGATCCGAAAAGAGAAGGAAGGGGGTAAGTGACTCACGATTTTTTCCGACTTGGACATGTCCAAGTCGGAAAAAAATAAAAGCCTCCCCACTCTCCACCCCCTTTTTTTTTTTTACAAGAGACTGGATTTTTATTAACCTATAACATTTTCCCTCCGTTTTAGATGGGGGGCGGGGGTGGCTCAGTCGGTAGCGTGCCAGGCTCGTAATCTGTAGTTCCCAGGTTCGAGTCCCAGCTGGGTCAGCGTTGAGATTTATCTCCGCAAAATTCCCTGCCCTGCCCACGGTCAGTAGGGGACACCGATGGGCTTGGAAAGGCCGCCGTCCGTCGGATGGGACGTTAAGCCGTGGCTCCGTGTGCGGGAGAGCCATGCCCTGAGCACGTTAAAGAACACGCTGGATGGCCTTGACGGGAGGCTACCATCTGTCTCCCAACAGCTGTTCCAGTGGGTCCCCTCCCCCAACCTTCTCTGAGCCTTCGGGGTCCATGTGACCTGGCCATTTAGCGCATGGTGTGCAAAAAAGTGCCGCTCAGAGGTAAAACAACCCAACAACCGTTTTAGATGTATTTAAAAATTTCTTGAAAATCGCATGCAACGCGATTAATACGCGTGATACATACATAAGTTTAATAGTTTTTTGCCTATATTACTCTTACTAGCATTCTCAAAGGAGGGAAGGACGTGGTTTCTTTGAATCCCCCCCCCCCCCTATATCCAGGGGTGCGATCAGTTATTTTAAATGAAATTACTGCTATTAGATATTGCAACCTCCAAAACTTATAGGAATTAACCATACCGATCATTTGTTCCAATAAAGATTTATTCATTGATAATAAGGGTTCATGAGTACTCATATTCAAAGGCTAAGAATCTTCTTAAATAAGATTTTTATATAAAGATCTGACTAAAAACAGATTAAAAACTTCAATCGATTCTACCTGAATCTGTGTTTTTAACAATATTTGAGTAATGTTTGAAAAATTAGGGAAGCTTGGATATTTAATTGAAGCAATGGCAGATAAAATAATGGATCCGAAAAATTAATTCAAACAGGTTAAATCAAATGCATTAATCATTATTTTAAACTTTACTGAAATGTGTAAGCGCAATTTTAACAGTTTGTGTAATGGTTAACGTAATTTTCGCCAATTTCGAACAACATTTTCAGAACGAGCTTCAATGTTTCTAAGTATTCGATTTTGCACAAATACTGAAGAAATATTATTGATAATGGATATTTTGATAGATTAGTCCAGAAACATGTACATACACTTATTTTGCACAGCATTTTAAATGCCTATGTCATTATGGATAAAGCTGTTCCATGGTTAACGTTCAATCCAGCGCAAATTTCTTTCAAAATGATGCGCCAATTCTCCTGGGCAAGCTCATTAACATTTTGCACTGCATCATGTATTGCTGGTTCTATTGGTCGACCAGGTCCATATTCATCCATTACACCCGTGCGACCATTTTCTGAAAAGTTCGCATCATCTGCGCACATTTTTTTGACTATAAACAATTATCTCCATATTGTACACATTTTCTACCGTAATATCATTGTTTTGATTCCTTCTGACAGTAAAAAGAGAGATTTTGATGATAATAGATATCATTCTTCACAATCATCATCGAGAAATTGCATACATTCACCTCGTTTTGCACTTCCTGTGATGATCGTACATCACAGTCATCATTTATCCTGATCATCAATATTAATTAATTATGAATTAATAGAGAATCACGAAAAATTACTTTCTAAGGCTGTATTTCAAAATCTATGATTTAATGGATTAAGTCTACGGCTATCAAGATGTGGTAAGTAGATATATTGACTTCTGCTGAGATACATTGTTCGTCACTAAGAAAGTATAATTGATTCCTTACAATCTGTAAGATCGCTATTAAAGAGGGATTTTATGACGTTATCGCACTTTTACAATGTTAGTTGACAAAATATGACACTCGACTGTCACATTCTCTAGGATGATGAAGATTAAGACCATAATCCATCGTCACACTCCCTAGGATGATGAAGATTAAGTCAATAATGCATCGTCACATTCCTTAGGATGATGAAGATTAAGACGATAATCTATCGTCACATTCCCTAGGATGATGAAGATTAAGACGATAATCCATCGTCACATTCCCTTGGATGACGAAGATTAAAACATAAACCATCGCTAAAATCCCAAGATGATGAAGATTAAAACATAAACCATCGCTAAAATCCCAAGATGATGAAGATTGAAACGACTATCATCGTCACATTCCTCAGAATGATGAAAATTAAGACGATAATTCATTGTCACATTTCCGTAACATCATGATCATCTCAATTCTAATCCTAATGAGGTTTACGATTGTCATATTCATTAATATTAATCATCCCATTCTTCAGCTCTTAATCATGAGATGATGATCGATCATTCCTTTCTGTAATATCAAGAGTTCAAGAGATAATAATCGATGAAATCATTCTGCACTATCATCATTTAGATGTTATATACGATTATCGGATTCTACAGCATGTTGATAATCCACAATGATGATCAAAGAATTAAAATTCATCAACACATTTTGTAATCGCTTTATCACCACTAGAAAATACTATATAATATTCTGTTCTTTATGATAATAGCAGAAAAATTAACTGTTCTTTATGATTTATGATAGCAGAAAAATTAACAAATACGATAGAATATTCTGCACGATCATGAAAATTAAGAAAAAGATAATCGGTCATTACACTCTCCAGTATTCTGATCATCAAGGAACAACAACTGAATAACTACTGTTCTCTAATATCCTGATCATGAAAAAAATTGCATTTTATCACCGCATTTTACAATGTCATGATCTTAAAGAGATGATAATCAATCGTTGCATTCTGCGGGATATTGTAATCGAAACCTTATAATCGATTATCGCAATCTACAGTAAATTTATCATCAACAGATGATAGTATCGGTATTTTAGTCATTAATAAATGAAAACTGAACACAAGACTTTCTAGAAGCAATATATATATATAATGATCATTTATCATCCAATTTTGTAAATATTCTGATCATCAATAAATGATAATTGCTATTTTAAATTCAGCAATATCCAGATAAAGATTACCTATTATCTCTTTCTTCGATAAACTGATCATCATAGATAGTATCAATCATATCATTCTGCACTATTACATTCATTAAAAACGATATCTATCATCTCATTTCGTAGTTCCTGATCATGGGCTGATGATCGATCATCCCTTTCTGTATTATCCAGAATGACAATTGATGATATAATTCTAAACTGTTGTCGTCGTTCTGTATTATCCAGAATGACAATTGATGATATAATTCTAAACTGTTGTCGTCGTTCTGTATTATCCAGAATGACAATTGATGATATAATTCTAAACTGTTGTCGTCGTCATCATCATCATCAAGAGATTTTATGTCATCATCATATTCTCTGACAATCAACTGATAACTGATTGTCTCTCTCTTCACGATCATCAATCTAGGGCAATCGAATCTGTCTTGATCATCAGCAGCCGATAATTGACATCACCTTCTTCACGCTCACCAATAAAAAGTAGCTGAATCTATCCTGATCACCAACAACTGATAATAGATCGTCTTTTTCTTCACGATTAATAATAGTTATTTTAACCTATCCTGATCATCAACAACCGATAATTGATCGTCTCTTTCATCACAATCATCAATCAAAGTAATCTGACCTATCCTGATCACCAACAACTAATAATTGATCATCCCCTTCTTCACTATCATCAATAAATAATAATCGAATGTATCCTGATCATCAGCAACTGATAATTAATCGTCTTCATCACGATCATCAATCAAGGGTAACCTAACCTATCCTGATCATCAACAACCGATAATTAATCATCCCCTTCTTCACGATCATCAATAAAGGATAATCGAACGTATTCTGATCACCAATAAAGAATAATCGAATATATCCCGATCATCAACAACTAATAACTGATCATCTCCCTCTTCAGAATCATCAATAGTAATATATGAATTAACGAGAGCGATTTGTTGATGATAGGATAGGTAATCGAACCTATCCTATCATCAACAAATCGCAATCCTTTTTAATCATTTCTGTAGTTGAGGAGAAAAAATGTCACCTGCCGAATAGCGAGCGGTTCTTTGTATGACTCTATGGTGAACAGAAAATCCTTAAATACGAGGACCAATCCCTGCGAAAAAGACCTACCCACAGGAAGTACAGAAACGCGAGATGTAACGATAAAGCCATGATTTGAGGTAATTTCTGCGTTCAAGGAAGAGTTTAATCGCTTCTCCCACAAAAGACAACCTTACCCCTGGAACAATCCCTCTCACACAGACTCTGAAAAAGGGACAGGAAAAAAAAGAGGGAGGGGGTCGTACAGAGAAAGAGGCCGTCTAGGAGATAACCGAATATATATATATGTGTGTGTGTATATATATATGTTCGGTGCCTTCCGGTCAAAAGAGGGGAAATACACGCAATGTGTCACAGCAGAGTGGAAAGTGAAGGAAGCACGTGAGGAGCAATCCTGTGGAAAAGATGAACAGCTTCAAAACTTTGCATCCTGTGGTGTGCGTGACGTATGTTGGTGGTACCTGTTTGGTGTGCCAGGTCATGCCACATCCATGACGGGGGATCAGAGAGGTTTTTCGGAGGTTTCCTGATGGGTGGTTACTTTTCTCTAAGAGTAATATTCTAATTGAAGATTTGGCAGATTCTTTTTGTTTAATTTTCTTTTATAATTTTCTCCTAGTGATCTTTATTTTTCATTGAAAGGAAAAGAAACGAAAGGGAGACAAAAGTTGTCGAGCCCGCATCCGAACTCGTGTCTACTTCCTAACAGTGAAATAAATCTTTTGTAGAAAATTGAAAACTGGCTGGCAGTAATAATTCATGAACATGTTCTGGTTTAATATGTCCAAAAAATGTTTCCGTCTTTGAGCAATATTTGTGGAATATTTAAAGAATTCTGGAAGATAAAAACTTTTAACAACAGCGTTACTACTTGTAAGAATTTACCACAAAATTTATAACAAAACGTTTAATAAAGTGAATAAAGTTTTAGGAATATGTGTCATGCACCTTTTGCGGATTCCATCAGTTTTGAACACTGCTTATAGGAAAAGAATAATAGAAGGGTGTGATGCTAAATATTGAGGTAATATTTTAATAAAATTATAAATATAAATATTATATAAGTATTATAAATATATTATATATTATATAAGTAAATATATAAATTAATACTTATATATATATATAAATTAATATATACAATAAATATTAATATATAATAATAATATATATAATAATATATAATATATATATAAAAATATAATATATATATAATAATATATATAATATATATAATAATATAATATATATAATAATATATATAATATATATAATAATATATATAATATTAATATATATATATATAAGTTATATATATAAATTAATACTTATATATTATATTAGTATTATAAATTATAAATATTGAGTTAATATTTTGTTAAATATTGAGCTTCAGTGGTTCTTTAAATATTAAACGAAAAATTTTTAAATGGAGATTTCAATAAATTTGATTGAGACTATAATTTATCTGCTGTGGTATTTTTCTGCAAAAAGCTTACTTTTAATTTAATTTTAAATAGCGTTAAATGAGGTTTTACCATCGTATTATATGGAAGAGTCCCGATACGTTTCATAATATAATGTGTATCCTCAAAACCGACAGTTTACAAAAGTTTGCTTTCGATTGGCAGGAGAGACAGAGTTATGAACTGCTGTTTATCCGTGGATATTTGAGACGAGTTTTTTTGTTCCTTCTAAGACTTTAAAATGGCATAATTTTGTTAATACTTCAATAAACAAACTGCAAAATTTTAATTCTACACTCTTATTATATCGACGCTCCTAGGAAAGTATAAAACGTATCTTACGGAAAAATTGCAGTTCTGTTTGTTTTTTTTCCATTGGATCTGGAATGAAAGTTACGGTTCAGCGTTAGAAAATATTTGTGATCGAACTTTGAAAATAAATGTACACTATTCACTTGCCAGTTGCAGCAATGGCATTCTGATGGGAAATATAGTTAGTTATTCAGAAAATTTTCATCAAGAATCAACAACAAAAATGGAACGATATAGTTTCACAGTTGCAATAAGCGGCAGAGTTTTTTTTAACAGAAAACGAAACAAAGGAACCTAAAACATTTGTAGGCATGAAGAACAATATAGTTTCGTAACAGAAATTTGGAAACCGAATAAATTTACAGAACCTATATGCTTTTTTAATAAAAACAAAAGAGCATTGGAAATTTACAGAAACTAGGTCCGGATGAAGAAAAATAATGAGCCGGGGGGGGGGGGGGGGAAGGTAGAAACTCTGCCGAGTCTAGAAAAAATAAAAGAGGGGACGATAGACTGGATTTCCATTGCAGTATGACATTCCTACTCCGTTTCAGAGGTCTTTGAAAAATGTCTAGAACAGCGGTTTTCAAAGGGGTGGGCCATGGATTTCTTGCTCCTCCTCCCCCTCCCCATCCACCTCCAAGATACGACCCTGACAGAAACAATGAGCAATATAGTCACGTGACACGAAGTTGCCAGATCACTAATTTCTAAAAAAATCTTTGCCAGATAGTGAATCTTTGCCTGAATTCTGTGATCAACCATAATGTTCGGATACTTTTTTGAGCGACTGTACAACCCAGGAGTAGTACCTTATTTCCTTCGTTGTTCTTTTTATGTTGTAAATAAAAAATAAAACTGAAGTTTACTTTCGTAGCTCCAACTATCGGTGAACGGTAGCAAAATTTTATGCAATTTTCAAAAACGCGCACTTTTTTCAATCTGGCAAGTAAATTGCACATATTGAGATTACAGAAAATAATAACTTTTACGAAAAGAGAATTTAGTATTCACGACTTGCATTTACAGCATATTGTTTCATGGTTAAAATAAATTATATTCTAGTAATTGCTAGTAAATTCTGGCATGTAAATTGTACACACTGAGGTTACAGAAAATAGTAACTTTTACAAAAAGAGAATTAATTTGGTATTCCCGACTTGCATTTACAGCATATTATTTCATGGGAAACAGTAAATTATATTCTAGTCATAAGTTCGAGAATTTTAAAAAAGGAAAATAAAAAAAGGGTGCCTTAATTTTAATTTAAAATGTCATGAGTATTTAAAACATGAGGACATTTCATGTTTTTTCAAAATTCTGGGAGGACACTAGATAGGAAAGGAGGACATGTCCTCCTTTTTGACGTATGGTAAACCTAGCTCCTTTTGACGTATGGTAACCCTAGCGAATGATATAACATTACAACAAAAAACAAGGAACCCAAAATATTTACAATTATGAACTAGGGTATACTTTTTGCAAGAAAAAACAATAACAACAACAAAGAACCAAAATGATTTGCGTAAAACAAAGAGCACTATAGTTTTCAAATAAAAACAAGACAGCATAAAAATATTTATAGAAACAATTAGTTGGGTTGTTTTACCTCTGAGCGGCACTTTTTTGCACACCATGGGCTAAATGGCCAGGTCACAAGGACCCCGAAGGCTCAGAGAAGGTTGGGGGAGGGGACCCACTGGAACAGTTGTTGGGAGACAGATGGTAGCCTCCCGTCAAAGCCATCCAGCGTGTTCTTTAATGTGCACAGGGTATGGCTCTCCCGCACACGGAGCCACGGCTTAACTTCCCATCCGACGGACGGCGGCCTTTCCAAGTCCATCGGTGTCCCCTACTGACCGTGGGCAGGGTGGGGAGTTTTGCGGAGATAAATCTCAACGCTGACCCAGCTGGAACTCGAACCTGCGAACTACAGATGCTACCGACTGAGCCACCCCCACCCCAGAAACAATGTGCAATAGAGTTTTGTAATAAAAATAATGAAAAATGCACTTTCTTAGAAACGTACGAAACGAACTTTACAGTTTTACATCAACAAGAATAGGTCAGTGTCATTTAAAAGCAATAGCTGCGAGAACTAAACAGATTTATGCAAGACGTACAGTTTCTCGTGAGAACAAATACCACATATTTTTAGAGCAATAACAAAGGATCGAAACAGTTTCAGAGAAAAAAAATGAGAATGCTTGAATACGTTGATGTTATGATCTTTAAATGAAAAGTTTTGGCGGTCAGGTTGGGTTGGGTTGTTTTAGCTCTGAGCGGCACTTTTTTCCACACCATGGGCTAAATGGCCGGGTCACATGGACCCCGAAGGCTCAGAGAAGGTTGGGGGAGGGGACCCACTGGAACAGCTGTTGGGAGACAGATGGTAGCCTCCCGTCAAGGCCATCCAGCGTGTTCTTTAACGTGCACAGGGTATGGCTCTCCCGCACACGAGGCCACGGCTTAACGTCCCATCCGACGGACGGCGGTCTTTCCAAGCCCATCGGTGTCCCCTACTGACCGTGGGCAGGGTGGGGAATTTGGCGGTCAGGTATATCTCGCGAATAACAATAAGTTAATAAAAGTTAGTCCACAATATTTGTCAATTCTAATTTTTGCTGTATTGTCGAAGAAAATACTTCTCTTTATATATCAAGAGCAAATTACAATTTGGAAAGAATGAAAGCCTGAAAGTATGCTAATTCACACTGTTTTGTATCAGTTGCAGCAAATTAAGATCCCGTACATTGTCAGGCATGTATACAAGTGGGGGCCAATGAGGTTTTAGTCGATCTCTACACTCTGAACTGCAGTTTCCAAGTTCGAGTGCCAGATGTGCGTCTGGTTTGAGATTTTTCTCCGCCTAAACCTCACCGTACCCTCGACCAGAAAGGGGACAGAGATGGACTTGAAAAGGCCGCCGTTCGTTGGATGCGGCGTAATGGGACGTGGTCCGTGTGTATCAAAACCATATTTTGGGCACGTTAAAGAACACGCTGGATGGCCTTGACGGGATACTGCTGTCTCCAAACAGCTGTCCAGTGAGTCCCTTTCCCCCAACCTTTGCTAAGCCCTTGGGGTCTTTGTGACTTGGCCATTTAGGCCAATAGGGAATATAGAACGACCGAAACCAATCAAGAAATTCAAAGAGGGTAAAAGAAATTAAAAATATAAGGCTTAAATATAAGGCTAAGATTAATTTTTTTCTCTGAAAACTTCATCCAATATTTTTTTAACCATTAGTTATTCTATTGAATGCAATTATGTACTGGACTAAAAGTAAATCAACCTGAAATAAACAGCACCATATCGCTTCTGGCAAAATACTCAATGTTTGTTTTCAAACAGAATGAGATTTGTGATTTTGCATTTTCTATAACCGTCCCAGTGACCCCGGTGGTTATCGTGTTTGGCTGATAATCAAGGAACCAACTGGCAAAAGATTACACCTGTGTTCGAGATCAGAATAAGGCACGGATATTTCCCCTTTTTTATTATTGCACTTGTGCTGAGATATCTCGTTTTGTTCATTGATTTTTCTCTCTGACGTGTTATACTGACATGCTCCTGTTTCCCCCTCCCTGTCCACGGTCAGTAGGGGACACTGATGGGCTTGGAAAGGCCGTCGTCCGTCGGATGGGACGTTAAGCCGTGGCCCCGTGTGCGGGAGAGCCATACCCTGTGCACGTTAAAGAACACGCTTGATTGCCTTGACGGGAGGCTACCATCTGTCTCCCAACAGCTGTTCCAGTGGGTCCCCTCCCCCAACCTTCTCTGAGCCTTCGGGGTCCATATGACCTGGCCATTTAGCCCATGGTGTGCAAAAAAGTGCCGCTCAGAGGTAAAACAACTACTGTCAGATATCTGCTCCTGTCAGACCTCTGTGGTAAGCTTTAAGAAAAGATTCATCTTACACAACAGTTATTTATACATGGTATTTTAGGACACAAATATTTGTAAAAAGTAATAACGCCAATAAAAGAAGGAAATCGTAATGATAAGAAAACTAAACGATATAAAAAAAATTCCAAATAATATCGTCTAGAAAGAAGGACACTTTTGCTCTTCCATGTTTCGAGAACAAGTGATTTTTAAACATCACGTGAGTTGATTTTTCTAGCTCTATTTTTTTTAAAAATATTACAATTTTACAAATTATGTGACAATCAATATTTATAATTTTAATATTTTTAATTAATATTTTTTAATGTTTCAAATTTTCAATATCAGTTTTTTTAACTTTATTTCGAAAGTGAAGTAACCTAATTGAGGTTATCTTAGTTGAAAGCTGATTTATTTTTAACGGCAGAAATTTGATCTCCAAACTCTGCAATCTTTACGAGTTATGCATATTTTTTTTTTAAAAATATATCGTAATATTGAATATTTTTTCCGTGATTGATAAAAAATTTTTTTGCCACTTTAATTAGTTTCAAAATGTCTCAAGAGATGGCAGCACAAGACCATAACGCGAACTAATGATGATTTCATCAAGCTGTTACTAATTTCATCTTAAAAGTTTACATCTTAGCATAATAAATCTCAACATTCGTTATTCAATATCACACAGAAATGTTGTGCAGTCCACGTGCATATCTTGTACTTTTAAAAAACATTAACAATTGACTCATAAGCACTGCCTACAATAAGAGTCAAAGTTGCATTTAGAAAATACTCGTGATTTTGTAAACCGTTACTACAAACGTGCTTCACAATATTCCACCATTAAAATAATTTGCAAAAATAATAATTATAACTAGTTGTTGTTTTTTTTTACTTGGAATAGATTTAATCAGTTCGTGGATCGGAAAAAATATCTTTATTGTATTATGATTAGATTAATTTTTTTCTCTGAAAACTTCATCCAATATTTGATCGTTACATTATTATACTCTACCATCATATTAAGAGAATCTCCGTGTTACGTGAATGGGAATCTGATTTCGAAGACCTATAAATTGTAAAATATGGAATTAATGAAAAAATGTGACTGAAGATAAATTAAAGACTAGAAACAAATTTAATTGCAATTTAAAACTCGATTTTCAATAATATTCGTTCAGTATTTAAAGAGTTATGAAAACTGGAATACTTGACAAATTATCTTGATTTATAAAAATCATTCATAATTGTCTAATACTGGAATAATCATTAACTAAACTTCTAAAATGCATATTTATTCCATTGAATTCCGAATCAATCGCATGATTTTTATGGTTGAATACCGAGTGTGATGACCCCGAACTGCTACACATAAACATCATAATGACTTCTCATACTATTCATCAGATAAGGTTTGTTGATCATCCTACAATGTCGGACCTCTGCCCATCACATCTCACACAAATGCTTTATGGGGTTCAGGTCCCGAGAATAAGCTCGTGACATCCTCCTCTAAAATCCTCACTTTCAAGGAATTCATTGACTGTCAAAACCCTATGAGAATGAACATTATCGCCCGTCAAAATGAACTGTGGGGCAAACTACATTCCTGAAAAGCCTCATGTAAGGCTGAAGGTTGGGTTGTTTTACCTCTGAGCGGCACTTTTTTGCACACCATGGGCTAAATGGCCAGGCCACAAGGACCCCGAAGGCTCAGAGAAGGTTGAGGGAGGGGACCCACTGGAACAGCTGTTGGGAGACAGATGGTAGCCTCCCGTCAAGGCCATCCAGCGTGTTCTTTAACGTGCACAGGATACGGCTCTCCCGTACACGGGCTAACTGCTTAACGTCCCCATCCAACGGACGGCGGCCTTTCCAAGCCCATCGGTGTCCCCTACTGACCGTGGGCAGGGCGGGGAATTTTTGCGGAGATAAATCTCAACGCTGACCCAGCTGGGACTCGAACCTGAGAACTACAGATTACGAGCCTGGCGCGCTACCGACTGAGCCACCCCCGCCCCAAGGCTGAAGGATATTGTCTCTATACTCCAACCACTCTGAGTGCCTCGGGCAAAGACGTGTTGTGGTGTATTCATTTGACTTAATTCTGCCCCAGACCATAAAACCACCATCACCAAAGTGATGTCGTTCTCTGATCTTAGAGGGTTGGTAGCGAATTCCTTGCTCTCTTGGGGCGGGGGTGGCTCAGTCGGTAGCGCGCCAGGATCGTAATAGGTAGTTCCCAGGTTCGAGTCCCAGCTGGGTCAGCGTTGAGATTTATCTCTGCAAAATTCCCCGCCCTGCCCACGGTCAGTAGGGGACACCGATGGGCTTGGAAAGGCGGCTGTCCGTCGGATTGGACGTTAAGCCGTGGCCCCGTGTGCGGGAGAGCCATACCCTGTGCACGTTAAAGAACACGATGGATGGCCTTGACGGGAGGTTACCATCTGACTCCCAACAGCTGTTCCAGTGGGTCCCTTCCCCCAACCTTCTCTGAGCCTTCGGGGTCCATGTGACCTGGCCATTTAGCCCATGGTGTGCAAAAAAGTGCCGCTCAGAGGTAAAACAACTCAACCCTTGCTCTCATCAGATCAAGACACGTCGAGAATCAGTCTGAAGAGTGAATAGCAGTTCATCGGTGAAGAAAACATGCTTCAATTGGTATGGATCCGTCATGATATTGTTTGCGCTATGTTAGTCGGTCTCTCCTGTTGAGAAGAATGGAGGGAATGCAAACCGTAGGTCATGTGACAAAGAGCCACCTCTCTGGTCAAGCTTTCTCTAAACAGTTTACCACGAAACAGTCCTTATAATGACTGAAAAAGCTTTAGAGAGAGTTGCCTGACTGACATCGCCTATGGTGCTGGACTATTAGCGCAAGAAAACGATCATCCATCACTGTGTTCCTCTTGGATAACCTTGCAGTTGGCACTGTTAATATCTCCAGTCTGTGGAATTCGTTTCCAAAGTCTTGAAATCACTGACTGGGGGATCTTTACAGCCCTAGCCACATCGATCTGTGATCGGCAGAACAATAACATACTGATTGTTCTACCAAGTGTAATGCCATCCACATGCTATCTCTGTACAGTCGCTCAAAAAAATATCCGAACACTATGGTTGATTACAGAATAAAAAAAAATATTTTTCAACGATTTTTTTTTAGAAATTAGTGATCTGGCAACTTTCGTGTAAGGTTGCCAGATCACTAATTTCTAAAAAAATCATATGACCATTTAGCCCATTGTGCGCAAGAAAAAGTGCAGCTCAGAGGTAAAACAACCCAACCATACATGGACTCCATTGTCTACGACTGATTTTGTAAAGCAACCCTATTGTCCAAACGTTAAGCATAATTCACAAATTGTTAAATATCTCACAAACGATTGGAACATCTTTTGGGAGACAGATGGTAGCCTCTCATCAAGACCGTCATCCAGCGTGTTCTTTAACCCTTTCAGGACCATAAGGTTTCTAAGAGTAAATATTAGTATGTAACTGTTTATTTTAGTTTGTTTAGCCGTAAAATAAATAAAAATCATAAGAAAAAATACATAACAATGTGTAGTTTTTTTGGAATTTTGTGGGAAATATTTTTCCCAATGGACTATAAAGGTAACACAAATTATAGTTAGGCTTATTACGCAATGTCTTTTATTTATTGGTTTATTAGAACAAAATGTTAACTAAAATAATACAAAATTATGAAATAAAATTACTGTACAAAATGATGTGCTAATTATGATATTCTGCGAAGCAATTTCTTTTGGTTGTGAAGCAAAGATGGACATTGCACAGATGCAACATTATTGCAAAGATGGACATGGACTAAACGTTCCCGTTTACGTAATTGCGTTCGGCATACGTTCTATTTTGACATTCTGTATAAAAAATGCAGATAAGGTTATAATTAAATACGACAATCACCAATTTTAAAATGTGGAAAAATGTTTCCCTTAGTCGTGAAAGGGTTAACATGCACAAGATATGGCTCTCTCGCACAGAGTGTCACGGCTTAACAGACGGATGGCGGCCTTTTCAAGCCCATCAGTGTTCCCTACTGACAAAGGGCAGGGAGTTTTGCGGAGATAAATCTCAACACTGTCCCAGATGGGACTCGAACCTATGAACTACACATTACGAGTCTGGCACTCTACCGACTGAGCCATCCCCTCCCCAATGGAGTCTGGGGTTTGAAAGTTATGATCCATGTGTAGAGCAATAATCATGTAAGCATGTCATAAATAAGCAAGCTCCAGTTACTCCTCATGCTTTATACCATTAGAAAAATAGGGCGGGGGTGGCTTAGTCGGTAGCGCGCCAGGCTCGTAATCTGTAGTTCCCAGGTTCGAGTCCCAGCTGGGTCAGCGTTGAGAATTCTCTTCGCAAAATTCCCCGCCCTGCCCACGGTCAGTAGGGGACACCGATGGGCTTGGATAAGGCCGCCGTCCGTCGGATGGGACATTAAGCCGTGACCCCGTGTGCGGGAAAGACATACCCTGTGCACGTTAAAGAACACGCTGGATGGCCTTGACGGGAGGTTACCATCTGTCTCCCAACAGTTGTTCCAGTGGGTGCCCTCCCACAACCTTCTCTGAGCCTTCGGGTCCATGTGACCTGGCCATTTAACCCATGGTGTGCAAAAAAGTGCCGCTCAGAGGTAAAACAACCCATTAGAAAAATATATTTTGGTTATTAAATAATATCATTATCAGTCAGTAGGTCGCCAGGCTCTTAATCTGTAGGGGCGGGGGTGGCTCAGTCGGTAGCGCGCCAGGCTCGTAATCTGTAGTTCCCAGGTTCGAGTCCCAGCTGGGTCAGCGTTGAGATTTATCTCCGCAAAAATTCCCCGCCCTGCCCACGGTCAGTAGGGGACACCGATGGGCTTGGAAAGGCCGCCGTCCGTCGGATGGGACGTTAAGCCGTGGCCCCGTGTGCGGGAGAGCCATACCCTGTGCACGATAAAGAACACGCTGGATGGCCTTGACGGGAGGCTACCATCTGTCTCCCAACAGCTGTTCCAGTGGGTCCCCCTCCCCCAATCTACTCTGAGCCTTCGGGGTCCATGTGACCTGGCCATTTAGCCCATGGTGTGCAAAAAAGTGCCGCTCAGAGGTAAAACAACACAACACAAGCTCTTAATCTGCAGTTCTCGGGTTCAAGTCCCAGCTGGACCTGTTTTGAGAATTTTGTCCGCTAACTCCCATTTTGTCCTCGGTGAATAAGTGAACACCGATGGACTTGTAAAGGCTGTCAGATGAAACATTACGTTCTGCCACTATGTGCAGGACAGCCATACACTGTGCAGGTTAAAAAATGTCCATTGAATCATCTATCCAATTCTGAGCTTTAGGGATTCTTGTGACTTCGCTATTTGGTCTATTGAGTGCAAAAGAGTGATACTCAGAACCAAAAGATAAAACTTATCGAAATTCATAATCGGTTGCTGTACTCCTTAAAATTACAAAGAGTTGGGGGTGTTTTACTTCTGAGTGGCACCTTTTTACACACAGTGGGCTAAATGACGAGGTCACAAGGACCCTGAGGGGTCAGAGAAAGTTTGGGAAGGGCGTCACACTGAATAGCTTTTAAGAGACAGATGGTAGACCTCCAGTTAAGGCCATCCAGTGTGTTGTTCAGAGTGGGCAATGTATGGCTCTCCTGCACACGGAGCCAAGTAAGTCCCATCCGGCAGATCGTGACCTTTTCAAATCCATCAAGATCGCCGTTCCCACCGAGTGCAGAATGGGAGTTAGAGGAAAAAATTCTCAACTCTGGCATAAGTGAGACCGATGCGTTACCGACTGAGCTGGGACTCGAACCCCTGCCACAAATGGCGATGTTACAATTATCAGGGAAGGGATTCACTAGACAGCTGGTAGGAGATAGATGATCGCGGTTAGAAAGTAGTTAGGACATCTGGGAAGAGATAGATGATCACAGTTAGAAAGTAGGTAGGATTGCTGGTAGGAGATAGATGATCGCAGTTAGGACAGCTGGATGAGATAGATGATCGCAGTTAAAAAGTAGTTAGGACAGCTGGATGAGATAGATGATCGCAGTTAAAAAGTAGTTAGGACAGCTAGTAAGAGACAGATAATCGCGGTTAGAAAGTAGTTAGGACAGCTAGTAAGAGACAGATAATCTCGGTTAGAAAGTAGTTAGAACAGCTGGTAGGAGATAGATGATCACAGGTTGTTGTGGGTTGTTTTACCTCTGAGCGTCACTTTTTTGCACACAATGGGCTAAATGGCCAGGTCACAAGGATCCCGAAGACTCTGAGAAGGTTGGGGGAGGGGACCCACAGGAACAGCTGCTGGGAGACAGATGGTAACCTCCCGTCAAGGCCATCCAGCGTGTTCTTCAACGTGCACAGGGTATGGCTCTCCCGCACACGGGGCCACGGCTGAACATCCCATCCGACGGACGGCGGCCTTTCCAAGCCCATCGGTGTCCCCTACTGACCGTGGGCAGGGCGGGGAATTTTGTGGAGATAAATCTCAACGCTGACCCAGCTGGGACTCGAACCTGGGAACTGCAGATTACGAGCCTGGCGCGCTACCGACTGAGCCACCCCCGCCCCTAGATGATCACAGGTAGAAGGTACACTGGTTTCCATCAATTAACGAAAATCCCAATGTTAAGTCAATGGGAAGCTAACGTTAAAGCTCTATAACTTCTAAAATAAGTTTTTTTGTTTTGAAAAATGTGATTGCAGATAAAGATCTCAATCAAATAAATCAATATCTCGATTTTCAACAATATTCGTTCAGTATTTAATGAGTTATAGAAGTTTAAATATTTAGCGATAACCATGCCAGCCACAAAAAATGACTTCAGAAGTTAATTAAAACTTAGTAATAAGTGTTGTATCAAAGTGTTTAATAAAATAAGTTTGCATTATAGAACTTTGTGTAAAGAATTCGTTCACTGTTCTTCAGTTTTGAATAAGTTTCTTAAGACTGACATTGCTGTTGTAATTTTTCTTAATTTATGCAAACCAATGTAGTTAGGACAGCTGGTAATAGATAGATGATCGTTGTTATAAAATAATTAGGACAGCTTTAGAGACAAACTGAGAGACAGAAGACAAAACAGAGAGACCAAAAAACATATACAAAAGGTATCACGAAACAACTCAGAATATTTTACTGTAAATTAGGAACACAGGCGATTTTCAAGGCCATTCCAAATAGTGAGTTCCAGAAAACGTTTAATGAATGGCAGGAACGCTGCGATCAGTCTTTCAATAATTGCACAGTTTCCGAAACACATTTCCCAAGTCGCATACAAAATTTTATCTCACAACGCTGTTGAGTTTTACCATCCATAACGTAAAGAACTTGAAAGAAACCGTCACCAAAAATGCGTTTAATAGGCTGCTACGAATAATCTTCACTTCAAATGATTTCTACTCGCAAAAGATCACCGCGAAAAACTAAACGACTGCTGTTATGATTACCAGACAGTATGATTTCCCAATGGGTACATTCTCAAGCTTCTAAACAGTTTGGCCAATTTACAGTTAAAAATATTCTCAGTTGTTTTGGGGCGTCCTTTTCACGTGTATACAGGGTGAATCTGAAAAAGTGGGCAAAACTTTACGGGGTGTAGAACGCAGCTATACGAGCAATATTCGTCATAGAAAGTATGGGCGGAACGCAAACGTCGAGCCGCTAGGTGGCGTTGGAAATGGTATAAAAGGGTCGGTCCTCGCACCCAACGGCATTTCTACCGTGGCTTGCCGAGAGGATGGCTGGTTATACTAACCACGAAATGGTGGATATGCACTTTGTGTACGGTGTGGCGGACGGGAATGCAAGTGAGGACCGACCCTTTTATACCATTTCCAACGCCACCTAGCGGCTCGCCGTTTGCGTTCCGACCATACATTCTATGACGAATATTGCTCGTATAATAGCTGCGTTCTACCACCCCGTAAAGTTTTGCCCACTTTTTCAGATTCACCCTGTATAGAGACAGACTGTAATGCAGAAGAGCGAACAGAGATCAGAGGACTGACTGATGTAGAAAATGTTAAAAAATCAAAATCAACTCCCTAGTTATGATACTCGACTTAAGAACAAGATCATGTTGCCTCTTTTTAAGAAATCTATAGACCAGAGATTAATACGGTATATTGGCATTAAGATTTGGAATGACGAGATACCAGAGGCTACTGCTGCAATGGAACAATATAGAACTTTAAAATATAAATATAAACTATACTTATTATCAAGTCAATGATAGAGTCACAAGACAAAAATTCATGTGCTTAAATAAATGTATAAATGTATAAATTAAGGCCACCTGTAATGTTTTGAATTTAAGTGCACTTCAGGAAACATTTCTTCAAAAGCTACCGCTTATTATGTTCTCCTTTTTCACCCGTGAACTTGTCTGTGTTTCATGTACCAAGATATGTATATTTGGGTGAAATAAACTTATTCAATTCAATACAATAGAACATGATTCAGAATCTCGATTCACCCCTTCCCCCCATTCTTTCATTTTTATATTCCATCGATTTAGAATTTTAATTTAGAATTTTTACTCCTATCCTTAAACTATTCAAATAGTTCATCGTCTGGTCCAATATTTCTCCTATTGGTTTCCCACTCACTACCGCGTGTCGCGTTAAAGAATGAAGTCTCCTACTTGCGATAGAACAAGAGTTAGAATTTCAAATCGCTTTTACTTTCCGTTTCATTAGTGATGGGGTTCGAGGGATGCATTTGAATTTCAGCAGAAAACTGGGTGACTAAAAATTTTAACTCACTGCCTGTAACAGAGCCTGATTTCGAAATTTGGAACCACTCTTTTTGCCTCCATTTTCTTTAGTTCGTCATTTCAAATTTTAAGTTTTTGCACTCGAGTTTCGACGACTTTTTCAGTCAGTAATTAATTAAAAAATGAAATTCCTTAATACAATGCCTCAAGCAACCAGTTGGGTTGGGTTGTTTTATCTCTGAGCGGCACTTTTTTGCACACCATGTGCTAAATGGCCAGGTCACATGGACCCCGAAGGCTCAGAGAAGGTTGGGGGAGGGGACCCACTGGAACAGCTGTTGGGAGACAGATGGTAGTCTCCCGTCAAGTCCATCCAGCGTGTTCTTTAACGTGCACAGGGTATGGCTCTCCCGCACAAGGGGCCAGGGCTTAACGTCCCATCCGACGGACGGCGGCCTTTCCAAGCCCATCGGTGTCCTCTACTGACCGTGGGCAGGGCGGGGAATTTTGTGGAGATAAATCTCAACGCTGACCCAGCTGGGACTCGAACCTGGGAACTACAGATTACGAGCCTGGCGCGCTACAAGCAACCAGAGACTATGAAAATCCCACCAGATAGCACAAGATAGTTCTCCAAACACATCTCTCCTGTAAAAGCTAGGAGTAGTTTCTAGGATTCTTCTCTGTCCTTTGCGTTGCAAATCAAAAAATAAATGCAGTAGCTGTAGAGCTGCTGCATTTATTTTTTGATTTGCAACGCAAAGGCAACGCATTTGCAACGCAATTTTTTTTATTTTTTTTTTATTTTTTATCTCGTCACTGATATATGTAAGAAGTGAAATTAATACTCTATTTTAAATGACGATGTTTATTTATGCGGATCGGCATTAGGCAATTAAAAATAGAGTACAGTCGCTCAAAAAAGTATCCGAACACTGTGGTTGATTACAGAATTCAGAAAAAATATCTGGCATTTTTAGAAATTAGTGATCTGGCAACCTTCGTGTCACGTGACACGAAGGTTGCCAGATCACTAATTTCTAAAAAAATCGTTGCCAGATATTTTTTTACTGAATTCTGTAATCAACCACAGTGTTCGGATACTTTTTTGAGCGACTGTACCAATTTCATCTTCTTACAGATTCACAAAATATTTTATGGGGTGTTGTAACAGATGGTTAGTTGGCCCAAAATACATTTGCTAAAAAAAATAAGGATTTATCCATGAGTGATTTTTCGTGACTAATACTTTTACGGATTGTGAGATTATTTTTGAATAATTATGTCCTACTGATAACATCATTAGGAGTTATAATTTTCTTCAAATTTTCATTCTTCCTGTGCAAAAAGAATCATTCAGAAATTGAAAAAAAAATCGTTTATCACATAGGAAATATTTGATATGATTAAGCATAGAGATAAGCTACATAAAAATTAAAAAGAAAACATATAACGAGGACCATGAGAAGCAATTTTTAGAACATAGGAATAACTTGAGGTCTTAAACTAAGGAGGCCAAATACAAATATTACGTGGAGGAATTTTTAAAATATAATGGTGATATAAATATAAATAAGTTTAAAAAAAAACTGTCTTCCTATATGTACTCTAACAAGAAGAAAATAAAACTGAAGCATATCGATGGTGCAATCAGTCACTGAGTTGGTATTCACTTGAAAGGAAGATTGGGTTGGGTTGTTTTACCTCTGAGCGGCACTTTTTTTGCACACCATGGGCTAAATGGCCAGGTCACATGGACCCCGAAGGCTCAGAGAAGGTTGGGGGAGGGGACCCACCGGAACAGCTGTTAGGAGACAGATGGTATTCTCCCGTCAAGGCCATCCAGCGTGTTCTTTAACGTGCACAGGGTATGGCTCTCCCGCACATGGGGCCACGGCTTTATGTCCAATCCGACAGACGGCGGCCTTTCCAAGCCCATCGGTGTCCGCTAGTGACCGTGGGCAGGGCGGGGAATTTTGCGGAGATAAATCTCAACGCTGACCCAGCTGGGGACTCGAACCTGGGAACTACAGATTACGAGCCTGGCGCGCTACCGACTGAGCCACCCCCGCCCCTGAAAGGAAGATAAGGCGCCGACAATCTTGTCGAGTAGGTAAATCGGCGCCCTCTCTTCCTTTGAGGTGGATACGAACTCAGTGAATGATTGCACCATCGATATACTTTAGTTTTATTTTCTACTCTTTAGGGCCCATATAGGAAGATAGGTAATTTTTAAATTTTTATATTTAAACTCTGGTGCTTCTACAGAAAAAATTTATTAAATTGCAAAATATAACATTGATATTGTAACTAACTTCAATTGTTACTCTATCCTGATTATTCTACCTATTAGCCATGTATTCTTTTTAAAGTGATGACTTTTTTAAACAGAATCACTTTAATTTTAAAATTCTGCCGGATTTTTATAACTTGTGAAAGGTCTAAACTATGAAATTCCTTTGACCAACAAAGAAATTGCTCAAAACATTATTCATGTATCGTCCTAAAATCTTCAATCAGTTCCCTCTTGAAACAAGAAATGAAAAAATTTAATATATTCGAACGGAACTTTAAGAGTTTCCTCTCTTCTTTGGAAGATGTTGCACGTATGTTGACTAACCTACTGTAAAATAGAAATTTATGGTACACATTTTGGAGAAATGACATATGTTGCTTGTGATCTTTGTAATGAGTAAATTATTGATTTTTATTATCAATTTCCTTTAGTGGCCCAGACAAACCACGTGGTTTTTGGGTTCAGTCATATTTTCCTACATTGTAAATTGTATAGGATGATGAAATAAAATTAATTGATTGATTGAATGGGATGAAAAAATAAGCCTGTGTTTTAGAAAAATATGTTTTGCTAAATATCAGAAAAAGATTTATACAAAAGTAATTTTTCAAATCTACTGAGTTATTTTTCATTTAATGCAGTTATCCGCGATTATGGGATCCTTTTCAACCGCCTTTAATTTTATTTTTATCCTATTTTATTATACCCCTTCAAGCAGCTGCTTGCCACAGAGGTCTGACAGGAGCCTGCCAGTTTAATACGCCACAGTAGAAAGTCTGTGAGGATGATAGGACCTCAGCAGAAAAACAACACGAACATCCATGCCTCTCTGGGGCTCGAACCCAGATCCCTTAAATCAGTAGCCAAGAGCGCTAACCACTCCTCCTTTTTATTTCCCGGGAACTTCGTGATAACCAGCACTGAAATTTTCACAGATTTAATATCAGTTTTCTACGTAACGCTCGAGTGATCTTTCTAACTTATATTCTTTTTTAGCAGCAAAAAAATAGTTGTTTTCAGGTAGGATATATTTTTTTAAATTTATCGCTTTATCCCAATGTATTTTTTTTTCTTTTTAAAGTAAATATCATTATCGAATTTTCAAATCAAGATTTTCCCCCATTATTTCAAACAGCTTATTTCATTCATGTCAGTAAATGTTGTTGTTTTACCTCTGAGCGGCACTTGTTTGCACACCATGGGCTAAATGGCCAGGTCACATGGACCCCGAAGGCACAGAGAAGGTTGGGGAACACTGGAACAGCTGTTGGGAGACAGATGGTAGCCTCCCGTCAAGGCCATCTAGCGTGTTCTTTAACGTGCACAGGGTATGTCTCTCCCGCACACGGAGCCAAGGCTTAACGTCCCATCCGACGGACGGCGGTCTTTCCAAGGACCATCTGTGGCCGTGGGCAGATGTGGCCGTATCTACTGACCGTGGGCAGAGCGGGGAATTTTGCGGAGATAAATCTCAACGCTGACCCAGCTGGGACTCGAACCTGAGAACTACAGATTACGAGCCTGGCGCGCTACCGACTGAGCCACCTCCGCCCCTGTCAGTAAATGAATAACGAAGTAACGTTTGTCCATGTTCCTGCCCATCAAATCCAAGATTTAATCCGCTCTGCGCATTAACCTCATATTTTTTTACAAGAGGTATTATCCGCTATTCGCGTTATCATTAATCTTTTATCCGCTGAGAGCTTTGAAATGCGGACATCCGCATCCAAGCAGCTGTCTACTTATTAGTGCTTAATTTAATAACCTGTTAATACAGTCGGGTGAGATAATCTTTTAACCAAGAAACAGCTGATAACGATAGATTAAAATTACAGTCGAGTTCTTGCAAGATAAGTTTGATTCAACTAGATCAAGTGCTTTCGAAATGCCAAGTGAAATCAGGCTGCCGACAGTTTTCACTTTGCTGTCTAAAGCCGATCTCCATTGATTAAAAAAGAGTGCCATGATAGTTTCAGTTGACCTATTTTTCCTAAATCCGAGGGGCGGGGGTGGCTCAGTCGGTAGCGCGCCAGGCTCGTAATCTGTAGTTCCTAGGTTCGAGTCCCAGCTGAGTCAGCGTTGAGATTTATCTCCGCAAAATTCCCCCGCCCTGCCCACGGTCAGTAGGGGACACCGATGGGCTTGGAAAGTCCGCCGTCCGTCGGATGGGACGTTAAGCCGTGGTCCCGTGTGCGGGAGAGACATACCCTGTGCACGTTAAAGAACACGCTGGATGGCCTTGACGGGAGACTACCATCTGTCTCCCAACAGCTGTTCCAGTTGGTCCCCTCCCCCAACCTTCTCTGAGCCTTTGGGGTCCATGTGACCTGGCCATTTAGCCCACGGTGTGCAAAAAAGTGCCGCTCAGAGGTAAAACAACCCAACCCAACCCTGTGCACGTTAAAGAACACGCTGGATGGCCTTGACGGGAGGCTACCATCTGTCTACCAACAGCTGTTCCAGTGGGTCCCCTCCCCCAACCTTCTCTGAGCCTTCGGGGTCCATGTGACCTGGCCATTTAGCCCATGGTGTGCAAAAAAGTGCCGCTCAGAGGTAAAACAACCCAACCCAACCCTAAATCCGAACTTTTGGAAGAAAGCAAATTTTATTTTTCAACAAATGGTAAAATAATCAAAGTGTAAGAATTAATTCCTAGCAGGAATTAATTAATTTCTTTTTTTTAGGATAAGACTGCATTATTAAAAATTTCTCAAAGCGAAATTGAAACGTGAATTAAAGATATGAGCGGAGATGGTATGATGCTAGTGAGAAGATGTTTTTCAGACAACTTCAGTATCAACTCTTGATATGCCTTTACTGAATATTATACTCTTGGGTTGTTTTACCTCTGAGCGGCACTTTTTTGTACACCATGGCTAAATGGCCAGATCACAAGGACCCCGGAGGCTCAAAGAAGGTTGGGGGAGGAAACCCACTTAAGCAGCTGTTGGGAGACAGATGGTAGCCTCTCGTCAAGACCATCCAGCGTGTTCTTTCAAGTGCACAAGTTATGGCTCTCCTGCACACGGGGCCACGGTTTAACGTCCCATCCTGACGGACGGTGGCCTTTCCAAGACCATCGGTGTCCCCTATTGACCGTGGGCAGGACGGGGAATTTTGCGGAGATAAATCTCAACGCTGACCCAGTTGAGACTCGAACTTGGGAATTACAGATTACGAGCCTGGCGCGCTACCGACTGAGACACCCCCGCTCCCTATTGGAAAGGAACCCACTGTACAGCTGTTAGGAGGCAAATAATAGCCTCCTATCTAGGCCATCCAGAGAATTAGCATGCATAGAGTATGGCTCTCCCGCACACGGAGCCACCGCTTTACGTCCCATTCCACGGACGGCGGCTTTTCCAAGCCCATCGGTGTCCCCTACTGACTGAGTGCAGGACGGAGAGTTTTGCGGAGATAAATCTCAACGCTGGCGCAAGGTGGGATTCGAACCTGGGAACTGCATATTACGAGCTTGGCGGCTACCAACTGAGCCACCCCCATCCCCGAAGGTCATGGTTAGGTGGACTAAGCATTTCATGGGTGGAATATATCATTACGTCCAGCTCCGATTTCCGACTGTACGCAATGAAGATGGATGTATTATTGAATTTAATATTGGAATCTTAGATCGATGTGAAGTTACTCTATATATCATTTAGTTTCAATATGTGATATACAGAGTGTCCATAAAGTCTCTTTACAATTTAAAAAATTTGTTACAAAGGCAATTGATGAGATATCTTAATCAAATTTGTTCTATGTACTAAGTGGTTATCAAAGTTTTTAATCACATTGCATTTGTGTATTTCAGGTACCACGTTGATGAAAGAGGTATTTTTTAAAGAAACTCTAAAAGCTACTCTCCTAAAGTTAACCTTTGAACTATCTCGGTGAAGTTCACTAGTCATATGGGGGTGTTCTGATCCCCAGATTCTCACATTATGTGTGAGAACATAATGTGAACACTAGCGTTAACCTTTGTGAACGAACAACAGTGCACAAAGTCAATTCGTGCATGCACAAAGTCAATTCGTTCATCAATCAGTGCAACCTATGTGCTATAGTCGATCGCGAAAGGACCTCTGTGGCAAGCAGCTGCTTGAGGGGGGGAGGTATTTTACTTTTTTTATATACTTTTTTCGATCTTACATGTAAATTGGTAATATTAAGATTACAGAAAACACATTCTAATGTTGTAACTTTTAAAACATTAGAATTAAATTATCATTCACGATTTGCATTTACAGTAGATTGGATTGGATTGTTTTACCTCTGAGCGGCACTTTTTTGCACACAATGGGCATTTACAGTAGATTATTTCACGGTTAACAATAAATTATATTAAAATCATGTGTTCTAGAAATAAAAAAAAATAAGTGCTTTAATTTTAGTTTAAAACATATTATGAGTTTATACAAAAAAGTAGGACATTTCATGTTTTATCAAAACTACGGAAGGTCACGAGATAAAAAAAAAGGAGGATATGTCCTCCTTTTGGAGGACCCTAGATATACCAAGACAGACCCTCCATAATTCAAATGGGAGCCTCCGTCTCACTTGAATATGGAGACTCCGTTGATAATTTATTCGCCCCAACACCCACACATAAATACATTTTACATTCCCGTTCTCCGACCCATTTCTGGTGGGGCGGGGATGGCTCAGTCGGTAGCGCGCCAGGCTCGTAATCTGCAGTTTCCAGGTTCGAGTCCCAGCTGGGTCAGCTTTGAGATTTATCTCCGCAAAACTCCCCGCCCTGCCCACGGTCAGTAGGGGACACCGATGGGCTTGGAAAGGCCGCCATCCGTCGGATGGGACGTTAAGCCGTGGCCCCGTGTGTGGGAGAGCCATACCCTGTGCACGTTAAAGAACACGCTGGATGGCCTTGACGGGAGGATACCATCTGTCTCCCATCAGCTGTTCCAGAGGGACCCCTCCCCCAACCTTCTCTGAGCCTTCGGGGTCCTCGTGACCTGGCCATTTAGCCCATGGTGTGCAAAAGAGTGCCGATCAGAGGTAAAACATCTCAACCCAAATCCTACCCATTTCTAAGCCCTCGGGTACATCTGTGAACTTGTCATTTACACCATTATTCATTGAAATGAGATTGAAAAAAAAGTACCCTCTGTCAATATAATAAACCGCAGAGTGAAATATGCCATTTTACAGTAGCCTGCCGGATTTGAAACAACCCAACCCAAATAATCTAATTCAAAACAAAGAAAAAAAAAAGCTTAAAGATCACAAAACATACATTACCATGTTCCTTCTCCCCGATTTTGGAAATTTAAAAAAAAAACTCCCCCCCCCCCCCTGATTCTCCCTTCCACACAATTCTTCGAATCCCCAATAAGTCCAACCGCAACGTCGTCTATCATCATGTTCCACATCGGTACGGCATTACGTCCAATGCATCCTAATCCTCCTTATCCTATCATCACCCGTCCTCGTCGGCAGTCGGCCATCCGTAGTTCCGGCCCTCCCTGTGTCGGCACCGCCAAGGTCCATGACCCGACGCGTGGTGCTCGTCCACAGATTACTGGCTCATTAGCCTCGCACGTGGACCCCCCGCGATGGTCTGCAAATGTCGCGCTCTTTTGCTTCTATTCTCTTCTCAACATCTCTCCCCTCTCTCATCCCCCATTTCCCCCTTACTCCATCCATCCCGCTACCTCATCCTCCCGAGGTGACCTACGCCCTTTGAACCTGTTTCATAGCTCACTCAGCCGACTCCGCAGACTGACGATGCAGGAATGAATTGTTACAGATGGCGACGTAGACCGAAGACCTTTCATCTTAAAGAGGCAGATGATGCAGCTGAATATGGATGGTGTTTACATCTTGTCTTTGCAGGATGGGATTGTTTCGGGAGAAAGCAGCATTGAGCTCTTTCTTTACGAACTGTTCAGGAGGAAGCACTATTGAGTTGTTTCTTCACAAACTGTTTTAGAAGGAACCATCATTGAGCTGTTTCTTCACAAAACGTTTCAGGAGGGACCATCATTGAGCTGTTTCTTCACAAAACGTTTCAGGAGGGACCATCATTGAGCTGTTTCTTCACAAAACGTTTCAGGAGGGATCATCATTGAGCTGTTTCTTCACAAAACGTTTCAGGAGGGACCATCATTGAGCTGTTTCTTCACAAAACGTTTCAGGAGGGACCATCATTGAGCTGTTTCTTCACAAAACGTTTCAGGAGGGACCATCATTGAGCCATTTCTTCATAAACTGTTTCAGGAGAAACCAGCATTGATCTGTTTCTTCACTAACTGTTTCAGGTTTGGGCTGTTTTACCTCTGAGCGGCACTTTTTTGCACACCATGGGTTAAATGGCCAGGTCACGTGGATCTCGAAGCATCAGAGAAGGTTGGGGGAGGAGACCCACTGAAACAGCTGTTAAAAGACAGATGGTAGCTTCCCGTCAAGGCCATCCAGCGTGTTCTTTAACGTGCACAGGGTATGGCTCTCTCGAACACGGTGACACGGCTTAACGTCCCATCTGACGGACGGCGGTCTTTCCAAGCCCATCTGTGTCCCCTACTGACCGTGGGCAGGGCGGGGAATTTTGCGGAGATAAATCTCAAAGCTGAACCAGCTGGGACTCGAACCTGAGAACTGCAGATTTCGAGCCTGGCGCGCTACCAACTGAGCCATCCCCGCCCCACTGTTTCAGGAGAAAGCAGCATTGAGCTATTTCTTCACAAAATGTTTCAGGAAGAACCAACATTGATCTCTTTCTTCGCTAACTGTTTCAAGAGAAAGCAGCATTGAGCTATTTCTTCACAAAATATTTCAGGAGGGACCATCATTAAACCATTTCTTCATAAACTGCTTCAGGAAGGACCATTATTGAGCTGTTTCTTCATAAACTCTTTCAGGAGGAACCAGAACTGAAATGCTTCTTCGTAAACTCTTTCAAGAAGCAACAGCAATGAGCCGTTTTTTCGCAAACTGTTTCACGAGGAATCATCACTGAGCTGTTTCTTCACAAAAATTTTCAAGAGGAAGAAGCAGTGAGCTGTTTCTTCTAAAACTTTTTGAGGAGGAAGCAACATTCAGCTGTTTCTTCGCAAAATATTTCAGAAACAAGCAGCATTGAACTGTTTCTTCCCGAACTGTTTTTGGTTTTTATTAAAAAAACATTTAAAGGAATAATAGCCGATAGTTTGTTTTGTCGACTATTGCAGAACGTATCTAATATCCTTGAGAATACGAAATGTGTTTTTAACGTGTCTAAAGTCAGAAAAAATTACTTCCCAGGTTTCATGGAGATATGATAGAAGTCTGGTACTATAGGGGCGGGGGTGGCTCAGTCGGTAGCGTGCCAGGCTCGTAATCTGTAGTTCCCAGGTTCGAATCCCAGCTGGGTCAGCGTTGAGATTTATCTCCGCCAAATTCCCCGCCTTGCCCACGGTCAGTAGGGGACACCGATGGGCTTGGAAAGGCCGCCGTCCGTCGGATGGGACGTTAAGCCGTGGCTCCGTGTGCGGGAGAGCCATACCCTGTGCACGTTAAAGAACACGCTGGATGGCCTTGACGGGAGGCTACCATCTGTCTCCCAACAGCTGTTCCAGTGGGTCCCCTCCCCCAACCTTCTCTGAGCCTTCGGGGTCCATGTGACCTGGCCATTTAGCCCATGGTGTGCAAAAAAAGTGCCGCTCAGAGGTAAAACAACACAACCGAACTGGTACTACAGAGAAGATCTGCGACTGTTCATTTGACACTGGTGTTCAGAAAGGAGTCTGCCAATATAATATACCTTAGAGTGAAATCTTTTAATAATCAGTCATGGTAGACTGCTATGGGGATCTGGCAGAAACCTGTCAGTTTTTCTCTGTAGGGTATTTTACCTCCAGGAACCTGTCATTGAAAGAGAAGTCAATGTTGATAGTCACAAAGAAAAATTGTAGTTGTCAAAATAGATTATTTTCATGGTCGTTTTCGATTCTTTGTGTTGAGTAGCGAAGTTTCTTTTATTTCTCAAAATTCACCAATTTTTGTAGCACTTAGAATGCTAGTATTTGTTTTATTCAGCAGTTTACTGAAAGAATTCAATAAAACTGGTGTCTAAACGAAGATCTGCGAGGCACAACGAAATAATGATAGAAAAAAGATAATCATCTTCGAAGAGGGTGTTTTTGCACATTGATCAGACTTGTCAGGATAAAATATCAGAAAAAATCTGGGAACTTTAGTCCATGTTCCTTAAATCTTCATCCAGGACTCTAATGCAAATTCTTTAACTTTATTACAATTAAGACTTTGACTCTACAATTCAGGACTCGAACACAGATCCCTTGAATCTGCAGCCAAGCTCACTAATTACTCTAAAACTAATTATATTCGAGCATTAATAATTACTCTAAAACTAATTATATTCGAGCATTAATAATTACTCTATTACTAGCAATGAGAAGACGGAGTTCAGTCGGTAGCGCGCCAGGCTCGTAATCTGCAGTTCTCAGATTCAAATCCGAGCTGGGTTAGCGTTGAGATTTATCTCCGCAGAACTCTCGCCCTGCCCACGTTCAGTAGAGGACACCGATGGGTTTGGAAATGCCGCCGTCCGTCGGATGGGACGTTAAGCCGTGGCACCGTGTGCGGGAGAACCATACCCTGTGCACATCATAGAACATGCAGGACGGCCTTGCGTGTTCTTTAATGTGCACAGTCTTTTGCCATCTGTCTCCCAACAGCTGTGCAGTGGATTCCCTCCCCCAACCTTCTCTGAGCCTTTTGGATACTTGTGACCTAGCCATTTAGCCCATTGTTCGCAAAAAAGTGACGCTCAGAGGTAAAACAACAACCCAAATACAATAAGAGAGGAGTGCAATTGGCGGCCCACGACCATTTATAGCCCCTCAAAAGTGATTAGATTAATTTGTTTCAGCTTATTAACAATTTTCGTGAGGTTTTTGCCTCTTTCTAGGAGACAACTACTTCTAAGTAGCATCTTTCTAGCATTTAACTAATTGCATAGGATTTATGGTACAAAAATTGCTATACACATCATCTGAAGTAGAGTTTGTTTTTGTGTCGGTCTATAAGTTGGTTCTATGACAGAACGCTGACAAAAAAAAATCGCCGAATGCAAAAACTCCACCTGAACAACTGCCGCTCAGAGGTGTTGTTTTACCTCTGAGCGGCAGTTTTTTGCACACAATGGGCTAAATGGCCAGGTCACATTGACCCCGAAGGCTCAGAGAAAGTTGGGGGAAGGGACCCACTGAAACAGCTGTTGGGAGACAGATGGTAGCCTCCCGTCAAGATCATCCAGCGTGTTCTTTAACGTGCACAGGTTATGGCTCTCCCGAACACGGGGACACAGCTTAACGTCCCATCCGACGGACGGCGGGCCTTTCGAAGCCCATCGGTGTCCTCTACTGACCGTGGGCAGTGCAAGGAGTTTTACGGAGAGCAATACGCCGTCAACAAAAACATCGACTCTACATAAACACCGCATACAAAACGCCGCAAAACGAAAATGCCGCTTGAAAAAACGCCGTGAACAACACAAACGCCTTCTTTGCAAAACGTCGTGAACCAAAATGCCGTGTATAAAAACGCCACTTGTACATAACACCGAGAGCACAAAAGCCGCTCAATAATTTGCTTCGAGTAGCTTGCTTCCGATCTTCCTACTGCTTTTCGCTCTTTTATGCATGTAGTAAAATATTTTAAGAGATAAAAATTGTTTTTGAGTTCGGAAGGGTATTTTGAAATATGATTTGCCTTCGGAATTTCCCAAACGTTTAAATTGCGCCCTCTAACGGTGGAAAAATTTGGAAATTTCAAAGTTTTGAACGAATATTGCAAACGATGTATTTACTAGAAATTTTTAGCTGTGGTGACAGAATGTGACGGTCATGAGGTTTGCATTGGTAATAATGGGTTGGGTTGTTTTACCTCTGAGCGGCACTTTTTTGCACACCATGGGCTAAGTGGCCAGGTCACATGGACCCCGAAGGCTCAGAGAAGGTTGGGGGAGGGGACCCACTGGAACAGCTGTTGGGAGACAGATGGTAGCCTCCCGTCAAGGCCATCCAGCGTGTTCTTTAACGTGCACAGGATATGGCTCTCCCGCACACGGGCCACGGCTTAACGTCCCATCCGACGGACGGCGGCCTTTCCAAGCCCATCGGTGTCCCCTACTGACCGTGGGCAGGGCGGGGAATTTTGCGGAGATATATCTCAACGCTGACCCAGCTGGGACTCGATCCTGGGAACTACAGATTACGAGCCTGGCGCGCTACCGACTGAGCCACCCCCGCCCCCATTTGCATTGGTAATAATGAGTTGGGCTGTTATCCCAAGGAGGGGGGGGGGATGCAACTTTTTTTTAAGAGAGAATTCGAAAAATCTTTTTTAGTTGGACTGTTACTTATGAAATATTATTATTAGCAGTTTTGAAATCCTTTGGTAATCTGAATTTACATTGTCAGAGGTTACAAAATTCGGAAAAAACGAATTTTTTAATGAATGTTGAAAATGATCTATTTAGGATAGAAATTCGAAATTTCAGTGTCAAAAGATATTCTATTGGCTGCAGAAATCTGCTCTCATTTCTCATAGTGGTGTTAGAAAATCAACGCTTTAATTTTAAACAGTAACATTGGGTTGTTTTACCTCTGAGCGGCACTTTTTGCACACCATGGGCTAAATGAACAGGTCACAAGGACCCCGAAGGCTCAAAGAAGGTCGGGGGAGGGGACCCACTGGAACAGCTGTCAAGGCCATCCAGCGTGTTCTTTAGCGTGCACAGGGCATGGCTCTCCCGCACACGGAGCCACGGCTTAACGTCCTATCCGACGGACGGCGGCCTTTCCTAGCCCATCGGTATCCCCTACTGACCGTGCGCAGGGCGGAGAATTTTGCGGAGATAAATATCAACGCTGACCCAGCTGAGACTCGAACTTGGGAACTACAGATTACGAGCCTGGCGCGCTACCGACTGAGCCACCCCCGCCCCATTAAACAGTAACAGGCAAATGCTCTTTATGTAATATAAGTACTAATAGAATAGTACTATTTTCATTTTCCAGATTAATTCCGCTTTCCCGTATAAAAACAGAATCTGGAATCAAGAAATAATTTTTCTTTTAACTGGAAAGTCGTCATTAACATATTTATGCTCCAAGTGTTGTAAAATTTTTATTAGCATCATGTTAACAATTGACGATAAAAAAAAGACGATTTATATATTCTTTAAAACAAAATTCACTGAACATTATAGGATTAATAAACGTAAAAAAACACTTGTTATTTAACTCTAGTAAATTGAAGAATTGAAAGAAATCTTGAGTTGGGTTACCTCTGAGGGCACTTTTTTGCACACCATGGGCTAAATGTCCAGGTCACAAGGACCCCATTAGTTCGAATTTAACTGGGGGTGGCTTAATCGGTAGCGCGTCAGGCTCGTAATCTGCAGTTCCTAGGTTGGAGTCTCAGCTGGGTCAGCGTTGAGATTTATCTCCACAAAATTCCCTGCCCCTGGTCAGAAGGGGACACCGATGGGCTTGGAAAGGCCGCCGTCCGTCGGATGGGAAGTTAAGCCGTGGCTCCGTGTGTTGGAGAGTCATACCCTGTGCACGTTAAAGAACGAGCTGGATAGCATTGACTGGAGGTTACCATCTGTCTCCCAACAGCTGTTCCAGTGGGTCCCCTCCCCAACCTTCTCTGAGCCTTCGGGGTCCATGTGACCTGGCCATTTAGCATATGGTGTGCAAAAAAGTGCTCTCAGAGGTAACCCAACTCAAGATTTCTTTTAATTCTTTAATTTACTAGTATTAAATAACAAGTCTTTTTTTTTACATTTATTAATCCTATAATGTTCACTGAATTTTGTTTTAAAGAATATATAAATCGTCTCTTTTTTTATCGTCAATTGTTAACATGGTGCTAACAAAAAATTTTACACTTGGAGCATAAATATGTTAATGACGACTTTCCAGTTAAAAAAATAATTATTTCTTGATTCCAGATTCCGTTTTTATATGGGAAAGCGGAATTAATGTGTCATAGGCAAAAATAGACATAACTATCATAAATATATCAATAATCCTAACAAAATCATTAATATTAAGACATTTTTCATATACTACCAGTAAATTTATGAAACAATAAATTACTTAAAATTTCTCGTCCATGGCTATGTACTTACCTATTTCTAAAATTTGTATTATTATACTATCTCACGCGTGTACCAGAGTGATCTTTGGACTACTTGTGCAATTAATCAGTATAAGAAATTGAACTCTCTAAGTGATCCTAATCAGAGATTGTAAGCCTTTTTCTGCATATGTGGTTTCACTTTCTTGTACGGAACGTATTACACGACTCCTGGTGTCAAAGTTGAAAAGTTATACATGATAACATAAATGAAGCGTTGTTTGGGTTGGGTTGTTTTACCTCTGAGCGGCACTTTTTTGCACACCATGGGCTAAATGGCCAGGTCACATGGACCCCGAAGGCTCAGAGAAGGTTGGGGGAGGGTACCCACTGGAATAGCTGTTGGGAGACAGATGGTAGCCTCCCATCAAGGCCATCCAGCGTGTTCTTTAACGTGCACAGGGTATGGCTCTCCCGCACGCGGGGCACGGTTTAACGTCCCATCCGACGGACGGCGGCCTTTCCAAGCCCATCGGTGTCCCCTACTGACCGTGGGCAGAGCGGAGAATTTTGCGGAGATAAATCTCAACGCTGACCCAGCTGGGACTCGAACCTGGGAACTACAGATTACGAGCCTGGCGCGCTACCGACTGAGCCACCCCCGCCCTCATAAATGAAGCAAAAAATTCTTCAAAAAATCTTCACCACACGAAAAAAATCCCACTTCTATTTTTGCATCGTTGAAAGGGAGTAGCTCAGTCGGTAGCACGCCAGGCTCCTAATCTGTAGCTTGGTCAGCGTTGAGATTTCTCTCCGCAAAATTACCCGCCCTGCCCACGGTCAGTAGGGGACACCGATGGGCTTAGAAATGTCGCCGTCCGTCGGATGGGACGTTAAAACCGTGGGCCCGTGTGCGGGAGAGCCATACCCTGTGCACATTAAAGAACACGCTGGATGACCTTGACGGGAGGCTACCATCTGTCTCCCAACAGCTGTTCCAATGGGTCCCCTTCCCCAACCTTCTCTGAGCCTTCGGGGTCCTTGTAACCTGGCCATTTAGCCCATGGTGTGCAAAAAAGTGCCGCTCAGAGGTAAAACAACCCAACCCATCGTTGAAAACTGTTTCTTGTTTTGACCTAGGTAATCATTTCCACAAGTGTTAAGTAGAGTTCACGACCTAGACGTGTTGGAGAGTCGCAAAGACGAATGCTTCTCTTGATTAATGTTCCAAATGTAGAAAGGGCACGATCCTCTTCTGTCGGGAGTCTCAACACCTTTCACTACGTGGTAGCCAAATATCTTTTCCTCCGTGACTCATTTCCCAATGATCATCATTTCAGAATCTACTCTTCTCCTCCCTAAGGGTGACGGTCACACATGAAACTATCTGAGCGTTTCAACGTTATCAGACGCTCCATCAAACGTCGATAACGCCGAATAGCTTCAAGTGTGGCCATAGTCTAAGGGAGTAAAGATGGTCTGCATCAGGGAGTGGGTCTGCTTTCTCCCGCATGTCACTGTCCGGGACATGACTGATGAAACGTTTTAATTTGCTGAAATGACTTTGAACATGCCTTTTAACATTTCACCGTCTTCTAAAGGAGGAATTAGAAGTGATTTTTAGGTTTAATGTGACTTTAATATTCCTTTTTCGTTCAGCGTGTGCTGACATGTAATGAAACAGAAGTTATCTTTATGTGCAAGTTTAATTTTTCTATGTTCAACGTTTGCTAACGTATGAAAGACAGAAATTATTTGAGACGCCCACAACAAGTTGAAAGGCTTCTGGAAAGTTCTCGACCTGTTTTGCGGTGTGCTTTTTCTGTTTGTTGATGTTTGTTAGATAGATTCATTTATACGAAACTCAGCATAATAACTCATAAGTAATCGCATGTACATCGAAAAGGGATTTTTTTTTTATGGCAGTGATTCATTTCAGTAGGAACATATCGGAATGGTATCCCCATGGTTATAAATTTGATTTAGTTTGTGAGTTGGGTTAGGTTGTTTTACCTCTGGTTGCACATTTTTAAAAACCATAGGCTAAATGGCCAGGTCACATGGACCCCCGAAGGCTTATATTTGACATTGAATGACTAATGTGATTGATAATCATCCGCCACCGCCTTGAAACACATGGGTGGCGGATCCCATAGGATTAACATTGATCCGCTACTGAGTTAGAACTCTCATTATCCTCCTACTCCAGTAGGTCTCCCTCCGAACTTCTCTGATCATTCAGGGTCCTTGTGACCTGCCTACTTTGCTCACTATGTGCACAAAAGTATCGTTCAGAGCTGAAACGACAACAACATTAACGGTAATCTAGAGATATAAGTTGAAAGTCAGTATTAATAAATTCTTGGGCTAGGTTTGTTTTATCTCTGCTCCACATTTATCAAGAACGTCAATACGTCTTAACCTGCAATTCCTCCGATAACATTCCCCGCCCTGCCCACGGTCAGTAGGGGACACCGATGGGCTTGGAAAGGCCGCCGTCCGTCGGATGGGACGTTAAGCCGTGGTTCCGTGTGCGGGAGAGAGCCATACCCTGTGCACGTTAAAGAACACGCTGGATGGCCTTGACGGGAGGCTACCATCTGTCTCCCAACAGCTGTCCCAGTGGGTCCCCTCCCCCAACCTTCTCTGAGCCTTCGGGGTCCATGTGACCTGGCCATTTAGCCCATGGTGTGCAAAAAAGTGACGTTCAGAGGTAAAAAAACCCAACCCAACCTCCGATAATGGCGATTATGTCCTTATATTCCTTTGTGTTTTGTTTTTTTTTTCGCACACTAGAAACTGAATAACCAGATCACAAGGACTCGGAAAGCTCAGAGAACCAATGCCTTGTTTGAGATGAAAGGAGAATATTGTCATGGCAGCGGATGGTTTCATGGTTAACGTGTGGTGCCAGTGGCAGAGTATGAGTGGGAATACGAAGAGGCAATGAGCCTGCGCTGTTGAAGCTCGTGAGTTCTCAAGGATCACTGGTTGATGACCTGTCAAGTAAGGTATGATCTATGAGAACTATCGAAATGCCAACTGCACAGTCTCATAGTCTCCGTACTATGAGACTGTACACTACGAAACTATAGACAGTTTCCGTACTGTGAGACATAGCACGAAACAGATAGCCGTAGGATAGGGTTTATAAGGTTGGGTTGTTTTACCTCTGAGCGACACTTTTTTGCACACCATGGGCTAAATGGCCAGGTCATATGGAGCCCGAAGGCTCAGAGAAGGTTGGGGGAGGGGACCCACTGGAACAGCTGTTGGGAGACAGATGGTAGCTTCCCGTCAAGGCCATCCAGCGTGTTCTTTAACGTGCACAGGGTATGGCTCTCCCGCACACGGGCCACAGCTTAACGTCCCATCCGACGGACGGCGGCCTTTCCAAGCCCATCGGTGTCCCCTACTGACCGTGGGCAGGGTGGGGAATTTTGCGGAGATAAATCTCAACGCTGACCAGCTGGGACTCGAACTTGGGAACTACAGATTACGTGCCTGGCGCGCTACCGACTGAGCCACCCCCGCCCCCGGGTTTATAAGGAAGACAATATCTCAACAAAAAGACAATACAGAAAAGAAGTATCTATACCTCATCCTGGATCAAAACCAGGTCCCTTGGATCAATACTATCGCAGAAAATAAAATATCTATCTGAAACATACAACTGAATTTGTATTGATCAGATTTTTGGAAGTTTTTTTATTCATTCAAATTAGAAATTTGAACCTAGAGTGTAATTGCAAAGAGGTAAAAAATAAGAAGGCAAAACTTTTCTCTTTATGAAATAAATGAAAAAAGTATTTTTTTTTGTGTTAGCATCATTTTGCCAATCATTTTATAATTCCATTCTCCACCGTCAACGAAAAAAAAATAAAATAAAAAAAAACAAAGAAAGCTCGATTCTCTTTTAAAACGAACATCCTACATTCGGCAGGGTTGAGGGTATGAGATAGCGTGCCAGGCTCGTAATCAGCGGTTCCCAGGTTCGAGTCCCATCTGGGCCAGCGCTGAGATTTATATCCGCAAAACTGTCCTCCCTGCTCTAGGTCAGTATGGGACTCCAATAGGCTTGGAAAGGCCACTGTCCGTCGGATGGGACGTTGAGCCGTGGATCCGTGTGCGGGAGAACAATACCCTGTGCATTCTAAAGAACACGCTGGATAGACTTAACGTGAGGCTACTATACTGTATATCTCCTAATAGCTGCCCAGTAAGTTCTCTCCCCTATCTTCTCTGAGCCCTCGGGGGGTCCTTGTGACCTGGTCATTTAGCTCGTTGTATGTAAAAAAAATGCCGCTCAGAGGTAAAACAATTCACAACTCATATTCTCATGAGATGATATTTAATTCTTCTAGTTTCTTTCTATCTTGCTTGGAGCATTAAAGCCTTAGTTGCTAGCGAACCTTAAAACTCCCAATCAACAAATCACAGAGCTTCAGAGTGCTAAAAAGCAAATTGAATTTCCTACTTCATATTGCAATTAAAAAAAAAATCGCAAATTAACACATCATAACCTATACTTCATCCATCCTGCTATTGTGATCATCACTAGAATTATAGGATCAAAATTGAACTGTGAGCTAAAATATCATTATCGAATTCTGACACGATTTAAATAGAGAGAAGAAAAAAAAAAAACTAAATTTAGTGACACACCGGTTTGCTAAAAACTGATTTAGAATGAAATCCAAAGCCTAATCTCCTTCGGGCTCTTCCAAGCAACTCAACTCTAAAGCCGACAGAAATAATTACTCCACGAAAAGAATATTCTTTCAAGACCGTAATAAAGAATAACTGTCTGCATTGAAATCACTACTTCCACCTGCAGACTACCTCATTTTTTCGCTGCCCATTCAAAAGTAGAAGAGGTTTCTTAGCTTCTACTTAATGAGATAGACGTGGGCGTCACTCAACAGTTCATTACCAGCACCAAAAACGTTCACACGGATACAAACAGATATAAAAATGTCAGCTTAATGTGAGCGGTACCTTGTGGAAAGCTCCCGCCCTCCTGTCAGTTTGCTTCCTCTCTGTCACGCTGCAGTATGTCCCCAGGGGAGGAGACATTCCTCCTGCTGAGGAAGATGAAGGATGGCTACATCTCCCTAACAGGAGTGAGTAAACAAGTTACTCTACTGCTCCCGGTACTCTGTAATCTTCTCGTCACGTGACAGTGGCAGTGGTTGAAAGGAGCCTGCAATGTATCACTGAGAGGATGTGTTCGCTTTCCTGACTTCTTTCCGAGCGTGCTAGCTTTAACAGTAAGAATATTAGCTGATGAATGAATCAGTGTATCTGTTTTTCTGATTTTACCTTTCCTTCTTTAACTGCCTGCTTGCATTGGTATTTTTTCCCAGCCTACCACCAGCGCTATTTCCCTGCTTTGTCTACCTGCTTAGCCATCTTCTACATAAATCATCTTTCTGTCTAATTGCTTATCTGTCTACATGATATGTGTCTACCAATCTCTCTATATGCCTGTATTGCTACTCACTTCTCTTTCCATTGGTCTATATCGCTATTCATCGCTTTTCCTACTTGCGTTGCTAACCATTTCTCTTCCCACCTTCTCTATATCTCCTTGTATCGCTACCCATTTCTCTACTTGCTTCTATAACCACCCATTTACCTGTCTCCATGTATGGCTACTTATTTCTCAGCTTGTATCACTACCCATTTCTCTAACTGCTTTTATCATTAACCATTTCTCTATCTACTGGTATAACCACCAATTTCTCTGTCTCCATATATGGCTACTCATTTCTCAGCTTGTATCGCTACCCATTTCTCAGCTTGTACCGCTATCCATTTCTCTAACTGCTTTTATCATTAACCATTTCTCTATCTATTTGTATAACCACCAATTTCTCTGTCTCCATATATGGCTACCCAATTCTCAGCTTGTACCGCTACCCATTTCTCTAACTGCTTTTATCATTAACCATTTCTCTATCTATTTGTATAACCACCAATTCCTCTGTCTCCATATATGGCTACTCATTTCTCAGCTTGTATCGCTACCCATTTCTCAGCTTGTAACGCTAGCCATTTCCGTAACTGCTTTTATCATTAACCATTTCTCTATCTATTTGTATAACCTCCCATTTCTCTGTCTCCATATATGGCTACTCATTTCTCAGCTTGTACCGCTACCCATTTCTCAGCTTGTACCGCTACCCATTTCTGTAACTGCTTTTATCATTAACCATTTCTCTATCTATTTGTATAACCACCAATTTCTCTGTCTCCATATATGGCTACCCAATTCTCAGCTTGTACCGCTACCCATTTCTCTAACTGCTTTTATCATTAACCATTTCTCTATCTATTTGTATAACCACCAATTCCTCTGTCTCCATATATGGCTACTCATTTCTCAGCTTGTATCGCTACCCATTTCTCAGCTTGTACCGCTACCCATTTCTGTAACTGCTTTTATCATTAACCATTTCTCTATCTATTTGTATAACCACCAATTTCTCTGTCTCCATATATGGCTACCCAATTCTCAGCTTGTACCGCTACCCATTTCTCTAACTGCTTTTATCATTAACCATTTCTCTATCTATTTGTATAACCACCAATTCCTCTGTCTCCATATATGGCTACTCATTTCTCAGCTTGTATCGCTACCCATTTCTCAGCTTGTAACGCTAGCCATTTCCGTAACTGCTTTTATCATTAACCATTTCTCTATCTATTTGTATAACCTCCCATTTCTCTGTCTCCATATATGGCTACTCATTTCTCAGCTTGTACCGCTACCCATTTCTCAGCTTGTACCGCTACCCATTTCTGTAACTGCTTTTATCATTAACCATTTCTCTATCTATTTGTATAACCCCCCCATTTCTCTGTCTCCATATATGGCTACTCATTTCTCAGCTTGTATCGCTACCCATTTCTCAGCTTGTACCGCTACCCATTTCTGTAACTGCTTTTATCATTAACCATTTCTCTATCTATTTGTATAACCACCAATTTCTCTGTCTCCATATATGGCTACCCAATTCTCAGCTTGTACCGCTACCCATTTCTCTAACTGCTTTTATCATTAACCATTTCTCTATCTATTTGTATAACCACCAATTCCTCTGTCTCCATATATGGCTACTCATTTCTCAGCTTGTATCGCTACCCATTTCTCAGCTTGTACCGCTACCCATTTCTGTAACTGCTTTTATCATTAACCATTTCTCTATCTATTTGTATAACCACCAATTTCTCTGTCTCCATATATGGCTACCCAATTCTCAGCTTGTACCGCTACCCATTTCTCTAACTGCTTTTATCATTAACCATTTCTCTATCTATTTGTATAACCACCAATTCCTCTGTCTCCATATATGGCTACTCATTTCTCAGCTTGTATCGCTACCCATTTCTCAGCTTGTAACGCTAGCCATTTCCGTAACTGCTTTTATCATTAACCATTTCTCTATCTATTTGTATAACCTCCCATTTCTCTGTCTCCATATATGGCTACTCATTTCTCAGCTTGTACCGCTACCCATTTCTCAGCTTGTACCGCTACCCATTTCTGTAACTGCTTTTATCATTAACCATTTCTCTATCTATTTGTATAACCACCAATTTCTCTGTCTCCATATATGGCTACCCAATTCTCAGCTTGTACCGCTACCCATTTCTCTAACTGCTTTTATCATTAACCATTTCTCTATCTATTTGTATAACCACCAATTCCTCTGTCTCCATATATGGCTACTCATTTCTCAGCTTGAATCGCTACCCATTTCTCAGCTTGTACCGCTACCCATTTCTCTAACTGCTTTTATCATTAACCATTTCTCTATCTATTTGTATAACCACCAATTCCTCTGTCTCCATATATGGCTACTCATTTCTCAGCTTGTACCGCTACCCATTTCTCAGCTTGTACCGCTACCCATTTCTGTAACTGCTTTTATCATTAACCATTTCTCTATCTATTTGTATAACCACCAATTTCTCTGTCTCCATATATGGCTACCCAATTCTCAGCTTGTACCGCTACCCATTTCTCTAACTGCTTTTATCATTAACCATTTCTCTATCTATTTGTATAACCACCAATTCCTCTGTCTCCATATATGGCTACTCATTTCTCAGCTTGTATCGCTACCCATTTCTCAGCTTGTACCGCTACCCATTTCTCTAACTGCTTTTATCATTAACCATTTCTCTATCTACTGGTATAACCACCAATTCCTCTGTCTCTATGTATGGCTACTCATTTCTCAGCTTGAATCGCTACCCATTTCTCAGCTTGTACCGCTACCCATTTCTGTAACTGCTTTTATCATTAACCATTTCTCTATCTATTTGTATAACCACCAATTCCTCTGTCTCCATATATGGCTACTCATTTCTCAGCTTGTATCGCTACCCATTTCTCAGCTTGTACCGCTACCCATTTCTCTAACTGCTTTTATCATTAACCATTTCTCTATCTACTGGTATAACCACCAATTCCTCTGTCTCTATGTATGGCTACTCATTTCTCAGCTTGAATCGCTACCCATTTCTCAGCTTGTACCGCTACCCATTTCTGTAACTGCTTTTATCATTAACCATTTCTCTATCTATTTGTATAACCACCAATTCCTCTGTCTCCATATATGGCTACTCATTTCTCAGCTTGTATCGCTACCCATTTCTCAGCTTGTAACGCTAGCCATTTCCGTAACTGCTTTTATCATTAACCATTTCTCTATCTATTTGTATAACCTCCCATTTCTCTGTCTCCATATATGGCTACTCATTTCTCAGCTTGTATCGCTACCCATTTCTCAGCTTGTACCGCTACCCATTTCTCAGCTTGTACCGCTATCCATTTCTGTAACTGCATTTATCATTAACCATTTCTCTATCTACTGGTATAACCATCAATTTCTCTGTCTCCATATATGGCTACTCATTTCTCAGCTTGAATCGCTACCCATTTCTCAGCTTGTACCGCTACCCATTTCTGTAACTGCTTTTATCATTAACCATTTCTCTATCTACTGGTATAACCACCAATTCCTCTGTCTCCATATATGGCTACTCATTTCTCAGCTTGTATCGCTACCCATTTCTCAGCTTGTACCGCTACCCATTTCTCTAACTGCTTTTATCATTAACCATTTCTCTATCTACTGGTATAACCACCAATTTCTCTGTCTCCATATATGGCTACTCATTTCTCAGCTTGTATCGCTACCCATTTCTCAGCTTGTACCGCTACCCATTTCTCTAACTGCTTTTATCATTAACCATTTCTCTATCTACTGGTATAACCATCAATTTCTCTGTCTCCATATATGGCTACTCATTTCTCAGCTTGAATCGCTACCCATTTCTCAGCTTGTACCGCTACCCATTTCTGTAACTGCTTTTATCATTAACCATTTCTCTATCTACTGGTATAACCACCAATTCCTCTGTCTCCATATATGGCTACTCATTTCTCAGCTTGTATCGCTACCCATTTCTCAGCTTGTACCGCTACCCATTTCTGTAACTGCTTTTATCATTAACCATTTCTCTATCTACTGGTATAACCACCAATTTCTCTGTCTCCATATATGGCTACTCATTTCTCAGCTTGTACCGCTACCCATTTCTCAGCTTGTACCGCTACCCATTTCCGTAACTGCTTTTATCATTAACCATTTCTCTATCTATTTGTATAACCACCAATTCCTCTGTCTCCATATATGGCTACTCATTTCTCAGCTTGTATCGCTACCCATTTCTCAGCTTGTAACGCTAGCCATTTCCGTAACTGCTTTTATCATTAACCATTTCTCTATCTATTTGTATAACCTCCCATTTCTCTGTCTCCATATATGGCTACTCATTTCTCAGCTTGTATCGCTACCCATTTCTCAGCTTGTACCGCTATCCATTTCTGTAACTGCATTTATCATTAACCATTTCTCTATCTACTGGTATAACCATCAATTTCTCTGTCTCCATATATGGCTACTCATTTCTCAGCTTGAATCGCTACCCATTTCTCAGCTTGTACCGCTACCCATTTCTGTAACTGCTTTTATCATTAACCATTTCTCTATCTACTGGTATAACCATCAATTTCTCTGTCTCCATATATGGCTACTCATTTCTCAGCTTGAATCGCTACCCATTTCTCAGCTTGTACCGCTACCCATTTCTGTAACTGCTTTTATCATTAACCATTTCTCTATCTACTGGTATAACCACCAATTCCTCTGTCTCCATATATGGCTACTCATTTCTCAGCTTGAATCGCTACCCATTTCTCAGCTTGTACCGCTACCCATTTCTGTAACTGCTTTTATCATTAACCATTTCTCTATCTACTGGTATAACCACCAATTCCTCTGTCTCTATGTATGGCTACTCATTTCTCAGCTTGAATCGCTACCCATTTCTCAGCTTGTACCGCTACCCATTTCTCTAACTGCTTTTATCATTAACCATTTCTCTATCTACTGGTATAACCACCAATTCCTCTGTCTCCATATATGGCTACTCATTTCTCAGCTTGAATCGCTACCCATTTCTCAGCTTGTACCGCTACCCATTTCTGTAACTGCTTTTATCATTAACCATTTCTCTATCTATTTGTATAACCACCAATTCCTCTGTCTCCATATATGGCTACTCATTTCTCAGCTTGTATCGCTACCCATTTCTCAGCTTGTACCGCTACCCATTTCTGTAACTGCTTTTATCATTAACCATTTCTCTATCTACTGGTATAACCACCAATTCCTCTGTCTCCATATATGGCTACTCATTTCTCAGCTTGAATCGCTACCCATTTCTCAGCTTGTACCGCTACCCATTTCTGTAACTGCTTTTATCATTAACCATTTCTCTATCTATTTGTATAACCACCAATTCCTCTGTCTCCATATATGGCTACTCATTTCTCAGCTTGTATCGCTACCCATTTCTCAGCTTGTACCGCTACCCATTTCTCTAACTGCTTTTATCATTAACCATTTCTCTATCTACTGGTATAACCACCAATTCCTCTGTCTCCATGTATGGCTACTCATTTCTCAGCTTGAATCGCTACCCATTTCTCAGCTTGTACCGCTACCCATTTCTGTAACTGCTTTTATCATTAACCATTTCTCTATCTATTTGTATAACCACCAATTCCTCTGTCTCCATATATGGCTACTCATTTCTCAGCTTGTATCGCTACCCATTTCTCAGCTTGTACCGCTACCCATTTCTCTAACTGCTTTTATCATTAACCATTTCTCTATCTACTGGTATAACCACCAATTCCTCTGTCTCCATATATGGCTACTCATTTCTCAGCTTGAATCGCTACCCATTTCTCAGCTTGTACCGCTACCCATTTCTGTAACTGCTTTTATCATTAACCATTTCTCTATCTATTTGTATAACCACCAATTTCTCTGTCTCCATATATGGCTACCCAATTCTCAGCTTGTACCGCTACCCATTTCTCTAACTGCTTTTATCATTAACCATTTCTCTATCTATTTGTATAACCACCAATTCCTCTGTCTCCATATATGGCTACTCATTTCTCAGCTTGTATCGCTACCCATTTCTCAGCTTGTACCGCTACCCATTTCTCTAACTGCGTTTATCATTAACCATTTCTCTATCTACTGGTATAACCACCAATTCCTCTGTCTCCATATATGGCTACTCATTTCTCAGCTTGAATCGCTACCCATTTCTCAGCTTGTACCGCTACCCATTTCTGTAACTGCTTTTATCATTAACCATTTCTCTATCTATTTGTATAACCACCAATTCCTCTGTCTCCATATATGGCTACTCATTTCTCAGCTTGTATCGCTACCCATTTCTCAGCTTGTACCGCTACCCATTTCTCTAACTGCTTTTATCATTAACCATTTCTCTATCTACTGGTATAACCACCAATTCCTCTGTCTCCATGTATGGCTACTCATTTCTCAGCTTGAATCGCTACCCATTTCTCAGCTTGTACCGCTACCCATTTCTCTAACTGCTTTTATCATTAACCATTTCTCTATCTATTTGTATAACCACCAATTCCTCTGTCTCCATATATGGCTACTCATTTCTCAGCTTGAATCGCTACCCATTTCTCAGCTTGTACCGCTACCCATTTCTGTAACTGCTTTTATCATTAACCATTTCTCTATCTATTTGTATAACCACCAATTCCTCTGTCTCCATATATGGCTACTCATTTCTCAGCTTGTATCGCTACCCATTTCTCAGCTTGTACCGCTACCCATTTCTCTAACTGCTTTTATCATTAACCATTTCTCTATCTACTGGTATAACCACCAATTCCTCTGTCTCCATATATGGCTACTCATTTCTCAGCTTGAATCGCTACCCATTTCTCAGCTTGTACCGCTACCCATTTCTGTAACTGCTTTTATCATTAACCATTTCTCTATCTATTTGTATAACCACCAATTCCTCTGTCTCCATATATGGCTACTCATTTCTCAGCTTGTACCGCTACCCATTTCTCAGCTTGTACCGCTACCCATTTCTGTAACTGCTTTTATCATTAACCATTTCTCTATCTACTGGTATAACCACCAATTCCTCTGTCTCCATATATGGCTACTCATTTCTCAGCTTGAATCGCTACCCATTTCTCAGCTTGTACCCCTACCCATTTCTCTAACTGCTTTTATCATTAACCATTTCTCTATCTATTTGTATAACCACCAATTCCTCTGTCTCCATATATGGCTACTCATTTCTCAGCTTGTACCGCTACCCATTTCTCAGCTTGTACCGCTACCCATTTCTGTAACTGCTTTTATCATTAACCATTTCTCTATCTACTGGTATAACCACCAATTCCTCTGTCTCCATATATGGCTACTCATTTCTCAGCTTGAATCGCTACCCATTTCTCAGCTTGTACCGCTACCCATTTCTCTAACTGCTTTTATCATTAACCATTTCTCTATCTATTTGTATAACCACCAATTCCTCTGTCTCCATATATGGCTACTCATTTCTCAGCTTGAATCGCTACCCATTTCTCAGCTTGTACCGCTACCCATTTCTGTAACTGCTTTTATCATTAACCATTTCTCTATCTATTTGTATAACCACCAATTCCTCTGTCTCCATATATGGCTACTCATTTCTCAGCTTGTATCGCTACCCATTTCTCAGCTTGTACCGCTACCCATTTCTGTAACTGCTTTTATCATTAACCATTTCTCTATCTACTGGTATAACCACCAATTCCTCTGTCTCCATATATGGCTACTCATTTCTCAGCTTGAATCGCTACCCATTTCTCAGCTTGTACCCCTACCCATTTCTCTAACTGCTTTTATCATTAACCATTTCTCTATCTATTTGTATAACCACCAATTCCTCTGTCTCCATATATGGCTACTCATTTCTCAGCTTGTACCGCTACCCATTTCTCAGCTTGTACCGCTACCCATTTCTGTAACTGCTTTTATCATTAACCATTTCTCTATCTATTTGTATAACCACCAATTTCTCTGTCTCCATATATGGCTACCCAATTCTCAGCTTGTACCGCTACCCATTTCTCTAACTGCTTTTATCATTAACCATTTCTCTATCTATTTGTATAACCACCAATTCCTCTGTCTCCATATATGGCTACTCATTTCTCAGCTTGTATCGCTACCCATTTCTCAGCTTGTACCGCTACCCATTTCTCTAACTGCTTTTATCATTAACCATTTCTCTATCTACTGGTATAACCACCAATTCCTCTGTCTCCATATATGGCTACTCATTTCTCAGCTTGAATCGCTACCCATTTCTCAGCTTGTACCGCTACCCATTTCTCTAACTGCTTTTATCATTAACCATTTCTCTATCTATTTGTATAACCACCAATTTCTCTGTCTCCATATATGGCTACTCATTTCTCAGCTTGTATCGCTACCCATTTCTCAGCTTGTACCGCTACCCATTTCTCTAACTGCTTTTATCATTAACCATTTCTCTATCTACTGGTATAACCACCAATTCCTCTGTCTCCATATATGGCTACTCATTTCTCAGCTTGAATCGCTACCCATTTCTCAGCTTGTACCGCTACCCATTTCTCTAACTGCTTTTATCATTAACCATTTCTCTATCTATTTGTATAACCACCAATTTCTCTGTCTCCATATATGGCTACTCATTTCTCAGCTTGTATCGCTACCCATTTCTCAGCTTGTACCGCTACCCATTTCTCTAACTGCTTTTATCATTAACCATTTCTCTATCTACTGGTATAACCACCAATTTCTCTGTCTCCATATATGGCTACTCATTTCTCAGCTTGAATCGCTACCCATTTCTCAGCTTGTACCGCTACCCATTTCTCTAACTGCTTTTATCATTAACCATTTCTCTATCTATTTGTATAACCACCAATTCCTCTGTCTCCATATATGGCTACTCATTTCTCAGCTTGTATCGCTACCCATTTCTCAGCTTGTACCGCTATCTATTTCTGTAACTGCATTTATCATTAACCATTTCTCTATCTACTGGTATAACCACCAATTCCTCTGTCTCCATATATGGCTACTCATTTCTCAGCTTGAATCGCTACCCATTTCTCAGCTTGTACCGCTACCCATTTCTGTAACTGCTTTTATCATTAACCATTTCTCTATCTATTTGTATAACCACCAATTCCTCTGTCTCCATATATGGCTACTCATTTCTCAGCTTGTACCGCTACCCATTTCTCAGCTTGTACCGCTACCCATTTCTGTAACTGCTTTTATCATTAACCATTTCTCTATCTATTTGTATAACCACCAATTTCTCTGTCTCCATATATGGCTACCCAATTCTCAGCTTGTACCGCTACCCATTTCTCTAACTGCTTTTATCATTAACCATTTCTCTATCTATTTGTATAACCACCAATTCCTCTGTCTCCATATATGGCTACTCATTTCTCAGCTTGTATCGCTACCCATTTCTCAGCTTGTACCGCTACCCATTTCTCTAACTGCTTTTATCATTAACCATTTCTCTATCTACTGGTATAACCACCAATTCCTCTGTCTCCATATATGGCTACTCATTTCTCAGCTTGAATCGCTACCCATTTCTCAGCTTGTACCGCTACCCATTTCTCTAACTGCTTTTATCATTAACCATTTCTCTATCTATTTGTATAACCACCAATTTCTCTGTCTCCATATATGGCTACTCATTTCTCAGCTTGAATCGCTACCCATTTCTCAGCTTGTACCGCTACCCATTTCTGTAACTGCTTTTATCATTAACCATTTCTCTATCTATTTGTATAACCACCAATTCCTCTGTCTCCATATATGGCTACTCATTTCTCAGCTTGTACCGCTACCCATTTCTCAGCTTGTACCGCTACCCATTTCTGTAACTGCTTTTATCATTAACCATTTCTCTATCTATTTGTATAACCACCAATTTCTCTGTCTCCATATATGGCTACCCAATTCTCAGCTTGTACCGCTACCCATTTCTCTAACTGCTTTTATCATTAACCATTTCTCTATCTATTTGTATAACCACCAATTCCTCTGTCTCCATATATGGCTACTCATTTCTCAGCTTGTATCGCTACCCATTTCTCAGCTTGTACCGCTACCCATTTCTCTAACTGCTTTTATCATTAACCATTTCTCTATCTACTGGTATAACCACCAATTCCTCTGTCTCCATATATGGCTACTCATTTCTCAGCTTGAATCGCTACCCATTTCTCAGCTTGTACCGCTACCCATTTCTGTAACTGCTTTTATCATTAACCATTTCTCTATCTATTTGTATAACCACCAATTCCTCTGTCTCCATATATGGCTACTCATTTCTCAGCTTGTACCGCTACCCATTTCTCAGCTTGTACCGCTACCCATTTCTGTAACTGCTTTTATCATTAACCATTTCTCTATCTATTTGTATAACCACCAATTTCTCTGTCTCCATATATGGCTACCCAATTCTCAGCTTGTACCGCTACCCATTTCTCTAACTGCTTTTATCATTAACCATTTCTCTATCTATTTGTATAACCACCAATTCCTCTGTCTCCATATATGGCTACTCATTTCTCAGCTTGTATCGCTACCCATTTCTCAGCTTGTACCGCTACCCATTTCTCTAACTGCTTTTATCATTAACCATTTCTCTATCTACTGGTATAACCACCAATTCCTCTGTCTCCATATATGGCTACTCATTTCTCAGCTTGAATCGCTACCCATTTCTCAGCTTGTACCGCTACCCATTTCTGTAACTGCTTTTATCATTAACCATTTCTCTATCTATTTGTATAACCACCAATTCCTCTGTCTCCATATATGGCTACTCTTTTCTCAGCTTGTACCGCTACCCATTTCTCAGCTTGTACCGCTACCCATTTCTGTAACTGCTTTTATCATTAACCATTTCTCTATCTATTTGTATAACCACCAATTTCTCTGTCTCCATATATGGCTACCCAATTCTCAGCTTGTACCGCTACCCATTTCTCTAACTGCTTTTATCATTAACCATTTCTCTATCTATTTGTATAACCACCAATTCCTCTGTCTCCATATATGGCTACTCATTTCTCAGCTTGTATCGCTACCCATTTCTCAGCTTGTACCGCTATCCATTTCTGTAACTGCTTTTATCCTTAACCATTTTTCTAATCTATTTGTATAACCACCCATTTCTCTGTCTGCTTGTATCGCTCTCTCTTCTCTTTCTCTCTCTTCTTATTCCTTTCCTTATTTCGCTTCCTGTTTTTCTGCCTGTCTACATTTCTACCCATTTCTTTTTACTTCTGCCCTTTTGTCTACATTCCCTCCTTACATTCCACTTTTACATCTTCTCTGCTAGGCTGTTTTCTTTCCTCTGTAGATAACTTCTTATCTATCATCCCTTGCATCGTTATCCATTTCCATCTCTAATAACATTATTTTTAATAACCATAAGAGTGTAATTAAAAAGAATGACATCGTCATCGTTAATATTATTAACACTAACAGTAACATCTCAAACAATAAGTTTATTATTGATCATCATCGTCAATATTGTTAACATTAACAGTAGCATCGCGAGCAATGAAAGTATTTTATCACAATAACATCATCATCATCAATACTGTTAGCATCAAAAGTAACATTGTAAACATTAAGAGTATTATTAATCACAATGACATCATCGTTGTAATTATTATTAGCATCACGTAACAGTGACTTCAACAATACACACAATAAGAGAGCTAGTAATAACAATGACATCATCATCGGCAATATTATTAGCATTGACAGTAACATCGCCTCACCAAGAACTCAAACAATAAGAGTGTTAGTAGTAACATTCATTAATGACATCATCATCATCAATTTAGTTATCGATGATGTCAAGAACTCAATAAGAATGTTAGCACGAGTAACAAAGCATGGCATCATCGTCGTTAATATGATTAACATTAACAGAAACAGCGTAACAATAAAAGCATTATTAATCGCAATAATATCCTCATCGTCGATATTATTAGCATTAATGACAACATCACAAAAAATAAGATTGTTGGTAATAACAACGACATCTTCATCGTCAATATTATTAACGTTAACAGTAGCATCGCAATCAATAAAGCATTATTAATCGCAATGACATAATCATCTTCAACATTATTAACATTACTAACAGTAACATCAACGTCATCAAGGGGGCGGGGGGGGGCTCAGTCGGTAGCGCGCCATGCTCGTAATTTGCAGTTCCCAGGTTCGAGTTTCAGCTGGGTGAACGTTGAGATTTATCTCCGCAATAATTCCTCGCCCTGCCCATGGTCAGTAGGGGACACCGATGGGCTTAGAAAAGCCACCGTCCGTCGAATGGGACGTTAAGCCGTGGCCCCGTGTGCGGTAGAGACATACCCTGTGCACGTTAAAGAACACATTGGATGGCCTTGACGGGAAGCTACCATCTGTCTCCCAACAGCTGATCCAGTGGGTCCCCTCCTCCAACCTTCTCTGAGCCTTCGGGGTCCTTGTGACCTGGCCATTTAACCCATTGTGTGCAAAAAAGTGTCGCTCGTAGGTAAAACAACCCAACGTTAAAGAACACATTGGATGGCCTTGACGGGAGGCTACCATCTGTCTCCCAACAGCTGTTCCAGTGGGTCCCCTCCCCCAACCTTCTCTGAGCCTTCGGGGTCCTTGTGACCTGGCCATTTAACCCATTGTGTGCAAAAAAGGGCCGCTAAGAGATAAAACAACCCAACGTCATCAAGAACGCACAGAATAAAAAATGTTATCGGTAACAAGACGACATCATCATGAATAAGGGTATATCAACCACATAAACAGCAACAATATCGCCATCAGTAATGACAGTAACAGCATCATCATCACCAGCATCAATAGCAATTAAGAGAACTGTACGGAGCTCCTCAGAACATCTGGTCCAGGGCACTTGACAACAGTAGTCAGACAAGTGGCAACATAATTCAGGATACAAACGATTGTCCTTGAGATGCAGCTTTCTGGTCACATCCCTCAGGTCAAAGGTCAGGAGTAATGAGCCGGAAAAATGTGCACGTTTCTTAATATCCGTGAACAGATAAACGTGGCTTTAGTGGATCGCTTAATTTAACAATGTGTTAGCTGTAGGTAATTGAATAGAGAGCCGTCGGGCCATCCTTTTCCCTTGCTCTTAATTTCACACAAATTACCCTTGAATTATGTCTAAAGAAAAGTGGGGAGAATAAGAAAAAGAATCCTTCTTCGGCATGTGTGCATTGTGCTGCGTTTTTCTTAACACGTCACGAGAACAGCGGAATAATTGTGCATTGTTAAACTATCAAAAGAGCATTTTTTGCTGTTTAATTTCTCTCTTTTTAAAAAAAAAAAACGTTCATTTTGCATCCAGCTAGACATTGCTTTTGTAACTTGCGTTGGGTTATGTTACAGCTTCTACCTCTCCAGGAGTAGTTCTTTATATATAAGGTTTTTTTTTTCCTTTATGACCTTAATGTGTGCTAGCATTGGAGAACAACGAAAGCCTTACAGGTGCTAATTCCACGGTTGATCAGGGGTTATCAGCAAGCACGCTCGGTTGAAATTTGGAGTGATGGATGAGTGAACTTTTTCCCTCAATCCGCATTCGCTTCTGATTGATCACGATGTGGGATGGTGTATCGTCACCTATTTGCCTCTATCGTCCGAAGGATCAATAGCCGAAGTTGAGGAGTGTGCCGCTATCTGCTTTTGTTTCCTGGGCGTCGAAAATGAGCTGTAATTGGCTGCAGATAGTGATACTAGGTAGTTACCAATTCATAAGTTGCAATTTCATCATTTTTTTTTTGTTTTAAATTTAAAATAATGCTCGCCTTTCTTTTTCCCCTTTTGTTGTATAATTATACATTATCTAGACCAGGGGTTCTCAACGTGGGGTGCGCGGTAAATTTTTTTTGGGTATGCCGTAAGAGCTCAAAAGTCGCTAAATCTGATTATCCAGTAAAATGTTTATAATTTTATAAAAAAAAAATACCCCCTCAAGCAGCTGCTTGCAACAAAGGTCTGACAGGAGCCTGTCAGTTTATATGCCACAGTAGGAGATCTGAGAGGATGGCAGGACCTCAGCAGAAAAACGACACACACATCCATAGCCTAAATCCGGGGCTCGAACCCAGGTCCCTTAGATCAGTAGCCAAGCGTGCTAACCACTCGGCCACGGGACGGCATAATTTTATAAGATTTGTGAAATTGTTTATGACATTTTTTTTGTGTGTATCGATATATGTAATTTATGAATACAAAATTCAATGTGTGTGTATATATATATGTTTTATTCCGATTGTTATACTATAACTATAATTTTATCTATTTATATAAGGGGTATGTCATTTACATACACATTTCCAGGGGGTACGTGAAGCATAAAAGGTTGAGATCCCCTGATCTAGACAAAAAATATGCTCCCTTCAAAATTTCTACTAAAGATAAAAAACAGTATAATAAATTAAATGATACCTATCTTTCTATATGACACAAATGGAAGTGAAATATTTCAATGATAAAATCATTTACTTGAAAAGAAAATAGGGCAGAAAAATTATTGATCTCCCCAATTGAACGAAAATTAGCAGAGGGCAATTTTTCGTTCACGTTAATACGAATTTAATGAATGATAATAATTATTTTTTTTTTATCTTTTTTAAGACGCATATATTGAAGATAGGTGTTTTAATTTTTTAATTCATAATTTATTATTCTTCGGAACACCTGCTATGGAGAACTATTCATCACCTTTTTCTCTATGCAACCACTTTGCATTATGTTTTATTTCAGTTGGGTTGTTTTACCTCTGAGCGGCACTTTTTTTGCATACCATGGGCTATAATGGCCAGGTCACATGGACCTCGAAGGCTCAGAGAAGATTGGGGGAGGGGACTCACTGGAACAGCTGTTGGGAGTCAGATGGTAGCCTCCCGTCAAGGCTGTCCAGCGTGTTCTTTAACGTGCACAAGGTATGGCTCTCCAGCACACGGAGCAACGGCTTAACGTCCCATCCGACGGACGGCGGTCTTTCCAAGCCCATCGATGTTCCCTACTGACCGTGGGTAGGGCTCTCCAACACACGGAGCCACGGCTTAACGTCTCATCCGACGGACGGCAGCATTTCCAAGCCCATCGGTGTCCCCTACTGACCGTGGGTAGGGCGGAGAATTTTGCGGAGATAAATCTCAAGCTGCCAGCTGGGACTCGAACCTTGGAACTACAGATTACGAGCCTTCTGCACACAGATCAAGGGCTTAACGTCCCACTCGATGGCGGGCTGCTGTTTCAAGCCCAACACTTGTCCACTTTCTCACTGAGTATAAAAGATAATCTCAATGCAAGCACAGTTGGGACTCGAACGTGGGAACTGTAGATTACGAGCTTGATGCGCTACCCACAGAACCAAGCTTCTCTCGCAGGGAGGGATAACTTATTGGCCATCAGCAAAGATCATAAGCCAAAGCTAAAGGGAAAAGTTTCGAAGCTGTTAAAAGGGGATCTATTAGAAAGCTGTTAGGAGACAGATGGTAGTCTCTTGTCAAAGCCATCCAGGATGGGGGCAGGGGTGGCTCAGTCGGTAGCGTGCCAGGCTCGTAATCTGTAGTTCCCAGGATCGAGTCCCAGCTTGGTGGGCGTTGAGATTTATCTCCGCAAAATTCCCCGCCCTGCCCACGGTCAGTAAGGGACACCGATGGGCTTGGAAGGGCCGCCGTCCGTCGGATGGGACGTTAAGCCGTGGCACCGTGTGCGGGAGAGCCACGTTAAAGAACGCGCTGGATGGCCTTGACGGGAGGCTACCATCTTTCTCCCAACAGCTGTTCCAGTGGGTCCCCTCCCCCAACCTTCTCTGAGCCTTCGGGGTCCATGTGACCTGGCCATTTAGCCCATGGTGTGCAAAAAAGTACCGCTCAGAGGTAAAACAACCCAACCCATCCAGGATGTTTTTAACGTGCACAGGGTAGTGCTCTTTTTCACATGGCTCCACGGCTTAACGTCCCATCCTACGGACGGATATGTTTTAATAAGTAGAGCCTGGCAAGCTATCAACGGAAACCCTCCCGCACTTACTCACAACAAGCTTTTAACACGAGAAATTATTTTTCTTCGTGGAATAAAAAATAAATACCCCCTCAAGCAGCTGCTTGCCACAGAGGTATGACAGGAGCCTGTCAGTTTATATGTCATGGTAGAAGGTCTGTGAGGATGGCAGGACCTCAGCAGAAAAACTACACATACATCCATGCCTTGCCCGGGGCCCGAACCCAGGTCCCTTAGATCAGTAGCCAAAGCGTGCTAACCAGTCGGCCACGAGACAGCAATGTGGAATACATGTTGGAAATCTCTGAACACATATTCAAAAGGTTCGAGTAACATTTAAAAAAAAGAGTGCTGTCTCTATTTTACAACCGTTTGCACAGCATGATTTTGCAAACAGATTAAAATGTCTTTTGAAACACCTGGTACATTTAATATTGCAAACTTTCGGCATTGTACTTATCATCAATAAAAGATGAGCCAAATAAAAAACAAATTGGCTGCTCTTAATCTAAATTTGAGTGAAAAATCTTTTTTTTAGACTGTAACCAAGACGACCTAATCAACACCTAGAATGAAGCCAGCGATCGTGATGCATTTGACACCAGGTAATTTTGCGCGCAATTATGGCGGGAGTTGGGGAGCCTTGCAGCACGTGCTAGTTGTTTCGTGCACCTGTTCCCATGTGACTAAGAGCTTTGAATGAAAATTTTCCAATTAATATTCACCGAATCTTGGATTGGATTGTTTTTCCTCTGAACGACACTTGATTGATGGATTAAATAATCAGGTCACAAGGGCCCCAAAGATTCAGGTCTGTAAGTGAATAAGATCCAACTGGACAGCTATTAGAAGGCGGATTGGAAGTCTGTCTTCAAGGCCTTTTAATTGGGCCGCTTAAATACGGAGCCATGGCTCCAGGGACCGTGTCTGATTTTTTTTTTTACTTATGTCCCGTGGTCGAGTGGTTAGCACGCTTGGTTACTGATCCAAGGAACCTGGATTCGAGCCCCGGGTAAGGCATGGATGTTTGTGTTGTTTTTCTGCTGAGGTCCCGCCATCCTCACATACCCTCTACCATGACATATAAACTGATAGGCTCCTGTCAGACCTCTGTGGCAAGCAGCTGCTTGAGGGGGCATTTATTTTTAGCCGTCCCGTGGTCGAGTGGTTAGCACTCTTGGTTACTGATCCAAGGGACCTGGATTCGAGTCCCGGGTAAGGCATGGATGCTTGTGTTGTTTTTCTGCTGAGGTCCCGCCATCCTCACAGATCTTCTACTATAGCTTATAAACTGATATGCTTCTGTCAGACCTCTGTGGCAAGCAGCTTGCCACAGTGATTGAGGTGATATTTATTTATTATTTAAAAAAAATGATAAGTAAATAAATTACCTCTTAAGAATCTTGCCACGGTGCTACAACAGGAGTCTTGTCAGTATAATACGTCTTAGAGAAAATCTGTGCGAAAGGCGACACCTCAGAACAAAATTCAATCATCAAGGATATATCCTGTACATATGAGACTCATGCATAGTTGGCTGAAAACAATTGGGTTTGACGTGAATAGGATTCGAACCCACTCCGCCCAGTTACATACCGGGTGTTCTTGACTACTAAAACTATGAGCGGCTAAATGTTGCTTCAGTTAACGTGACATATGCTCTTTCCCGAAATTGTTTGATCTACAATTCGGCCGCAGATTAATGTTCCAAGATCATCGTGTATGTGTATGTCATGGTAGAAGGTCTGTGAGGATGGCAGAACCTCAGCAGAAAAACGACACATACATCCATCACCATGGGCTAAATGGCCAGGTCACATGGACCCCGAAGGCTCAGAGAAGGTTGGGGGAGGGGACCCCTGGAACAGCTGTTGGGAGATATAGTAGCCTTCCGTCAAGGCTATCAAGCGTTTTCTTTAACGTTGGGTTGTTTTACCTATGAGCGGCACTTTTTTGCACACCATGGGCTAAATGGCCAGGTCACATGGACTTCGAAGGCTCAGAGAAGGTTGGAGGAGGGGACCCACTGGAACAGTTGTTGGTAGACAGATGGTAGCCTCCCGTCAAGGTCATCAAGCGTTTTCTTTAACGTTGGGTTGTTTTACCTCTGAGTGACACTTTTTTGCACACCATGGGCTTAATGGCCAGGTCACATGGACCCCGAAGGCTCAGAGAAGGTTGGGGGAGGGGACCCACTGGAACAGCTGTTGGGAGACAGTTGGTAGCCTCCGGTCAAGGCCATCCAGCGTGTTCTTTAACGTGCACAGGATATGGCTCTCTCCCGCACACGGGGCCACGGATTAACGTCCCATCCGACGGACGGCGGCCTTTCCAATTCCATCGGTGTCCCCTACTGACCGTGGGCAGGACATGGAGTTTTGCGCAGATAAATCTCAACGCTGACCCAGCTGGGACTCGAACCTGGGAACTGCAGATTACGAGCCTGGCTCGCTACCGACTGAGCCACCCCCGCACCCACAAGGAGGGGATCCACTTGAAAACTGTTAAGGGACAGATGGTAACATCCCGTCAAGGCCATCCAGCGTGTTCTTTAACATGCACAGGGCATTGCTGTCTCGCACACGGGGCCATGATTTTACGTCCCATCTGAAGGACGGTGATTTTTCCAAGCCAATCGGTGTTCCCTACTGACTGAGAGTAGGCGAGGAGTTTTGCGGATATAAGTCTCAACGCTAGCCCAGGCGGGACTCGAACCTGAGAACTACAGACTATTAACTTGGCACGCTACCGACTGAGTCACGGGGAGAAGAGGGTCGCGACTGGAAAATTTTTGAGAACCCCTGCCTCAGCACATTTTTTTTTTGTTCCTTAAATGTGGGACAAATTTAAGGCTTATATTTATGATAATTTAAATGTTATTACAAAAACAAATTATTGAAAAAGTTTCTTTTGATGTAGGATTTGTTAAAAATGATTTTTTTTCCAGCTATGGATAGTGCGGTGATTTCTATCACTTTCAAATACACTAGTGCTTCCGAATTCGTGTGCCGTCCTGTGGCGAAAAAATGGTTTAAGGAATTATAATGAAAATCATTGAAGCAAACAACTATTCTGCAGCATCCCTTGTAGGGGGGGGGGGGAGTTTAAGTCGGTAGCGTGTCAGGCTCGTAATATGCAGTTTTCAGGTTCGAAAACGTGAATCTTATTCACCTTCCACCTGAATTCGGTGAATAGGGGCCACCATTGGGCTTGGAAAGGCCGCCATCCATCGGACGGGACGTAAAGCCATGGTTTTACGTCTATTTGCATTTCTACTTTTTTTTTTTTGGCATTAAAGCTTCATTAATAATTAAATAAAAAAAACTCAAGCAGCTGCTTGCCACAGAGGTCTGACAGGAGGCCTGTCAGTTTAGATTCCATAGTAGGTCTGTGAGGTTGGCAGGACCTCAGCAGAAAAGCAACACGAACATCCATGCCTTTACCCGGGACTCGAACCTAGATCCCATTGATCAGTAGCCAAGTGCTTTGTGAAAAGATTTAAGGTCGATTGAAAGTGCATCACTACAGATTAAGAAAATGAAGTTATGGTTACCGAATCACAGTAATATTACAACTTTGTTTCAAAATACGGACAATTAATACTTTATAAATTTTTTGTTTGTATTATATGAATCACTCATGTTTTTATTACTAATGTTGTGAAAAGGCAATTGCATCTTTATTATTCCTTCCGGAAACGAGTAATTACTCTCGTACAGGACTATCATTTTATTTCTTCTGAATATAAGTTAGCGCGCTTGGCTACTCATCTAAGGGACCTGGGTTCGAGCCCCGGGTAAGGCATGGATGTTTGTATTGCTTTTCTGCTGAGGTCCTGCTAGGCTTGTAATCCTGGCGCGCTACCAAATGAACCACCCCTGACCCCATAGGGGCGGGGGTACTCACTCGGTAGCGCGCCAGGCTTGTAATCTGTAGTTCCCAGGTTCTAGTTCCAGCTGGGTCAGAGTTGAGATTAATCTCCGCAAAATTCCATGTCCTGCCCACGGTCAGTAGGGGACACCGATGGGCTTGGAAAGGCCGCCGTCCGTCGGATGGGACGTTAAGCCGTGGCCCCGTGTGCGGGAGAGCCATACCCTGTGCACGTTAAAGAACACGCTATATGGCCTTGACGGCAGGCAACAGCTGTTCCAGTGGGTCCCCTCCCTCAACCTTCTCTGAGCCTTCGGGGTCCATGTGACCTGGCCATTTAGCCCATGGTGCGCAAAAAAGTGCCGCTCAGAGGTAAAACAACCCAACCCAACCTGACCCAATAAAAATTGGAAGACGATTAGGTAGAAGGAGAGCGAGGATAAGAAGTAGAAGGGAAAAAACAAGAAGTAGAAGGGAAAAAATAAGAAACAGAAGACAAAATAAGGAAGAGGAAGAAGAAAAAAATAGGTAAACAACAGAAAAAATAAGAGATAGAAGAATGAGGATAAGAAGTGGAAGATGAATAAGAATCAGAACAGAAATGAATAAGGGACATAAAAATGAGGACATGAAGCAGAGGATTGAAAATAAGAATGATATGAACAGAATGAGCAGAAGACGAATAAGAAGAAGAATGAGGACAAGAAGCAAGGAAAAAAGTAAGTATAAGACACCGAAGAATGAAGATGAGTAGCGGGAAAATTATATAAGTAACAGAAGAATAAGAAGGAGAAGGAAATGATGAGGAAGTCATTTGGTTTCTCTCTTCGTCTTTGGTGTCGATGAGAAAGAAGAAGAAGAAGATGATGATGATGGAAATTCCTCCGTCCATCGAATGTAATCTTATGCCATGGTCCCATGACCAGGAGGGCCATTATTTGCGCAGATTAAAGATATGTGATCGAGTCAGAAGACTGAAATCTGGATAGGGCAAGAGCATTCACTGGACAGCTATGGATGGAAGCGTCTCGTCCAGCTTGTTGTTTAATATGCACAAAGTATGGCTATCCTGCACACGGTGACGTGGTTTAACATCCTATCAGGCGGATGGCGGCCTTTCTAAGGTTAGTTTATGTCTCTGCCTCATCGAGAACTGGTAGAGATTAGACTCGCATTAGATTTTGAGTGTTCATCAGATTGAATGATTCAATCCTCCCCCCCCTCATCCATTTGTTTTGCTTTCTTATAACGATGACTAGATTTGGAATATGTCAGTCCATAATGAAATTATAATTCATCACTTGCATTTAAGTCACTGTTAATTAAGTCACTGTTTAATTAAGTCTTAGGGGCGAGGTGGCTCAGTCGGTAGCGCGCCAGGCTGGTAATCTGTAGTTCCCAGGTTCGAGTCCCAGCTGGGTCAGCGTTGAGATTTATCTCCGCAAAATTCCCCGCCTTGCCCACGGTCAGTAGGGGACACCGATGGGCTTGGAAAGGCCGCCGTCCGTCGGATGGGACGTTAAGCCGTGGCCCCTTGTGCGGGAGAGCCATACCCTTGTGCACGTTAAAGAACACGTTGGATGGCCTTTACGGGAGGCTACCATCTGTCTCCCAACAGCTGTTCCAGTGGGTCCCCTCCCCTAACCTTCTCTGAGCCTTCGGGGTCCATGTGACCTGGCCATTTAGACCATGGTGTGCAAAAAAGTGCCGCTCAGAGGTAAAACAACCCAACCCACTGCAGTCTTAAAATCCTTTCTTTATATAAAATTTTAATACATACGCTTCGGCTTTCTGTGACCCTGCAGGATGGAGTTTGGATTTGAGTCCTTGGGCGGCATGGCTTTGTGTTCGTGTATGTGTTTGTATATTGTACAGCAAACCAGAAAAAAAGTTCAATAAAGCTTCTAGGTCATCTCTGTGTAGGGCAATATATTCTCCTCTTTTTAAAAAATTAAATAATAACGCTAAATATCGTTTTCGTGTCGCATTTTTATAATTTTTTGCAGCTACCAGCATTTGTTATTGCAACTTGACAGCGATTTTTCGCTGTTTCTTTTATTAGTAACCCGTCATTACTAAAGACAGAACTATTCACTTAAGCACTTCCTTCTTCCGCTTGAACTTGATTTTGATTACAATGCATTTTTTAAAATGTTAGAGTTTCTTTTAAACCCCCCCCCCCCCACTTATTTGAAAGGGCGGAAAATGAGAAGAGTATCGGTAAAAAAATAATATTTTGATGCGAAAACCTCCTTTTGTGTAGAATTTATTATTATAAATTTAAAAAAAACCCTTCTTTAAGGAGATGCTCCAAGCATTGAGGTCTGACAGGAGCCTATTAGTTTAACACACCATAAAAAAGGTCTGTAAGGCGAGACCTCAGCAGAGAAACAACCAAGCAGAGAACCCAGGTTACTTTGATCACTAGTTAATTATTATACCACTGGACGGCTTAATTACTACAACCCCACCACAAAAAAAACTCTTTGAATACTAAAGCGTAAACTAACTTTTCCTTCGGGCATGGGGGCGGGGGTGGCTCAGTCGGTAGCGCGCCAGGCTCGTAATCTGTAGTTCCCAGGTTCGAGTACCAGCTGGGTCAGCGTTGAGATTTATCTCCGCAAAATTCCCCGCCCTGCCCACGGTCAGTAGGGGACACCGATGGGCCTGGAAAGGCCGCCGTCCGTCGGATGGGACGTTAAGCTGTGGTCCCGTGTGCGGGAGAGCCATACCCTGTGCACGTTAAAGAACACGCTGGATGGCCTTGACGGGAGGCTACCATCTGTCTCCCAACAGCTGTTCCAGTGGGTCCCCTCTCCCAACCTTCTCTGAGCCTTCGGGGTCCATGTGACCTGGCCATTTAGCCCATGGTGTGCAAAAAAGTGCCGCTCAGAAGTAAAACAACCCAACCCTTCGGGCATGACACTTATGAGACGTCTTTTACCGATAAAATGGATTAAAAAATTCAAAATTGGTGATCAATAACCTCATTGTAAACGATCTGATTAAGAAAAAAAATATTTTCTATTGTTTGTCAGTATTAACAAGAGATTTTCCTCTTCGTTGAGTTTCCTTGGCATTCATCTTATTAACGACAAAATTATTTTTCCGAGAAAATCTTTCAAAGGAAGAAAATTGAAGATTATCGTACCGCCCACTGGGGTTTCTTTATCGTTAAACAAGAAAACTTTCATTAAGAATTGATCATTAAATTCAACGCTCCGCTTCACGTGGATAGCATTTCTTGGTTCATCAGTCTTAACAATCTGACAAAAAAGTGTTAAAACTTCTTTTATCGCCACTACTCTGCAAAAAGCAACAAAGTGCACATCGAAACAAAGAATCAGCATTTGACGTTGAAACCTTTACTCCTCCCACAAAAAGATGCGATCTTTATTAAAGAAACAGCAATAAAAAATTATATTATCACGAACAAAACGTAAAAAAAAGATCTGTGTAATAATAAACAGATTCCAAACTTGTAACCATAACAAAAAAACCAACAGGTTGAGGTCACATTGCGATTCACCCTTCTTAAAACTCTTTGCCACCATTATGCAAACACTTCTCTCATGCACACACGCACGCACGCGACTCACACGCACGCACTTGATCCCCGCGCGAAAGAGTGTCTGATTGGACGAGAAGAGAGCGTGCTTTATCGATGACGTTACGCGAAACGTCACATCGCCTTTGTTAAGACGAGGAGAGGCAAAGCGAGCTGGAGGGAGGAGAAAGTCGGTAGAAGATGGAAGAGGCCAAGAAAAGATGGAAAAAATGTTGACCGCGGTTGACAGCTAACAAGACATATTCTCACCCCCAAGCTAGATGTCGACGAGTTCTAAGCCATTTAACGAGTGAGCATGTCGTGTAATTACTAAGACACGTGCTCGGCTAGTGGCTTAATAGACAGTAATGGGATAATTTGTGGCCTTGACGAACTAGGCGAGTGGAAGATGGCGGAGTTGGCGGGATGGGGATGGGGGAAAAGGGTTAATGACCGAGGAAGTGCGACAAACGCTGTTTTCTGTTGAGGACGCTGAGTGAACGGTTGAATGATGCGCTGTGATTGCTGCATCTCGTGATTGGATGAGGATGTGGAGTGGATGAGGTTTAGTTTGTATCCTAGTCATAATTGACGAAATTATGAATTTACGTTCCCAATCTGCATTTTTGATTATTATTTATGTGTTTTGTTTCGGTCGGAATTTGAGTCCAGTGCGATGACTGTTCCACTTGGTTGGGGAGTTTATTTTTTCAACCACTGAGTGCTTGTTCTTTGCTACATAATGGGCTAAAGAATCAGGTCACAAAGACCCAAGGTTTTGGAACAAAGTTATATATGACCCTTTCCCATCCCTCGGCAGGTCCATAAAGACTCTTCTAGCGAACTTTAAAATCTGTTTGACTTTTAAATTTTGCTACTTTACAGGAAAAGAATTTCCTTACATTTTGGAATGCTGCAACCTCCCCCCCCCCGCCACCCCAGTCTTGAGGCTTCGAATTAGTGGTTAGGGGGTGAGAAGACAGTTTCCCCTCCCCATGGAAAATATGATAAGAAAATTAATTATGTTGAATAATATCAAGTTTCCGAAAAATAAATTTTTCCTTAACGAAATATAAACTTAATTTTATTTTTGCGTTTCCTATAATTTTATTTATTAATACGAAAAAGCCTTTTTTTACATGTATTTTAAATAATAAGTGCCACTTTTTTTTTGGACATCCTTAGTTGTATTCTCTTATGATACTGTATATGCATGATTGGTAAAAAATGATTGTGCATGATTGGTAAAAAATGATGTTCGTAACTGCGTCATGCTTGATCATCAGCTTTAGGAACATCAAACTCATCTTTGATCATCTTCATTTTTAAGCACATTCAAACTCATCCTTGATCATCTTTACCTTTAGGCACCTTCAAACATCCTTGATCAACTTCTTCATCTTGAGACTCATTCAAACTCATCTTTGATCATCAACTACCTCTTTAGGCACATTCAAACTCATCCTTGATCATCTTTAGGCACCTTCAAACATCCTTGCTCAACTGTTGAACGGTTTTCCTGTGTACGGACCACGGTTCATCTTGAGACTCGTTCAAACTCATCCTTGATCATCAACTTCATCTTTGGCCACAATCTCCAGTGGTTAGTAATGCCTCAGTTACGTCTAGAACAACACACGAAGTTTGCCCTGCTGGAACAGTCGCTACCCACTATTCCATTTAAGGCTTTAATGATGAATTATCTATGTACCCTCTGTCTCCCTCTGTCTACCCTCTGTCTCCTAACAGCTGTCCAGTTGGTCCCCTCCCCCCAACTTTCTCTGAGCCCTCGGGGTCTTTGTGATCTAACCATTTAGCCCATTGTGTGCAAAAAAAGTGCGCCCAATCTCTTTTATTTACCAATTGATTTGATTTTTAATATGAACGGGTATGGCTCTCAGAAGAAGTGAGATGATAAATCTACGGGTTGCATAAGCAAAATCGGGGTGGCTCAGTCGGTAGCGCGCTAGGCTCGTAATCTGTAGTTCCCAGCTGGGTCAGCTGGGTCAGCGTTGAGATTTATCTCCGCAAAATTCCCCGCCCTGCCCACGGTCAGTAAGGGACACCGATGGGCTTGGAAAAGCCGCCGTCCGTCGGATGGGACGTTAAGCCGTGACCCCGTGTGCGGGAGAGCCATAATCTGTGCACGTTAAAGAACACGCTGGATGGCCTTGACGGGAGGCTACCATCTGTCTCCCAACAGCTGTTTCAGTGGGTCCCCTCCCCCAACCTTCTCTGAGCCTACGGGGTCCATGTGACCTGGCCATTTAGCATTTAGCCCATGGTGTGCAAAAAAGTGCCGCTCAGAAGTAAAACAACCCAGCATAAGCAAAATCACCTTTTTTTTATAATATCTCTTCCTAGTCTGTGTGTTGCTGGCACCATTTGAGCATTTAGAGGTTTAATAGGCTAAATACAGATCAAATAAGAGATTCTGATGGTATTTACAACGAATGAGATCATTCATTAAAATAACATCGACTTGGTTGTATTGTACATGCACGTTACTCTTCAAGGAAAGGCTCCCACGTCCACGTTATGCTCCCACGTCCACGTTATGTGATCGTGAGCAACAGCGTCAGATAAGAACTGATAAATGGGTCAATAGAGAAGTGGATTAATGGAGGCAATAAATAACGTCTAAGAGAGTGGCAATCAATTGCTTTTGGTCACTGATTTATGTTCATTAGTGGCTTGTCTTACACCAAAATCCTTAGTCCACTTTCTGAAATGTAATTGTGCCGAGAAGCGTTTCCTTGTACATTACGAAAAGCAGGATATTTATTTACTTACCGTTTTATTCACTCCACGTCACTTGTTTTGTTTCAACACCTAACAGGAATTGAAGAATTCGAAAACGTTCTAGGAAAATAGGAACTCATTATGATGAAAACTGATATTGAGTCAGAGGTGGGTTGTTTTACCTCTGAGTAGTACTTTTTTGCGCACAATGGGCTAAATGGCCAGGTCACAAGGACCCCGAAGGCTAAGAGAAGGATGGGGGAGGAGACCCACTGGCACAGTGGGTCCCCTCCCCCAACCTTCTTGTGTTTTTCTTGTGTCTTGACGCCTCTCCCAACCAACTTGTGTTCTTTAACGTGCACAGGCTATGGCTCTCCCGCACACTGGGCCACGGCTTAACGTCCCATCCGACGGACAGCGGCCTTTCCAAGCCCATCGATGTCCCCCTACTGACCGTGGGCAGGGTGGGGAGTTTTGCGGAGATAAATCTCAACGCGGACCCAGCTGGGACTCGAACCTGGGAACTGCAGATTACGAGCCTGGCGCGCTACCGACTGAGCCACCCCCGCCCCAAGAGGCCAGGTCACAAGGACCCCGATGGTTCAGAGAAGGTTGGGGAGGAAAGGACCTATTCGGTAGCCGTTAGGAGACAGATGGTAATCTCCCATCAAGGTTATCCAGCGTGTTCTTTAACGTGCACAGCTCTCCCGTACACGGACCATGACTTAACGTCCCATCCGACGGACAGCAGCGTGACTTCGTTGTAAACTATCGACATTTTTATTTCGTCCAGATATTGGTACTCCATGGTACCAGTTATACTAGACAGAACGGTCCGAAATTTTGCATGCAGATTCCTCTTATGTGACCCTTTGTTGGGTTAAAAAATCAGAATCATACCTGCAACGGGACCCCTTAAAACGATAATTCCTTTGCCAATGTGGGCTCTGGAAACGGCAGCAGATTCAAAGGTTGTTATGACTCACGTTCACAGTTAAGAAGCAACAAAGATTTTGCAGCGTATTCTGTTTACCGAAATCCCATTTTTTCCAATATCCCATTTTTGTAATTTGACTTGAAATTCGTCACTGCAAATCAGGACAACAACCAGAAACACTGAATGAAACAAAAATGGAAGCGTCTACCACGATTCCCTGATGATTTGCGTCTACCACGATTTTTCAATGACTTGCGTCTACCACGATTTCCCGATAACTTGCGTCTACCACGATTTCCCAACGACTTGGGGCGGGGGTGGCTCAGTCGGTAGCGCGCCAGGCTCGTAATCTGTAGTTCCCAGGTTCGAGTCCCAGCTGGGTCAGCGTTGAGATTTATCTCCGCAAAAATTCCCCGCCTTGCCCACGGTCAGTAGGGGACATCGATGGGCTTGTAAAGGCCGCCGTCCGTCGGATGGGAAGTTAAGCCGTGGCCCCATGTGCGGGAGAGCCATACCCTGTGCACGTTAAAGAACACGCTGGATGGCCTTGACGGGAGGCTACCATATATCTCCCAACAGCTGTTCCAGTGTATCCCCTCCCCCAAACTTCTCTGAGCCTTCGGGATCCATGTGACCTGGCCATTTAGCCCATGGTGTGCAAAAAAAGTGCTGCTCAGAGGTAAAACAACCCAAAAAATCCCAATGACTTGCGTCTACGAGATTTCCCGATGACTTACGGCTGCCACAGACAGATTAATAAATTTATGCAAATGGGAAAAGTCGAATATTTTTATTTCTACTTCTCTGACAATCTTAGAAAAACAAACAAACTTACACGAAGGGATGTCTCATCATCAACATTAAAAGGATCTCATTGAAAAAGATCCCAATGATTAATAATATTGAATGTTTAAAGTGATACCGTTTAATTCTTTCATTAGCGATTAAAAGACCTCTTGTAGCACGAGAAACTGGGCTGCGATTTTTCACCAACTAAATGAAAACTGTGGTAACGACTTTGTATTAATCATTCCTTAACAAGCTGGAATCAGAAAAAAATAAAGGTGGTGGGGGGGGGATTAAAATAAATATCGATTCCAAGCTAACAAAGGTTTCCCACTCTTGTTCTAGAGTGGGAAACCTTTGTTACTCTAGAACAAGTTTCTTTCGCTTGGTCGGTAGCGCGCCGGACTCATAGGCTGCAATTCCCAGGTTCGAGTTGTGTTGTTGAACCTCACAATGGCCAGATCACAATGGCCCCGAAGGCTCACAGGAAGTTGGAGTCAGAGAACCCATTGGACAGCTGTTAGGAGACGGAAAGAATCCTCCCGTCAAGACCATCCAGCCTGCTCTTTAACGTGCACAAGGTATGGTTCTCGTGAACACGGTGCCACGGCTTAACGTCCCATACGACGGACGGTGGCTTTCCCTAGCCCATCGGTGTCCCCTACTGACGAGGGCAGTTCGAGGAGTTTTGAGAAGATAAATCTCAACTCTGACCCATCTGGGACTTGAACCTAGGAACTGCAGATTACGAGCCTGGCGCGCTACCGTCTGAGCTCCCCCCCCCCCCCAGGTTTGAGGGGAATTCCACTCGGCCAGATAGGAGACACCGATGGGCTTGGAAAAGCCGCCTTTCTTCGTATGGGACGTAAAACCGTGTTCACGAGAGCCACACCCTATGCACGTCACAGAACACGTTGGATTGTTTTAACTTGAGGCTACATCTGTCTCCTAACAGCTCCAATGCATCCCCTCCCCCAACCTTCTCTGAACCCTCAATGCCCTTGTGACCTGGCCATTTAGCTCACTGCATACAAAAAAAAAAGTACCTCTCTGAGGCAAAACAACTCAAATCTCTCACAGCAGTACCATTTTGTAAATGTCAATTTTTAGGCACTTTTCTACTCGATTCAAAAACAAATTTTTTGGATTCCAGATCATTTTTTTTGTCGCATGTCCTGCTACACTTCCGGATGAATTTCTTTCTTTGCATGGAATCCGAATCCTATTCGAAGGTTTTTCAGTCCCGGAGCCACACCCAGGGGTCAACGTCTCACTACAACAAACGAAAGCTCCTTTCAAAAGAAGCTTTTCATTGCACTTAGTAGTTACTTCGCTAACCGAGAGAGCTTATACACTTGGTCACAAGATACTCCACCCAAGAGTTGTGACAAAGGAATTATCTAGGCCTAACGAATGATGCGATCGTCACATGCGACTGACTCTCTTCTGGCTGGCATACTCTTGTCGGACAGGCAGAGTTCACCGAGTACAAAGACCTCCCCTATAACAGAGCAAAGAGATGTGCTTGTGAGGAGAATTCTAGGCTCTGCGATTCGTTTTACATTGGGTTGGGGTTGGCTCAGTCGGTAGCGCGCCAAGCTCGTAATCTGTAGTTCCCAGGTTCGAGTCCCAGCTGGGTCAGCGTTGAGATTTATCGCAGCAAAATTCCCCGCCCTGCCCACAGTCAGTAGGGAACTTGGAAAGGCCGCCGTCCGTCGGATGGGACGTTAAGCCGTGGCTCCGTGTGTAGGAGAGCCATATCCTGTGCACGTTAAAGAACACGCTGGATGGCCTTGACGGGAGGCTACCATCTGTCTCTCAGCAGCTGTTCCAGTGAGTCTCCTCCCCCAACCTTCTCTGAGCCTTCGGGGTCCTTGTAACCTGGCGATTTAGACCAAAATATGCAAAAAAATGTGCTGCTCAAAGGTGAAACCAAATACAAGAAAGAAATTGTATAAATCATATTTCTCAGAAAATAGGGCGGGGTGGCTCAGTCGGTAACGCGCCAGGCTCGTAATCTGTAGTTCCCAGGTTCGAGTCCCAGCTGGGTCAGCGTTGAGATTGATCTCCGCAAAATTCCACACCCTGCCCACGGTCAGTAGGGGACACCGATGGGCTTGGAAAGGCCGCCGTCCGTCGGATGGGACGTTAAGCCGTGGCTCCGTGTGTAGGAGAGCCATATCTTGTGCACGTTAAAGAACACGCTGATGGCCTTGACGGGAGGCTACCATCTGTCTCCCAACAGCTGTTCCAGTGGGTCCCCTCCCCCAACCTTCTCTGAGTCTTCGGGGTCCTTGTGATCTGGCCATGTAGCCATGGTGTGCAAAAAAGTGCCGCTCAGAGGTAAAACAACCCAACGTTTCACATTTTTCTGCCGAAACATTAGAGCATTATCATGTTATATCGACGGGAATCTAACTTGCGAAGCTCTCTAACTTCTGAAACATGCATTTAGGGGAAAAATGTGACTGAAGGTAAATTAAAGATCATAATGAAATCTATTTAAATCTTGATTTTCAACAATATTCTTTCAGTATTTAAAGAGTAATGGAAGCCGGAATATTTGACAATATGATTTTATATGCAAAAATTTTCTCTTTTTACTAACAAATAAAGTCTTCCACACTCAAAGCAGTCGTGACCCATTTTCTCCAATCTCCATCACATGACTACACTTCACCGGAACATTAAATGCTGAAGATGGAGATTATTTATAGAAGAGCATTCTCAACATATCATTCACAATTGTCTAATATTGGAATAATCATTACGCAAACTTCAAAGAACGTACTCTTTATTAAATGGTTTGAAATAATATTTAACATTTAAGTTTTAATAAATTTCTTAGATAAATATTTATCGTGCATTACTGTTGTGAAATATTACAGCTTTCAAAACTATTTAAATATCAAACGAATATTGTTAAAAAAAAAACCAGATTTGATTATGACATTTAATTTATCTTCAGTCCCATTTTTCCATCAAATGCATCTTTTCGAAGTTATGGAACTTTGAAACTTGATTTGAATTCTCGAATATGTTGATAAAGGCAGTATATTGGACGTTTTCGTTTAAGAGCGGGAGAAGTTTTCTGACTAATTCGTGGCATCGGATTTGAAACAAGAGTTAGCACTGGGACTGATTTGAGTGCGGAAGATTGGGTTGGGTTGTTTTACCTCTGAGCGGCACTTTTTTGCACACCATGGGCTAAATGGCCAGGTCACATGGACTCCGAAGGCTCAGAGAAGGTTGGGGGAGGGGACCCACTGGAACAGCTGTTGGGAGACAGATGGTAGCCTCCCGTCAAGGCCATCCAGCGTGTTCTTTAACGTGCACAGGGTATGGCTCTCCCTCACACGGGGCCACGTTTTAACGTCCCATCCGACGGACGGCGGCGGTTCCAAGCCCATCGGTGTCCCTACTGACCGTGGGCAGGGCCGGGAATTTTGCGGAGATAAATCTCAACGCTGTCCCAGCTGAGACTCGAACCTGGGAACTACAGATTACGAGCCTGGCGCAGCTACCGACTGAGCCACCCGCGCCCCAAGTGCGGAAGACTTCGATTATTAATAGAAGGAGAAAATGTTGCTAAAAAAAGCATTTTTTTGCATATAAAAAGATAAAATAGTCATCTCGCTGGTTGAGTCTCAAACCAATAAATCTCGACGTGTTTGATTTATTTTTTATATAAATATCCTGATTTTCAGAAGCGCACCAAGCTCGGAACCTAACGTTCCGAACTCGAGTCCCCACTATGCTTCATTGAGATTTTTCCCACTAGTCCAAGTTCTGGTCTCGGTGAGAAATCGAGACACCAATGTGTTTGAAAACTCCGCCGTCCGTCGGATGGGACGTTTAAGCCGTTGTTCGTGTACAAAAGAGAGTCATACCCTATGCACGTTAAAGAACAAGCTATACAGCTTTAACGGGCCAACCAAACATTTTGAGTCTTTTAAGCCACTAAAAGATCCCTTCATTTCAATCACTTCGTCACGATCTCATTTTTGCTCTTCACCATTTTATTTTTGTTCACGTGTTCCTAATTGATTTTAAAACGTTTCGCGTATTACTCACCGTAAATTTGAACGACCATCGTTTCAAACGAATATGACTATCATTATTCTTCTTGACCCATTTTATCCACATCTCCACTACGTTACCTCGTCCCCATCACATAACCACACACTCTACGGCAACATTAAACACTGAAGATGGAGATCATTTATCGAAGAGCATCCTCAACTTATCATTAGATCGCCGCTTAACTTCAAAGTGTTTTTTCTTCTTTTTTCCCCCCGACACCTAAAACTTCCCCCTCACAGTGTTTAGCGTTACAGAGTAGCACATTTCGAGAATATCTACAACAAACCTTAAAAAATAAAACACACATACAATAACCTCAAAGTCTAAAAACGAAACAGGTTCAAAGCTGCATCTTCTTCAGAATAACAGACTCTTACAACTTGCAAAAACCAACAGAACTGATAATATTTTTATTCAAATCATCACCTTCAATGAACAACGGTATACTTCCTCAAACACTTGAATGTATTTTCTTCGGGCAACGTAATATCACATTCTTCGACGTGGTTGATTCAGAGTCCAGAAGCACCGCCACGTGGAGACTCCTCCCTGACTGCGGGCGGTCACATGATCGAGTCCGCGTGATCCCCATAAGCACAGTGCGCTGTAACCACAGTTGCAAACCGCAAACGGATACTTAAGGTAGGGATAAAACGTCATTAAGCCAAGTGATGACCGCATCACGGTAATTACTAGCGTTTGAGGCTTATCTCAGATTCGGCTCTTCTTGCACACCTCAATCCCTCTAAATATCGCTCTTCTTTTTTCCTTCCTCCCTCTTCCGTTTCTGTTACATTTGCTCTACTCAACTCCGTTTCGTCTCTCTCATCTTTCCCCATCCTCCATGCGTGAAGTGAAGAAGTTGCACGAGAATTCTACGAAAAAAATCACGCTCTGTGAGAATTGTTTTTTCACACTATGCAAACAGTGTTGATTTTTGCTAAATTGCAAGTTCCATACTGTTTTCAGTTAAATATAATAAAATTTTCGACAGTCCGGCACCTTTGGATTGGGTTGTTTGGGTTGTTTTACCTCTGAACGGCACGTTTTTGCATACCATGGGCTAAATGGCCGGGTCACATGGACCCCGAAGGCTCAGAGAAGGTTGGGAGAGGGGACCCACTGGAACAGCTGTTGAGAGACAAATGGTAGCCTCCCGTAAAGACCATCCAGCGTGTTCTTTAACGTGCACATGGTATATCTCTCCCGCACACGGGGCCACGGCTTAACGTCCCATCCGACGGACGGCGGCCTTTCCAAGCCCATTGGTGTCCCCTACTGACCGTGGGCAGGCGGGAAATTTTGTGGAGATAAATCTCAACGGTGACTCAGCTGGAACTCGAACCTGGGAACTGCAGATTACGAGTCTGGCGCGCTACTGACTGGCACCCCCGCGGCAGATATTTCGGAGATATTAGGAAATCTTGCATACCTCGCACGGAAAGTTAACACAGTATTTTTCAACTTTTTTTTTTGGTAGCGGAACACTTTGCAACGCAATAGAAATTTGACGGAACACTTTGCAATGTGATAAAAATTTGATTTAACATTTTCAAAACGTGGAAAAATTTGGCACAACATTTTCTAATGTGATAAAAATTTGGCGGAATGTTTCCCAATGTGATAAAATTTTAGCGGAACTGCCATAAACAAATGCATATATCTTTATATATATACATATAATGTGTGTGTGCGCGTGCGCTATTTTTCTGCATTCAATATAAACAAAATACCTCTATACAAAAATAGGTTTAATGAAATAAATATATAGCGTCATAGCTAGAAACAGCAAAATACTTTAATAATTTTATAAAGATGAATATAAGGTAAAAAATTTACGGTGAAACTTGTACAGTCGCTCAAAAAAGTATCCGAACATTACGGTTGATTACAGAATTCAGAAAAAATATCTGGCAGCGATTTTTTTAGAAATTAGTGATCTGGCAATCTTCGTGTCACGTGACACGTGACACGTAACGTGCACTTTAACGTGCACGTTAAAGATATTTTTCTTGAATTCTGTAATCACGTGACACGAAGGTTGCCAGATCACTAATTTAAAAAAAAATCGCTGCCAGATATTTTTTCTGAATTCTGTAATCAACCGTAGTGTTCGGATACTTTTTTGGGCGACTGTACTTGATTATGGTAGCATATTTCTTTTATGCGTCATTATTTTTTGATAATCACACTCTTTGTTGTATCTCGGCAAAATTCCCCACCCTGTCCACGGTCAGTAAGGGACACCGATGGTCTTGGAAAAGACACCGTCCATCGAATGGGACGTTAAGCCGTAGCCCCAAGTGCGAGAGAACCATACCCTGTGCAAGTTAAAGAACACGCTGGATGGCCTTGACGGGAGGTTACCATCTGTCTCTTAACAGCTGTCCAGTGATCCCATTCCCCCAACCTTCTCTGAAATTTCGAGGTCCTTGTGACCTGGCCACTTAGCCAATTGTGTGCAAAAAAACTGGCGATCACAGGTAAAAACAACCCAACCTATAAATTATCGTCTTTGAAATATAGTAGATGTCAAATTTGAGAAAATTCTGCTGATTTTTCTTAAAAGTGTTCCTTAAATCTCCGTATCCTCACCGTGTGTTCCATAACATGAGTCAATATGTACCGGTCAACTGATAATTGCATGTGTCCTGATTGGCCGCTTGCAAATTGATTGTAGAATTTGTGAATTTTGATGACCATAGACGAATACGTCACAAAAATTACAAAAAAAAGCTCGATTTTCGGATAATTCGGGATTTTCGAGTACTGGATTTATGAGGTTCTACTGTAAAATTTTGCAAAATATTTCAGAGGAATATGAACGTCGATATCTCATATGATTAATTTTCATCTTGTTTTGGGGTTGATACCCGCCGTCCCGTACCGAGTGGTTAGAGCGCTTGGCTGCTGTATGGTAGCGCGCCAGGCTCGTAATCTGCAGTTCCCAGGTTCGAGTCCCAGCTGGGTCAGCGTTCAGATTTATCTCCGCAAAATTCCCCGCCCTGCACACAGTCAATAGGGGATACCGATGGGTTGGAAAGGCCGCCGTCCGTCGAATGGGACGTTAAGCCGTGGCCCTGTGTGCGGGAGAGCCATACCCTGTGCATGTTAAAGAACACCCTGGATGGCCTTGACGGGAGGCTACCATCTGTCTCCCAACAGCTATTCCAGTGGGTCCCCTCCCCCAACCTTCTCTGAGCCTTCGGGGTCCATGTGACCTGGCCATTTAGCCCATGGTGTGCAAAAAAGTACCGTTCAGAGGTAAAACAACCCAACCCATCAGAATATTAGAAGCTCTTTTCGATATAAGCCTGAATATTAGACGTGCCTGAATGTAGGATGCTCTTAAATATAAGACTCACTTGAGTAGGACACAATTGAATATGACTCACCTGAGTATAATATGCGTTTGAATATAAGACATACCTCAATATAAGACACACCTGAATATAAAACACAACTGTGTGTAAGATGCACCTGAATTTAAGGGCAGTTTTTTTCACTGATCGGCGAATTTTGCGAAATTGGATAATTGGCAGAGTGAAAAAGACCCAAAATTCTCAAGGTATGTTTGAGGGACGTAAATAACGGGACAGGTTAATGCAGGTGGAAATCACTGGACAGTTTCTAAGGTAGATGTAAATAACTGGAGACCTGTTATGGTAGACTGGAATCACTATAAGGATATTAGGATAGATGGACACCACTGATAGCTGTTAGGGTAGATTTTTTTTTTTTGATTTGCGACATATAGGACAGAGAAGAATCCTAGAAGCTACTCCTAGCTTAATACAGGCCTTCTCATACAAGGACATTCCCTACTAAGACCGAAGTCACTGCTGACCACTACCTTAGTAAGAGCTAACACAACACACAAAGTTTGCCCTGCTGGAACAGTCGCTAGCTGCCTAACCACTATGCCAGTTAAGGCCTTATTAATTGATTAATTTGACTAATTTGACATCCATTAAAATCAAAAACTGTTGGGCATTTGTTAGGGTAAAAGAGATACAACGATACCTAGATGCGAACTACTCAAGCCCCTTTATGGTGATATTTAAAGTGGACCAGCTTAGTCTTGTAGATAAGTGATTCTAAACCTTTTTGAGTCGATGCCACCTTTCAGCATTTGAAGGAATTTGTCAAAATCATCCTTACAGTTGATGGAATTTGTTCCACATATTCTTTAGCATTGGCGAAAGTAACCAGGCAATAGTAAAGGGTGCAGCACCAGAAAGTTCAGGTAGACTAAAGAAAGGATGAAAAGGTTAGTGATGGTTCCTCTTTGTATTTATATCCCGGACCTACACTCAGAAGTATTCTTATGGTGTTTCATACGACTCGGGAGGTCCAGGACAAGCAAGGGCCAACAACCAGGTGGATGTTATTTCATTCGTGAGGCAATATTTAATTATTTTAAATATAGTTCTTTAAGCTTTGCAATTCTTTTGAAAGTCGTGGCCCACATTTTGAGAGACTATGTTGGGTTATATTGTTTTACCTCTGAGCGGCACTTTTTTTGCACACCATGGGCTAAATGGCCAGGTCATAAGGACCCCGAAGACTCGGAGAAGGTTGGGGGAGGGGACCCACTGGAACAGCTGTTGGGAGACAGATGGTAGCCTCCCGTCAAGGCCATCCAGCGTGTTCTTTAACGTGCACAGGGTATGGTTCTCCCGCACACAGGGCCACGGCTTAACGTCTCATCCGACGGACGGCGGCCTTTCCAAGCCCATCGGTGTCCCCTACTGACCGTGGGCAGGGCGGGAAATTTTGCGGAGATAAATCTCAACGCTGACCCAGCTGGGACTCGAACCTGGGAACTACAGATTACGAGCCTGGCGCGCTACCGACTGAGCCAGCCCCGCCCCTTGAGAGACTATGTTTTAAATAATCAAGATTATGTTTTCGAGGTTTTCCATGCTGCATATTTCCGTTTGGTATGACTCTTATTTTCTTATTCCCTTGTTGATAAAGTCGACGTATATGGTCCTGATGAATTTGAAACTGATGTTGGTAACAATTTTATTGATTCTACGATCTCGGGGGTCCCTAAGTTAAGTTTTGTGGCTCCCTGAGGTGCCGCGGTGAACATTTTAAGAAGCGTTGATCTAGAGCGGAGGATAAAAACATCCTGTCTGATGATGGCTGATATTTGTGTTCGCTTTTTGATGAGGGGGCAGGGTGACAAGAAGATGTGAAAATGTGAATTAAACTGAGATCTGGAATTGAATCTGTAAGCTTCATTAAGAGGGAGGTTAGTGGAAGCAGAAAGAGGAAAATTAGTGGATAGAGGAGAAGAGAAGCAGAAAGAGGGATGTTAATGGAAAGAAAAGGATAATTAGAAAGAGGAAGGTTAGTGAGAGGAAAGAGAATAAAGAAAAAGGCATTTTGGGATAGAAGTCAAGGGGAAGCAGAAAGTGGGAATAGTTGGAGGAGGAGAGGAGAAACAGAAAGTAGGAGATTATGGGAAAGGGGAATGAGAAGCAGAAAGAGGAAAATTAGTGGGAGGGAAGGACTAAACTGAAAGAAGAAGATTAGTGGGAGAGGAGAAGGTATGGGGAAGCAGAAAGAGGAAGATAAGTGGGAGAGGAGAAGGTGTGGGGAAGCAGGAAGAGGAAGATAAGTGGGAGAGGAGAAGGTATGGGGAAGCAGGAAGAGGAAGATTAGTGGGAGAGGAGAAGGTATGGGGAAGCAGAAAGAGGAAGATAAGTGGGAGAGGAGAAGGTATGGGGAAGCAGAAAGAGGAAGATAAGTGGGAGAGGAGAAGGTATGGGGAAGCAGAAAGAGGAAGATAAATGGGAGAGGAGAAGGTATGGGGAAGCAGAAAGAGGAAGATAAGTGGGAGAGGAGAAGGTATGGGGAAGCAGAAAGAGGAAGATAAGTGGGAGAGGAGAAGGTATGGGGAAGCAGAAAGAGGAAGATAAGTGGGAGAGGAGAAGGTATGGGGAAGCAGAAAGAGGAAGATAAGTGGGAGAGGAGAAGGTATGGGGAAGCAGAAAGAGGAAGATAAGTGGGAGAGGAGAAGGTTTGGGGAAGCAGAAAGAGGAAGATAAGTGGGAGAGGAGAAGGTTTGGGGAAGCAGGAAGAGGAAGATTAGTGGGAGAGGAGAAGGTATAGGGAAGCAGAAAGAGAAAGATAAGTGGGAGAGGAGAAGGTATGGGGAAGCAGAAAGAGGAAGATAAGTGGGAGAGGAGAAGGTATGGGGAAGCAGAAAGAGGAAGATAAGTGGGAGAGGAGAAGGTATGGGGAAGCAGAAAGAGGAAGATAAGTGGGAGAGGAGAAGGTTTGGGGAAGCAGAAAGAGGAAGATAAGTGGGAGAGGAGAAGGTTTGGGGAAGCAGGAAGAGGAAGATTAGTGGGAGAGGAGAAGGTATAGGGAAGCAGAAAGAGAAAGATAAGTGGGAGAGGAGAAGGTATGGGGAAGCAGAAAGAGGAAGATAAGTGGGAGAGGAGAAGGTATAGGGAAGCAGAAAGAGGAAGATAAGTGGGAGAGGAGAAGGTATGGGGAAGCAGAAAGAGGAAGATGAGTGGGAGAGGAGAAGGTATGGGGAAGCAGAAAGAGGAAGATAAGTGGGAGAGGAGAAGGTATGGGGAAGCAGAAAGAGGAAGATAAGTGGGAGAGGAGAAGGTATGGGGAAGCAGAAAGAGGAAGATAAGTGGGAGAGGAGAAGGTATGGGGAAGCAGAAAGAGGAAGATAAGTGGGAGAGGAGAAGGTTTGGGGAAGCAGAAAGAGGAAGATAAGTGGGAGAGGAGAAGGTTTGGGGAAGCAGGAAGAGGAAGATTAGTGGGAGAGGAGAAGGTATAGGGAAGCAGAAAGAGAAAGATAAGTGGGAGAGGAGAAGGTATGGGGAAGCAGAAAGAGGAAGATAAGTGGGAGAGGAGAAGGTATAGGGAAGCAGAAAGAGGAAGATAAGTGGGAGAGGAGAAGGTTTGGGGAAGCAGGAAGAGGAAGATTAGTGGGAGAGGAGAAGGTATAGGGAAGCAGAAAGAGAAAGATAAGTGGGAGAGGAGAAGGTATGGGGAAGCAGAAAGAGGAAGATAAGTGGGAGAGGAGAAGGTATAGGGAAGCAGAAAGAGGAAGATAAGTGGGAGAGGAGAAGGTATGGGGAAGCAGAAAGAGGAAGATAAGTGGGAGAGGAGAAGACCTGGAGAAGCATAAAAGGGAGATGAGCCGGTAAGGGGAAGTAGTAAGAGGGGATTAGTACGAGAGGAAGCTGAAAGAAGGAGATTAATGGAAGAGAAGGAGGCAAGAGGAAGCTGGAGAAGCTGAAAGAAAGATATTAGCGGGAGAGAAGGAGGGAAGAGGAAGCTGAAGGAAGGAGATTAGTAGGATGGAAGGACGGAATGTGATGCTGAAAGGAGATTAGTATGAAGGAAGGAAGAAGAGAAGAGGCTGAAAGAAATGAAAGAAAGAGATAAGTAGGAGGAAAGAGCAAGCTGAAAAAAAAGAGATTAGTAGGGAGGGAAGAGCAAGCTTAAAGGAGGACATTAGTGGAAGAGGAGAATGCAAGAGGAGAATGCTGAGGGAAACAGAAAGAAGGAGATGAGTGGGAGAAAAAGGATGCTGAAAGTAGAAGATTAGTGGGAGGAAAGGAGGAAGAGAAAGCTGAAAGATGGAGATTCGTGGGAAGGAAGGAGGGAACAGGAAGCTGAAAGAAAGAAGGAGATTAGTAGTTGGGGGAGAGAAGAGGAAGTCCGAAGGAAGCGGAGAGAATGGAATTAGTAGAAGAGGAAGTGTTATTAGAGAAAATATTCATTTTCAAAAAATCTCATCTAAGTTTATTTATAACTGTAAAAATTATTCAGCTTCTTTACAAATACAGAGAGATTTAACTAAATTGAAAAAAAATTAGTTTTAATTCTCACGTAACAAGTATGTTTTATTCTGTTAATACAATTACAAGGTTCCATGCATATTTTTTATTGCTCACTGCACTTTTCAGCAGTTTCATTTGATAAGTCTTGAAAGGAAACAAAACGTTCTGAAGTTTCTGACAATTCATACCAAGATTTAATTTAAATCAGAGGTTCCCACCATTTTCGGAGACACAGATCCCCTACGAAATCTTATTCTTTCTTCGGACCCCATATGAAATATAACTTCCTACGGGGCCTCTTTACGTCATTACCTGATACATTTTACTTAAAATATAGATGCTCGCAACTAGGACTCCCTAATAGTTCGAAAAAATGATTTTTCTATCTCTCGTTCCTTATCTGCTTTTCATTTATTGTCTACTTTGTACAGTCGCTCAAAAAGGTATCCAAACACTACGGTTGATTGCAGAATTCAGAAAAAATATCGGGCAACGATTTTTTTTAGAAATTAGTGATCTGGCAACCTTCGTGTCACGTGACAACGAAGGTTGCCAGATCACTACTTCCTAAAAAAATCGTTGCCAGATATTTTTTCTGAATTCTGTAATCAACCGTAGTGTTTGGATACTTTTTTGAGCGACTGTGGTTTAAATCAAAACATTTGAGAGAATTCGATGCTCCAAAAAGTCTTATGTCATCAACATCTTATTATTAATATATAGTAGAGAATCTAACCAATATATACACCGAAGAGCCAAAACATTACGACCAGCGCGTCTTATGAAAATTGAAGCAACTGCAGGTAAACGACGGCGCATGTGAAGGTCATGAAACGGTATAAATAACACCTGATACTGAGCTCTGTTAATCAGTGTTATTCTTGTTCTTCAGATGGGAAAGGCAGCGGACTTAAGTGAGTTTGAGAAAGGCCAAACTGTAATGGCCAGACGACTGGATCAGAGCATTTCCGAGACGGCAAGGCTTGTGGGGTCATCCGTGGTACGGATGACCCCACAAGCCTTTTCTTTCATCCGTGGTCACAGTCATCCGTGGTTAGTACCTTCAAAAAGTGGTTCGAAGAGGGAAAAATCACCAAACCGCCGGTAAGGTGTGAGTCGACCATTGATCGTCGATGCTAGAGGTGAGTGAAGTCTATTCCGTATGGTACCAGCCAACAGAAGGGATACTGTGGCGCAATTCGCCCATAATTTGAATACTGGAAACAGGAGTAATGTGTCACAACACAGGATACATCGAACCCTGCTGAAAATGGGGAGGCGTAGCCGCAGGCCGTTCCGAGTGCCCATGCCAACCTCGGTTCACCATTGAAAGAGCCTACAATGGGCACAATAGCATCAAAACTAGATCTTGAATGATTAGAAGAAGGTCATCTGGTCCGATGAATCTCGTTTCCTGTTGTACCATGTTTACGGCCAGGTACGTGTGTGTCGTTTACCTGGGGAATGTTGGCACCAGGATGCACTGTGGGACGAAAACAAGCCTGTGGAGAAAGTGTAATGTTTGGGCAATGTTCTGCTGGGAAACCCTGGGTCCAGTCATTCATGTGCAGGAAACTATGGTGTCTACCAACTACTTAAACATCATTGCAGACCAGGTTACATCCTTTCATGGCAATGGTATACTCCTCTAGTAGTGGTTTCTTTCAGCAGGGTAATGCACGTCACACTGCCCGGATTGTTCGAGAATGGTTCACAGAATACGTGGAAGAGTTCCAGGCCTCGCAGAACACGAGGAAGACTTCCAGGCCTCGCAGAACACGAGGAAGAGTTCCAGGCCTCGCAGAACACGAGGAAGACTTCCAGGAGTCGCAGAACACGAGGAAGACTTCCAGGCCTCGCAGAACACGAGGAAGACTTCCAGGCCTCGCAGAACACGAGGAAGACTTCCAGGCCTCGCAGAACACGAGGAAGACTTCCAGGCCTTGCAAAACTCGAGGAAGACTTCCAGGCCTCGCAGAACACGAGGAAGACTTCCAGGCCTCGCAGAACACGAGGAAGACTTCCAGGCCTCGCAGAACTCGAGGAAGACTTCCAGGCCTCGCAGAACACGAGGAAGACTTCCAGGCCTCGCAGAACTCCAGGAAGACTTCCAGGCCTCGCAGAACACGAGGAAGACTTCCAGGCCTCGCAGAACACGAGGAAGACTTCCAGGCCTCGCAGAACACGAGGAAGACTTCCAGGTATTGCCCTGGCCTCCAAATTCCCCAGTCATTAATCCAATCGAGCATCTGTGGTTTGTGTTGGAACAGCATATCCGATCTGCGGCAGCTAAACCACGTAATTTACAAGAGCTAAAGGATCTGCTGGTAACGTGTTGATGCCAGATACCACAAGACACCTTTCAGTACCCGGCGGGTACCATACCTCGGCGGATAAGAGCTATTTTGGCGGCACGTGGAGGACCAGCATCATATTAGGCAGGTGGCCATAATGTTTTGGCTCTTTGGTGTATAGTAGAAAATCTAAGTAATATAGAGTAGAGAGTGTAATCAATATATAGTAGGGAATCTAACCAATATATAGTAGGGAATCTAAATCAATATATATATTACCTACTATGTATTGAATAGATATCCTACTATATATATATATAGTAGGAAATCTAATTAATATATATAGCAGGGAATCTAATAAATATATAGTAGGGAATCTAACCAATGTATAGTAGAGAATCAATATATAGTAGAGAATCTAATTAATATATGTAGCAGGGAATCTAATAAATATATATAACAGGGAATCTAATCAATATATATAGTAGGAAATCTAATCTCTCTCTCTATATATAGTAGGGAATCTGATGAACATCCTACAATCGATATTTATCAGTTAGGTACGCATGGTGTAGTGATTAGCATACCTGTGTACTAAACCAGTGGGCACCACCAGTTGCATGAGAAATCAGAAAAAGCCCAATTGAGCTTCTGGGTATCTCCATTCATTGTGTAGGGGAATATCTTCTTCCCTTTAAAAAAAATGAGCTGGTCCGTGTTGTCATACTGAATTTAGGGTTTAGCCGAGGTAAATCTCAACGCCGCCATAGTTGGGACTCGAGCTGCAGATTGTGAGCTTAATGCTCTATTGGCTGAGCCAACTACCAGGTCCTTTGAAAAAACATTCTTGCAAACAGCGCGAGATCTAGTAGGCAAGGCCAAGTTTCTCTCTTTTGGGAAATTATAATAAACGGAACGGAAGCGAAAAATATAGTAATTCCATACAGGCAATGCACAGGAAAAAGGAAAAAGCTTTGTATTATATGGGGTGTCTCAGTCGGTAGCGCGCCAGGCTCGTAATCTGTAGTTCCCAGGTTCGAGTCCCAGCTGGGTCAGCGTTGAGATTTATCTCTGCAAAATTCCCCGCCCTGCCCACGGTCAGTAGGGGACACCGATGGGCTTGGAAAGGCCGCCGTCCGTCGGATGGAACGTTAAGCCGTTGCCCCGTGTGCGGGAGAGTCATACCTTGTGCACGTTAAAGAACACGCTGGATGACCTAGACGGGAGGCTACCATCTATCTCCCAAAATCTGTTCCAGTGGGTTCCCTCCCCCAAACTTCTCTGAGCCTTCGGAATCCTTGTGACCTAGGCATTTAGCCCATGGTGTGCAAAAAAGTGCCGCTCAGAGGTATAACAACAAAACCCAACCCGCAAAACTCCCCGCCCTGCCCACGGTCAGTAGGGGACACCGATGGGCTTGGAAAGGCCGCCGTCTGTCGGATGGGCGTTAAGCCGTGGCCCCGTGTGCGGGAGAGCCATACCCTGTGCACTTTAAAGAATACGCTGGATGGCCTTGACGAGAGGCTACCATCTATCTTCCAACAGCTGTTCCAGTGGGTCCCCTCCCCCAACCTTCTCTGAGCCTTCGGGGTCCATGTGATTTGGCCATTTAGCCCATGGTGTGCAACAAAGTGCCACTCAGAGGTAAAACAACCCAACTCTTCATATTATGTCAATGGAGTATAAAATTCGAGGCTCCGCTGCTGGTTAAATAAATTTTTATGAAAATATATGACTGAAAACAAATATAAGATGCCAATTTAAACTGTCTAAATTTCGATTTTGAAACTACCCGGGTGTTCAGTTCTTAAAGAGTTATAGAAGTTTGAATATTGAATAACTTGTTTGTTTTGTTTTACCTCTGAGCGGCACTTTTTTTTGCACACCATGGGCTAAATGGCTAGGTCACATGGATCCCGAAGGCTCAGAGAAGGTTGGGGGAGGGGACCCACTGGAACAGCTGTTGGGAGACAGATGGTAGGCTCCCGTCAAGGCCATTCAGCGTGTTCTTTAACGTGCACAGGGTCTGGCTCTCCCGCACACGGGGCCACGGCTTAACGTCCCATCCGACGGACGGCGGCCTTTCCAAGCCCATCGGTGTCCCCTACTGACCGTGGGCAGGAAATATTGCGGAGATAAATCTCAACGCTGACCCAGCTGGGACTTGAACCTGGGAACTACAGATTACGAGTCTGGCGCGCTACCGACTGAGCCATCCCAATTGAATAACAATGTCCATCATAAGAGTTCACTTTAAAAGTTAATTAAAACTTTAAAAAAGTATTATTTCAAACCATTTAATACAATGAGTGAATGTTTTAGAATTTTGTACAAATGTCTTTCAATAATTGTCAGTTTTACACACGTTTCTTAGGCCTGACCTATCTGCTGTTAAGTATGCGATCTTCGATGCTTCTTTAAATACCAACAAGTATTGTCGAAAAGTCGAGATTTAGAAAGATTCGAATGAGATTTAAAATCATCTAGTCCTGTTTTCTTACAAAAAGCTTATTGTAGAAATTTCGGATCTTCAAATTTCACTCTTCTTTGACTTAACACGACAATGTTTCCATCTTTCAGTCCAGCATCTGTATATTACTGCATTTTGTAATGTTTTTAATAGAGTACTAGAACGGAGGATAAAAAGACATATATTGCTCTATCTGGAAAGAATCAATTATGAAGAAATACACTGGAATTGAAGTCTATTTTGTTTCAATTCTGTTATTTCTCTTCTTCCATCTGCATCTTAAAGCTTTTCTGCATCCAGAGCTTGATGTAATTAATATATTTATTTACTACTGGATCTGGTCCTAGAAGATTCAGGGCGGGGGCGGGGGCGGGGGTGGCTCAGTCGGTAGCGCGCCAGGCTCGTAATCTGTAGTTCCCAGGTTCGAGTCCCAGCTGGGTCAGCGTTGAGATTTATCTCCGCAAAATTCCCCGCCCTGCCCACGGTCAGTAGGGGACACCGATGGGCTTGGAAAGGCCGTCGTCCGTCGGATGGGACGTTAAGCCGTGTCTCCGTGTGCGGGAGAGCCATACCCTGTGCGCGTTAAAGAACACGCTGGATGGCCTTGACGGGAGGCTACCATCTGTCTCACAACAGCTGTTCCAGTGGGTCCCCTCCCCCAACCTTCTCTGAGCCTTCGGGGTCCTTGTGACCTGGCCATTTAGCCCATGGTGTGCAAAAAAGTGCCGCTCAGAGGTAAAACAACCCAACCCTAGAAGATTCAGACGAAGTGATAAAGCAATACCTGTAGTCTCTCAGCACAAACACTTCGTAACTCGTCACACAGATGGCACTACACGTCACATCATCCTATCTTATTCATGAATCCTCCAGCTGTTCAATATTGTGATTAGGTACTTTATTTATTGGGCATAATAATCCCCATAATCTTTCAGACGGAAAATTAAAAAGACAAACATTGAGAAAAATATTACCTCTGTCCAAATACTCATAAAACCACCCAATTCCCATCCCCAGATTTAACCTTGAAACGTCATCTGCGTAATGTATCTCTCTTTAAAAAAACAAACCCTCAATAACTACCTAATGTCCCATTTCATCCCGAAACAGACACTAATACATAACACACAATTCGTACTTTTGTGATGCAAAGGCCACGCGATTAGACTCTTCATATATATTTTTCCCCCTTACACTTCACTCTAGATCAAAGAGCTTGCTTCACCTGCAACATAATTGACTTTTACTTGAATCGAAGCCAAAGCCGATAACGCCAAAATGACAAACCCAAAAGGCTAACCGACCTTCAGATAAATCGCTCTACGTCAAGCAGAACGATCCAAACTCATATATACGTGTGTTTAGTATGTGTCCTTAGACGCCGAGAATGGCATTGCAATTGCTGTGTTTGGGAATGGTTAAGTAGTGCGTAATTGCTGAGCCTTCTCTGTTTCGTAAGATCAATTCACCTCGCTCCTGAGCTCCTATTGGCAAACATCTACGTGTACACTCGGAGGAACCGTGGAGCGTGATTTGTTGAGAGAATATTGGAACCAGGATGTTGTTGCTTGGCTACCGCCTCCACTGCTGATGGAGGAGAAATCGAAAGCTCCTCCTTTGGGTATGTAGAACTGAGAAGTCGGAAGATACGCCCACATCCCGAGTATAAAGAAGAGGAGGATCTTCAGAATCAGTGAAGCGAGTCCTCCTTCGTCTACAAAGGATATCACGTGATGTGTCGGGGTGGTTTGGGATAGAGGGCGCCACCAAGCCGTATTGATGCGAATCTTAATCGATTACGGACGTTGAAAACATTCGTTGTAAACAGTGTCGGTTAAAACAAAGACAGAAAGTTTTTTTTTTCCTCTTTCGTGGAGAGAAGATCTGTGTTCAACCGAGAATGTTTTGATTGTGAGGAAAATTATGAGTTGCTGTTGATAATAATTTGACTGGTGATTTCTTTAAATATGGAAAGCAATTTCTTATAACAAAGTTAAGGCTTTGAAAGATTTGGAAATGTGTCATAACAAAGATGAAGAATGACTATACCGGATCTGGAAAAAATTGGGAGAAGGAGGCAAGTAAAGCAATTGAGCAGAGGGGGGTAGTGGAAGGGGGAGACACAATTGAGCAAGGGAACCTGTAGGGGGGGAGAGACTGATACTCATTACACTATAACATTTCGTTCTCCGTTTTAGGGATCTTTAAAAAATTTCTTCAAAAATGTATGAAATGTAGTTTAAAAAAAAATAAGCACCCCTCAAGCAGCTACTTACCTATCGGTTTCTATGCCATAGTAGGAGATGTGTGAGGAAGGCAACACCTCAGCACAGAGACAAAACAAACAGCCATGCCTTAACTGGAGACTCAAAATCTGTAGTAATCTGTAGTTCCCAGGTTCGAGTCCCAGCTGAGTCAGCGTTGAGATTTATCTCCGCAAAATTCCCCGCCCTGCCCACGGTCAGTAGGGGACACCGATGGGCTTGGAAAGGCCGCCGTCCGTCGGATGGGACGTTAAGCCGTGCCTCCGTGTGTGGGAGAGCCATACCCTGTGCACGTTAAAGAACACGCTGGATGGCCTTGACGGGAGGCTACCATCTGTCTCACAACAGCTGTTCCAGTGGGTCCCCTCCCCCAACCTTCTCTGAGCCTTCGGGGTCCATGTGACCTGGCCATTTAGCCCATGGTGTGCAAAAAAGGGCCGCTCAGAGGTAAAACAACCCAACCCAAAGCCTTTGTTTAGTAGCCAAGCGCACTAATCATTCTGCCACGAGACGGCTGCGTTAAACATCAATGTAAGTTTAAAATTTTTTGCTTCTATTACACTTATTATCATTATCAAAAGGGGAAGGACTTGTTCTCTTCCTCCTCCGCTTCCTGATCCAGCCCCGAAAGTGACAGAATATCTCAACGATTACTTAGATCTTTATAGCGCTGAATTAAAATGTTAAAAAAAAAGAAGATTATCGTGAGATTTTTTTCAATTAGGTAGACTACTCTACTGACTAGAGCGCGTAACATTTTTTTTTTCGTTTAGGCACTGCATATTTTTAATAGCGGACAATATTCCGATACTGAAATTATCGTTACTAAGCAATAAAACGAAATATGGACAAAGATGACGTTGAATGATGGAATATTTTGCATAAAATTACGCAGGAAAAAAATCCTCTATTGAGAACCGCGCAGAAAGACGGGTGACACATTTAGCAGAAATTTTTCCACTAGTTCCAAAAAGTTGTGTTCAGAATTATTTTATTGCGTTCAAAAAGATAAAAAGTCGAAAAAGTAATTGATGTGTAGCAGGGCTTCCGTGACTCTTTTTCATAATATTTTTTTGAAAAGGATGGGGGGGGGGGTCTCTTGTATTATTATTTTCATTGGAAAATAATCGACACTTTTGATTTCTTGTATAAATTTCTATTTCGTAAACGTATTGTTAGTTCTCATCTAAAAGATCAGTTTGGCTTAGGCTTTGTCGGTCTGAAAACAGCACAGATGAACTAGGGTTCAAAAAAATTTAAATTTCAAATATACTGCTCACAAAAATTAGGGGATATTTCAAAATGAATATGAAGCGATAATATATCCCCTAATTTTTGTGAGCATTATATTTCAAGTAATTGTGAAAAAACAAGTAAAGATAAAAAAAATTTCATTGTAATTTCAAAATATTTTAAGCACAGTTTCTAAAACGGATGCATATATAAACGATATCCGGTGTTAATAGGTTAAAAAGCTTCGGATATACTCTTTCTTAATTAGTTTTTCCACCATTCGCAATTTAATAAATTTTTAAATTGATAAGATACTTTAATAAACGAAATTTTTGAGAAATAATGCGATATTTTTTTCTCTTAATTCAAAAATCGTTTTATGAATTTTAATGTTTGTGTAAAAGTGGCGTAATAAAACTCAGAAGCAGACACATTTATCAATCAATTTAATCACATGAAATAAAATGCAAATTACTCACAACAGTATTAAAGGGAAAGCCAAAAACATTGAGCAAATACTAATAGAATGAACTCACGTAACTGATTATAAATTATCAAATTTAGAGAAAGAGTAACATAAAACATTTAAAACATAACACAAAAAGAAAATGAAACAAGCGTTATAATTGTATTCATTAAATAAGTGTCCAAAAACCAAAATATGCCTGTCCTGGTTTACAAAGAATATATCTATATGAAATTTGCCAACTGTGACCCCAGCCAGGTCAGCGTTGAGATTTATCTCCGCAAAATTCCCCGCCCTGCCCACGGTCAGTAGGGGACAACGATGGGCTTGGAAAGGCCGCCGTCAGTCGGATGGGACGTAAGCCGTGACCCCGTGTGCAGGAGAGACATACCCTGTGCACGTTAAAGAACACTGAATGACCTTAACGGGAGGCTACCATCTGTCTCCTAATAGCTGTTTCAGTGGGTCCCCTCCCCCAACCCTCTCTGACCTTTCGGGGTCCATATGACCTGGCCATTTAGCCCATGGTGTGCAAAAAAAGTGCCGCTCAGAGGTTAAACATCCTACGTAAATTCATTTCTATATCTTCAGTATTAACTACGTAATTCTTAAATTGTTTAAAAAATATAATGCTTTTTTCATTTTTAATGCTGAGGTCCAAGAATTGAAACTTCGTGAAAGGAGTGGAATGTTAAAGTATAATTTTTCTTTACCTTTAGTATCATAAACAAAGGTCCCTGTCTTTTTCAGTTGTAGGTATGAGGCTGTAATTTAGATAATCGTGATTTAAGTGCAGAAATAATATGATCTTAAATGTACACTTATAATTTTCGTAGTACCTCATACATTGGTAGCACAGTTTAGTAACTCAATGTTGTAAAAATGTATTGAATACTTTTTTTAAAATTCTAAATCATGTAAATTTACATTGGCGTTTGTAGAATTTTGGCTTCGGAATACTAAAGGTATAAACAAAATTACCCTGGTTTTCATAAATTAATGAACAAATCTATGTTATGCTAATGGGAAACATATGTCGAAGCTGTAGTCGAATATATCAATATCTCGATTTTCAACAATATTTATACAGTATTTAACGAGTTATGGAAGTTTGAATATTTAGCAATAACATTGCCAGTCACAAAAATTGATTTCAAAAGTTAATTAAAACTTAGTGATAAGTATTGTATCAAAGTGTTTAATAAAATAAGTTTGTATTTTAGAACTTTGTGTAAAGAATTCTTTCACTATTCTTCAGTGTCGCATATGTTTCTTAAGACTGGCATTGCTGTTGTTTAATATTCAAACTTCCATAACTCATTAAATACTGAATGAATATTGTTGAAAATCGAGATATTGATATATTTGATAGAGATCTTTATATGCTATCACATTTCTCAAAACAAAAAATAACTTATTTTAGAAGTAATAGAACTTCGACCTTAGCTTCGCATTGGCATAACATAGTTTTTCTTCAATTTATGGTAATCAGTGTATTGAAAAAAATTCGCTCTGGACTCTATGGAACTGAAATTTTTACTTCAAAATATGCGCAGTTCTGCATTAACCTCTTAGTTTATAGCAGTGTCTCGCAAACTGTGAGAGATTCCAAGTGCCGTGAGAGATTCCAAGTGTGCCGCGAAAGATTTTCTGATTGACACTAGGTATTCCAAAGATTTAATTTTAACTTGACTTGTGTTATCGACGTGCTTTAATAAAAATCTTTCAGATTTTATCAACTGGGATCTTGTAAGTATTTATCAAGCTTTTTCCAAATTTTGGTATTAATTTTTGATTATTTCAAGCCATAGAATGGACAAATATTTAAAACAAACACCGAGTTATGAATTAAAGAACGAGAGCAAATCTTCAAGTAAAACCAGGCTGATGACTTCAACAAAGCGCAAATATAATGACAATTATATAGAGTTTGCTTTTATTCTTTTTTAGGTGTGCCGCGGAAAAAAAAATAGATTCAGTGTGCCGCGGCAAAAAATTTAGATTCAGTGTGCCGCAGAGTAAAAAAGTTTGCGAGGCACTGGTTTATACGTTAGAAAATTTGTTTATGAGTTAATCTGAACATTAATTATTAAACCACATAATAGGTGAAGAGGAGAGCATAGAACGATATGAATTTTAAGGTGCCTATAATCGGGGTCTTAACTAAAGAATTTATGAACGAGATTGCATGATGTCAGGTGTAATATCATCTACGAAGGGTTGGGGGACAGGTGAATGAAAGACTTATTGGTATATAGTTTCTGGTTGGGGAATTAAATCTTCATTTATAAATGTGTGATAACTTAAATATCACTAGAAAACAAATTGAAACTTTTTTTACAACATTGGTCAAATAGGATGTTTTAAATAATTTTGGGGTGCTAAATTCAAATAAATAAAATAAAAATAAATACCCCCTCAAGCAGCTGCTTGCCACAGAGGTCTGACAGGAGCCTTCCAGTTTATATGACATAGTAGAAGGTCTGTGAGGATGGCAGGAACTCAGCAGAAAAACGATACATACATCCATGCCTTACCCGGGGCTCGAACCCAGGTCCCGTAGATCAGTAGCCAAGCGCGCTAACTGAAAAATCTGCAGCAGGTATTGTTTGTTTTTTTAAAATTACGGATTGATGTATTTCAAATTTTGATGAATACTCATACCTGGGAAATGAAAATAAATCTGATTATTTTATTAAATTTCAACTTAAAACTCATTAATTAATTACATGATTACAGTGAAAAAAAAATTGGAAACGTCATAGTTGTAAACTGCTGAATATAAAGTAACAAATGAAATAATGTTGAAACGCAAAATAAGAAAACATGGATAAGAATCTTTTAAACTTACAAGAAGTTAATTTTTGTCTTTTATGTGCTGAGGTATCTTCCTTCTGCAAGAACCAGCAGTAGTCACCCATCATTGCTGGGTCCCACCTGCCTTGGTATCTCTCCTCCATGGTTCGGACATCCTGGTGAAATCTTTCCCCTTGCTCATCACTGACAGCTCCTAAGTTATTGGGAAAGAAGTCGAGATGCGAGTGCAAGAAATGGATCTTCAAAGACATTCGCAGCCAAAATTTTCATAGTTTTTGAGAAGATCTTGAATGAGCTGATAAGTAGTTTTCCTCTTTGTGATTCCCCAGAAAACCCTGGACCACAGACGTGATGGATTTCCATGCAGCGCGCTCCTTCATATTCAGTTTTCCTTTGAAGACAGTATCATTCAGTAGCTTCCTGATCTGAGGACCAACAAAGATCCCTTCTTTGAGTTCGGCATCACTTAGTTTTGGAAATTTTTCTTTCAAGTGCAAAACTCCTTACCAGTTTTGTCCATAGCCTTTACAAAGTTTTTCATAAGCCCCAGTTTGAGTTGGGTTGGGTTGGGTTGTTTTATCTGAGCGGCACTTTTTTGCACACCACGGGCTAAATGGCCAGGTCACAAGGACCCTGAAGGCTCAGAGAAGGTTGGGGGGAGGGGACCCACTGGAACAGCTGTTGGGAGACAGATGGTAGCCTCCCGTCAAGGCCCTCCAGCGTGTTCTTTAACGTGCACAGGGTATGGCTCTCCCGCACACGGGGCCACGGCTTAACGTCCCATCCGACGGACGGCGGCCTTTCCAAGCCCATCGGTGTCCCCTACTGACCGTGGGCAGGGCGGGGAATTTTGCGGAGATAAATCTCAACGCTGACCCAGTTGGGACTCGAACCTGGGAACTGCAGATTACGAGCCTGGCGCGCTACCGACTGAGCCACCCCCGCCCCACCCCCAGTTTGATGTGTAGTGGTGGGAGCAGAACATCAGAGGGTCAACTAGAGGCTTATATCTCACATTGCTTTTTCCAGGAATGAAAACATCTCTTTTGAGCCAGTATTTTGTTTTGCAGTGTTCCTTTCTGGCTCTGTTGTCCCACAAACACAGGAAACAGCAAAATTTCGTGAAGCCTCTTTGAAACACGAGCAAGAGAGATATGACTTTTAGGTCACCACATATTGTCCACTTAAACTGGTCATATTTTACAGCAGTGAGTATTTTTTTTCCCATGCTTTCATAAGTTTCCTTCATTCTCACAGCGTGTGTCACTGGAATGGAAGGATTTTGGTTTCCTTTATGCAAAAGAACAGCTTTTAAGCTGAATTTTGACGAATCTATAAATAGACGCCATTCCTTAGGGTCGTGAGTAGTTCCAATTTCTTCTATCAGCCCTGAAATATCTGTGCAGAAACACAAACCATCTTGCATCTCGTAATAAGCAGATAAAGCAAAATTTCTCTTTCTGAATAGAGAAACTGTAGTACCCTTGGTCCGAAGATTCCATTCCTGAAGTCTTGAACCTAAAACCTCAGCTTGTTGTTTGGAAAGTCCTAGGTCTTGAACAAGATCTTTTAGTTCCTTTTGTTGAATCAGATGAGGCTCGTCTAACTTTTTAGGGATGTTTGTAGGATCAGGATCTGTATGTGCCTCAAAGTCTTCCTCCGATGAATGTGAATCCATCTCCTCCCAGTTGGTTGGAGGTGTTAGTATAGGAAAATATCCAAGAGGAATTGGCCTTATGGATATTTTACATTTGGATATTGTATTTTGCTTTTGTTCTTTTTTGAAAAGCCCGACACTTTAGTTAAAAACAAAAATAGCAATCATGCAAGTGACTAGTTGGTTCACGCCAAACCATTGGAACTGTAAAGGGCATGGATTTTATCTTATCTTTCAACCATTCACTCAGGCCAACAAAGCACGAAATGCAGCACACATGTGGAGCCCATGTTTTGTCCTGATCACCAACATGACATTCAAAATACAAGTTATAGGATTTCTTCACAATCTTTATCAAAGAACGACTCTGGGATTTTAATATATAATTTCCATACACATAATAAAACTTATCTGGCACATTAACACATCCGCGAGGCTGCCTTTGTGCCATTTAAACGCCAAAATTCACTCTTCAACGTACAGCACGTGTTCCTCCTACAATGAAAACAACAAGAATGGCGGTCTGAGGTTAGGTTACTGTTACATGTTTTCTCCCACTTGGCAATCAGTGTTGCCAGCCACAAAAAGTAAAATATCTAGTATCTTCCCAGTTGCCTGGAGGTGTTGATATAGGAAATTCTTAATAGGAGTCAAAATGACCAATAACATAAAAACATGGGTATAGGAAGATCTTAATAGGAGTCAAAATGATCAATAACATAGAAACGTGACGTGCTAGCCATTTTTTAAGGCCAGGTCTGAAATCAGCACCTGAAAAATAGTTTAAGGCAGCTACAATTGTTCATGATATTAAACCTTGTAAACCAGTGTAATTAATAGAAGCATCAGAAGATTAATTAGAAGTTAAAATCATTAGAAGACAATATCTAATAAAATTATAATTAATGATAAAATAAGATAAAGTTTAACTATGTCTGACGTAGGTACATTGTCTAGTAGTAATAGTTCAAGAATATCTGACCTCTAACTAGTTCTGGGAAACTCAGTGGCCATTGGCGAGTGAATTTTCTGGCTGACGTATAGGCTTTGTGCCGGGACTTCTGAAATTTCTAGTTAGGAAAATATATAGTAGTAAAATATCCATGGAAAAGAACACCAACTTTAACCGTTGAATGCAGTATCAATAATTTCATTGAAGTCTCTTTTTTAATGCACATTACTCGTAAAGCAAGAAAAATATTTTTCCTTTTCCTCTCCCTTGATAGCCGTCCCGTGGCCGAGTGGTTAGCACGCTTGTCTACTGATCTAAGGGACCTGGGTTCAAGCCCCGGATTAGGCATGGATAGATGGATGTGTGTGTGCCGTTTTTCTGCTGAGGTCCTGCCATCCTCTCATATCTCCTACTGTGGCATATAAACTGACAGGCTCCTGTCAGACTGCTGTGGTAAGCAGCTGCTTGAGGGTTTTTTTATTTTTTTTCCCTCTCCCTTGATGCATTCCTTTGCTCTTGCTTCTGGTAAAACTGCTAAGGATAAGATTTTTTTTTAATTTCACCTCCCCTGCCTATAACAATGAACAAGTCAGCTTGGTTAGAACTCTTAAGGGCTTTAAATCTGGAGTTTTGAGAACAGACAGCAACTTAAACTTCATCTGGAAAACGAGTTTTGGCACCTTGTGTTCATTGTAGTTGTATTTAACATCTTGGGTTCATTTCAGCTGTATTTGACACCTTCGGTTCATTTCAGTTGTATTTGACACCTTGAATTCATAGCAGTTGTATTTAACATCTTGGGTTCATTTCAGTTGTATTTGACAACTTGGGTTCATTTCAGTTGTATTTGACACCTTGAGTTCATTGCAGTTGTATTTAACATCTTGAGTTAATTGCAGTTGCATTTGACACCTTGAGTTCATTGCAGTTGTATTTAACATCTTGGGTTCATTTCAGTTGTATTTGACACCTTGAGATCATTGCAGTTGTATTTAACATCTTGGGTTCATTTCAGTTGTATTTGACACCTTGAGTTCATTACAGTTGTATTTAACATCTTGAGTTCATTGCAGTTGCATTTGACACCTTGAGTTCATTGCAGTTGTATTTAACATCTTGAGTTCATTGCAGTTGCATTTGACACCTTGAGTTCATTGCAGTTGTATTTAACATCTTGGGTTCATTTCAGTTGTATTTGACACCTTGAGTTCATTGCAGTTGTATTTAACATCTTGAGTTCATTGCAGTTGCATTTGACACTTTGAGTTCATTGCAGTTGTATTTAACATCTTGAGTTCATTGCAGTTGCATTTGACACCTTGAGTTCATTGCAGTTGTATTTAACATCTTGGGTTCATTTCAGTTGTATTTGACACCTTGAGTTCATTACAGTTGTATTTAACATCTTGAGTTCATTGCAGTTGCATTTGACACCTTGAGTTCATTGCAGTTGTATTTAACATCTTGAGTTCATTGCAGTTGCATTTGACACCTTGAGTTCATTGCAGTTGTATTTAACATCTTGGGTTCATTTCAGTTATATTTGACACCTTGAGTTCATTGCAGTTGTATTTAATATCTTGGGTTCATTTCAGTTGTATTTGACACCTTGAGTTCATTGCAGTTGTATTTAACATCTTGAGTTCATTGCAGTTGTATTTAACATCTTGGGTTCATTTCAGTTGTATTTGACACCTTGAGTTCATTGCAGTTGTATTTAACATCTTGAGTTCATTGCAGTTGCATTTGACACCTTAAGTTCATTGCAGTTGTATTTAACATCTTGGGTTCATTTCAGTTGTATTTGACACCTTGAGTTCATTGCAGTTGCATTTGACACCTTGAGTTCATTGCAGTTGTATTTAACATCTTGGGTTCATTTCAGTTGTATTTGACACCTTGAGTTCATTGCAATTGTATTTAACATCTTGAGTTCATTGCAGTTGCATTTGACACTTTGAGTTCATTGCAGTTGTATTTAACATCTTGAGTTCATTTCAGTTGTATTTGACACCTTGAGTTCATTGCAGTTGTATTTAACATCTTGAGTTCATTTCAGTTGTATTTGACACCTTGAGTTCATTGCAGTTGTATTTAACATCTTGGGTTCATTTCAGTTGCATTTGACACCTTGAGTTCATTGCAGTTGTATTTAACATCTTGAGTTCATTGCAGTTGCATTTGACACCTTGAGTTCATTGCAGTTGCATTTGACACCTTGAGTTCATTGCAGTTGTATTTAACATCTTGAGTTCATTGCAGTTGCATTGACACCTTGAGTTCATTGCAGTTGTATTTAACATCTTGGTTCATTTCAGTTGTATTTGACACCTTGAGTTCATTGCAGTTGTATTTAACATCTTGGGTTCATTGCAGTTGTATTTGACGTCTTGGTTTCAATTCAGTTGCATTTATGGTTCATCATGCTTTCATTTATGGTTTGCATTATGGGTTCATTTCAATTGTACAGGGTGATTCAAAAGGATGGACTCAATTTCAATTGACTATATATCCTGAACAATATGTTGTATTTGACTGAACTCACGAATTATTATTTTACTGAACTCACGAATGCAAAGAATCTTGTGTTGCATAGTAGCCATCTTACTTACAACTGACGCTGCTGTGCGACGCTAGAGTACTCTAGCGGTAGTATTCGAAACTTTACAACATCCTCTTTCAAATGTAATTTACATAATTCAAATAAAATCTATAGTTCAGGAAATAAAGCCAATTGAAATAGTGTCCATCTTTTTGAATCACCCTGTATTTCCTGAACTATACGTTTTATTTGAATTATGTAAACTACAGTTGAAAGAGGATGTTGTAAAGTTTCAAGTACTACCGCTAGAGTACTCTAGCGTCGCACAGCAGCGTCAGTTGTAAGCAAGATGGCTACTATGCAACACGAGATTTTTTGCATTCTTGAGTTCAGTCAAATACAACATATCGTTCAGGAAATATAGTCAATTGTTATTGAGTGCATCTAAAAACTTTAATGTGTGTATAATCAAATATAATTTACAGAATTCAAATACAACATATTGTTCAGGATATATAGCCAATTGAAATTGTGTCCATCTTTTTGAATCACCCTGTATTTGACATCTTGGGTTCATTGCATCTGTACACACAAGCTATAATACAGAAGACTTCAGTGACTCGATTATTATAAATGACCTGAATTCGGAAATAATTGCAGAAAATGTACAAATGCTCATAAAATTCCTTTTATTTTTAACTTGCTTCCAAGAGTAATATTGTGTTCTAAGTTTTTATATAACAAGTTAAACGATCATTTAAGATTGAAAAGTATTGAACCAACGCTATAAAAAGTAAATGAAAGTAATTGATTTTTATCTTACTTGATAATTTGTTATTTCAGCTTGTTAATTACAAATTGTTTGCAAATTATTTGTGATATTTTTGTGTACAAATTAGGATTATTCAATATCCTGTAGATGAGGTTTCAGCTTTGAAAGTCACCTTGTTTAAAATATATACATTGTGTAAATTACTTGAATAAAGACTATTGGCTGACGTTTTTGGAGGACGTAGTCATTCCCATATGCTTGGGATATGATCACCTCCTTCCGAAGTCGTAATCTGCAGTTCCCAGATTCGAGTCCCTGCTGGGTCAGCGTTGAGATTTATCTCCGCAAAATTCCCCGCCCTGTCCACGGTCAGTAGGGGACACCGATGGGCTTGGAAAGGCCGCCGTCCGTCGGATGGGACGTTAAGCAGTGGTCCCGTGTGCGGGAGAGCCATACCCTGTGCACGTTAAAGAACACGCTGGATGGCCTTGACGGGAGGCTACCATCTGTCTCCCAACAGCTGTTCCAGTGGGTCCCCTCCCCCAACCTTCTCTGAGCCTTCGGGGTCCTTGTGACCTGGCCATTTAGCCCATGGTGTGCAAAAAACTGCCGCTCAGAGGTAAAACAACCCAACCCAACCCCCAACCTTCTCTGAGCCTTCGGGGTCCATGTGACCTGGCCATTTAGCCCATGGTGTGCAAAAAAGTGCCGCTCAGAGGTAAAACAACCCAACCCAACTCAATGAAAAAATAATTTTATACAACTAACACCCGCTTAAAGCTGTGAATGCGTTCCTGGCAACTCCACGTTAATCGAAATCTGCTCTCGCCTGGTGGAAGTGATGGGAAGGGGATCGGCTCCGTCAGTAGCGAGCCAGTCCTCTTCCCCTACTGAGACAACCCCTCGTCCCCGTGCTGGAAAAGTTTAAAAACCTCCTTCTCACCGAGATTATCACTTCTCTAAAGATGTGATTTCTCACCTTTTAAAAGTATTTCAAATTTTGACTTGCTTTCCCACGTCCACTATCATTGTACGGTCGCTCAAAAAAAAGTATCCGAACACTATGGTTGATTACAGAATTCGAAAAAAAAATATCTGGCAAAGATTTTTTTTCAGAAATTAGTGATCTGGCGACCTTCGTGTCACGTGACACGAAGGTTGCCAGATCACTAATTTCTAAAAAAATCGTTGCCAGATATTTTTTCTGAATTCTGCAATCAACCATGGTGTTCGGATACTTTTTTTTGAGCGACTGTACTGATATTGTTTGTAATTTCCAATCATTTCTGTAATAAAAATATTATTTGTTTAAATATTGCTGTCTCCTCTCCGAAATCAAGTTCTTTAAGGTGAACCCTTGTTTTCAATACCACGCAATATTTATTTTAGTTTTGATTCCTATGATCTTCATTTTCAGTTTTCCTTGCAGGCTTCATTCTTTCGTTCTCTTCTTGCTGATCTTCACCAAAAGAATTCCTTTCTGCGGAAACGTTCAGAAGGTAAGTGCAGATATCATTAAAGCACGTGAATTATAAGGTTTTTTTTTATTTCGATAGATTTGACATTCTCTAATGAGTATTCATACTTTATTAAATGCATTCGTTCGCTGCATCATGGAAAGAAATTATGTTCACTGCATCATGGAATGCAATTGCATTCATGTCATCGTGGATGCAATTGCGTTTATTTCATCGTGGAATGTAATTGCATTTATTTCATTATGGAATGCAATTGCGCTCAATGCATCGTAGAATGCAGTTGCGTTCACTGCATCATGGAATGCAATTGGGTTCATTTCATCGTGGAATGCAATTGCATTAATTTCACCGTGGAATGCAATTTTGTTCATTGCATCAAGGGATGAAATTGCGTTCATTGCACCATGGAATGCAATTTACTTCCATGCCATCGTGGAATGCAAATTGCGTTCATTTCACCAGGGAATGCAACTGCGTTCACTGCATCAACGGATGAAATTGCGTTCATTGCATCGTGGAATACAATTGCGTTCATTGCATCGTGGAATACAATTGCGTTCATTACATCGTGGAATGGAATTGCGCTCACTTCATCATGGAATGCAATTGCGTTCATTGCATCGTGAAATGCAATTTCATCCATTTCACCGTGGAATGCAATTACGTTCATTGCATCAAGGGATGAAATTGCGTTCATTGCACCATGGAATGCAATTTCTTTCATGTAATCGTGGAATGCAATTTGCGTTTATTTCATCAGGGAATGCATTTGCGTTCATTGCATCAAGGGGTGAAAATGAGTTCTTGAATCGTAGAACACAATTGCGTTCTTTGCATCGTGGAATGCAACTGCATTCACTGCATCGTAGAATGCAATTGCGTTCATTGAAATCATGGAATGCAACTGCGTTCACTGCATCATGTAATACAATTACGACCACTGTAATCAAGGAATGTAATTACAGCCACTGCATCATGGAATGGAATTGCGTTCACTTGATCATGGAATGCAGTTGCTCTTATGACCTCATGGAATGGAGAAAGAAACTAGATTAAAAGAAGATTAAATTTCCAAATATCAAAAGTAATTATGGAAAATGTGTAAATGACTATAACATATCTTTTGTCTATAATTCGATAGCGCTGTCCAAATAGCCGCCCGCGGCCCAAGGATTTTTGTGGCCCTCGAACAAATTCAAGTTTTTATTTGAAATTTTAAATATCTGTAATCCACCTTATAGTTTTTTGTCAACTTATATTACTTTACCTGATATGCAATCTTCAACTTACTCATTCCATTCTTATTGCCCATCAATTACGGCCACAATGCTCCCATTAATGAAATTGATTAAATATTTGATAAGGTTTAGAAAATTTTTATTCGTTTATTATTAATTATTATAATTTTTGGTTATAAATAAAATAATTTTTGAGGTTTTTGAGGTTTATTATTACTTATTTTTTTCGTATAAATAAAATAATATTTTGAAAACAAAAATAATAATAATATTTCTAAACCTTATCATTTACTGTATTATGTAGTAATTAAAGTATTACGTAGTAATTATTACTGTATTATGTAGTATTATGTAGTAATTTAAGCGAAACATTATTTTAATAAAATAATTTTTCGTATAAATAAAATAATTTTTTGATAAGGTTTAGAAAATTTTTATTCGTTTATTATTAATTATTATAATTTTTGGTTATAAATAAAATAATTTTTGAGGTTTTTGAGGTTTATTATTACTTATATTTTTCGTATAAATAAAATAATTTTTTGAGATGACATGAATTAACTTTTCAATTACCTATCCTATTCTGTTTTTTTGGACCGCGAAATATTGGCAAAAGAAAAAATGGTCCGCCGTCGTAGAGAAGTTAGACAGCACTGGATGATGCATCAGCAAATTTTCGTCGTTGAAAAGAAAATTAAAACTCTATTTTATGGAAGACATTACCTAATAGTGCTGTTTCGATAATTTACATGTTTGGTTTATTCTCGTATTCGTTTTAAATATTATAGTTTTCCAAATATTAAATATTTCGTTTCTGCATATTGCTATGTATGACAAAAGTTCAATATCACACAAATATTTGCTTTCTAGTTTCAGAAGCTCTGTAAGATACAGAAATGGTCTTTATATAATCGATATTTATGATAAACCCTCTTCGGATAAATGGTCTTGGGAATATGGATATTCGAATAAGCGGTTCTCCAATAATCGATGTTTCATATAAACGGATTTTATCTAATTGATATTTTGATAAGCGGTCTTCAAAGTATCGATGTTCGAATAAACAGAAATCGATATTTTTGATAAACCCTCTTCGGGTAATCGATATTTCGGAAAAATGGTCTTGGTAATATGGATATTCGAATAAGTGGTTCTCAAATAATCAATGTTTGATATAAATGGTCTTTATCTAATTGATATTTTGATAAGCGGTCTTCAAAGTATCGATGTTCGAATAAACAGATTTCAAATAATCGATATTTCAGATACATCCTCTTCGAATAATCGATATTTCTGGTAAATGGTCTTCGGAATATAAATTATTAGACTGAACTATTAATAATCTAACTAATAATCGATACTAAATAATCGATTTTCGGATAACTGGTCTTAATCGATATTTATGACAAACCATCTTCGGATAATCGATATTTCGGGAAAATTATCTTGAGAATATTGATATTCGAAAAAGCGGTTTTCAATTAATCTATATATCATATAAACGGTATTCAGATAATAGATATTTCGATAAGTGGTCCTCGAAATATCGATGTTCGAATAAACAATTTTCAGATAATCGATGTTTTTGGATAAACGCTTATCAAAATAAATTGCATTTTGGATAAACGGTTTTCCAATAATCGATATTTTGGACAAAAGGTTTTCAAATAATTGATATTTCGAATAAACGGTCTTCGTAACATCGGTATTCGGATAATCGATATTTCGGATAAACGATCTTCGTCTGTGAATTCGAACTCTCATCTGTGACACGAATATAAACCTCCAGTTATCCTTCGAGATCCTTGAACTTGGTCCATCAGCTTCATCAACACCAGGGGCGGGGGTGGCTCAGTTGGTAGCGCGCCAGGCTCGTAATCTGTAGTTCCAGGTTCGAGTCCCAGCTGGATCAGCGTTGAGATTTATCTCCACAAAACTCCCGCCATTCCCACGGTCAGTAGGCAACAGCGATAGGCTTGGAAAGGCCGCCGTTCATCGGATGGGACGTTAAGTCGTAGTCCCGTGTGCGGGAAAGCCAAACCCTGCGCACGTTAAAGAACACGTTGGATGGGCTTGACGGGAGGCTACCATCTGTCTCCCAACAGCTGTTCCAGTGGGTCCCCTCCCTCCAATCTTCCCTGAGCCATCGGGGTCCATGTGACCTGGACATTTAGCCTATGGTGTGCAAAAAAAGTGCCGCTCAGAGGTAAAACAACCCAACCCATCAACACCAGACCGAAATTTCAAAACATTCAAGTGAGAAAAGTCGTCTTTTCGGTACCGGTAGCTCGGACAACTTCGAAGAAAAAGTTCCCACGTGATTAATCGTATATTCCTTCGTGTCACGTGATACGAAGGTTGCCAGATCACAAATATCTAAAAAAAATCGTTGCCAGATATTTTTTCCGAATTCTGTAATCAACCATAGTGTTCGGATACTTTTTTGAGCGACTGTAGGTGGTCATATTATTTTGATACTAGATCGTGTGGGCTCACTCACGGAAATATTGAGCGTGTGCAGTTACCGTTCACAGCAAACTGCAGCGTGTGCAGTAACTGCACACGCTCCAGTTTTGCTGTGAACGGTAACTGGAGCGTGTACAGTCGCTGTACACGCTCCAGATAATTTTCCTGAATTCTGTAATCACGTGACACGAAGGTTCCCAGATCACTAATTTCTAAAAAAATCGTTGCCAGATATTTTTTCTGAATTCTGTAATCAACCATAGTGTTCGGATATTTATTTGAGCGACTGTACATCGCTTGTCTAATAAAAATCACATTTCCATCTATACCAATATATAAATAAATATCTTAATATTATCTCTGCGAAGCATCCATCACTACTTTTTCCAGTAGAAGTCTGAGAAAAAACGTTGTAAAAAAAAAAAACTCGCTTGTGGAAGAAAATTAATATTTATTAAGAGTATATTAAGAGTATAAAAGTGTCTCTTTCCTAATTCAATATTAATTAGCATTTGTAATTATATATATATATCAGGACTTCCTATATGAATGTCAATATGTAACCAATGTAAACAACTATCTGTAACTGCATATATTTAAAGTTTCATGCGGATAAGCTACATGAAGCTCCGCGGGGATTTTTTTAACATTGTTATTTTAAGCGTTTCTTCTATTTTTCTCTGTTAACTGTATGTGCTATTTGTAAGGAATTTGTTTGTGTCATTTTTTTTGTTTGTGTCATTTTTCCTTACAGTCAAGCTCTTAGTGTTTTCTGTGATCAACTTTGTATATGTAAATGCAAAGGAAATAAAGATTTATTAATGCAAACATAAAGGAAATGGCAACATTGCCAAAATGTAAAAGAATTTGCATGTCATGTCAAAGAAAATTGACCTTTAACATTGAACACAATGGTCTAATTACCCAGGTCACAAGGACTCCCCCATCTTGCCCATGGTCAGTAGGGGACACCGATGGGCTAGGAAAGGACGGCGTCCGTCGGATGGGACGCTAACCCGTGGTCCAGTGTGCGGGAGAGCTATGCCCTGTGCACGTTATTTGCGTGCCATGCCAAAGAAAATCAAACATCGAAACTCTGCAAATTCTTATCTCCTCTAAATTACGCTTTAAATTACCATTTGTAATTATATACTATTTGTAACACGCTGGATGGCCTTGACGGGAGGCTACCATCTGTCTCCTAACAGCTGTTCCAGTAGGTCCGCTTTCCCAACCTTCTCTGACCCTTCGGGGTCCTTGTGACCTGGCCATTTAGCCCATTATGTGCAAAAAAGTGCTGCTCAGAAAAAGTTGAGGGTGTGGGACCCACTGGAACAGCTGTTGGGAGACATATGGTAGCCTCTCGTCAAGGCTATCCAGTGTGTTCTTTAACGTGTACAGGGTACAGCTCTCCAACACACGGAACCACGGCCTAACGATCCATCCAACGGATGACAGTCTTTCCAAGAGTGTCGGTGTCTCCTACTGACCGTGGGCAGGAAGTTTAGCGGAGATAAATCCCAAAGTTGGTCCAGCTGGGATTCGAGCTTGGGAACTGTAGACCCCCCCCCCCCCCCCCCCAACACACACACGCGCACCTCCCCATTATACCAAGGAATTAGTCGTTGGAAATCTATGTGATTGTAAGTATCTATCTAACAAGAACTAACAACGCTTATGTATATATTGTTAAGAGATATAAGACAATGTATGTATTGTAATGAAGATATTGTAAAGAAAATAATTTGCAACTGAAATTAGGCTATATTCTGTAGACAAGCTTTGCGGATCATCAGAAACAACGATTGCTTTGTAAAATATAAATGGGAAAACTAATAAAAAATTATCTTAAAAAGTTGAAGACTCTGGTCTAGAAAGTACCTTGCTTACGTCAGAACACTTGATATGTTATCAGCAGGTCCTGGGTTCGGATCCAACCTGGCTAATCGTAATTTTTCTTCTATACTTATTTAATGAATTCCATTTATAGGTACGTATCTGTGATTATCTTTTATTCAAGTTAATTTCAGCCTTCTTCCCGAGGAAAGGTTTATTTTTGAATAAACCGTGTTACCAATTTGGAGGGGGGGGGGGGGGGGCTCAGTCGGTAGCGCGCCAGGCTCGTAATCAACAGTTCCTGGGTTCGAGTCCCAGCTGGGCCAACGTTGAGACTTATCTCCTCAAACCTCCCCGTCCTGCCCACGGTCAGTAGGGGAACTCGTGGCTCAGTCGGTAGCGCGGCAGGCTCGTAATATGCAGTTCCCAGGTTCGAGTCCCTGCTGCTCCAGCGTTCAGATTTATCTCCGCAAAACTCCTATGAGAGCCCACGGTCAGTAGAAGACACAGATGGGCTTGGAAAGGCCGCCTTCAGACGGATGGGACCTTAAGCCGTGACATGGTGAGCAGGAGATCCATACCCTGTGCACATTAAAGAACACACTGGAAGCCTTGACGGGAGGCTACCATCTGTCTCCCAACAACTGTTCCGTTCCCCAATCTTCTCCGAGCCTTCGGGGTCCTTGTGACCTGGCCATTTAGCCCTTTGTGTCCAACAAAGTGCCACTCAGAGGTAAAACAGCCCAACTAATTAAGCTTTCCACAAGCATAACTTGAAAACGGTCCATTTTTTTTTACAGGCACTGTATATGAAAAACAAAATGCAAATGAGAACGATCCGTAGAACTTCCCCTGTATCCATGGAATCAAGGGAGAATTATTGTTGAATTAAAGAAACGGAAATGACCAAAGATACCACAGAATATGAGAATTAAAATGTGAAGCAACCTATGAATAGCATCATATAAAACACAAAAAATAAAGGTAGAAGCGAACTAATTGGTGTCTTCTTCCAATTCACAACCACCCCGAAGGCAAAGAAAATGCATTGAACTCTCCGGAGGAAGTATGGCCACTTCCAAGACGACCGTCAGGAAGAAACTAGTTAAGAAAAACCTTGTCAAAACTACTGACTGCATAGTTGCAACTCACAATAACTTGTAACGACTCCGAAGTAAAAATTTTTCCTCCGTATTTCCTCTTCGCTTTATCGGTCCAGTGATTAAGAGCAATTATTAATTAACGCCCCCCCCCCCCCTCCTCGTTCCTCGTGCCCACTTAATTTTGCTCGCCGACGATCCTGCCAGTCAACTTCGCAAGTAAAATCAAAAATAAGAGCCGTAATAAATTCGCTTGATTGTGCAAATTATCGCTTCGTCCGCCATGACAGTTCCATCATGTCGTCGTGCAACTTTTCCGGAATTTGGTAATCAAATAATTGTTGGTGAGTCAGTCGCGTTCGCCGCCCATTATTGTCCGCGCAACGACACAGAAACTGAAGCGTTCCGCCTTTGTTGTGGCACGCGTTCTCGAGTCCGACGGAAGTGAGCCTTGACCAATGAGAGCATTTCACCTGCTCGTGGCCGGTCATTGTTTAGAGAGAACTGTCATTGGCTTGCAGTTTTTGGGAAGGGAGGGATGTAAGGGGGGGGGAAACAACAGATAGAACAAGAACTTCACCAAACAAACAGAGTAATGCATCAGAATTTCCATGCTCTGTTGAGCACTTTGGAAAGATCCAACAACAACAGGATACAGGTAATTTCAAGAAACCGTACTTGTGCCAATTTCGGGTGGGGGAGGGGGTGAGGTTCACTTAGGGAGATTTTTGTTATTCGAGTAAAAAGTCCACCTGACTTATAGCAGGAGCGGTGAATATGCATATGATATACATATGGTAATGATTACAGAGTGTTCCTGTTTTCGGCTGATTTGTTCTTGTTATGTGGTGGTGTCATGTTCATCTCGTCGCTTCATCAACGATGTGAAAGATAGAAATGGAAGTTTTAAAAAAAAAAACAAGCATTGGTTGTTTTATTCTTGAGAAGTATCTTGTTCGCTGAGTAATCACTTTTAAAGGGCTCAGCGATAACAACCCCAATACCCAAAGGGCAGACCCAGATCTTGAATGAAAATTTGTGTGTACGGATGGAATGAAACCGAAAAGAACTGGAACTCTGTTCTAGTATATATAATATATATATATTTTTTTTCAAAAATCGTTTTCACCAAAAGTTACAGGGACACCAAGGGCCCAGAGAATGCTAAGGGACCCACTGGAAAGGTGCAGGGACACAGATGGATTGGGTTGTTTTACCTCTGAGTGGCACTTTTTTTGCAAACAATGGGCTAAATGACCAGGTCACAAGAACCCCTGGGTCCTTGTGACCTGGGGCGGGGGTGGCTCAGTCGGTAGCGCGCCAGGCTCGTAATCTGTAGTTCCCAGGTTCGAGTCCCAGCTTGGTCAGCGTTGAGATTTATCTCCGCAAAATTCCCCGCCCTGCCCACGGTCAGTAGGGGACACCGATGGACTTGGAAAGGCCGCCTTCCGTCGGATGGGACGTTAAGCCGTGGCCCCGTATGCGGGAGAGCCATACCCTGTGCACGTTAAAGAACACGCTGGATGGCCTTGACGGGAGGCTACCATCTGTCTCCCAACAGCTGTTCCAGTGGGTCCCCTCCCCCAACCTTCTCTGAGCCTTCGGGGTCCTTGTGACCTGGCCATTTAGCCCATGGTGTGCAAAAAAGTGCCGCTCAGAGGTAAAACAACCCAACCCTTGTGACCTGGCCCTAGGGGGACCCACTGGACAAATGTTGCAAGACAGATGGAATGGAAGCCACCCATGGAATCTTTAATGTCAGAGGATATGGCTCTCCCGCACACGGAGCCACGGCTTAGTGTCTCATCCGTAGGAAGGTCTTTTCCAAACCCATTGGTGTACCCTTTCTCATCGAAGTCGGGGGGTAGGGCGGGGGTTAGCCAAGGTCACCTTGATACACAGGACTGGACAGCTATTGAGCAAAAGAAAGCAAGAAAGGAGGGAAATTAATGTGCATAAAAATTTAAGCGTTATTATTTGTCCAAAATTTAATTTAAATCTATTTATTTTTAAACCGCATAAAATTCAATAATCTATTCATTACGATTATATTAAAGTATTTATGAATATTTTAAAATTGGTTATCAGATTATTTAGAATTGACATCTAGTAGTTTGAATTTTAAGAAATAAAAGTTTAATTAAAGAACATTATGCTTTAAAAAAAAATCAATACTGCCCCGGTAGCTCAGTGGCATCGCATTGTATCACGATGACACTGCGACTGCCGGGGTTCGGGTTCGAGCCCCTTTTATGGCATGGTCGTTTGACCAGTTGTCATGTGTGTTGTGATTGTCACTCAGTGGAGATTTGCTCACTTCTAAACATGCGAAGATAAATCGATGTTCTCACATTGGGACGTTGGGTTGTTTTACCTCTGAGCGGCACTCTTTTACACACCATGGGCTAAATGGCCAGGTCACATGAACCCCGAAGGCTCAGAGAAAGTTGGGGGAGAGGACCCACTGGAACAGCTGTTGGAAGACATATAGTAGCTTCCCGTCAAAGCCATCCAGCGTGTTCTTTTTCCATCCAGCGTGTTCTTCACAGGGTATGGCTTTCCAGCACACGGGGCCACGGCTTAACATCCCATCCGACGGACGGCGGCCTTTATAAGCCCATCGGTGTCCCCTACTGACCGTGGGCAGGGCGGGAAATTTTGCAGAGATAAATCTCAACGCTGACCCAGCTGGGACTCGAACCTGGGAACTACAGATTAGGAGCCTGGCGCGCTACCGACTGAGCCACCCCCGCCCCACACATTGGGACGTAAAGCGAACATTGGCTATATCATCAACTAAATGCAAAAAAAAATAATTATTCTGTTATTTCACATTTTAGGCCTAGTGTGATATAGGGGGGCTTTGGTTTAGTAAAGATCAGGCCCGGATCTAGAAAAAAAAAATCGAGGGGGTTGGGGAAGAGACTGATTTGCAATGCAGTATAACATTTCCCCCTCCGTTTTACAAGTCCAAAAAAATCTTCAAAAAATGCATGAAATATCATGTTGGGTTGGGTTGTTTTACCTCTGAGCGGCACTTTTTTGCACACCATGGGCTAAATGGCCAGGTCACATGGACCCCGAAGGCTCAGAGAAGGTTGGGGGAGGAGACCCACTGGAACAGCTGTTGGGAGACAGATGGTAGCCTCCCGTCATGGCCATCCAGCGTGTTCTTTAACGTCCACAGGATATGTGGGGGATGATGGGCTTAGAAAGGCCGCCGTCCGTCGGATGGAATGTTACATCATGGACCCGTGTCTAGGATTTGGTTGGTTGGTTTTTTGCATACAATGAGCTAAATGGCCAGGTCACAAGGCTCCCGAAGGCTCAGAGAAGGTTGGGGACCCACTGGAACAGCTGTTGGGAGACAGATGTAGCCTCCCGTCAAGACCATCCAGACCATAGTGAAGATCAAGACCATCCGACCCCTAGTGAAGTTGACGTTAAGCCGTGGCCTCCCGCGCAAGGGAGCCACGGCTTAACGTCCCATCCGACGGACGGCGGCCTTTCCAAGCCCATCGCTGTCCCCTACTGACCGTGGGTAGGGCGGGGAATTTTGCGGAGTTAAATCTCAACGCTGACTCAGATGGGACTCGAACCTAGGAACTACAGATTACGAGCCTGGCGCGCTACCGACTGAACTACCCCCGCCCCCCATGAAATATCAATAAGTTTCATAATTTTTTGCCTCTTTTTACCATTATTATTATCATTCTGAAAGGGGGAGGGAATAGCATTATCCCCCCCCCCCTAGATCTGACCCCTAGTGAAGATCGGTCTCAACTCGCAAACAGTTGGGACTGAAACCTACAAACTGCAAATTACGAGACTCGGCCAAGTTTCCCCCGTTTCCAATTATTACATTATACGTAGTTACCAACTCTCTGTCTGTATGCTGTTAAGTAATTTAAAGCTCTGTTTGCCAACATTGTGCACGAGATTCGATGCCATTTATCGTTGCCATCGATTCCGATATAGATGAAACAGAAGACCGGAAATGCAACGGAAATGAGCAAGAAACGAAACTGTGATAGTGACGGACATGGGCAACTTTTTTAAAACGCAACTTCAAAGAAAAAAACTCCAAACTACTCCGCAGAGGCCAGGAACTATCATTAGTCGCCGATTGACCCAGGTTTCATTTTTTTACATCTCTCTTCTCTCTATTTTCTTATCCCTAGGTTTATTCTCAAAAACTTTACGCCTCATTAATTTAAACGTCAAAGTTGTGAACTGAACAAAAAAAATCTGGGTGAAAGAAGTTGTAAGGTGATGGTGGCTCTTCCTTTTTTGGAATAGCCTCCAGGTACGTGGCCGCCGCCACCACGCAAAACCGGAAATCATTGTGCGCTCTCGTGGACATGCGCGCATTACTTGGATGAAGGCGGCATCACAAGGGTTACAGCGGGGTCTTTTCGACGTCGTTTCCATAGCGACGCTTTTGGCAGGTGCGCACAAGAGGCACATCCAGCGCCCATCAGCCAACCGGAGAGGAGGGTGCCCCTCGTGAGCTTCTTGAAGAGCAGTCGCGTGCTCACCACACCATGCAGGCGCGTGCCTTTAGTAAGGTGGGGATATTGTATCGGTTTCTTAAGGTGGAGGAGGAGATCGTTGTGGATGATGCCTGGGAGGAAGAATTTTTTAAGTGATGAAAAAGATCGATGATCGACGTTTCGTAATCTTCTTTTGTTGTTTTTTATTTTGTACTAGCCAAAGTGGCTGCGTTTAAAAAAAACGAATAATAATATAACAACGCAAGCATTCATGGCTTACCAGGGGCTCGAACCCAGTTTTGTTTGATCAGTAGCCAAGCACGTTAACCACTCGGCCACGTTACCGTGGAAAAGAAAAGGGGATTTTCCTTTAGAAAAAACAATGGGAGCATAGAATTTCGTGTTCTGGAAGATATTTGGGATTTATATATATATATAAAAGATTCTGTTGCTTTAAAAAGCTTCCTGTAAATAAAAAAAGAAGTGTCCCGATGGCCGAGTGGTTAACGGGCTTGGCTGTTGATCGAAGGAACCTGGGTTCGAGCTCCGGGTCAAGGACGTTTGGCTTGCTGCTGAGGTCTCGACTTTCTCACAGATCTTGAAGGGTACTTTTGAAGAAATTTTTTAAACACCTCTAAAACAAAGGATAAAATGTTATATCGCAAAGGAAATCCAGTCTCGCAACCATTGAATATTTTACAGTTAAATGTCTGGTTGTCGTGTATCATTATCAATAACCTTCAATAAGTCAATAAATAATCTATCAGAACTATCGAACAAAATGCTGATTTAAAAGACTTCGAATTATGCCACGAATCTTCCAACATCATCTTCCTACCCTCGGTCAGTGGGGGACTGATGGGCTTAGAAAGGCCGCCGTCCGTCGGATGGGACGTTAAGCTATGGCCCTGTATGCGAGAAAGCCATATTCTGTTCACATTAAAGAACACGTTAGACGGCATTGACGGGAGATTACCATCTGTCTCCTAACAGCTGTCCAATGTGTCCCCTCCCCCTAACTTTCTCTGATCCCTCGGGGTCCTTATGACCTGGCCATTTAGCCCCACTGTGGGAAAAAAGTGCCGCTCAAAGGTAAAACAACCCAAATCCTCAAGCATTTATTAGAAACTAATAACTGAATGAAACGTGATAAGCCATTTTCCATTTATGTAAATTACGGTGATGTAATTTATGTAAATTACGGTGATGCCGACTTTTCATCAGCGAAGTCACAGCCTGTTTCTCATTCCTCTTTATCGTTTAGTTTTCAGTCTTCGACGTTTCACAGTCTTGCACATTTCGGCAGTTAACGCAACCTCTCTACTTGCAACCAGAGATGATGTTGTTGACAGGACGATTTGGCGACTCAAGCAAGCCCGTATATCGCAAGCTGTATTTGTTAACATAATTCGATTTGAAGCACGGCGCAAAGCGATGACGTAGAATGAGGGACAACCGAAGCGACTCTGAGACTGCGCAGTAGGCACTTCGGTAGTTCTCATAGATCATTGGTTAATAATTACGAATTAGCCTTTACTAACTATAAAACCAAAAAATATTAAAATTCAACATTTATAAGTTTTTACTGTGTATCAAATCACACGTATGTTACATATTTATTGTAGTTAATTACGTAATTTTATGGGGCGGGGGTGGCTCAGTCGGTAGCGCGTCAGGCTCGTAATCAGTACTTCCCAGGTTCGAGTCCCAGCTGGGTCAGCGTTGAGATTTATCTCCGCAAAATTCCCCGCCCTGCCCACGGTCAGTAGGGGACACCGATGGGCTTGGAAAAGCCGCCGTCCGTTGGATGGGACGTTAAGCCGTGGCCTCGTGTGCGGGAGAGCCATACCCTTGTGCACGTTAAAGAACACGCTGGATGGCCTTGACGGGAGAGCCATACCCTGTGCACGTTAAAGAACACGCTGGATGGCCTTGACGGGAGGCTACCATCTGTCTCCCAACAGCTGTTCCTGTGGGTCCCCTCCCTCAACCTTCTCTGAGCCCTCGGGGTCCATGTGACTTGGCCATTTAGTCCATGGTGTGCAAAAAAGTGCCGCTCAGAGGTAAAACAACCCAACCCAACGTAATTTTACATTTACAATTTTGGTAGGCAAAAGTTTTGATTAATTCTGAATGAGTACTAGTTGTGGAGACAATTGAGCCACCATTCACCACTGTCTTTTTTCGAACACCACATGATTTAAGTTTGACCAATCAGATCGCGTGAATTGATCTAAAGAGTTGGGTGACCTGAGCATTGTTATACGCGAGGCACCAAAAACGAGTAACGGCATTCCCGAACACATTTGAACTTGCTTGATCACGAGATCATTCTAGAGAAGTTTAAATTCCCAGTCTGCGATGATTGCAATTATTTGATGACTCCCATTATCTTTGACTTACCACGTTGCTCTTTCAGAATGTTATCAGTTGTGAGTCAGACGGTTAAACTCTAATTCTAAATTCAAAAAATGAATAAAGCCCAATATCTCAAAATTAAATAATAATTTTAATTACTGGACTTTCAGACAAAATTTCAGACCGTCCCTTACTTATTTGCTGGTCTAGGCGGTAATACGTCACTTCCTGTGCACGTTAAGGACCGCAGTGTAGGGCCTGGACGGGATGCTGCCATCTTTCTTCTAACAGCGGGGCGGGGGTGGCTCAGTCGGTAGCGCGCCAGGCTCGTAATCTGTAGTTCACAATTTCGAGTCCCAGCTGGGTCAGCTTTGAGATTTATCTCCGCAAAATTCCCCGCCCTGGTCAGTAGGGGACACCAATGGGCTTGGAAAGGCCGCCGTCCGTCGGATGGGAGAGACATACCCTGTGCACGTTAAAGAACACACTGGATGGCCTTGATGGGAGACTACCATCTGTATCCCAACAGCTGTTCCAGTGGGTCCCCTCCCCCAACCTTCTCTGAGCCTTCGGGGTCCATGTGACCTGGCCATTTAGCCCATGGTGTGCAAAAAAGTGCCGCTCAGAGGTAAAACAACCCAAACAACCCAAATCTTCTAACAACTATCCAGTGTACAGCCTTCCCTCAGCCCTTGGGGTCCTTGTGACCTAGCCATTCAGTCCATAGTGTGCTGCTCATAGAAAAAACAAACCAACCGCAAAGCAGGGAATAGGATTGACTCAGCCGGTAGAGCGCCACACGTGTAATCTGATGTTCCTAGGTTCGAAACCCAATTGCGCGTACTTGGAGATTTTTCACCAAGGCCACCTTCCATCGGACCTTAAGCTGTGGTCCCTCCATGTGCAAGAGAGCCATGCCTTGTTAGCGTTAAATATAGGATAAATGCGGCTTTACGGTAGTTTACCATCTGTCTCCTAACAATTGTCCTGTGAGTCCTTTTCTCCTATTCAATTCTGATAGGATCTGTCTGTTCGTGATCTGACCATTTAAACCCATTATTTAACCCATTATGTGAAAAACAAAAAGCGCAGCTCAGTGGTAAAACAGTGCAACATATACAGAGTTTTATTTCACTCCAAATTTAATTGATTGATTTTGAACCTGAAATCTTTAACAGGAAATATAATTTTACCCTATTGCATGTTTTTGTTTCAAATTAATATCGGGACCAATTAAATTTCCATTTCAGTTAAAATCGGGTTTTTTTCCACCCTGTGCAGTACATCTGTGTACATCAGAGATTCCCAAACTTATTTGTCCTACCGCCCCCTTTTCAGAAAAAAAATTACTCAGCGCCCCCCTGAAAATCTACCTTCTTTAAGCGAATAAACAGAAAGATGCAGCGATGAATTTGCATTCTTTTATGTATCTATATTTCTACCTACGTCCTACAACATAGTAAAGAAAGATGTTGTTGTAAATAAGAAACACTTGAAGCTTGAAATTATAAAATTATTTATTAAAATCAACCATAGTAACATTCGCATTACACACAGAAAATTAAGATAACGAAGGATAATTTTATGAGCTTATTTGGAAAATAAAGTAATCACTACGACTTTAACTCTATGTTACACAACAGATGAAACATGTACGAACGGTTTTTCAAAATTTTCTTACCTTCCCTTCTTTCTTTATGCTTCCACCGCCCCCAATTGAACCCGAGGCTACTACCGACCCCCTGGATCGTTCCAGCGCCCCTCAGGGGGCGGTATCGCCCACTTTGGGAAACATTGGTGTACATCATAATCCTAAAAGTATACAACAAACCACTCTTATTATTACACCCAATTTATTTCAGTTTTAAATCCGAATTATTATACATCATAAAATTAAGGAAAGCAGAGATTAATAAAAAAAAATATTGATTTTTTTCCCCTCTTAATGATAAAAAAGACAAAAAAAAAACACTTCGTCGGAGCCTCAATTTGGTAACGCGTATATCAGGTACAGTGCAAACGGCAAACTAGCCGTGGAAATAGCCATCTATTATGAAAGAGGAACGCCCAGATTAATAGCCTCTATCTGGGGAACGAATCCGAACATTAGTGGCTTAATGAAATAGCACCGTTGGGGAGAAAAGCGGGTGTGCCGAGCACGAGTCTCTGTATATGTGGGCGAGCACGTGTGCTTCAGTCGTGTCTCCCTGCGTGTTGCACATGCGAGGGTGCCAACGCCACGCTCTATTAGTTCCCACTTCTCTTCCGACCCTCTGTCCAGCACGCGCCGTTAGTATTCGAGGCATTATCCATCACTGCGTCGTTGCTACAAGTCGCCTACACTCGGTGGATTGTCGGACGCTGCAGATATCTCAAGTGGCGTGCCCAGGTGCATCCCTTATAACCAGGCATAAGAGGAACTTGAAAGAGAAAGTGATGAGTGTGTTCAGTGATTGATTCCTAACTAGGTTTGATTTCTACCTTTCGCAAACCGTCACTCTTGGTTCCAAAAGAAGAGTGGGCCTTTGTGAGGGTGGGAGGGGAGTGGGGGCGGAGCAGCCATTTCATTGCAGCCCATCCAAACGTCCTATTGAACTCCACATCCCCCGCATACTGATGCTTTTCCTTTGAGAGGCATTATCTGTCATTTTGATATTAATCTAATGGACTCTGCTCAGTGAAGTTCGCCGCCGGAATACCAAATTGACCCTGTCTGCTCTATAAAAAGGATTATTTCTGAGCGGTAGCGTCATACATACAGGCAGGTTGACGTCAGAACCTAAATAATTGTACAGTAAGTACATCAGTTCAACTTCTACAGAAGTCAGATTTTTGTAACAGCTCACCAATATATGTAAAAATGACTAAAAAGACTTCAATTTTCTATTTTTTCCGCTAATCACTCTCATTTTTTAATCCCATCTTTTACCGTTTTTCGTTTTCATCATTCTTTCCTTTTCCCTATTTTTCTTCCTCTTTAAATCTTTTTCTATTTCTCTACTCTTCTAATTTTCATTTTCCTTCTGTGTCTCCCTTTTTAAATTTCTCCCACCACGCCTCCTTTCCTTCAGTTCTTTTCTTTTTCACCATCCTCTCTTTCTTTCCTCTTTTCCTTTTCTAAATTTTGTTTTCATTTCACTTTTCTTCTCTACTTTTTCCACTTTTCCCTTCTCTCACCTTTTATCTTTCTCCAGAATATTAATTTCACATTCATCCCACTTCTCATTCTTCACTCCTCTCGCTCTTTGTCTTTTCACGAAATTCATTTCTCCTCTCTTCCTTTTCCTTCTCAATTTTCTTCTCTCTTTGCCCCTTTTCCATTCTGTATTTTCTCTCCTTCCTAACTCCTTTTTTTCCATTTCTCATTTCTTTGATTCTTCTTCCCTTTTCCCTTTCTTCATTTACGACTCCTCTCATTTCTCCATTTTTACTTACCCCCCCCCCCATCACTATTCCTTTTTTCTATTCCATCTCTCCTTCCCTTTTCCTTTTTTTAAAATTTCTTCCATCCCCCATTTCATTTCTTTTTTTTTTTCAATTCTTTAGTTATCACCTTCTTTCCTTTCCATTCATCGTTTCCCACCTTCTTTTCTTTTTAATTTTTTATTTTCCTATCTCCTTTCATTTTTCTGTTCTTTTTTTTTCTTCTAACTTCCATTTTTCTATTTTTAGTTTTCTTTTCTACTTTTTTTCTGTTCTTTTTTTTCCACCTTTATTTCTCGCACTTTCCATTTCACCATTCATATTTTTATCCTTTTATCTCTTTTCCACGCTTTTTACGTTTACATTTCCACCTCCTCTCTTTTCCCGTTATTTTTTTCACATTTTCAATTTCTCTCTCTTCTTATTTTTTTGCATATTTCACTCTCTTTTCTCCGACCTGTCCACTTATTTATTTTTCTCTTTTTTTTTCATTCTTTCTCTTCCTTTTCCCATTCTTAATTTCTTTTCATTCTCTTTTATTAATTTCCAACTTCTTCTGTACGCCCCTTTGCCTTTCACATACTCCTTCCTACTTCCATTTTCTCATTTCCCTTCTAACTTTCTTTTTTCCCCTTCTTCATTTTCTTACTGTCCATTTCTCATTCCTTCATTTTATTCCCTTTTTAACACATTTCAGTTCCCTTTCTCTTCTATTCCCATTCTTCGTTTTTCTATCTTTTTCCATTTTCCATTCCCTGAATTTTCCTCCTTCCTTCCTTTTATTTTTTTTTTTCGTTTCACTCCCACTTTCCTTTTTTTTCGCCGATTTTAAATCCTCTTTTCTCTACAAAGGTAGCGTCACAAAAGACAAAAAAAAAAATTTAACCCCAACAACATTTCGTCTTGACGTTAAACTTCACAACAAATCTCAATTTATCAACAAGCCCGTAAGATAAAGAAAGCAAAAAAAAAAAGTTTCAAAATTATTCATAATTTCCAAGAGGCTCTTATCAACAATTACCGGAAAGCTTGGCAACTCTACCTGATAATTTAACCGTTCTATTCTGTCGATAATAGCAACAGGACCGTCACTGATTACTCAAAACAATAAGTTCGTGTCCATCTCGCGACCTTTCGGATACATCTTCAGTTACAAAACACCCTCTACTCCTCGCAGTAAAGAAGACGAGATAGATGCGATTCCTCTGCAGCAAGAGACACGAGTCTAATTATCCTTACGGCTCATCTTTGCTCACAATGGTTTCTCTGCGTCTTCTCCTTCCAGCTTCTAATGGCAAGAATCAAACAAGTTCCTAAATCTGATGAAAACGCAACAACAATACCTTCGCTTACAACACACGATGGGCATTGTATTCCTTTGCCATTGTTGTGTCAGCACATCCTCTTAGAGACAACAATGTACATAACGACACCCAATTCTTTCGTCTTCAAGGCCAGTAGTGGAATCTCCCGTAGCAAATCGCGTCCAGTTATGCAGACCTGATACCATCTCTCATCGCACAGGGACAAACAAACCCTTCTCTTGCAGAAGGCTCCTTCAAAACAACGTCGTTTTCCATTAACTCGGATAGAAAATAAACGTTGCCATGATAGGGATGATAAATTATTGATTCTTATAAGGTTTATGCACTCTGGTTATTATTTCTACTTTCGGTTATCGTTCTTTGATATGACCTGTGAAGTATTCTGGCGTGGATTGTTGAGAAATGTTTTTCTGTAATTTGGTTATTGATTGTTTCAACAGAGCAGATATTTCTATATAATTTTGGGCACTGTGTGATATAGTGCACAGTTTAAAATCCTACTAGTTAAATTTTATAAAGTTTACGCTTCATTAGCGATATTGTGAGAACTTTGCCAAGGAAGTTCAACAGGTGGCGCTTCAGACACCTAATATGATATTCTCGGGTTCTAGGCCCAATTGCTCTTCTCTTGAGGTTGTTCACTATTATTCCCACTCTTTCCTCTCAGTGAAAAAGAGGCTACTTAGTATTTTAAAAGTCCGCCGTCCGTCAGATGAGAGATTCCGTAGTGTTTCCGTGTGAGCAGGGATTTTACATGTCGAAGGACCAAAGAAATGAATCAGATTGCATAGTTTTACCCCTAAGCAAGGGGTTCTCAGCGTGGAGTACGCGGTAAAATTTTTTGGGATACGCCTTGAGAGCTCAAAAATCGCTATACCTAGTTATACATATATATATATTGTTTTATTTTATTCCCATTGTTATACTTATTATTTTATTAATGTGTACTAGGGGTACGCCAGTTTCATACACATTTCCAGGGGGTACGTGAAGCATAAAAGGTTGAGAACTAGACTAGGGGTTCTCAACGTGGGTACGCGTATCTAGTTGGTCTAGACTAGGGGTTCTCAACGTGGGGTACGCGTATCTAGGGGTTTACGTAGACTGACGTAGACTAGGGGTTTTACGTGGTAAAATTTTTTGGAGTACGCCGTGACAGCTCAAAAGTCGCTAGATATATGATATATATACATTTTTTTTATTTTATTCCCCTTGTTATACTATAACTATAGTTTTATCAATCTATACAAGTGGTACGCCAGTTACATGCATATTTCCAGGGGGTACGTGAAGCATAAAAGGTTGAGAACCACTGATCTAAGCAGTCAAATTGCCCCGAGTTTCTTTGGAGAAGTGGATCCATTGGGCATCTGCTAGAAGACAGATGAAAACAGCCTGTCAAAATCATTCCTACATATTATTTTAATGTCCATTGCAGGCACAGAACCGAAAACTATTTTTGATAAAGGAGGAGCAGGGCCGGGGAGAGGAAGGGGGGGGGGGCAAAAGTTTAGGATATGAGGACAAAGTTAGAAAATGGTGAAGGAATAGTCGATGGAGACGCAATATATTTTATTTACTGTTGGTAAAATGTATAATTATACGCAATCACACAACTAAAATGTATATTCTATCTTTAAGTTATTATCTCTGTAGCTCTTTATATCTCAGCCATGTTTAATTGTATCGACCACAAATTCTGCATATAGACTCTCATCATGGTAATCACAAAACACGTATATGGATTTTGATAGTCTCGGAACATTGCGATTAGAAAACATTTGCATGGTGATAATGTAATATTAGATTTGGAATATTACAGAGATTTCGAAAAAATATTTTATGAAAACAAAGCAAAGTAATTTATTTGAATTAATTAACTGAAAAAAAATGGTTTTGTCCTGAGTGGGATTCGAACCCACTTCTCCCAAAATCATTCTTCTGGAAGACGTGGGTTTGAATCCCATTCAAGACAAAATCAATTTTTTTTTCAGCTAATTATTTCAAGTGTTTCTTCTCAACAGGATATTTCCTGTGATAATTAATTGCCAAAGTAATTTGTTTCCTAAATATTCACTGCAAGTTAAATCAAGCTGGACAAAGGGGCGGGGATGGCTCAGTTGGTAGCGCGCCAGGCTCGTAATCTGCAGTTCCCAGGTTCGAGTCCCAGCTGGGTCAGCGTTGAGATTTATCTCCGCAAAATTCCTCGCCCTGCCTACGGTCAGTAGGGGACACCGATGGGCTTGGAAAGACCGCCGTCCGTCGGATGGGACGTTAAGCCGTGACTCCGTGTGCGGGAGAGCCATACCCTGTGCACGTTAAATAACACGCTGGATGGCCTTGACGGGAGGCTATCATCTGTCTCCCAACAGCTATTCCAGTGGGTCCCCCTCCCCCAACCTTCTCTGAGCCTTCGGGGTTCATGTGACCTGGCTATTTAGCCCATGGTGTGCAAAAAAGTACCGCTCAGAGGTAAAACAACCCAACCCAAGCCGGACAAAAAAAGAAATCACGACCAGTTTCAATGTGTTTAATCTGTTAGTTACTAATAAATAGCTTGAAAAAATGACTAAATACACTTTACAATAACTAAATACAAAAAAATAAAAGATACACCTTTTATAAATCTTAATCTTTCATTTGTTTTATCATCTTAGAACTGGGAATAAATGTTCAACTGTAAGAGTTAAAAATTCGGAGGTGGCCCAGACTCAAGAGAGATTTTTATCTCTAAACTCCGATCTTCCAAGGCCCAGAGATATGCTCCTGATATGTCTGGCTCTCTTGGAACAACAATCTACGGCTTAACATTAACGGATAGTGAGTGAACTTTACGAGCACTGACTAGAATTTGTGAACTTCAGATTAGCATCTGGCACGCAAGTGACTGAGGGTTGGGTTGTTTTACCTCTGAGCGGCACTTTTTTGCACACCATGGGCTAAATGGCCAGGTCACATGGACCCCGAAGGCTCAGAGAAGGTTGGGGGAGGGGACCCACTGGAACAGCTGTTGGGAGACAGATGGTAGCCTCCCGTCAAGGCCATCCAGCGTGTTCTTTAACGTGCACAGGGTATGGCTCTCCCGCACACGGGGCCACGGCTTAACGTTCCATCCGACGGACGGCGGCCTTTACAAACCCATCGGTGTCCCCTACTGACCGTGTACAGGGAGTTTTACGGAGATAAATCTCAACGCTGACCCAGCTGGGACTCGAACCTGGTAACTGCAGATTACGAGCCTGGCGCGCTACCGACTGAGCCACCCCCGCCCCGGTGACTGAGGAAAATCCCGCCCCAAGGAGAGACAGAAAGAAAAAGATGTAGATTGAAAAAGAAAAGATCTAAAAAAAATATTTATACGTAAATTAAAGTTACTCACTGGCATAGGTACAGGAGAGCTTTAAGTCGTTGTTATTTAGAATGATGATTACGTGTTTCTATAGTGTTGCAAACGACAATGGAAAGGAAGGTTTTCCTAACAGAAAGTGGGTGTTACAAAAGATAAAAATAATTGAAAAAAACTTTCTAATGGAGGGGAGTATTGTAAAAGATAATAATAAAGAAGACTTCCTAAAAGAGGAAAGTGTAAAAGATAATTGAAACAAAGGAAGGCTCACTAATAGAGATGTGTTGCAGATGATAATGAAAAGACTTTCTAATAGGGGTGTAAAAGATAATTAAAAAGGAAGCTTTCTCGTAGAGGGGGTTTTGCAAATGGTAATAAAGGATTTTTTTTTTTTTCGGTTGGTTGTTTTACCTCTGAGTGGCACTTTTTATGCACACAATGAGCTAAATTGCCAGGTCACAAGACCCCGAAGGCTCAGAGAAGGTTGGGGGAGGAGACCCAGTGGAACGGCTGTTGGGAGACAGATGGTAGCCTCAAATGATGAATTAGTGATCTGGCAACCTTCATGTCACGTGACACGAAGGTTGCCAGATCGCTAATTTCTAAAAAAAAAAATCGTTGCCAGAAATTTTTTCTGAATTCTGTAACCAATCATGGTGTTTAGATACTTTTTTGAGCGACTGTACCAACTGCATGACCTGTACGGTCTCCTGATTTGAATCCACTAGATGTCTTCTTACGGAGACATGCTAAGGCTGATGTTTACTCTATGTGGATGGTTGTCAAAAGTATTCATAACACTCCGGGACTTTTCGAACGTGTTCGCTATGAGACGTGTATTACTGCTCAGAGATGCCATTTCGAACATTTACTCTGATGTAGACTTACATAATTGTTCTCATCGATCACTTAGAGTTTGCTTTATCAAAAATATATATATATACTCTCAAGCAGCTGCTTGCCACAGAAGGTATGAGAGGTTTCTGTCAGCTTATCTGATCTGAAATACAAACCAAAACCTAAGTTTGAGTAGACCTTTTGGAAACACCCTATATATCTCATGAAAAAATGAGCTGAAAAAAATTCAGTTTTGCCATGAGTGGGGAAAAAAAATCGGAAAGTTTATAACCTCACACAAGCTGAGAAAAGGTTAGCCATTGGTGGTGTAGTGGTTAGCATAACAGGCATGTTTCCTGGAGATGTAGGTTCGAATCCCACTCATGGCAAAACCAATTTTTTTCTGCTCATTTTCATGAGTTCCATGTCTACAGGACTGATCCTGTGATTCTTTACAACTGACCCTGTATATCTTTCTGTGAAGAATTTGTACATTAAATAAAAATTAGCATTAATACTTTATTGTTTTTATTTAAATTTTATGGTAGTCGCACTCAAATTGTCTGGTGACCACCTTTGAGAATCAGTGATCAGCATATAGTATTGCATCAGTGATCAGTGATCAGCATATAGTATAGTATTGTCAGCATATATATTGATCAGTATAGCACTAATAAAAGGAGCAAAATTTTTATTTATTTTTTACGTAATAAAATACGTTGGGTTGGGTTGCACACCATGGGCCAGGTCACATGGACTCCGAAGGCTCAGAGAAGGTTGGGGGAGGGGACCCACTGGAACAGCTGTTGGGAGACAGATGGTAGCCTCCCGTCAAGGCCATCCAGCGTGTTCTTTAACGTGCACAGGGTATGGCTCTCCCGCACACGGGGCCACTGCTTAACGCCCCATCCGACGGACGGCGGCCTTTCCAAGCCCACCGGGTCCCCTACTGACCGTGGGCAGGGCGGGGAATTTTGCGGAGATAAATCTCAACGCTGACCCAGCTGGGACTCGAACCTGGGAACTACAGATTACGAGCCTGGCGCGCTACCGACTGAGACACCCCCGCCCCGATAAAATACGATTTCACCCTTTCTGGAGAAATGAAATACAGGGTGATTCAAAACTTATCGTTCAAATTTCGTGGGGAGGTAGGGAATACGTCAGGAAACCGATTTCACATAGGAAAGTATGTCCGCAAACGTCATCTACATGAACAAAATGGACAAGTAAAGTGAACACAAGGAAACAGTATAGTTAAGTGGTAACGAATGTGACTTTTATTCCAACAAGGTAAAGTACAGGTTCACAGTAGGTGCTCAAAATTGTGACCATTTACACGGACACAGGATTCACAGCGCCGTTGCACTGACCGCCGAACATTTTCAAAAACGCCTGGCATATCACGGACAATGCCTGCGGCGGCCACTATTCGTGCAACAAGGTCCATTTCACTGTCGACGGGGGTCTCGTACACATGGTATTTCATGGCCCCCCACAAAAAGAAATCCATGGGCGATAAATCAGGTGACCTGGGTGGCCAAGCGATCGCTGATGACAGCGGGGGTGGTCGGGCGAGTTGTACACTGGTTGGGTACACACAGCGCCCTCTACATACGCATGCGCACATTTGCGGACATACTTTCCTATGTGAAATCGGTTTCCTGACGTATTCCCTACCTCCCCACGAAATTTGAACGATAAGTTTTGAATCACCCTGTATATTCCGACGTCTACCATCCGAATTGCAAAAAAAAATAATACCTTAATAAAATAAATAAATAAATAAATAAACTCCTTTGCTAGATTAGAAAGAGGGCACCGATAGGCTTGAAAAGATCGCCGGCCATTTGAAGGAACGTAACGCCGTGTCTCCCTCGCAGGAGAGCCATACCCTGTGCACGGTAAAGAACATGTTGGACGGTCTTGTCGGAAGGCTACCATCTGTCTCCTAAGAGCTGTCCAGGGACCCCCCACCCGCCAGCCTTCTCCGAGACCTTGGGGTCCTTGTGACCTGACCATTATCGCCCACGGGTAAAACAATCCAATTCCACAGCACCTATCTAGTGGCAAAAATTTTGGAGTCCAGTACGAATCCACTTTGCAGACATTTCTGTGATTGCAGCGCAGATCTCAGTGTGTTCAATCGAAAGAACAAATATAGACAGAAAAACGGAAATAAAAATGAATAAATAAATCGGCTCTGTCTACATTCCTCAACAGAAGTGAAAAAAAAAAATTCAAAGTCCAGTGGCAGTTAGTTCTACTGCCATCATGAATTTGTCCATCAGGCAGTCAGCGAACATTCTGAATTGCCGGGCCCGTTGGCTAATGCTGCCGCTGCGCCTCAATTGCTCTCAGCACGCAGAAGCTCTCCTCTCGTTGACAACAGATGGAAGGCGGCGCAGTTAATTAGTCCGCATGCGGCGGCAGACACGAGCACGGAGGTTGCTTATATGCCATACATCAGATGGTTGACAGCGCCTCGGGACTCACACCATCCTCTCCTCCCCCTCCCTACCTATGAATTTCCCTTTCATCCCCCCCCCCCCTTCTTTCTCCTCACCTTCCTTCCAGCTGGCACCATTTGCCTCCAGGCTAGTCGTGGGGTTATTACCCCTCTCAAATCGTTTGACGCAAAAATCCTCCGTTGGAGTACTCGGGGGGAAACGATCAGCGTTTCATCGGCATTCTTCTGATTTCTCAGATGGTGGAGTCAATAGCTGTGATGGTGGAGGCAATAGATCTGATGGAGGAGCAATATCTGGTGGTGGAAGCAATAGATCTGGTGGTGGAGCAATAGATCCGATGGTGAAGTAATAGGTCTGATGGTGCAGTAATAGAGCTAATGGTGGAGCAATAGATCTGATGGCAGAGCAATATATCCGATGGCGGAGCAATAGATCTGATGGTGGAGGCTAGAGCTGGTGGTGGAGCAATAGATCCGATGGTGAATAATAGGTCTGATGGTGAAAGCAATACCTGTGATGGGGAGGAAATAGATCTGGTGGTGGAACAATAGATCCGATGGTGAAGTAATAGGTCTGATGGTGCAGTAATAGAGCTAATGGTGGAGCAATAGATCTGATGGCAGAGTAATATATCCGATGGCGGAGCAATAGATCTGATGGTGGAGGAAATAGATCTGATGGTGGAGGCTAGAGCTGGTGGTGGAGCAATAGATCCGATGGTGAATAATAGGTCTGATGGTGAAAGCAATACCTGTGATGGGGAGGAAATAGATCTGGTGGTGGAACAATAGATCCGATGGTGAAGTAATAGGTCTGATGGTGCAGTAATAGAGCTAATGGTGGAGCAATAGATCTGATGGCAGAGTAATATATCCGATGGCGGAGCAATAGATCTGATGGTGGAGGAAATAGATCTGATGGTGGAGGCTAGAGCTGGTGGTGGAGCAATAGATCCGATGATGAATAATAGGTCTGATGGTGAAAGCAATACCTGTGATGGGGAGGAAATAGATCTGGTGGTGGAGCAATAGATCCGATGGTGAAGTAATAGGTCTGATGGTGCAGTAATAGAGCTAATGGTGGAGCAATAGATCTGATGGCAGAGTAATATATCCGATGGCGGAGCAATAGATCTGATGGTGGAGGAAATAGATCTGATGGTGGAGGCTAGAGCTGGTGGTGGAGCAATAGATCCGATGATGAATAATAGGTCTGATGGTGAAAGCAATACCTGTGATGGGGAGGAAATAGATCTGGTGGTGGAGCAATAGATCAGATGGTAAAGTAATAGGTCTGATGGTGCAGTAATAGAGCTAATGGTGGAGCAATAGATCTGATGGCAGAGCAATACATCCGATGGCGGAGCAATAGATCTGATGGTGGAGGAAATAGATCTGATGGTGGAGGCTAGAGCTGGTGGTGGAGCAATAGATCCGATGGTGAATAATAGGTCTGATGGTGGAAGCAATACCTGTGATGGGGAGGAAATAGATCTGGTGGTGGAAGCAATAGATCTGGTGGTGGAGCAATAGATCCGATGGTGAAGTAATAGGTCTGATGGTTCAGTAATAGAGCTAATGGTGGAGCAATAGATTTGATGGTAGAGCAACAGATCTGGTGGTGGAGGCAATAGCTGTGATGGGGAGGAAATAGATCTGGTGATGAAAGCAATAGATACGGTGATAGAGGCAATAGATTTGATGGTAAATTATTAGATCTGATGGTAGAAGCAATAGACGCACCATCGGAAACATTTTGTACCTTTATAAATTAACGATCTAAATGATTCTGTGGCAAAGAGAATCAGGTTTGATCCAGGATAAGGCAATACTCTAGCATGTATCTGGAGAGACGTGGGTTCGAATCCCTCACGTCCCGTTTTCTCTACAAAACTATTTAGAAATGTTTCTTTCTCGTTTCTTGCTGTGGTCTCAACTGCCTCACAGATCTTCTCTATGTCCTAATACACTGAGCGGTTCTTGTCACATCTCTGTGGGAAGCAGATGCTTTATGCTTGTTGCAAAGACTCAGAGAAGGCTGGAAGCGGACCAACTGGACAGCTGTTAGGAGACAGATAGAAGCGGACCAACTGGACAGCTGTTAGGAGACAAATGGAAGCGGACCAACTGGACAGCTGCTAGGAGACAGAAGCGGACCAACTGGACAGCTGCTAGGAGACAGATGGAAGCCTTCCATCAGGACCATCCAGCGGTTTCTTTGGTGTGCACATGAGTAATGTTAAACGAATTGCTATAAGCTTTACCAACTTCCACACACGACTTCCCCCACATGAATTATTATAGACAGCTTTCATTATGCTATCGAACGTGTCAAGTATTCCTTACGATCTAACGATCAATCACAAATTATGTCGATCAACAGAATCAAAAACCTTTTAGAAATCTATAAATGTTAATGGTGTCCTGAGATATGGCGTTCCAAACGGCATCTAATTGGACAAGCTACAGTACCAGGTTCGCCGTTGGATGGAGCTGGCGAAGAATAACCCATAAGGTCCCACCCGTGCTCAATGGGCGACGAGTTCGAGGAGTATTGCAGCCATGGGAGAATGTCCACTCTTTGGAGGCTATCCATCATTGCAAGTGCAGTGTCTGTGGTGGCGTTGTCCTGCTGCAGAATCAGTCCAGGCATGGTGGTAAGGGTCGTGCCACAGAATTAACGATGTATCGACACAACGTTTCGCCGTTAGTGCGCCAGAAACATGGAGCAAAGGTGTCTGATGCCATATGTAAGGCCACCACATACCATTGTATCATGATGGGTTGGGTTGGGTTGTTTTACCTCTGAGCGGGACTTTTTTGCACACCATGGGCTAAATGGCCAGATCACATGGACCCCGAAGGCTCAGAGAAGGTTGGGGGAGGGGACCCACTGGAACAGCTGTTGGGAGACAGATGGTAGCCTCCCGTCAAGGCCATCCAGCGTGTTCTTTAACGTGCACAGGGTGTGGCTCTCCCGCACACGGGGCCACGGCTTAACGTCCCATCCGACGGACGGCGGCCTTTCCAAGCCCATCGGTGTCCCCTACTGACCGTGGGCAGGGCGGGGAATTTTGCGGAGATAAATCTCAACGCTGACCAAGCTGGGACTCGAACCTGGGAACTACAGATTACGAGCCTGGCGCGCTACCGACTGAGCCACCCCCGCTCCTATCATGATGGGGAGCCATATGGCAGTTAATGGAATAGGCTTTCTCAGTTAATTGAAGGTGGCATAACCAGTAATGTCGCTGTAACAGCAGATGCCAGACTGTAAAGTCGCTCAAAAAAGTATCCGAACACTATGGTTGATTACAGAATTCAGAAAAAATATCTGGCAACAATTTTTTTAGAAATTAGTGATGTGGCAACCTTCGTGTCACGTGACACGAAGGTTGCCAGATCACTAATTTCTAAAAAAATTGTTGCCAGATATTTTTTCTGAATTCTGTAATCAACCATAGTGTTCGGATACTTTTTTGAGCGACTGTACATCTCGCCCTAATTTCTACATCATGCAAATGTTGTCTAATGGTTTGTGTGGAGACCATCTACACCTAGCAGTCCATAAATCACTCTGCAGCACAGTCACTCTGGTGAAAGGGTCACGAATGGTCACGAAAGGGTCCTAAGTGCCAATCTTCAAACATTGTGGTGAGGCATGAGGGTCCCATACTTGTTCTTCGTGTCATTCAGTGTTCCATGATGTTGTATGAGATGCACTCTTGCACTGTGCTCACATTGCGCCCCATGAGTGTGGTAATCTCTCGAAGGCTCAATCCGAGCTCTCGCATATCGACGATTGACTCTCTCTCTCTCAGAAGGCGCCAATTCCCCAAAAGGGTCCCACCGGTGTCTCCAAGGCAAGTTCCGAACATTTTCGCAGCATACACTCCAACTTCACAATGTAGTTCCCAGGTTCGAGTCCCAGCTGGGTCAGCGTTGAGATTTATCTCCGCAAAATTCCCCGCCCTGCCCACGGTCAGTAGGGGACACCGATGGGCTTGTAAAGGCCGCCATCCGTCGGATGGGACGTTAAGCCGTGGTCCCGTGTGCGGGAGAGACATACCCTGTGCACGTTAAAGAACACGCTGGATGGCCTTGACGGGAGGCTACGATCTGTCTCCCAACAGCTGTTCCAGTGGGTCCCCTCCCCCAACCTTCTCTGAGCTTTCGGGGTCCATGTGACCTAGCCATTTAGCCCATGGTGTGCAAAAAAGTGTCGCTCAGTGGTAAAACAACAACTCCTCCGTCGGTTGTGCTATGATACGAGCTCGTCGGCACTGGGTATTTATCCACTGCTCGGCTGCATGTCACGTGTCCATTCCCTGCGGAACTTTGATCATTTGCATATTTCCGATGGTCGATTGCCTCCTACGATTTACATATCTCTACTTCCATTCCTTCTTTTTACACTTATTTAGCACTTATTCATCCCCAACACCCAACACCAGTCATATTCCCCACACCATCCCCAACACCAGCACTTATTCATCCCCAACACCAGTCACAATTTTTATTTTTTGTCCCTTTTCTGCTCTTTCTTTCTCTTTTCATTTCCCCCATTCTGATATTCCAAAATAAACCAGTGACATTGAACAAAAACACAAACATCGTCAAAACAACGTAGCTGTTGGGAGGGGGGGGGAATACGAAATCGAAACCAAAGGTCATGAAAAAGTAAGGAAAAGTAAAATGCTTCGTGAATGAAAAGTGTTATAAATACCTCGACGATACTTCGAGTTTGTCTGAGCATTTTGCCTCGGGATATCTTTTGAAAGAGCTATTTTGTTGTCACTTAGTGAAAACAAACATTGAGTGGTAATGTAACTTTTTTCACGAAAGCTTTTAACGAATGTATTCACGGTGGAATAGTTCTTGTACCTTTACGTTAGATTGGTTGGTTGGTTGTTTTAACTCTGAGCGGCACTTTTTTGCACACCATGGGCTAAATGGCCAGGTCACATGGACCCCGAAGGCTCAGAGAAGGTAGGGGGAGGGGACCCACTGGAACAGCTGTTGGGAGACAGATGGTAGCCTCCCGTCAAGGCCATCCAACGTGTTCTTTATCGTGCACAGGGTATGTCTCTCCCGCACACGCGGCCACGGCTTAACGTCCCATCCGACGGACGGCGGCCTTTCCAAGCCCATCGATGTCCCCTACTGACCGTGGGCAGGGCGGGAATTTTGCGGAGATAAATCTCAACGCTGACCCAGCTGGGACTCGAACCTTTACGTTAGAAGTGTGCTCTTTATTGAGATGAAAATATCTCCTTGATAATCAGGGCCAGAGATTTGGGGGGGAGGAAATCGATTGTTTCCTTGTTTTCCTCCTCCACCCCGAAAGTTTTCTTGCACCCGCAAGACTACAGTTTTGAGTTTCTTATAAGTTTTTTCGTTTACTTTATATTTCACAAACACGTGATTGAAACTTTGCACAAAACTGGAAATATTTATTCGAATAATGAGGGTCTAAACTTTTCGGCACGCAAGCTTGGTTCTTGAGATCATGACGATTCTAGTGCTCCAAATTTAAAAGATAATTTATGATAAAAATATTCAGAATGGTCTGGTGCTTTATAGGTAACACTATGAGTTGTATTGGGATGTTTTGGCTCTCAGCAACACTTTTTTTGCACACAATGGGCTAAATGGCCAGGTCACAAGGACCCCGATGGCTCAGAGAAGGTTGGGGAAAGGATATCCACTGTGCAGTTGTTAGGAGACCATGGCTCCCACAAGGGGGGGGGGGGGGGTGGCTGACAGGCCTCTAGCCTAGGGGCCCGTGATTAGGGGGGGCGGCGGCGTGGGAAATCTCGTCGTTGCATTGCTGAGAAGTCAGACTACATCGCTGAGAAATGTGAAGTTTGTGCTGATAGTTATGATGATGATACTATCCCAAATCATCACATCACCGCCGACAAGATGGTCCCTTTCTCTAAAAGTAGAGAGAGGCCAGGGTGGCTCAGTCGGTATCGCACCAGGCTCGTAATCTGGAGTTCCCAGGTTCGAATCCCAGCTGGGCCAACGTTGAGATTTCTCTCCTCAAAAGGTCCCGCCCTGTCCACGCTCAGTAGGGGACACCGATAGACTTGAAAAGGCCGCCGTCCGTTGTGAGAGAGCCATACCCTGTGCACGTTAATGAACACGCTAGATGGGCTTGACAGGAGGCTGCCATCTGCTTCCTATAACAGCTGTCCAGGAGGGTTCCTTTTCCTCAACCTTCTCTGAGTCCTAGGGATCCTTGCGACCTGGCCATTTAGCCCACTGTTTGCAAAAATTTACCACTCAGAGGTAAAACCAATCAACCTAAAATTAAAGCTTTTGGGGGTTGGGTTGTTTTACCTATGAGCGGCACTTTTTTGCACACCATGGGCTAAATGGCCAGGTCACATGAACCCCGAAGGCTCAGAGAAGGTTGGGGGAGGGGACCCATTGTTGGGAGACAGATGGTAGCCTCCTGTCAAGGCCATCCAGCGTGTTCTTTAACGTGCACAGGGTATGGCTCTCCCGCACACGGAGCCACGGCTTAACGTCCCATCCGACGGACGGCGGCCTTTCCAAGCCCATCGGTGTCCCCTACTGACCGTGGGCAGGGCGGGGAATTTTGCGGAGATAAATCTCAACGCTGACCCAGCTGGGACTCGAACCTGGGAACTACAGATTACGAGCCTGGCGCGCTACCGACTGAGCCACCCCGCCACGCTGTTGGGGAAGTTCCTTACTAACTAGTATGTCGGACATAGTAATAATGCATAATAATTGTACTTTAGTAGCGCTTTTTAAATTTATATATATGATTTCGTTTCTTTTAATCAAATATTTAATTCGATATTCGATTTTGTTTAAAAAAATTAAAATTTCAATTATTAATTATTATAATATATTTATGAATTATTACAATATGTATGAATTATTACAATATTTATGAATTATTACAATATTTATTTTATGATATTTATTTTTAATTTTTATAACATTATTATTATTATTATTATTATTATTATTATTATATATTTATATATAATAATTATATATATAAATATTATTATATATATATGTATATAAATATTATTATATTTATATATATATATATATAATATAATAATATAATATTTATATAATTATATTATAAATATTAATATATATTATTATTTTTATTATATTTACTATTAATAATTATAATAACAATTAATAAAGGGGGAAAAGTTTTCTACTTACTATATGTATATCGTGGTAAATGGATTATTTCATACGTGCGTCACCAAAATTAAAAAGATTGGGAAACATTGTTTTGGATGAACCAAGTCGAGAATACTTGTTAAAATTGATTCTGGACTCATCTGTGAAGAACCCATTTGCTCACTCCCCTGGACTCCAAAGATCATAATTTTTTGCACCCCCATTAACGAAATTTTGTTTTGAATTCGGTGAGTGGGATTCAAACCATTTGTTTCCTTGCATATAGACCTCGTTCGTGCAGCATCCGGTTCACAGTATGTTCTGAAACTGTCTCCTCTACTGCCGCTTACAGCTCGCGAGATATTTTTGTATCTAATATTTCCATATCATCTTGATGTTAAAGACAAATAGCTGTCATCCTGAACAGTGCCACGGACGATCTTGTCCTCATCTACTGCTAACCTCTCCTGTCACTTGAAATATTCTCCGTAGGGTTGAGAGGAGAGGGGCGGGGGCGGGGGTGGCTCAGTCGGTAGCGCGCTAGGCTCGTAATCTGCAGTTCCCAGGTTCAAGCCCCAGCTGGGTCAGCGTTGAGATTTATCTCCGCTAAACTCCCCGTCCTGCCCCACGGTCAGTAGGGAACACCAATGAGTTTGGAAAGGCCGCCGTCCGTCGGATGGGGAGTTAAGCCGTGGCCGTCACTATCACAGTTTCGTTTCTTGCTCATTTCCGTTGCATTTCCGGTCTTTTGTTTCATCTATATCGGAATCGATGGCCACGATAAATGGCATCGAATCTCGAGCACAATGTTGGCAAACAGAGCTTTAAATTACTTAACAGCACACAGACAGAGAGTTGATAACTATGTATAATGTAATAATTGGAAACGGGGGAAACTTGGCCGAGTCTCGTAATTTGCAGTTTGTATGTTTCAGTCCCAACTGTTTGCGAGTTGAGATCGATCTTCACTAGGGGGGGGGGATAATGCTATTCCCTCCCCCTTTCAGAATGATAATAATAATGGTTAAAAGAGGCAAAAAATTATGAAACTTACTGATATTTCATCGGTAGCATGCCAGGTTCGTAATCTGTAGTTTCCAGGTTCGAGTCCCAGCTGGGTCAGCGTTGAGATTTATTTCCGCAAAATTCCCCGCCCTACACACGGTCATTAGAGGACACCGATGGGCTTGGAAAGGCCGCCGTCCGTCGGATGGGACGTTAAGCCGTGGCTCCCTTGTGCGGGAGAGTCATACCCTGTGCATGTTAACGCTGGATGGCCTTGACAGGAGGCTACCATCTGTCTCCTAACAGCTGTTCCAGTGGGTACCCTCCCCAACCTCTGAGTCCTCGGGGTCCATGTGACCTGGCCATTTAGCCCATGGTGTGCAAAAAAGTGCCGCTCAGAGGTAAAACAACCCAACCTTGAGAGGAGACTTTGCAGTACATTTAAGGCCCTGTATAGGTCAATCTGGGATGATCTGCTTTCATCCTATTTATCACTCTCCACAGGGCACAATCATCCCATAAGTCGTCTTTGTGACATGGTAAAATCAAATTATAGCCAGGTTAACGCCACGCTTGCTAGAACGGAGTTAAGTGGCGACCTCAACCACGGTCTTTTTTTTTTACATCAACCCTAATTTCCATGTTGTTGTCGAGTCAATTCACGGTTCGTAAATTACCGCTCTTGATTCACGCATTTTCTTCTTCCGCATTGCAAAATTTACATGTACGCCATATTCCGTATCATTTTCTTACGGGTACGCCTTTCGAAATGAGGAATTTCTCTTTAGCTTTGAGCAACAGTTGATTTCGCAAGAAATTTTAAGGGAAATTGTTTTAATTATTGCTTTTTTTCGATAAGGAAATCTATACAACTTGTTTCTTTACTATTCGTTTTGGATTTGCAACACTTTTTATAAGGAATTTAACAGAATTTGTTTTTGGGTTGGGTTGTTTTACCTCTGAGCGGCACTTTTTTTGCCCACCATGGGTTTAATGGCCAGGTCACATGGACCCCGAAGGCTCAGAGAAGGTTGGGGGAGGGGACCCACTGGAACAGCTGTTGGGAGACAGATGGTAGCCTCCCGTCAAGGCCATCCAACGTATTCTTTAATGTTGGGTTGTTTTACCTCTGAGCGGCACTTTTTTGCACACCATGGGTTTAATGGCCAGGTCACATGGACCCCGAAGGCTCAGAGAAGGTTGGGGGAGGGGACCCACTGGAACAGCTGTTGGGAGACAGCCTCCCGTTAAGGCCATCCATCGTGTTCTTTAACGTGCACAGGGTATGGCTATCCCGCACACGGGGCCACGGCTTTTAACGTCCCATCCGACGGCGGCCGCCTTTCCAAGCCCATCGGTGTCCCCTACTGACCGTGGGCAGGGCGGGGAATTTTGCGGAGATAAACCTCAACGCTGACCCAGCTGGGACTCGAACCTGTGAACTACAGATTACGAGCCTCAAGCGCTACCGACTGAGCCACCCCCGCCCCGAATTTGTTTATATTGTTGATTTTAAATTTTGAACATTTCATAAGGAATTTAATAGGATTTGTTATTTCTTGTTTTTGTTTTTGTTTTTGGATTTGCGACGTTTCCTAAGATAATTAACAGAATTTGTTTCAATTATCGCTTTTTGTGCTTTCGACATTTTTAATAAGGAATATAATAAAACTTGCTTTAATTATTGATTTTTTGGGATTTTGACATTTTATAAAGAATTTAATGAAATTTGGTTTTATTACTGCTTTTTGGATTTTTGACTATTTTTTCTTTAAATAAGGAATTTAAAAGAACTTGTTTTTATTTATTTTTTTATTAATTTTCAACACTTTATAAAGAATTTAATAGAATTTTCTTTCTTTTTAATTTTTTTGAAATTTTTATATTTCATAAGAAATTTAACGGAATTTGTTTCAATTGCTTGATTTTTATATTTCGACATTTTTTTTATAAGGAATTCGATAGATCTTGTCTTCGATAAATAAATAGATTTTCGAATATTCGACACTTTTTTCGAAAACAAATGGAATTAATAAAATTTGATTTTTATTAGTGCTTTTTGGATTTTGGGCGTTTTTTTTATAAGGAATTTGATGGATTTGTTTCTATTAGTGAGCTTTGGTTTCTCGACAATTTTTAATAATGAATTAAATTTATTTTTTTTTCTACGTTTCATAAGAAATTCAATAGAATTTTTTTTTTTTTTTTGATTTTTGGATTTTCGCCATTTCGTAAGAAATTTAACAGAATTAATGTTAATTATTCCTTTTTGGATTTTTCGACATTTTTTAATGCAGATTTTAATGGAATGGGCTTATATTACTGCGTTTTGAGTTTTCGACATTTCATAAGGAACTTTATAGAATTTTCTTTAATTTCATTTTAGACATTTTATAAGAAATCTAACAAACTTGTTTTTATTAGTGATTTCCCCCCCCCCCACAATTCATAAGAAATTTAACAGAATTTATTTTTTTAATTACTGACTTTTGGGTTTAAGACTTTTTTTTAAATAAGGACATCAATGGAATTTGTTTTTATCATTGCTTTTATGATTCTCGATATTTTTTAAGAAATTTAACTTTTCGACATTTATTAATAAAGAATTTAATAGGAATTTTCTAAGAGCTGTCCAGCGGGTCACCTTCCCTAACCTTCTCTGAGCTCTTGGGGTCCTTGTGACCTGACTGTTTAACCCATTGTATACAAAAAGGGATGCTCAGAGATAAAACAACTCAACTTATCCTAATTAAATAATTCTTGAAACTGGAACTTACTGTTTAGGATATATGCATATGATAAAAAATAAATAAAAATAAATAAATACTCCCTCAAGCAGCTGCTTGTCACAGATGTCTGACAGGAGCCTGCCAGTTTATATGCCAAAGTAGAAGGTCTGTGAGGATGGCAGGACCTCAGCAGAAAACAACACATACATCCACGCCTTACCCGGGGCTCGAACCCAGGTCCCTTAGATCAGTAGCTAAGCGCGCTAACTACTCGGCCACGGGACGGCTAAAAATAACTACCCCCTCAAGCAGCTGCTTGCCACAGAGGTCTGAGAGGAGCCTGCCAGTTTAATACGCCATAGTAGAAGGTCTGTGAGGATGGCGGGACCTCAGCAGAAAAACAGCACACACATCCATGCCTTATCCAGGGCTCGAACCCAGGTCCCGTAGATCAGTAGCCAAGCGTGCTAACCACTCGGCCACGGGACGGCACCATATGATTAATCAATGGCAAAATCAGGGTCATTATAAAAGAATACCTATGAATCATGGGCGTCGGCAGAAAATTTTCCAGGGGGGGGGGGGAGGCGGAGCTTGGAGACAAATAATTACATCGATAAATTTTTATCTAATTTTTTAGGATTTTTTTTCACAAGTAGATTATAGAATACAGTATTGCATCAATACAAAAACACATGCATAACGTATATAAATTAATTACGTTTAAATTGTTGCGATTATAATTTGTGGAATTTTTTACCCGATCCCAGGGGGGGCAGGTGACTGTTTGCCCCGCTCTGCGGACGTCCATGCTATGAATCATTAAAAAAAATTAAATAACGAAAAAACGTATATAGAAAACGTCAAAAACTCTTATAGTTGTTTTTTGTGTTCAACAGGCTTCAACGTGGGCTCCACTGGCTGCCTGACAGCCAGCTTCCCGGCGCAGCATGTCTGGTGTAACACTTTCAACAACAACAAAAAATACCCCCTCAAGCAGCTGCTTGCCACAGAGGTCTGACAGGAGCCTGTCAGTTTATATGCCATAGTAGAAGGTCTGAGAGGATGGCAGGACCTCAGCAGGAAAACGACACATACATCCATGCCTTACCCGGAACTCGAACCCAGGTCCCTTAAATCAGTAGACAAGCGCTCTAACCACTCGGCCATGGGACGGCTGTCTTTCAACAACTGCAGTGAATTTTTTCTGCAAATTATGAAGTTCTTCAGAATATACTGGGTTTTTTAACACCCCCCAAAACAGTCCAATACTGTCAAATCAAGACATTTTGGGAAAGGGAGGGTGAATCAATCCACACTTAATACTTAACTCCACACAGTTGCAACAAAGAAACTTTGAGAGCTTTGAACCTCGAATACTTAGCAGCAACAAAGTCAGGCCAAAGAAGCTTGCGTAAAACTAACAAATTATCCAACGAACTATTTTCAGAAAAATTCTGAAACATACATTTATTTTTGTAATGGTTTGAAATAATACTTATTGTGTTAAGTTTTAATTAACTTCTGAAGTGAATTCTTATGATTATGATCTCGTTATTGAATATTCAAAACTTTATTATTCTTTAAGAACTGAACGGATATTGTTCAAAATCGAAATTTAGACAGTTTAATCGACGTACAGTCGCTCAAAAAGGTATCCGAACACTCTGGTTGATTGCAGAATTCAGGAAAAAATATCTGGCAACGATTTTTTTTAGAAATTAGTGATCTGGCAACCTTCGTGTCACGTGACACGAAGGTTGCCAGATCACTAATTTCTAAAAATATCGTTGCCAGATATTTTTCCTGAATTCTATAATCAACCATAGTGTTCGGATACTTTTTTAAGCGACTGCAGGTGGTCATATTATTTTGATACTAGATCGTGTGGGCTCACTCACGGAATATTGAGCGTGTGCAGTTACTGGAGCGTGTACAGTTGCTTTACACGCTCCAGATATTTTTTCTGAATTCTGTAATCACGTGACACGAGGGTTGCCAGATCACTAATTTCTAAACAAAAAATCGTTGCCAGATATTTTTTCTGAATTCTGTAATCAACCATAGTGTTCGGATATTTTTTTGAGTGACTGTATTTACTTTCAGTCATATGTTAATTTATTTAACCAGTTACGGATCCCCGATTTTTGATTCTCCATTCACGTAAGATGAGCTCGTTTCCATTTATCTTCCCATTGCCTGTACGTAGGGGCGGGGGTGGCTCAGTCGGTAGCGCACCAGACTCATAATCTGTAGTTCCTAGGTTCGAGTCCCAGCTGAGTCAGCGTTGAGATTTATTTCCGCAAAACTCCCCGCCTTGTCCACGGTCAGTAGGGGACACCGATGGGCTTGGAAAGGCCGCCGTCCGTCGGATGGGACGTTAAACCGTGGCTCCTTGTGCGGGAGAGCCATACCCTGTGCACGTTAATTTTGCACACCATGGGCTAAATGGCCAGGTCACAAGGACTCCGAAGGCTCAGAGAAGGTTGGGGGAGGGGACCCACTGGAACAGTTGTTGGGAGACGGTAGCCTCCCGTCAAGGCCATCGAGGGAGGCTACCATCTGTCTCCCAACAACTGTTCCAGTGGGTCCCCTCTCCCAACCTTCTCTGAGCCTTCGGGATCCTTGTGACCTGGCCATTTAGCCTATGGTGTGCAATAAAGTGCCGCTTAGAGGTAAAACAACCCAACTTGCCTGTACGTATAAATGTTTTGTTAAGAGTGGATTCACAGAGTCACTTTCTCCTATCAAAATGAATTTCAATTCCGTTCAAACCTTCACGACCCTAAATATTTATTTTGCATTTTTTCAGCCTCTAAACATCCAATACAAACCCCGTATTTTTTACTGAATGCTTAGAAGCAGATACTTCAGTGATCATCATTTTTTTTGAAAGCAACAAACAATACAAGCGATGAATTTTACCTCCAATACAGTTTCTGATTACGTTAACAACTGACTGCCTCTTCTTGTGATATAATTCCCCGCCCTGCCCACGGTCAGTAGGGAACACCGATGGACTTGGAAAGGTCGCCGTCCGTCGGATGGGACGTTAAGCTGTGGCTCCGTGTGCGGGAGAGCCATACCCTGTGCACGTTAAAGAACACGCTGGATGGCCTTGACGGGAGGCTAACAGCTGTTCCAGTGGGTCCCCTCCCCCAACCTTCTCTGAGCCTTCGGGGTCCATGTGACCTGGCCATTTTATTCAATTTACGTTAATTACGCAATATTACTTCATTACGTTTTTGCAAAAAAGTGCCGCTCAGAGGTAAAACAACCCAACCCAACCCTTGTGATAGGATTGATGCCCTGTGTCCGCCGGGGGCCCCCTTAAGAGGGACCCAGGGCAAGGCTCTGCATGCAAACGATCTCCTACTTCCCTCTCTCTAACCCACCATGTGCAGGTGCCACTGAAGATTAAGAAATTATCCGTAGACGTGTGATTTTTTTTTTTTTTTTGGTTCTTCCTTCCCTTCTTTTCTCCATCAGTAAAAGCAGCTGTCATATCATGAGTTTTTAACAGTTTTTGTTTTTTTTTTTAATCAGCTTTTTAGCCATTCAATTGTTAAAGCTTGATTCAGCTACGTTTGATTGGTGTAATGACCGTCGGATGAGATAGTGACTCGGGAATTTTTAAATTGTTCATTGTTTTATTTTTTTAGATTCCTGTAGGGTACATCTTGGCAAAATTATGCCTTTGTGGTCGTCTAATTGTCTGTATGAGTTATTTGAAACGGAAATTGGCTCAGTCGGTAGCACTCTAGACTAGTAATCCGCAATTCCCGAGGTTTGACTAGGGAAAACTGGAGAAATCTGACTGGGGAATCTGATTCCCCAGGTACAGGAATGTGCACAGTGCATGGGTTGGGTTGTTCTACCTCTGAGCGGCACTTTTTTGCACACCATGGGCTAAATGGCCAGGTCACATGGACCCCGTAGGCTCAGAGAAGGTTGGGGGAGGGTGACGGGAGGCTACAGATGGTAGCCTCCCGTCAAGGCCATCCAGCGTGTTCTTTAACGTGCACAGGGTGTGGTTCTCCAGCACATGGGGCCACGGCTTAACGTCCCATCCGACGGACGGCGGCCTTTCCAAGCCCATCGGTGTCCCCTACTGACCGTGGGCAGGGCGGGGGAATTTTGAGGAGATAAATCTCAACGCTGACCCAGCTGGGACTCGAACCTGGGAACTACAGATTACGAGCCTGGCGCGCTACCGACTGAGCCACCCCTGCCCCCACTTACTTAGATAATATATACATTATTTACGCCTGCAAGAGGGGAAGAAGTTATATCCCTCTGTCTTTGCGTATTCCACTGCATTAGCCTAGGGGATGGGGGTGGCTCTGTAGGTAGCGCGCCAAGCTCGTTATTTGCAGTTGTCAGGTTCAAGTCCAAGCTGAGCCAGCATTGAGATTTATCTCCATAAAACTCCCCGCCTACCCTTAGTCAATAGGGGCATCGATTGGCTTGGAAAGTCCACCGTCCGTCGGATGGGACGTTAAGCCATGATCCCTTGTGTGGGAGAGCCACACTATATTCACATTAAAGAACACCCTGGATGTCCTTGACGAGAGGCAATCATCTATCTTTCAATAGCTCTCCAATGTGTCCTCTTCCCCAAACCTTCTCTGAGACCTTGGGGTGCTTGTGACCTGGCCGTTTAGTCCATTGAGTGCAAAAAAGTGCCTACACAGGGTATGATTCTCCCGCACATTGAGCCACTGTCGCATCCGAAGGATAGCTACCTTTCCTAATCCGTCAGTGTGCCCTACTTACCGAGGATCGGAAGTTTTGCAAATATAAATCTCAACGATGGCCCACCTGGGACTCGAACCTGGGTTGGGTTGTTTTACCTCTGAGCGGCTCTTTTTTGCACACCATGGGCTAAATGGCCAGGTCACATGGACCCCGAAGGCTCAGAGAAGGTTGGGTGAGGGGACCCGCTGGAACAGCTGTTGGGAGACAGATGGTAGCCTCCCGTCAAGGCCATCCAGCGTGTTCTTTAACGTGCACAGGTTATGGCTCTCCCGCACACGGGGCCACGGCTTAACGTCCCATCCGACGGACGGCGGCCTTTCCTAGCCCATCGGTGTCCCCTACTGACCGTGGGCACGGCGGGGAAATTTTGCGGAGATAAATCTCAACGCTGACCCAGCTGGGACTCGAACCTGGGAACTACAGATTACGAGCCTGGCGCGCTATCATCTGACTCCCCCCCACTCACCTCTCCCCAGCCCACGTCCGTTCGTAATGCGGCTATTGTATATGATGATGATATTTCTCTACTTCACCAATCGATACAGAATCGTTGTTTTGGTTTATTGGTTTAAACTGCAATGAATCCATAAATAAAATAATCCACTTTTCCGTGTCTGGTTCATCATCTCACATTCATTTCATTCGCAATATTACTTCAATTACGTTTGGTTGAGGGCAGACTGCAACACCTGGAAGAGAAGCAAAAAAAAATACGTTAGTCAATTTTTTTTTTCAAATTCAAATTCAAATTTATTTTCAATAAGTATTATCTATAATTATAAATAAACAAATACCCTCTCAAGCAGCTGCTTGCCACAGAGGTCTGACAGGAGCCTGTCAGTTTATATGCCACAGTAGGAGATCTGAGAGGATGGCAGGACCTCAGCAGAAAAACGACACATACATCCATGCCTTAACCCGGGGCTCGAACCCAGGTCCCTTAGGTCAGATAGCCAAGCGCGCTAACTACTCGGCCATGGGACGCTATATATATTACATAAAAAATCCCACTAAGCCGAAGCTTATCAGCGGGAATGTACATATATGTTTTTACAGATATGATCTAGATTGCCTCAGTAGTACAAAAAATGAAGGAGAGAAAAAAAGGAATAAATGAGAAAGAAAACCGACAAAATGATGAAAGTTTCCAAATAAAAACATCACTTTTTCATCAACCACTGAAATAATTTTTCTTTAACATCACAATTTTTTTTTAAGTTAACTATTTCTCTAGGAAGCAAGTTAAATAGGTAGGGAATTTGATATTCTTTGGAATTTCGTCCGTAATTATTATAAAATTTTGGTTGTTTCAAAAAACCCATAGCCTTTTTTCTAGTAAACTTATTGTGGCAAATATTTTGCTTATAGGTATCATCAAAGAAGTTATTGATAACAGAAACAAACACATATAAACTTTCAATAGGTAAAATTTTGAACAAACTGAATATATCATCTTTCGTTGTAAGGGAATATTTAACTTCTGAATTACACAATCCTTTTAGCAGACTAAATTGTATTCTTTTAATTTTATTTAATTCTGTCTTATAGGCTGTCCCATAAACTGTTATTCCATACCTAATTATAGATTCAAAAAGTGCTTTATGTACTAAAATAGTTACCTGTGTATCAACAAACATGTTAAGTTTCCTAATTTTAAATGCTACAAATCGTAGTCTTGAACACATCCAATCAATATGTTTATTCCATTTCATTTTCGAATTCATTTTCAAGCCTAGGTAAATTATTTCGTTTACTTCTTCTATTTCAGGACAATTGCATGTACCAGGTGATAAACCATCCAGCCTAGTACAACTTATTCGATGCTTAGTAATTCTTCTATTAAGTGTAGGTTGTTGAGAACCAATACACATAAATTTAGTTTTTTTCTCGTTTACACTCAGTTTGTTAAGAGCAAACCATTTAACTGCTTTATTAAAATCATTTGGTAGATTGAAAATAGCGTATTCTAAATCAGAGTGGAAGTTGATTAGCACTGTATCATCAGCATACATATATAATTTACTATCGAAATTAATATTAGCCAAATCATTTATGTATATTTGAAATAGCATAGGGCCGAGAATAGATCCTTGTGGACTCCAAAATTGATCTGAAATTTATCGCTAAAATTATCATTTATTTTCATAACTATTTCTCTATGTAATAAGTATATTTTAAACCATTCAAAAATATTCCCTCTTATACCAAGTAAATATAATTTCTTTAGCAAGATATCAATGTCAACTGAATCAAATGCTTTATTTAAGTCCATAAATACCGCAACGCATTTCTTTCCTATATTTAAATTAATATTTATATTATTAATAAGATCTTCCAAAAGACTTTGTGTTCTCATATCTTTACGGAACCCAAATTGCTGACTTGACAGAAAATTAATTTTATTCAAAAAATTTTGCAAGCGATCTCCAACGTATTTTTCCATTATCTTATCAAAAATTGTTAATAGAGTGATTGGTCTATAATTATTAAAATTCTTTTTTGATCCACTTTTATATACCGGACGAATAATTCCAATTTTCATAGCTATTGGTATTTTCGAACCTTTGAAAAATTTAATAAAATAAATCGTAATATATATTTCATGAAATTTTATGTAATCTTTCATTTCTAATAATTTAAATGTAATGAGTCCAGAAGATTTGTGATCATCTAACATACCGTATATTTCCGCAGATAAGACGATAGTTGAATCATAAAAAAAGGCCCCCAAAATCCGGGTCGTCTTATAGGACAGATACAAAAAATATTAGATTGAAATTTATATAAATTGAAACCATTATTACTACAACTTATCGAAAAATCTATCATATTATTTAAATACACTATATGACATTGTAATAGTAAATAATACATTACATTGTAATAGTAAAACAATACTAAAACAAAATAAATATTAAAAGTTATGTTTATTGAGCTACTGAGGAAAAAACGGGCAAACCGTAATTATTTACTAGTACAGAGTAGGGTATGTCCACAAAATAGAATAGCCCATACGACGCTTTTGTGAATAGTCAAGGTCATTACCCGACTGCCCGAATCAGTGCGAATGTTTGCGAATAGGACATAATTCCGTATACGCTATACAGTATTATTATCCAGATGATGATCGCCGATCTACCCGAATGCCCGAATCAGTGCGAATGTTTGCGAATAGGACATAATTCCGTATACGCTATACAGTATTATTATCCAGATGATGATCGCCGATCTACCCGAATGCCCGAATCAGTGCGAATGTTTGCGAATAGGATATAATTCCGTATACGCTATACAGTATTATTATCCAGATGATGATCGCCGATCTACCCGAATGCCCGAATCAGTGCGAATGTTTGCGAATAGGACATAATTCCGTATACGCTATACAGTATTATTATCCAGATGATGATCGCCGATCTACCCGAATGCCCGAATCAGTGCGAATGTTTGCGAATAGGACATAATTCCGTATACGCTATACAGTATTATTATCCAGATGATGATCGCCGATCTACCCGAATGCCCGAATCAGTGCGAATGTTTGCGAATAGGACATAATTCCGTATACGCTATACAGTATTATTATCCAGATGATGATCGCCGATCTACCCGAATGCCCGAATCAGTGCGAATGTTTGCGAATAGGACATAATTCCGTATACGCTATACAGTATTATTATCCAGATGATGATCGCCGATCTACCCGAATGCCCGAATCAGTGCGAATGTTTGCGAATAGGACATAATTCCGTATACGCTATACAGTATTATTATCCAGATGATGATCGCCGATCTACCCGAATGCCCGAATCAGTGCGAATGTTTGCGAATAGGACATAATTCCGTATACGCTATACAGTATTATTATCCAGATGATGATCGCCGATCTACCCGAATGCCCGAATCAGTGCGAATGTTTGCGAATAGGACATAATTCCGTATACGCTATACAGTATTATTATCCAGATGATGATCGCCGATCGGAACTAAATTCATAGCCCATTGATAAGGGGTCGTCTTATAGAACAGATATATATGCTAAAACTATAAAACTTTGACGAAAATTTATACCTCGTCTTATATGAGGGTCGTCTTATCTGCGGAAATATACGGTATGTAGTGGTTTGTGATAATCTATCATATGTAAATGCGTAGAAACGGGCTACTATTGGTTAAAACTACTGACGTGACATTCAAAAGCCAAATAGACGAACTAATCAGAGCAAAGGAATCGGCGCCATGGTACACAAAAGTGAAACGGCCCACTCACAACTCGATAAACAAAATAATCCTTAGACATATTTTAAAATAGAATTAAATTTTATTTTAAAAATCCTTTATTTTAATCTGTTTGAATATCCGGAAGATATCAAATTCTTTCCCGTAGAAACAACACTTTTTCAAAAAAAAATTAATATAAATATATATATAACTATAAAATATTGGTTTGTACCGTAATTTAGACAGTCAAGTTTCTTTATTCAATAAAAGAATGCAATCTTGATATTAAAAGTAAAACTTTAAAGCTTCTGAAATATGCATTTAATCAGAAAATGTGTCTGAAGATAAATTAAAGATCATAATCAAATCTATTTAAATCTAGATTATTTTTTCGACAATATTCGCTCAGGATTTAAATAGTTATGGAAGCTGGAAAACAAAATAAATGATCTTGCTATATAAAAATCATTCATAACTGTTTAATATTGAAAATATCGTTATGTAAAGTCTAAAATGTATTTTTATTAAATGGTTTGAAACAACAATTATTAATTAAGTTTTAATTAATTTATGAGGTTTTTTTTAATTTCTGAGGTTTTTATGACGCATTACTGTTGTGTAATATTCAGTGGCGGCTCGCGTATAGACACTGTGCAACTGCAGCACCCCCAATTTCAACTTGATATTATCGATAACATTTAATATAGTGAATCCTTTTTTCTTTAATTCTTTCTTTATACTTGTACAATATATAATCCTTAAGTTTAATGTCAGTAGCCATCCCCCAGTTTATGAAAAAGATACAAAAATCTTTGTATGGAACTGTGAGCTTCACAATACTAGCGGCGAGGTGTTTGACTGTTGTGCGCATGCGCACATAGGAAGCTACACGCGAGGCTGCAAGGGAGAGAAAGCACTGTCGTTCCCGCAGTGCCGACCCTGGCGTGCTGGTTGAAGGTAGTTTTTTTTTACTCCGCGTGTGTTGTGCTTAAAAACCGTGTACCATATTCTTGAATGTGATAAAGTGTAGAATTAGATTATTATCCTGCTTCCAGCTATTCTATTTGATTCATTTTTTTTTTTCGTTTTTTTTTTCCTTTTACACAATTTTAAAACAAAGTCAAAAAATTTTCTGGAGCAGCACCCCCACTAATTTTAGCTTCGAGCCGCACTGGAAATATTCCAACTTTCATAACCCTTCAAATGCTGAACTAATATTGCCGAAAATCGAGACTTAGATTTAATCATGATCTTCAATTAATCTTCAGTCACATTTCCCCATTAAATGTATTAATTTTTTAGAAGTTATAACGCTTCAAAGTTACATTCCCATTGACATAACATGGAAATTCTCTAATATTTTGGTAGGGCAGTGTAGAATCTTGATCCATTCAGTAGGGAGTTGTCTTCCTTCTCTTCACTAGTTGAGCGATGATGTTCTGTTTGGTCCTTCACATACTTAATCGTGAAAGAACCTTTCTTCAACAATCCATCCATCATTTAATCAACATTCACAAATTCAAGATCCTCCCAGCTCAAAATGCATCTGATGTCGCAGCATGCAATTAAACAAAATCTCACAAAACTGACGCGAGTACTTATCCACACCCGTTTCCAACTAAAGCTAAATAAATCGTATACTGCATTTAGTCCCCCTAACAGAGGAGCAATCTTGACATCTAATTAGCATCTTGACATCCACATTCACTCATCTCTTCTTCGCAAACAGGTTAAAAAAAAAAGCACCGAACGATCCTTCAAACTGAAATCATTTTTCAACATTCTTAATACATCTTTGATTACGAAATTAAGATGTCCTTTCATCCTTTTCGAAAAACAACTCTCCTCGGAATGTATGAGCGAGTTGGTACGTGATCTACGTGATTACGAAGACAAGATACGACACCGTAGTGAAGTCGCATTCCTGGCCACATACCTGACACATGATTCACAGTCAGTCTATTCCAGTTGTGCGCTTCAACTTCTCAAACCGCCGACTCTTCCTATTTGTGTCTGCGGCTGTTACCTTCGTAGCCTCCACCACCACGCGCACACCCATAACATGCCCAGGTTTATCTGCATTCAGTAAACTGTTGCATGACTCTTTTTTCTTTCTCCGTTTGCTTATTCATTCGTAACGAATGAAAGAAAGATGCTCTGCTTTCTCCTCTTTATTACAAACGAATGGATCTCTTGGTCAGGGTTTCTAATCTCATTCTTTTTTTTTCTTTTCTTAATGACGTAATTTATTAATGAGGGGTTGGGTGGGTTGTTTTACCTCTGAGCGACACTTTTTTGCACACCATGTGCTAAATGGCCAGGTCACATGGACCCCGAAGGGTCAGAGAAAGTTGGGGGAGGGAACATACTGGAACAGCTGTTGGGAGACAGATGGTAGCCTCCCATTAAGGCCATCCAGTGTTCTTTAGCGTGCACAGGGTATGGCTCTCCCGCACACGGTCTTGATCAGGGTTTCTAATCTCATTTTTTTTTTCTTTTCTTAATGACTTAATTTATTAATGAGGGGTTGGGTGGGTTGTTTTACCTCTGAGCGACACTTTTTTGCACACCATGTGCTAAATGGCCAGGTCACATGGACCCCGAAGGGTCAGAGAAAGTTGGGGGAGGGAACATACTGGAACAGCTGTTAGGAGACAGATGGTAGCCTCCCATTAAGGCCATCCAGTGTTCTTTAGCGTGCACAGGGTATGGCTCTCCCGCACACGGTCTTGATCAGGGTTTCTAATCTCATTTTTTTTTCTTTTCTTAATGACTTAATTTATTAATGAGGGGTTAGGTGGGTTGTTTTACCTCTGAGCGACACTTTTTTGCACAACATGTGCTAAATGGCCAGGTCACATGGACCCCGAAGGGTCAGAGAAGGTTGGGGGAGGGAACCCATTGGAACAGCTGTTGGGAGACAGATGGTAGCCTCCCGTTAAGGCCATCCAGTGTTCTTTAGCGTGCACAGGGTATGGCTCTCCCGCACACGGAGCCACGGCTTAATGTCCCATCCGACGGATGGCGGACTTTCCAAGCCCATCGGTGTCCCCTACTGACCGTGGGCAGGGCGTAGAGTTTTGCGGAGATAGCTCTCAACGCTGACCCAGCTCGGACTCGAACCTGAGATCTGAAGATTACGAGCCTGGCGCGCTACTGACTGAGCCACCCCCGGCCCATTAATGAGGGGTGGAGGTTGACTCAGGCAATAGCGTACCAGTCTCGTAACCTGCAATTTACATATTCCTACCTGAATTTACATTTCCTACCTGAACCAGCATACAATTTACATTTCCTACCTGAACCAGCATTGAGATTTATTTTTCGCTAAACCCCCAACTTGCCCTCGGCAATCGAGAGGACACCGATGGGTTTGCAAAAGCCACTGTCCATCAGATGGGACATTAAGTCATGATCCTGTGTGCAGGAGAGTCGTAACTATAGCACGTTAAAGACAACGTTGGATGGTCTTGACGTAGGCTTCCATCTGTCTCCTAATAGCTATTCAGTGGGTCCTCCCTTCTCTAAACATTCTTTGAGCCTCAGTGGTCTTTGTGACTTGGTCACTTAACTCAGTGTGTGCAAAAAGAGTGCCGTTGAGAGCCTGTGAAGACCCATATCCTGAGTACGTTAAAGACCCCACCAAATGGCCATGACGTCAGGCTTCCATCTGTCTCCTAACAGCTGTACAATGAACCCCATTCTCTGAAACCTTAGGGGTCTTTGTGACCTGGTCATTTAACACAATGTATGCAAAAAGAGTGCCGTTCAGAGCCTGTGAAGACCCATATCCTGAGTACGTTAAAGACCCCGCCAAATGGCCATGACGTCAGGCTTCCATCTGTCTCCTAACAGCTGTACAATGAACCCCATTCTCTGAAACCTCAGGGGTCTTTGTAACCTGGCTTCCATCTGTCTCCTAGTAGCTGCACAATGAACCCCATTCTCTGAAACCTTAGGGGTTCTTGAGACTTGTCCATTTAGTCCATTGTTTGCAAAATAAGTGCATCTCAGAGGTGAAACAACCTCAAATGCTGTACGCGGGCTCAACCTCCCATCTAATGGACGGCAGCAATCCCAAGACAGTGTCCCCTTGCTCACTGAAACAGAGGGGATGTCAGTGGAGGAAATATCAAAGCAGTCGTAATTAGGAGTCGAACCCGGGAACATTAGGTTAGGAGTCGGATGCACTCCATAGTTTTAGACAATTCCATCGCTCACATCTCCCAATCTTTGCGGGTATAAATCTCCGTAAAATTCCCCGTTCAGCTCTCGGTCAGTAGGAGACACCGATGGGCTTGGAAAGGCCGCCGTCCATCGGATGGGACATTAAGCCGGGCTCCGTGTGTGGGAAAGCCATACCCTGTGCACGTTAAAGAACACGCTGGATGGCCTTGACGGGAGGCTGCCATCTGTCTCCCAACAGCTATTCCAATGGGTCTCCTTTCTCAATCATCTTTGAGCCTTCGGGGTCCTTGTGACCTGGCCATTTAGCCCATGGTGTACCAAAAAGTGCCATTCAGAGATAAAACAACACATCTCCCATCAAGTGAGGACTATGTGACCAAGACCCGTGCATTGAAATGGCCTCGTGCCTGTGATTTTTTGAGTGATCGAGTTTGTTTCGCCAAAAAGAAATTAATACGCTAACAAAAACAAAAATACTGAGTAATCATAGAATTATTCATGAGGCAAATGATTTTTAAAAAAACAAAAGACTGACACATAATTTTAAAATTAGCTTCTCTCTTATGTTTGCGAATGCTCACGGAAGTTTCTATGATCCGGGTTTCAAGGATTGCCTCTGAATAAACCGAGCTTGCTGGTGAGACAGTCATCGCTTCCAAGGCAATCCTTATTCAAGCTTGAAATACTGAAAGAAAAAGAAAACAGGAATTGGGAACAGACTTTAGAAGTTTTTCTTAAATGTTGACAGCATATGAGAAATCGAATTTAAAGGAGGTAAGTTGAGCTCTTAAGTTGTCAAATGAAATTAGGTAGAAAATTTTATTTATTTATTTTCTTATTAAGAGTGTTTTAAAATAATAAGATTTGTTTATCCATGAAGAAAAAAAAATGAAAAAAATTTCCTCGAGGCCTTATTATACCGTCGGAGAAATCACTAGAAAATATTATGTGAGGTGTGATTACACCCTCGGAGAAATCACTAGAAAATATTATGTGAGGTGTGATTATACCCTCGGAGAAATCACTAGAAAATATTATGTGAGGTGTTATTATACCCTCGGAGAAATCACTAGAAAATATTATGTGAGGTCTGATTATACCCTCGGAGAAATCACTAGAAAATATTATGTGAGGTCTGATTATACCCTCGGAGAAATCACTAGAAAATGTTATGTGAGGTCTGATTATACCCTCGGAGAAATCACTAGAAAATGTATGTGAGGTCTGATTATACCCTCGGAGAAATCACTAGAATATATTATGTGAGGTCTGATTATACCCTCGGAGAAATCACTAGAAAATGTTATGTAAGGTCTGATTATACCCTCGGAGAAATCAGTAGAAAATGTTATGTGAGGTCTGATTATACCCTCGGAGAAATCACTAGAAAATATTATGTGAGGTCTGATTATGCCCTCGGAGAAATCACTAGAAAATGTTATGTGAGGTCTGATTATACCCTCGGAGAAATCACTAGAAAATGTTATGTGAGGTCTGATTATACCCTCGGAGAAATCACTAGAAAATGTTATGTGAGGTCTGATTATACCCTCGGAGAAATCACTAGAAAATGTTATGTGAGGTCTGATTATACCCTCGGAGAAATCACTAGAAAATGTATGTGAGGTCTGATTATACCCTCGGAGAAATCACTAGAATATATTATGTGAGGTCTGATTATACCCTCGGAGAAATCACTAGAAAATGTTATGTAAGGTCTGATTATACCCTCGGAGAAATCACTAGAAAATGTTATGTGAGGTCTGATTATACCCTCGGAGAAATCACTAGAAAATATTATGTGAGGTCTGATTATGCCCTCGGAGAAATCACTAGAAAATGTTATGTGAGGTCTGATTATACCCTCGGAGAAATCACTAGAAAATGTTATGTGAGGTCTGATTATACCCTCGGAGAAATTACTAGAAAATATTATGTGAGGTATGATTATACCCTCGGAGAAATCACTAGAAAATATTATGTGAGGTCTGATTATACCCTCGGAGAAATCACTAGAAAATATCATGTGAGGTCTGATTATACCCTCGGAGAAATCACTAGAAAATGTTATGTGATGTCTGATTATACCCTCGGAGAAATCACTAGAAAATGTTATGTGAGGTCTGATTATACCCTCGGAGAAATCACTAGAAAATATTATGTGAGGTCTGATTATACCCTCGGAGAAATCACTAGAAAATATTATGTGAGGTCTGATTATACCCTCGGAGAAATCACTAGAAAATATTGTGAGGTCTGATTATACCCTCGGAGAAATCACTAGAATATATTATGTGAGGTCTGATTATACCCTCGGAGAAATCACTAGAAAATGTATTGTGAGGTCTGATTATACCCTCGGAGAAATCACTAGAAAATGTTATGTGAGGTCTGATTATACCCTCAGAGAAATCACTAGAAAATGTTATGTGAGGTCTGATTATACCCTCGGAGAAATCACTAGAATATATTATGTGAGGTCTGATTATACCCTCGGAGAAATCACTAGAAAATGTATTGTGAGGTCTGATTATATCCTCGGAGAAATCACTAGAAAATGTTATGTGAGGTCTGATTATACCCTCAGAGAAATCACTAGAAAATGTTATGTGAGGTCTGATTATACCCTCGGAGAAATCACTAGAATATATTATGTGAGGTCTGATTATACCCTCGGAGAAATCACTAGAAAATGTTATGTGAGGTCTGATTATACCCTCGGAGAAATCACTAGAAAATGTTATGTGAGGTCTGATTATACCCTCGGAGAAATCACTAGAAAATGTTATGTGAGGTCTGATTATACCCTCGGAGAAATCACTAGAAAATGTATTGTGAGGTCTGATTATACCCTCGGAGAAATCACTAGAAAATGTTATGTGAGGTCTGATTATACCCTCAGAGAAATCACTAGAAAATGTTATGTGAGGTCTGATTATACCCTCGGAGAAATCACTAGAAAATATTATGTGAGGTCTGATTATACCCTCGGAGAAATCACTAGAAAATATTATGTGAGGTCTGATTATACCCTCGGAGAAATCACTAGAAAATATTGTGAGGTCTGATTATACCCTCGGAGAAATCACTAGAATATATTATGTGAGGTCTGATTATACCCTCGGAGAAATCACTAGAAAATGTATTGTGAGGTCTGATTATACCCTCGGAGAAATCACTAGAAAATGTTATGTGAGGTCTGATTATACCCTCAGAGAAATCACTAGAAAATGTTATGTGAGGTCTGATTATACCCTCAGAGAAATCACTAGAAAATATTATGTGAGGTCTGATTATACCCTCGGAGAAATCACTAGAAAATGTTATGTGAGGTCTGATTATACCCTCGGAGAAATCACTAGAAAATGTTATGTGAGGTCTGATTATACCCTCGGAGAAATCACTAGAAAATGTTATGTGAGGTCTGATTATACCCTCGGAGAAATCACTAGAATATATTATGTGAGGTCTGATTATACCCTCGGAGAAATCACTAGAAAATGTATTGTGAGGTCTGATTATACCCTCGAAGAAATCACTAGAAAATGTTATGTGAGGTCTGATTATACCCTCAGAGAAATCACTAGAAAATGTTATGTGAGGTCTGATTATACCCTCGGAGAAATCACTAGAATATATTATGTGAGGTCTGATTATACCCTCGGAGAAATCACTAGAAAATGTATTGTGAGGTCTGATTATACCCTCGGAGAAATCACTAGAAAATGTTATGTGAGGTCTGATTATACCCTCAGAGAAATCACTAGAAAATGTTATGTGAGGTCTGATTATACCCTCGGAGAAATCACTAGAATATATTATGTGAGGTCTGATTATACCCTCGGAGAAATCACTAGAAAATGTTATGTCAGGTCTGATTATACCCTCGGAGAAATCACTAGAAAATGTTATGTGAGGTCTGATTATACCCTCGGAGAAATCACTAGAAAATATTATGTGAGGTCTGATTATACCCTCGGAGAAATCACTAGAAAATATTATGTGAGGTCTGATTATACCCTCGGAAAAAACACTAGAAAATATTATGTGAGGTCTGATTATACCCTCGGAGAAATCACTAGAAAATGTTATGTGAGGTCTGATTATACCCTCGGAGAAATCACTAGAAAATGTTATGTGAGGTCTGATTATACCCTCGGAGAAATCACTAGAAAATGTTATGTGAGGTCTGATTATACCCTCGGAGAAATCACTAGAAAATGTTATGTGAGGTCTGATTATACCCTCGGAGAAATCACTAGAAAATATTATGTGAGGTCTGATTATACCCTCGGAGAAATCACTAGAAAATATTATGTGAGGTCTGATTATACCCTCGGAGAAATCACTAGAAAATATTATGTGAGGTCTGATTATACCCTCGGAAAAAACACTAGAAAATATTATGTGAGGTCTGATTATACCCTCGGAGAAATCACTAGAAAATATTATGTGAGGTCTGATTATACCCTCGGAGAAATCACTAGAAAATATTATGTGAGGTCTGATTATACCCTCGGAGAAATCACTAGAAAATGTTATGTGAGGTCTGATTATACCCTCGGAGAAATCACTAGAAAATATTATGTGAGGTCTGATTATACCCTCGGAAAAAACACTAGAAAATATTATGTGAGGTCTGATTATACCCTCGGAGAAATCACTAGAAAATGTTATGTGAGGTCTGATTATACCCTCGGAGAAATCACTAGAAAATATTATGTGAGGTCTGATTATACCCTCGGAGAAATCACTAGAAAATGTTATGTGAGGTCTGATTATACCCTCGGAGAAATCACTAGAATATATTATGTGAGGTCTGATTATACCCTCGGAGAAATCGCTAGAAAATGTATTGTGAGGTCTGATTATACCCTCGGAGAAATCACTAGAAAATGTTATGTGAGGTCTGATTATACCCTCAGAGAAATCACTAGAAAATGTTATGTGAGGTCTGATTATACCCTCGGAGAAATCACTAGAATATATTATGTGAGGTCTGATTATACCCTCTCAGAAATCACTAGAAAATGTTATGTGAGGTCTGATTATACCCTCGGAGAAATCACTAGAAAATGTTATGTGAGGTCTGATTATACCCTCGGAGAAATCACTAGAAAATATTATGTGAAGTCTGATTATACCCTCGGAGAAATCACTAGAAAATGTTATGTGAGGTCTGATTATACCCTCGGAGAAATCACTAGAATATATTATGTGAGGTCTGATTATACCCTCGGAGAAATCACTAGAAAATATTATGTGAGGTCTGATTATACCCTCGGAAAAAACACTAGAAAATATTATGTGAGGTCTGATTATACCCTCGGAGAAATCACTAGAAAATGTTATGTGAGGTCTGATTATACCCTCGGAGAAATCACTAGAAAATGTTATGTGAGGTCTGATTATACCCTCGGAGAAATCACTAGAAAATGTTATGTGAGGTCTGATTATACCCTCGGAGAAATCACTAGAAAATGTTATGTGAGGTCTGATTATACCCTCGGAGAAATCACTAGAAAATATTATGTGAGGTCTGATTATACCCTCGGAGAAATCACTAGAAAATATTATGTGAGGTCTGATTATACCCTCGGAAAAATCACTAGAAAATATTATGTGAGGTCTGATTATACCCTCGGAAAAAACACTAGAAAATATTATGTGAGGTCTGATTATACCCTCGGAGAAATCACTAGAAAATGTTATGTGAGGTCTGATTATACCCTCGGAGAAATCACTAGAAAATATTATGTGAGGTCTGATTATACCCTCGGAGAAATCACTAGAAAATATTATGTGAGGTCTGATTATACCCTCGGAGAAATCACTAGAAAATATTATGTGAGGTCTGATTATATCCTTGGAAAAATCACTAAAAAATCTTGCATGATCCTCATTATACCCTCGGAAAAAATCACTAGAAAACATTTCATCAGGTCATCATCTATTTGGAACGAAAAATATTAGAAAGGCTACTAAAACTTAAAGTTTATAGGTAAACAACATTTTAAATGCAAAAAGCCACTCAAAATATGTTGAAGATAATCAAAAGCTGTATGATGCATATTTATAATCATTAAAAACTGATTAAAAGTTTGAAATTATAATGCAAAAATGTATTTTATATTTCTATAATTTTTTCTCCAATTTCAAGAAATATTTCAAAAATTAAATGAATCTGAGCTCCAGCAGGAAGAATTTGCTCTATTTTGAGCCCTAGCCTACACGGGCTCGGGCGAACTCGGTCTCAGACCGGTAAAGCCCGAACTCTTCTTCAGTATTTTCAAAAAACTATTGGAGTAGTTTACTCAGCTTTGAATTAAGCGACGGGGGTAGCTCAGTCAGTAGCGCGCCAGGCTCGTAATCTGCAGTTCCTAGGTTCGAGTTCCAGCTGGGTCAGCGTTGAGATTTATCTCCGCAAAATTCCCCGCCCTACCCACGGTCAGTAGGGGACACCGATGGGCTTGGAAAAGCCTCCGTCCGTCAGATGGGACTTTAAGCCGTGGCCCCGTGTGCGGGAGAGCCATACCATGAGTTCGGTCAATAACACACTGGATGGCATTGACGGGAGGCTACCATCTGTCTCCCAACAGCTGTTCCTTCGGGGTGCTTGCGACCTGGCCATTTAGCCCATGGTGTGCAAAAAAGTGCCGCTCAGAGGTAAAACAACCCAACCCAACCACGACCCATCCGACGGACGGCAACTTTTCGACCAAAATGCACTTTATATTTTTGCAATTTGCTCGCTTTATATTTTTTCAAATTGTTAAAAAGAGTCCAGAAATGTCCTCTTTTTAACCACGTTGAGTTGGGTTGTTTTACCTCTGAGCGGCAATTTTTTGCACACCATGGGCTAAATGGCCAGGTCATATGGACCCCGAAGGCTCAGAGAAGGTTGAGGGAGGGGACCCACTGGAACAGCTGTTGGGAGACAGATGGTAGCCTCCCGTCAAGGCCATCCAGCGTGTTCTTTAACGTGCACAGGGTATGGCTGTCCCACACACGGGGCCACGGCTTAACGTCCCATCCGACGGACGGCGACCTTTCCAAGCCCATCGGTGTCCCCTACTGACCGTGGGCAGGGCGGGGAATTTTGCGGAGATAAATCTCAACGCTGACCCAGCTGGGACTCGAACTTGGGAACTACAGATTACGAGCCTGGCGCGCTACCGACTGAGCCACCCCAGCCCCAACCACGTTGAGAGTGAGGGTTAGTTGATTATGAACCTGACCATGTCCTGCGCACATCGAACTGTGGTTAGATCTCCCCTGTGCATGCTAAGCAATACACCTGATGGATTGGACTGCGTCTCACATTAGCTCTACTATTAGCCGTTCGTTGGATCCCTTACTGAACCCATGGGGTCCTTATTAAGCTGGCCAGTTTGCCATTGTTCGCTAATAAAAAGTGCCACTCAGAGATAAAAACCAATTCAAACGTCTCTGATATACACTGGTTTCCATAAATTAAGGAAAATCCCTATGCTAAGTCAATGGGAAGCTAACGTCAAAGCTCTATAACACCTGAAATAAGTTTTTTGTTTTGAAAAAAGGTTATTGCAAATAAAGATCTCAATCAAATAAGATTCCAGCTGTTCCAGTGGGTCCCCTCCCTCAACCTTCTCTGAGCCTTCGGGGTCCATGTGACCTGGCCATTTAGCCCATGGTGTGCAAAAAAGTGCCGCTCAGAGGTAAAACAATCCAACCCAACTTAAGAAACTTATACAAAACTGAAGAATAGTGAAAGAATTATTTACACAAAGTTCTAAAATACAAACTTATTTTATAAAAAAAACTTTAATACAATTCTTATTACTAAGTTTTAATTACCTTCTCAAGTCAATTTTTGTGACTTTTCTACCACAACTGCTTGTCACATTTTTCTGATACTAAACTATCCGACAAGTGCAGTGGGCATTAAATGTCATTGCCTTATTATAGTTCTCACCACCTTATTTTGCATATTTGAAAAAATAGTGGAAACGTGCACTTGGTACGTGATTTCTCCGTTGTCACTTGGTGCCATCTTATGACGCACTACTTTTCAAATAATTGTGAACTTAAGTATAAAAAAATGAGTCCTTCTAAAAATAATCATCGAGATCTTCAAGACGTTCCTTCATCTAAAAAAAGAGACATTAGTCATTCAAGCACACTGTAAATAAAAGCTGTCACGCATGCGCAGTGCTTGTGTTACTTTCGTGTCCGATGTAGCGTTCGTCACGAGAGGTCAGCAGAGCGCAAGGATACGGATATTTTAGGTCGCGTCGGTGCAGTGGACACATGAGTAATGACCGTTACCGATACGGTTATAGATGCGCGCACACTTGCACGCACGCTCCCCCCCCCCTTCTGCGATGGACACGACCATTTTCAATTTCGGCAGCGTTATTGTTTATTGCAGTTATTAATTAGTGTTGTAATTGTCAGCAGTGGAGAAGAAGTTACGGCCACGGGAAATTAAATGTTAACGGATGATTTAATGTGTCACTGTGACAAAACAGAAGAAGTGTTATGCTTGAGGTTTGAAGTTGGGCTGTTAAATCTTTGAGTTGTGATTTGTGTGCCCACAATGGATGGAGGGTGAGTCACGCGAACCCCGAAATCCACAGGATCCACCCGTGACAGTGTCGAGATTTATCTCCCTTAAATGGGGCGGAGGTGGCTCAGTTGGTAGATCGTCAGGCTCGTAATATGCAATTCCCAGGTTCGAGTCCCAGCTGGGTCAGCGTTGAGATTTATCTCTGCAAAATTCCCCGCCCTGCCCACGGTCAGTAGGGGACATCGATTGGCTTGGAAAGGCCGCCGTCCGTCGGATGGGACGTTAAGCCGTGGCTCCGTGTGCGGGAGAGAGCCATACCCTGTGCACGTTAACCCTTTCAGGACCATAAGGTTTCTAAGAGTAAATATTAGTATGTAACTGTTTATTTTAGTTTGTTTAGACGTAAAATGAATAAAAATCATAAGAAAAATACATAACAATGTGTAGTTTTTTTGGAATTTTATGGGAAATATTTTTCCCAATGGACTATAAAGGTAACACAAATTATAGTTAGGCTTGTTATGCAATGTATTTTATTTATTGGTTTATTAGAATAAAATGTTAACTAAAATAATACAAAATTATGAAATAAAATTACTATACAAAATGATGTGCTAATTATGATATTCTGCGAAGCAATTTCTTTTGGTAGTGAGGCAAAGATGGACATTGCACATAGTACATATATTATGCGTCCTGACAGTTCTGTTTTTGTTTTCTAAACGTTCCCGTTTACGTAATTGCGTTCGGCATACGTTCTATTTTGACATTCTGTATAAAAAATGCAGATAAGGTTATAATTAAATACGACAATCACCAATTTTAAAATGGGAAAAATGTTTCCCTTAGTCGTGAAAGGGTTAAAGAACACAGAATGGCCTTGACGGGAGGCTACCATTTGTCTCCCAGCAGCTGTTTCAGTGGGTCCCCTCCCCCAAACTTTTCTGAGCCTTCGGGGTTCTTGTGACCTGGCCATTTAGCTCATGGTGTGCAAAAAAAGTGCCGTTCCGAGGAAAACAACCCAACCCAAGATTTAATATTGTAGAAAGCTGCTGGGAGAGAGATGGAAGCCTCTGATTAAAGCCATGCAGCGTGTTGTTCTTTAATATGAAGAGGATGTGACTCTCACATACACGGAACGTGGCTTAACTTCATATCCGAAAGACGGCGGTCAGTTATCACCGAAGGTAGGATAAGGGATTATAGGAGAAAAATCTCAACTTTTGCACAGTTGAAACTAGAACCTGGGAACCGCAGATTACGGTCCAAGTCTCATTAGCTTTGGCATCAGCTCCCGGCTGAGCCAAAACTCTTGCTCCACCTCCTCAAAAAAAAAATTCCAACGACCTAACTTTTGATTATTTTTTTTCTCTAAGCAACTCATAATATTCTTGGAATGTTTCTTTAGCAAATTATTCCAGATCTTCGAGCAAACACGTTTAAAGACGAGTGGCTGAATGGTTTACAGGTGCGCTGATGGCAACGCGTTATCCTCATCCGCAAAACTTGATCGGCATCAGCGCAAATTGTTTACTAAAGAAGAACCGTCTAGTTTTGCAAATGCTTGAGGTCCGAAGTACAGTCGCTCAAAAAAGTATCCGAACACTATAGCTGATTACAGAATTCAGAAAATATATCTGGCAAGGATTTTTTTTAGAAATTAGTGATCTGGCAACCTTCGTGTTACGTGACACGAAGGTTGCCAGATCACTAATTTCTAAAAAAATCCTTGCCAGATATATTTACTGAATTCTGTAATCAGCCATAGTGTTCGGATACTTTTTTGAGCTACTGTACGTTTGCGAGTAAAAATTAAAATCAGGTTAATGATTTATTAATGACTAAAAAAATGTGGTGTGATAAAAAAAAAGTCTGCATTTCAGAAAAAATATGCCTTGCTAAATACAATGGTTTCCATAAATTAAAGAAAATCCTTATGTTAAGTCAATGGGAAGCTAAAGTCAAAGCTCTATAACACCAAAAATATTTTTTTTTGTTTTGAAAAATGTGATTGCAGATAAAGCTCTCAATCAAATAAATCAATATCTCGATTTTCAACAATATTCGTTCGGTATTTAATGAGTTATGGAAGTTTGAATATTTAACAACAATGCCAGTCACTAAAATTGACTTCAGAAGTTAATTAAAACTTAGTAATAAGTATTGTATCAAAGTGTTTAATAAAATAAGTTTGTATTATAGAACTTTGTATAAAAAATTCTTTCACTATTCTTCAGTTTTGTATAAGTTTATTAAGAATGGTATTGCTGTTAAACATTCAAACTTCCATAACTCGTTAAATACTGAACGAATATTGTTGAAAACAGAGATATTGATTTATTTGATTGAAATCTTTATCTGCTATAACCTTTTTTTCAAAACAAAAAAACTTATTTTAGGTGTTATAGAGCTTTAACGTTAGCTTCCCATTGACTTAGCAAAGGGATTTTCCTTAATTTATTGAAACCAGTGTATATTAGATGAAATGTTACATTGTAAAAAATGCAACTTTGGCTCAGCCGCTAGCGCGCTAGGCCCATAATCTGCAGTTCCCAGGTTCGAATCCCATCTGTGTCACCATTTAGACTTATCTCCGCAATTATATCCGCCGTCCGTCTGATGGGACGTTAAGCTGTGTCTCCGTATGCGGGAGAGTCGTACCCTGTGCACGTTAAAGAACACGCTGGATGGCCTTGACGGGAGGCTACCATCTGTCTCCCAACAGCTGTCCCAGTGGGTCCCCTCCCCCAACCTTCTCTGAGCCTTCGGGGTCCATGTGACCTGGCCATTTAACCCATGGTGTGCAAGAAAGTGCCGCTCAGAGGTAAAACAACCCAACCCAAATCCATTAGTTTGAATTACAACTTTTAAAAGGTGCAAAAGTTGGTATATCAGAAATTTCATTTTGTTTGAAAACGAGATTCCTACATTCGACCGAGTCAATGTACTCCGTGGCAAAATTATTACGAACGCTTAACTAATACTTTATAGTATGTATCATGGTACAGTTCCCAAATTTTTAAATCTTCAATTCTCTGCGCATAGGTCTCGTTGAAATGGGTTTTCAAGTATTGCTAGTGGTCATCTCTCTCTCAGGTGATGGCTCAGTCGGTAGCGGGGGTGGCTCAGTCGGTAGCGCGCCAGGCTCGTAATCTGTAGTTCCGAGTTTCGAGTCCCAGCTGGGTCAGCGTTGAGATTTATCTCCGCAAAATTCCCCGCCCTGCCCACGGTCAGTAGGGGACACCGATGGCTTGGAAAAGCCGCCGTCCGTCGGATGGGACGTTAAGCCGTGGCCCCATGTACGGGGAGCCATACCCTGTGCACGTTAAAGAACACGCTGGATGGCCTTGACGGGAGGCTACCATCTGTCTCCCAACAGCTGTTCCAGTGGGTCCCCTCCCCCAACCTTCTCTGAGCCTTCGGGTGTGTGACCTGTGATTTAGTGTGATCTGGCCATTTAGCCCATGGTGTGTAAAAAAGTGCCGCTCAGAGGTAAAACAATCCAATGTTAAAGAACACGCTGGATGGCCTTGACGGGAGGCTACCATCTGTCTCCCAACAGCTGTTCCAGTGGGTCCCCTCCCCCAACCTTCTCTGAGCCTTCGGGTGTGTGACCTGTGATTTAGTGTGATCTGGCCATTTAGCCCATGGTGTGTAAAAAAGTGCCGCTCAGAGGTAAAACAACCCAACCCTTTGGAAAGATATTGCTTGAACGGTAATTCTTGATTTTTGTAAGGAAATAGTTGAAATTATTTTTTTTATTTAGCAATGAAGAATGAGATCCTTTAGTAGTAAAGAGAAGAAATAATAGAAATAGATTCAAAAGTTCTTTTAATTCTTATAAACAAAATTACTCAGAAGAAGTACGTAATTTCAAGAATGTTAGTCATGTTAATTGTGGGAAATAAATGGGATAAAGAATCTAGATCAAAAAGGTCACACTTAAACCGGTCGAGGGATTTCCATCGGCATTTGGGAAACAATGCCTAAGGATTGAATTCTTCGCTAGGCCCTTGCTTGCATATTACACGCCTTTCTTTACACTACTTATAGACAGCAACCATAGATTTAGGCTTAAAATTGTTATTCATAGTATTTTAATTATGTCTTCACTTTTTTTTAACTCTTTACACTTTTGAAGTTAACGAAAAGTTTTCTATTGTGGAATATTGAACGAATATTTTGCACCTGTCATCCAGCCAAGAAAACGTTTGTAGTTTAGGGATATTTACACAGAAAAAAAAAGGGGCTGTCATATGACATTTCTGCAATATTTTCGTTAAAGAAATTCTGTTTTGAAACGAGTGGAAAAGAAGCTGATCGCAAAACTTCGAAGAAAGAAAAACAATGGATTGGGTTGGGTTACCTCTGAGCGGCACTTTTTTGCACACCATGGGCTAAATGGCCAGATCACAAGGACCCCAAAGGCTCAGAGAAGGTTGGGGGAGGGGACCCACTGGAACGGCTGTTGGGAGACAGGTGGTAGCCTCCCGTCAAGGCCATCCAGCGTGTTCTTTAACGTGCACAGGGTATGGCTCCCCGTACATGGGGCCACGGCTTAACGTCCTATCCGACGGACGGCGGCTTTTCCAAGCCCATCGGTGTCCCCTACTGACCGTGGGCAGGGCGGGGAATTTTGCGGAGATAAATCTTAACGCTGACCCAGCTGGGACTCGAACCTGGGAACTACAGATTACGAGCCTGGCGCGCTACCGACTGAGCCACCCCCGCCCCTTTACACTTTTGAAGTTAACGAAAAGTTTTCTATTGTGGAATATTAATCGAATATTTTGCGCCTGTCATCCTGCCAAGAAAACGTTTGTAGTTTAGGGATATTTACACAGAAAAAAAAAAGGGGGCTGTCATATGACATTTCTGCGATATTTTCGTTAAAAAAATTCTGTTTTGAAACGAGTGGAAAAGAAGCTGATCGCAAAACTTCAAAGAAAGAAAAGTTAATGGAAAGTAACGCTAAAGAGAATGTTGGAATGTGAAAAAAAAAATAAAGATAGCATCGTAAAGATTATTCTGGTAATTAACAAAAAAAAAATTGCTGGCTGTAGCAACGATAAATATGTTTGACTTCAACATAGAGTTATTTTCTCTGAACAATAGCGTTGTCAAGTCAGTGGGGGGAGATCCAATCGGGTGGTGAGCTTTTGTTATCCACACGCCACTTCATAATTATGACGGAGGAAGATATGACAGCATCATCTATGAGGAACACAACGCCATCAAGAATTCCTCAATGGCCAACAAGAGCCATTTCTTGCAACATCTATCTCAGAAAGAAGTGTAATCCTTTTTGGTTTCCTCGAAACGTTGTTTTTCTTTACGTTCGCGTGTTCTTTTTGACTGAGCGATGTGGAAATCGCAAATTCTACCTGATATTTACGCAAATGAACACTGCAGCTCATCACTGATTTCTTAAATATTTAATCACTATGTTAAATATGGGTGTAGCGGAAAAAATTCGGAAATTTCAAAATGTCAGAGCCGCTGATATGTCATCAGGTTTTTCCTCTGCACCCATCCACATTGTGTTACTTAAATCGCTTCATAGTGATTAAATGCTTAATAAATTCTATCTGATATTTTGATTGGATTGCGATTGTTTTATCTCTAAGTGGCACTTTTTTCCTAAAAGAGTACTGTTAGTGTCCAAAAAAGCCTGTTTAAAATGATCCCATTCTTCCTCAACTTCAGTAGTAAGCAAACCATGACTGTCATAATGACTAAGTAACCTATCATGGTAAGCTTTGGCTATAACTGGATCTTTCAGAGCTTCAGTATTAAAAGTAAATTTTTTAACCCTAGCACAACACTTTTTAAGTTTAAGTTGCAACACACTTTTAACAAGGTAATGGTCAGATCCAATTTCAGCTCCCCTATATGCCCTGGTATTCCTAACAGAACTAGCCCATTTGCTGTTAATTAATATGTAATCAATCATATTCTTATGCAGCCCATCAGGTGAAACCCATGTGTACTTATGTATGTCGCGGTGTTTGTAATAAGTGTTAGTTATTCTGAATCCATTGAGTTTACTTACCTGTAGGAGACGTTGCCCATTGTCATTGCAGCTACCAATACCAAAAGGGCCTATTACTCCTCCCCAAAGGTCAGAGTCAGTACCAACTTTGGCATTGAAGTCACCAAGAACAAGGGTAATATCTCCTTTCTTGACAGAATTCAAAATATCCTGAAGTTGTTCATAAAACCTATCCTTCTCATCCTCATCGGCATCCTCAGTGGGGGCATAACAGCAGATAACATTCAAGTCTTTAACGCTTGTCTGAAATTTTGCTGTAATAAACCTTTCATTAATGCACTCATATCCTAGAAGAGCATCGCTAGCGTGTCTGCTAAGAAGCAGACCCACGCCTTGGTGATGCTTATTGTCGTCCCTCCCTGAAAAGAGAAATTTAAGATTATTTTTAAGAATCTGACCTTTATCTGTCCATCTGGTCTCTTGCAAGCCAAGAATATCTAAATTGTAACGGTGGAATTCATGTGTGAGGACATCAAGAGAAAAAGCTCTGTGCAGAGTCCTCACATTCCAACTACCTATGGAGAGAATACCCTACTAGTCCTAATAGAAAGCATTACAGAGACCTTAATAAACTTGTAAAAGATCAGTTAGCTGCTGATAAGAATCTTTGGCTTGATGGTTTGGCTGACAAAGCCGAGGAAGCAGTTAGACAGCACAACAACAGAGAGCTGTACCAGATAGTTAATGTTTTGTGTGGTAGAAAACGGACAGGCATACAAGGATTGAAGGATAAACAAGGTAAGGTTATAGAAGGGGAGGATTCTGTCATGGCTAGGTGGGCTGAGCATTTCAGTGATGTTCTAAGCAATGTAGTTAGTTCTACTCCCATTGTTTGCAATGATGATAGATGCATTGGTGGCTTTAATGTTGGTCCTATAACACAATCTGAAGTTATTTTGGCTGTTTCTAAACTTAAACTTCATAAATCCCCAGGGGTAGATGAAATTACTACGGAAATGCTTAGAGCTGGGAATGTTTCGGTTACCACTTGGATGACTGAAATTCTGAATATCTTTTATGATAAAGGCATGGTTCCTAAGGATTTTACCAGAGCTATTGTTATCCCTATTTTCAAAAAAGGTGATCGCAGTTATTGTGATAACTATAGGGGTATCAGCCTACTCTCTGTTCCAGGTAAAGTTCTTTCCATGATTGTGCTTAATAGAATTAAGAATCTGGTTGACAGTCAATTGCGTGATGAGCAATGTGGATTCAGAAGTGGTAGGGGATGTGTGGATCAGATATTTTCACTTAGGCAGATTCTTGAGAAATGTTTAGAGTTTCAGAAACCTTTGGTTGCTAGCTTTGTTGATTTCAAAAAGGCTTTTGACTCTGTTGATCGTCATAATTTGTGGTTGATTGTGAGATCATATGGTATACCAGACAAGTTAGTTAACATTATGAAAGCTCTCTATAATAACACTGAGTCGTGTGTGAGAGTTGGTAAGGCTTGTAGCAATTGGTTTAGCATTACTTCTGGTGTTCGACAAGGGTGCATTTTGTCTCCTTTTCTTTTTAGCTTGGTTATTGATTATGTTATGCGAAATTCACTTCAAGGGAAAGATTTTGGCCTTAAATGGGTTGGAGATACGAAAATTTCTGATTTAGATTATGCTGATGATTTAGCCCTTTTGGCAAATGATGTTGATGAGATGAACTCTTTCATTCGAGCTGTTGATGAGACTGGTAGTAGAGTAGGTTTGGTTATAAACAGAGAGAAAACTAAAGTGATGAAAATTGGTCAGGCAGGCTGTGATTCAGTTAATCTGAAGGGTTGAGTCTTGAGCAGGTGTCACAGTTTAATTATCTTGGGAGCTATGTAACAGATAATGGTGATGTGCGGCATGAGATTAACAGACGAATAGGGATTGCTGCTGGGACTTTTAAGAACCTATGGAGAGTGTGGAGAAATAGGCGTATACACCTAAAGACTAAAATTAGACTGTATAATAGTTTGGTTCTTTCTAGGGTTAGTTATGGTAGTGAAACTTGGACATTTTGTAAACAAGATAACAGGAAACTAGATGCTTTTGATTCCAGATGCTTACGTAGTATCTTGGGCATTAGGTGGTTCAACTTTGTAACTAATGATGAGATTAGGCAAAGGAGTTTGCAACCTCCTTTAAGCAGCATATTGTGCAGAGAGAGACTCCGTTGGTTTGGCCATGTTGCCCGTATGAATAATTATAGATTGGCGAATAGGGTTATGAACAGTGTGCCTAAAGGCCTCAGAAAGAAAGGGAGACCTAGGATGCGGTGGGCTGACAATGTCAAACAAGACCTTGTTAGAATTGGTGTGCAGTGGCCAGATGCAGTAGATGTAGCTCAGGATAGACTTGCTTGGAGAACTAAATTGCACGGTTTGGTTGGACCTCCGTAGCCCATGGCTGCTTGAGGATGATGATGATGATGATGATGGCACTTTTTTGCACATCATGGGCTAAATGGCCAGGTCAAAAGGTTGGATTGGGTTGTTTTACCCCTGAGCGGCACTTTTTTTGCACACCATGGGCTAAATGGCCAGGTCACAAGGACCCCGAAGGCTCAGAGAAGGTTGGGGGAGGGGACGAACTGGAACAGCTGTTGGGAGACAGATGGTAGCCTCCCGTCAAGGCCATCCAGCGTGTTCTTTAACGTGCCCAGGGTATGGCTCTCCCGCACAAAGGACCCCGAAGTCTGAGAGAAGGTTGTGGGAGGGGACCCACTGGAACAGCTGTCAGGAGACAGATGGTAGCCTCTCGTCAAGACCGTCCAGCGTGTTTTTTAACGTCACAGGATATGGCTCTTCCGCACACGGGGCCATGGCTTAACGTCCCATCCGACGGACGGCGGCCTTTCCAAGCCCATCGGTGTCCCCTACTGACCGTGGACAGGGCGGGGAATTTTGCGGAGATAAATTTCAACGCTAACCCAGCTGGGACTCGAACCTGGGAACTGCAGATTACGAGCCTGGCGCGCTACCGACTGAGCCCCCCCCCCCCCCCCGCCCCTGATATTTTGATCTTTCGTGTTTATGTGTTTGGTCCGTAATAACTCACGAATGGTTAGGTTATAGTGAACACTATTGTTTTCATTTTGTTACTTATAAACAGGGGGGAGGTGGATGGGGGAGCCTCAATCGGTAGGGCGCCAATCTCGTAATCTGCAGTTCCCAGGTTCGAGTCCCATCAGTGTTAGAGTCGAGATTTATCTCTGATAATTCCCCGTTCTGCTCTCGGTGAGAAAGGAACACCTAGGGACTTCGAATTTTTCAATTTTAGCATCGTTCAACAGTGTTCATTCGAAGTAATGTTTAATTTGGAAGACGAAAATAGTTCATTAGTATCTGTACAGTCGCTCAAAAAAGTGTCCGAACGTGTCACGTGACACGAAGGTTGCGAGATCACTAATTTTTAAAAAAATCGTTGCCAGATATTTTTTCTGAGTTCTGTAATCAACCATATTGTTTGGATACTTTTTTCAGCGACTGTAGGTGGTCATATTATTTTGATACTAGATCGTGTGGGCTCACTCACGGAAATATTGAGCGTGTGCAGTTACCGTTCACAGCAAACTGGAGCGGTTGCGGTTAACGTTCACAGCACATTGGATCGTGTGAGCTCACAAAGACCTGGATCGTGTGGGCTCACTCACGGAAATATTGAGCGTGTGCAGTTACCGTGCACAGCAAACTGGAGCGTGTGCAGTAACTGCACACGCTCCAGTTTGCTGTGAACGGTAACTGGAGCGTGTACAGTTGCTGTACACGCTCCAGATATTTTTCCTGAATTCTGTAATCACGTGACACGAAGGTTGCCAGATCACTAATTTCTAAAAAAATCGTTGCCAGATATTTTTTCTGAGTTCTGTAATCAACCATAGTGTTCGGATACTTTTTTGAGCGACTGTACAACACAAAAGTAATTTTCTACTGATCTCTTGAAACAAAAATGCTTCGTTTTTACATCCCCCCCTGGGGGTAAGGATTCTAATCGGAGTTTCAAATGTAAACCTTAGATGACCACTCTCTCTTTCCAAAATTTTAAATTCTTAACGTAAATAGATCGTTTGCAATATTCGGTTAAAATTTTGACTTTTTCGAAGGTTTAACCGCTAGATAGCGGAATTAAAGCTGTTGGGAGATTCGGTAAACGCGTATCGTAATATTTCATCATTACTTATCTAACTCAAAAGAAATTTTTGATTTGTCTCGAACAAACGCTGATTACCTTCAACAGACAGATCATCCTGCAGATTAATATACCGTATATTTCCGCAGATAAGACGACCTTCAGATAAGACGAGGTATAAATTTTCGTCAAAGTTTTATAGTTTTAGCATATATCTGTCCTATAAGACGACCCCAAACTATCAACGGCCTATGAATTTAGTTTAGATCGGCGATCATCATCTGGATAATAATACTGAATAGCGTATACGGAATTATGTCCTATTCGCAAACATTCGCACTGATTCGGGCATTCGGGTAATCACCTTGGCTATTCACAAAAGCGTCGTATGGGCTATTCTATTTTGTGGACATACCCTACTCTGTACTAGTAAATAATTACGGTTTGTCCGTTTTTTCCTCAGCAGCTTAATAAACATAACTTTTAATATTTATTTTGTTTTAGTATTGTTTTACTATTACAATGTAATGTATTATTTACTATTACAATGTAATGTATTGTCATATAAATAAATAAATACCCCCTCAAGCAGCTGTTTGCCACAGAGGTCTGACAGGAGCCTGCCAGTTTATATGCCACAGTAGAAGGTCTGTGAGGATGACAGGACCTCAGCAGAAAAATATCATATAGTGTATTTAAATAATATGATAGATTTTTCGATAAGTTGTAGTAATAATGGTTCCAATTTATATAAATTTCAATCTAATTTTTTTTGTATCTGTCCTATAAGACGACCCGGATTTTGGGGGCCTTTTTTTATGATTCAACTATCGTCTTATCTGCGGAAATATACGGTAATTTTTTTTTCTTGGAAAACGCCCTAATCAGCAACAAGTATTCACATTTTTTTTTTTTGAGGTTTCGAAGAAAAACCAACTAATCCGCACCATGTTTTCATTCCCTGAAAAAAAAAGACGAAGAAAAAAAAAACTGATAACAATTACCATATTCTCATTAGGTCTCCTGAAAACGAATTAATCAGCACCGCGTTCTCATTAGGTCTCCTAAAAACGAATTAATCAGCACCGCGTTCTCGTTAGGTCTCCTGAAAACGAATTAATCAGCACCGCGTTCTCGTTAGGTCTCCTGAAAACGAATTAATCAGTACCACGTTCTCGTTATGTCTCCTGAAAGCGAATTAATCAGTACCACGTTCAATTTAGGTCTCCTGAAAGCGAATTAATCAGCACCGCGTTCTCGTTAGGTCTCCTGAAAGCGAATTAATCAGCACCACGTTCTCCTTATGTCTCCTAAAAACGAATTAATCAGCACCACGTTCTCGTTATGTCTCCTGAAACTGAATTAATCAGCACCGCGTTCTCGTTAGGTCTCCTGAAAGCGAATTAATCAGTACCACGTTCTCGTTATGTCTCCTAAAAGCGAATTAATCAGTGCCACGTTTTCGTTAGGTCTCCTGAAAGTGGGTTAATCAGCACCACGTTCTCGTTAGGTCTCCTGGAAACGAATTAATCAGCACCATGTTCTCATTAAGTTTCCTGAAAGCGAATTAATCAGCATCATGTTCTCATTAGGTTTCCTGAAAACGAATTAATCAGCATCATGTTCTCATCAGGTTTCCTGAAAACGAATTAATCAGCACCATGTTCTCATTAGGTTTCCTGAAAGCGAATTAATCAGCATCATGTTCTCATTAGGTTTCCTGAAAACGAATTAATCAGCATCATGTTCTCATTAGGTTTCCTGAAAACGAATTAATCAGCACCATGTTCTCATTAGGTTTCCTGAAAGCGAATTAATCAGCACCATGTTCTCATTAGATTTCCTGAAAACGAATTAATCAGCACGTTTTCATTCATTTTTCGCACCATGTTTTCATTCTTTTTATTTAAGGCAAACTAATCAGCACCCTGTCGATATTAAAGTCGTCACCTTTTACTGCTGCACAAAATCTGCATTTTTCTTACTCAAATGCCACTATTCTTCATTTTAAAATTTGAAATTCCAATCCAAATGCTGTGGAGAGGATGTAAGTAGGCTAAATTGCGTGCAGTGGAGTTGCTGGTCTTCCCACATTCCATCCAATCCGTTCCTCCGTGTCGTTCGGAATCACGTGGCAAGTATCTCACGAGTACAATAATTGTTTTTCGTGACTAACAATCGCACTACTGGCAGCAACACCAGATAATTGATCAGTGACGTCAGTAGCTACTTTTGTTGCATCAACACACGTCTGATTCGCTTGGTAGAGAAGAGAGAGAAGAGTAGAGAAGATGATAAATAGGAAATATATAAAATAATAGTTATGAAGAAGAGATGATAAAGATGAAATGTATAAAATAATAGTAATGAACAAGAGATGAAAAGGGGAACTGTAGGGAATAATGGTAACGAAGAACAGATAATAAAGAGGAAACGTATAGAGAGAGTAACGGGTTGGGTTGTTTTACCTCTGAGCGGCACTTTTTTGCACACCATGGGCTAAATAGCCAGGTCACATGGACCCCGAAGGCTCAGAGAAGGTTGGGAGAGGGGATCCACTGGAACAGCTGTTGGGAGACAGATGGTAGCCTCTCGTCAAGGCCATTCAGCGTGTTCTTTAACGTGCACAGGGTATGTCTCTCCCGCACACGGGGCCACGGCTTAACGTCCCATCCAACGGACGGCGGCCTTTCCAAGCCCATCGTTGTCCCCTACTGACCGTGGGCAGGGCGGAGAATTTTGCTGAGATAAATCTCAACGCTGACCCAGCTGGGACTCCAACCTGGGAACTACAGATTACGAGCCTGGCGCGCTACCGACAGAGCCACCCCGCCCCGTGTTGTCCGGAGATCGTGGATTCGCATCTCACGGGATTCAAGACAATTTTTGCTCTAAATCTGACAACGACGATAAGAGTGACTCCATATCTTTCACACAAAAGGAAAAAGTGTAGATCACGAGACATTATAGATCACTGAAGGATTCGAAACTGTACTGAGTAAGAGGTTAATAGATTATAAAGTAAGATTAATTACAGAGCAAAGATATTGCGAATCAATAGAGGATATAGAATAGGCGGTAATGTAGAGTAAAAGTAAGTATAGAGTAATTGAAAATATAGAGGAATATAGCGGAGATGATGCAAAATAAGAAAATATAGAATATGAGGATGTGGAGGTAATATTGAGTAAAATGAAGTACAAAGTATAAAGTTGAGACATACTCCATACTTATTCAGACATAAAAGATAATATAGAGTAAAAAAATCTATAGAACAAAAAGCTGAGATAACTCCATACTTCATTAAGATACAAAATATGATATAGAGTAAAAAGAAGTATAGAGCAAAAAGGTCCTTTCCAAAGACGTTCGCGGCCCATACGTTGAAAAAACCCGGTTCAGAGAATTTTACGAGAAATACCAGATAAATGTATGTATATATGTAAAAAATGCCGTCCCGTGGCCGAGTGGTTAGCGCGCTTCGCTACTGATCTACGGGACCTGGGTTCGAGCCCCGGGTAAGGCATGGATGTTCGTGTTGTTTTCTGCTGAGGTCCTGCCATCCTCTCAGATCTTCTACTGTGGCATATAAACTGACAGGCTCCTGTCAGACCTCTGTGGCAAGCAGCTGCTTGAGGGGGTATTTATTTATTTTTTATTATATATGTAAAACAATAAAATGTTTGTCTGTGGCAGCTAAGCTCTGCAGCATTTCTTGTGTTTGTGGCAGCATAGGTCGTTGCGAAATCGTGTAGACTCTTCAAAATTCGACAGAGTGTTTTTAGTTGTCTTTAAAATTGAAGTGGCCAGTTTCAAGTCGAATACCCAGAAGGTTGAACTTGCTAAAACCATAAAATATTTATGCTAATATTCTGCTGTGGTTGATTACATAATTCAGAAAAAAAAATCGTTCCCAGGTATTTTTTTCTGAATTCTGTAATCAACCATAGTGTTCGGATACTTTTTCAATATATATAATGCGCATGAATATATAATGCAATGAATATGGAGCGTGTGCAGTTACCGTTCACAGCAAACTGGAGCGGTTGCGGTTAATGTTCACAGCACATTGGATCGTGTGAGCTCACAAAAACCTGGATCGGAAAACTGGAGCGTGTGCAGAACTGCACACGCTCCAGTTTGCTGTGAACGGTAACTGGAGCGTGTACAGTTGCTGTACACGCTCCAGATATTTTTCCTGAGTTCTGTAATCACGTGACACGAAAGTTGCGTGATTCCCTAGATCACTAATTTCTAAAAAAATCGTTTTCCCTAGATCACTAATTTAAAAAAAAATTTCTTCCCTAGATCACTAATTTCTAAAAAAATCGTTGCCAGATAATTTTTTCTGAATTCTGTAATCAACCATAGTGTTCGGATACTTTTTTGAGCGACTGTACCATCTGGGATAGCGTTGAGATTTATCTCCGCAAAACTCCCCGCAGTAGGAGGCATCGAAGGCATAAAGAGGCCGCCGTCCCTCGGATGAGACGTTAAGCCGTGGCTCGGTGTGTGGGAAGCCATACCCTATGCATGTTAAAGAACACGCTGGTGGAGGCTACCATCTGTCTCCCAACAGCTGTTCAGCAAATCCCCTCCCCCCAAAACCTTCCCTGAGCCTTCGGGGTCCTTGTGACCTGGCCATTTAATCCATTTCTTGCAAAAAGTGCTGTTCAGTAGTAAAATAACCCAACCCGCTGGAAAACTGCTTAGCGATTTCAAAGCGGTTTCGTGACCAGTAGATGGAACTCACTGGACCAACAAGCATTGTCCTTACTGTTTCATCCCTTTCCAAATGGGCGGGGGTGGCTCAGTCGGTAGCGCGTCAGGCTCGTAATCTGTAGTTCCCAGGTTCGAGTCCCAGCTGGGTCAGCGTTGAGATTTATCTCCGCAAAATTCTCCGCCCTGCCCACGGTCAGTAGGGACACCGATGGGCTTGGAAAGGCCGCTGTCCGTCGGATGGGACGTTAAGCCGTGGTCCCGTATGCGGGAGAGCCATACCCTGTGCACGTTAAAGAACACGCTGGATGGCCTTGACGGAAGGCTACCATCTGTCTCCCAACAGCTGTTCCAGTGGGTCCCCTCCCCAAACCTTCTCTCAGCCTTCGGGGTCCTTGTGACCTGGCCATTTAGCCCATGGTGTGCAAAAAAGTGCCGCTCAGAGGTAAAACAACCCAACCCTGGCCATTTAGCCCATGGTGTGCAAAAAAGTGCCGCTCAGAGGTAAAAAACAACACAACCCTTTCCAAATCATTTGCATGTTGGCAACCACACAATGTAAAAAAAAAACAATTTAAATCCCATTAAGTGGACGTTGATTACGGTAACCACGAACCCACAGTGCTCTCTCTGTGGTTGTCAGGACAACCGTTCACTCTATACATCACCATCAGTAGCCTGGTCTTCTACCACCATCGGTGACTTATCCAAAGCTTCCGGCCATCGACAAGGGTTGAAGCTCTCACATTGCTTCAACCACACACAGGAAGTCGTAGCCTCACCTGCGTCCAAAGCTTCCTGTCGACACTAATAAGGGATGGGAATGGCAGAGGGGGGGGGTATCGCGGAGGGATTTAATTACAGCTCCCAGTTCATCAGTCTTTTGTTACAACTGTGGGAGAAAGAAGAGAGGTGACGTCACAGACAGGTATCAACGGTTACGGTTTTTTCTTCTTGACCGATGCTAGTTAACCGTTCAACAAGAGACGAATCATCATTAAGAGAATGATGATTAGGAGGTCATCTTTTGATATTGTTTTCGTTTGCAAGATGATGGATTTGTTTTGGATTTTTGTTGAAATAGTTTGTTAATATTATTGAGGTTAGGAAATGATCATTCTGAATCTATGTAACCATTGTTCTCTTGGACGTTAATAGAAGGGGGGGAGGAGAACAGGGGGAAGGTAGAGCTATCCTCCGCATTTGTACTAATCTTAAAACTTTATATAAATTTTATATTTAGATGTTAAATTATACTTGATTAAGTAACAAAAAAAAAACGCTTTCATATTTTCTGTCTTATTTCCTTTGCTCACATACAAAGGTTTACGTACTTCAATTGAATTTTTTTGTGCTGAGAAAAAAATTTTTTTTAATAATTTTTTTCCATGTTCACATTGTTTCCAAATTCTGCCTGTGGCATCATATTCCGAACAGCCATACCCTGTGCATGTTAACGAACACACTGGATGGCCTTGACGGGAGGTTTTTGTCTATCTTCTAAGAGTTGTTCAATGGATTGCTACTCTGTTCTGTGATACTTCGGTATTGTCCTATCCAGAGCCAGATCTAGGGGACAAGGGGGCAACTCCACCCCCTTTGAGAATGCTAGTTAGGTTAATTAAAATAAAAGAAGCCGTTAAGCAGCTGCTTGCCACAGAGGTCTCACAGGAGCCTGTCAGTTTATACGCCATAGTACAGTCGCTCAAAAAAGTATCCGAACACTGTGGTCGATTACAGAATTCAGAAAAAATATCTGGCTATTCAGGAAAAATATCTGGAGCGTGTACAGCAACTGTACACGCTCCAGTTACCGTTCACAGCAAACTGGAGCGTGTGCAGTTACTGCACACGCTCCAGTTTGCTGTGAACGGTAACTGCACACGCTCAATATTTCCGTGAGTGAGCCCACACGATCTAGTATCAAAATAATATGACCACCTACAGTCGCTCAAAAAAGTATCCGAACCCTACGGTTGATTACAGAATTTAGAAAAAATATCTGGCAACGATTTTTTTTTTAGAAATTTCGTGTCACGTGACACGAAATTTCTAAAAATAATTTGCTGTTTTCGATTAACACGATTGGTCGTTCGATTGATCCATTACTTCTCTACGATAGTTTATATCACTGCACCTTGGAAAGTAATGCCATTAGCGCTACACGGGTAACTACAGTCGCTCAAAAAAGTTTCCGAACACTATGGTCAATTACAGAATTCAGAAAAAAATATCTGGCAACGATTTTTTTTAGAAATTAGTGATCTGGCAACCTTCGTGTCACGTGACACGAAGGTTGCCAGATCACTAATTTCTAAAAAAAAAATCGTTGCCAGATATATTTTTTTTTAATTCTGTAATCGACCATAGTGTTCGGATACTTTTTTGAGCGACTGTACCATATGCCATAGGTCTGTGAGGAAGGCGAGACCTCAGCAGAAAAACAACATAAATATCCATGTCTTATTCGGGGTTCGAACCCAGGTCCCTTTAATCAATAGCCAAGTAAGCTAATCACTCGGCAAAGGAAAAAATAAAAAAATTGTGCATTTCATGCATTTTTCAAGATATTTTTTTAAAGACCTTTGAAATGGAGGTGGGAAATTTTACACTGAATTGAAAATGCAGTCTTCCCCCTCACATTTTCGTTTTTAAGGCTCGATTGAATTTTCTTGTTACCCCTCCCCCTTTTTATATATATTTTTTTCAAGATCCGAGTCTGGTTCTATTCAATTATTAATCTATCATATTTTGAGCATTTTCTGCTAAATTGTATTTAGGAAAAAATCTATAATTAGACTCTGAAACGCTACATATTGTTTCATATCGATTTCTTCGGTTAACAAAATATTACCTTCCGAAAAGATAAAAGTGGGATTGCCCTCCCAAAAGTTTGACGGTTGTCAATCCTAAACAGAACTGGTGGAGAAATCTTCATCGTTAACAATATACTCTAATTGGATTCGGTTGCTTTTACCTCTGGGCGATACTTTTATTGCACACCATAGACTAAATGGATAAGTCATAAGGACCCCACGGGGGTGGCTCAGTCGGTAGCGCGCCAGGCTCGTAATCTGCAGTTCCCAGGTTCGAGTCCCAGCTGGGTCAGCGTTGAGATTTATCTCCGCAAAATTTCCCTGTCCACGGTCAGTAGGGGACACCGATGGGCTTGGAAAGGTCGCTGTCCGTCGGATGGGATGTTAAGCCGTGGCCCCGTGTGCGGGAGAGCCATATCCTATGCACGTTAAAGAACACGCTCGATGGCCTTGACGGGAGGCTACCATCTGTCTCCCAACAGCTGTTCCAGTGGGTCCCCTCCCCCAACCTTCTCTGAGCCTTTGAGGTCCATGTGACCTGGCCATTTAGCTCATGGTGTGCAAAAAAGTGCTGCTCAGAAGTAAAACAACCCAACATAAGGATCCCAAGGGCTCAGAGAACGTTGGGGGAAGAGAACGTATTGGACGGCTGTTAGGAAAATGGGATTTTCCCCTCAAAATGATTGGAGCTTCCCGTCAAAGCCATCCAGCGTGTTCTTTACCATGCATCATAGAGGGCGGGCGTGGCTCAGGCGGTTGCGCGCCAGGCTCGAAATCTATAGTTCTCAGGTTCGAGTTCCACGTGGGTCAGTGATGAAATTTATCTCCGAAAAACACCCCTCCTTGCCCAGGGTCATTAGGTGGCACCGATGGCTTGGAAAGGCCGCAATCCTTCGGATGGAACGCTAAGTCATGGCCCGTGTGTGGGAGAGCCATACCTTGTGCACGCTAAAGATCACACTAGATGGCTTTGACGGTAGGTTACCATCCGTCTTCAAACAGCTGTTCCAGTGGGACCCTTCCCCCAACTTTCTCTGAGACTTCGGGGTCCTTGTGACCTGGCCATTTAGCTCATTGTGTGGAAAAAAGTGCCGCTCAGAGGTAAAACAACCCAACCATGCATCATAGGCGTAAGGTATGGCTCTCCTACACATAGAACCCCGTCTTAACGTCCCACGCAACGGACGGCTACTTTTCCTACCCGATCGGTGTTACCAAGGACAGGGTGGGGATTAGCGGAGATAAATTTCAACGCTGGCCCAGTTGGGACTCACACCTGGGATCCAAAGATTGCGAGCCTGATGCGCTACCGACTGAACCAAATCTCGACCCATTTATTCTGACTGATGTTAAGTGTAATTTATGGACCGCTGTGTTTTGACGACGGATGCATCCCTGAAACTCTTGGAAGTGGGAGGCTGGAAATGGGAGGCTGGAACCTCCCACTTCCAGTCTCCAGAAAGGAAGAGGGAGGAGAATGAAAGGATGTCTGTCCTTCCCTTTCCTTCCAGAGGAAGTGAAATGTAGAACTCCCTAATTTTCTCACCGCTGGGAGGTGGGATGTCATCGGGATGGGATTGCTCAAAAAGGGAGGGGGGGGGGGGGGTGAGGAAGCATCATTGTTTGGGCAATTTTCTTTTTGGCTCTTTAACAAAGCCTCAAATATTCAATGCAAATTATAGGACAAAAAACAAATCTTATATTTGTATACACATACTGGCCAAAAATAAGCGAGGCACTCCAAGCGAATCTTTACCAAATGATGTTAATTGTAGGTAGATTAAATTCAATTAGATCATTTTGATTAAATAAATAAATATCCCCTCAAGCAGTTGCTTGCTGCAGAGGTCTTAAAGAGCCTGCCAGTTTAATATGCCATAGTAGAAGGTCTGCGAGGATGGCGAGACCTCAGCAGAAAGAGAGGGGCAGGGGTGGCTCAGTCGGTAGCGCGCCAGGCTCGTAATCTGTAGTTCCCAGGTTCGAGTCCCAGCTGGGTCAGCGTTGAGATTTATCTCCGCAAAATTCCCCGCCCTGCCCACGGTCAGTAGGGGACACCGATGGGCTTGGAAAGGCCGCCGTCCGTCGGATGGGACGTTAAAACGTGGCACCGTATGCGGGAGAGCCATACCCTGTGTACGTTGAAGAACACGCTGGATGGCCTTGACGGGAGGCTACCTCTGTCTCCCAACAGCTGTTCCAGTGGGTCCCCTCCCCCAACCTTCTCTGAGCCTTCGGGGTCCATGTGACCTGGCCATTTAGCCCATGGTGGGCAAAAAAGTGCCGCTCAGAGGTAAAACAACCCAACCCAACTCAGCAGAAAGACAACACAAATATCCATGCCTTACCTGGGGCTCGAACCCAGGTCGCGTTGATCAGTAGCCAAGCACGCTATCCACTCGAAGCAGTAGAAAATAATTTCGAGAGTGACTGGATTGAACCGGAATGAACCTGAAAGCCGTTCCACTGTATTATTTTCTAGAAATTATTCTCACCAAGTAGTCTAAATTATGTGCAAGATGTATGCGTATTATTTTTTCTAACTCCTTCACGGTTATTTAAATTCTACAGGCTTGTAGATCCGATCCATTTGGTTTACCTCTGAGCGCCACTTTTTTTGCACATCATGGGCTAAATTGCCAGGTCACAAGGACCCCGAAGGCTCAGAGAAGGTTGGGGGAGAGGACCCACTAGAACAGCTGTTGGGAGACAGATGGTAGCCTCCCATCAAGACCATCCAGCGTGTTCTTTAACGTGCACAGGGTATGGCTCTCTGGCACACGTAGCCACGGCTTAACGCCCCATCCGAAGGTCGGCGGCCTTTCCGAACCCTTTGGAGTCCCCTACTGACCGTGGGCATGGCGGGGAATTTTGCGGACGTGAATCTCAACGCTGACCCAGCTGGGACTCGAACCTGGGAACTGCATATTACGAGCCTGGAGCGCTACCGACTGAGCCACCCCCTCCCCCTAGATCCGATCCAAGATTCAGTTGTATTCAAGAGAGAATTTACATCTGGGCATATAGTTCAGGATAAGATTTCTGCAGTATGGTCAGCACTAGTGCAAGAGCATCATAGTCCTAAGTTCTAGTCTTCCACCGAGTCTGGTGCTAACTCATGTTCTGCTGCCGGTGAAAATATAGACTTGGAAAGGCCACCGCTTGTCAGATAATAAGATGTGGTTCAATGTAGGAAAGACTGATCCAAACCATGTTAAAGAGCATGCTGGATGAAAAGCTTCCATCATCATTCAGTCTCATAACAGTTGTCCAATGGACTTTTTCGTCCTCCCGGCTCTGAATAAATGGTTCCTTGTGACTTGGCCATTTAGTCCATTGTGTGCGTGAAGAGTGATTGGGTTGTTGTTGTTTTTACTTGTGAGCGGCACTTTTGTATAAGTAATGGGCTTAAGTGGTCAGGTTATAAGAATTCCGAGGACTCTGAGACGACCCCCGGTGAGGACTCTGAGAAGATTGGGGAAGGGATGCTCTGAACAGCTAATAGGAGATAGATGAGAACCTCCTATAAAGGCCACTTAGAGTGTTCTTCAAAGTGCACAAGATATGGATTTATTGTACACTGAAACGTGGTTTAACGTTCCTGGACTTGAACGACGACTTTTCCGAGCCACCAACTATTATCCGCTTTCCCACCGGGATAGTGGAGGGTTAGGTGAAATAAATCCGAACTAAGCACAGTTAGGACTCGAACCTGGGAAATGCACATTACGAGTCGGGCGCGCTACCGACGGTACCCCCGCTCCCACACAAGAAAAAAAAGTTCTTCTGGGAACAGAGATAAAATATATCAATGCAGACACCTTGCCCTTGATTTTTACGCTCGAAATTGTAAATTCACTTGTAAAGCAAAGACTAAGTTTGGCCGGATGTGACGCACACAGCGATTGACCTCTGAATAACCTGCAAGTGACTGCGCACCTGTCAGGTCTCAGTCCTGAGCACGTGACCAAAGAGGATTTAAATGGACACTCGCAGCTGCTTCGCGGAGCCGTTACCGCAGATCACGTGCCACGCGACAGACGTTACGTCTAACGTCTCGTGGCTCCTTCACCTGCGTCTTGTCACGTGCCGCTTATTCCACGAGATCCCAACGGTCGGAGGAAATTTGAAAGGTAAAGATTATCGTCGTTAAACATCCCGGGGGGGGGGGGTCGATAATTCGAATCTAAAAACAGTTAAATGGCTGTTTCTTTCGGATCTTGCATTTTAGTTTTCTGGTTAGAAAGATTCTCATATCCTAGATCAATGGAGCAGGGATCAACTAATTCGGTAGCGCGTCAGGCTCGCAATCTGCAGATCCCAGGTTGAGTCCTAACTGTTCTAACGTTGAAATTAATGTCGCAAACGCACAACCTACTCCCGGTGACGAAGGGAGCATTGATGGATAGGCTGTCGTCCGTTTGATGTGACGTTAAGCCGTGTTCTGTGTGCGGGAGAGCCATAGGTCAAATAAAGAACACACAAATAAAATGTGCAAATAAAGAACACACTAGATGGCTTTAAAGAGAGGCTTCCATCTGTCTGCTAACAGGGTTGGGTTGTTTTACCTCTGAGCGGCACTTTTTTGCACACCATGGGCTAAATGGCCAGGTCACATGGACCCCGAAGGCTCAGAGAAGGTTGGGGGAGGGGACCCACTGGAACAGCTGTTGGGAGACAGATGGTAGCCTCCCGTCAAGGCCATCCAGCGTGTTCTTTAACATGCACAGGGTATGGCTCTCCCGGACACGGGGCCACGGCTTAACGTCCCATCCGATGGACGGCGGCCTTTCCAAGCTCATCGGTGTCCCCTACTGACCGTGGGCAGGGCGGGTAATTTTTGCGGAGATAAATCTCAACGCTGACCCAGCTGGGACTCGAACCTGGGAACTACAGATTACGAGCCTGGCGCGCTACCGACTGAGCCACCCCAGCCCCATCTACTAACAGATATCCACTAGATTGTCTTCCCTTAACCAGCTCTAAGCCTTTGGACTTGTGCCTTGGCCATTCAGCCCTTTGTGTGTCTTTCGGAAGTAAAACCTCAACTCTAAATGGTTGCGAACAACTGCATTAGAGTGTCCATTGATTGAAAGATTTAAATCAACGCGAAAACACTTGTAAGTATTAGGTACACCAGAACTTACTGGCTCGTAATCTGCAGTTCCCAGGTTCGAGTCCTAGCTGGGTCAGCGTTGAGACTTATCTCCGCAAAACTCCCCGCCCTGCCCACGGTCAGTAGGGGACACCGATGGGCTTGGAAAGACCGCCGTCCGTCGGATGGGACTTTAAGCCGTGGCCCCATGTGCGGGAGAGCCATACCCTGTGCACGTTAAAGAACACGCTGGATGGCCTTGACGGGAGGCTACCATCTGTCTCTCAACAGCTGTTCCAGTGGGTCCACTCCCCCGACCTTCTCAGAGCCTTCGGGGTCCATGTGACCTGGCCATTTAGCCCATGGTGTGCAAAAAAGTGCCGCTCAGAGGTAAAACAAACCAACCCAGAACTTACTGGCTCGTAATCTGCAGTTCCCAGGTTCGAGTCCCAGCTGGGTCAGCGTTGAGACTTATCTCCGCAAAACTCCCCGCCCTGCCCACGGTCAGTAGGGGACACCGATGTGCTTGGAAAGGCCGCCGTCCGTCGGATGGGACGTTAAACCGTGGCACCGTATGCGGGAGAGTCATAACCTGCGCAAGTTAAAGAACACGCTGGATGGTCTTGACGGGAGGCTACCATCAGTTCCGAATAGCTGTTCCAGTGGGTACCCTCTCCCAACCTTCTCTGAGTCTTCGGGGTCCTTGTGACCTTTCCATTTAGCCCATGGTGTGCAAAAAAGTGCTGCTCAGTTGTACAACAACACAACCAGAACTTACTCCTAATTAAAAATCTCGAAATTGAATAATAATAATCTTCACGTGAGAAAGCAAAAAGCTTTCTTACAGAGAGAAAGAAGGTGCTTTAAATTTCGTTTTGCATCGTCCAAATGAAACGTTGCCCAATATAATATATCGCAAAATAGATTTTGATCCAGAGACGAAAAAAAATTAACTACTTATAGGAATTTAGTATAGAAAGAAATTAAGTGGGAGATCAAAAATCCCTCTAGATTTCTGCTACAGAAATAAAATCGGTATTCAGATGACACAAAAGAGAACTGAAGTCGATGAAAAAATTCAAATGGAGCTCGGCTGGATAAGAACTCACACTTCATTGAACCAAGGACTCGATCAAAGCTCTCGAATTCGCTTCTCCTAAACGCTCGTTTCAAGCTCAAATTTGAAAAATGTTGCACTTCCCTTTTGGACCGTGATTACTCATATACTCTGTACAAACGAGTAAGTGAATAAATTTTTAATTCTCTATTTTTATTCATCATCTATTGATGAAACTCTTGATCATAAAGGTTGGGTTGTTTTACCTCTAAGCGGCACTTTTTTGCACACAATGGGCTAAATGGCCAGGTCACATGGACCCCGAAGGCTCAGAGAAGGTTGGGGGAGGGGACCCACTGGAACAGCTGTTGGGAGACATATGGTAGCCTCCCGTCAAGGCCATCCAGCGTGTTCTTTAACGTGCACAGGATATGGCTCTCCTGTACACGGGGCCACGGCTTAACGTCCCATCCGACGGACGGCGGCCTTTCCAAGCCCATCGGTGTCCCCTACTGACCGTGGGCAGGGCGAGGAATTTTGCGGAGATAAATCTCAACGCTGACCCAGCTGGGACTCGAACCTGGGAACTACAGATTACGAGCCTGGCGCGCTACCGACTGAGCCTCCCCCGTCCCGATCATAAGGCATAGCATGCCTATGGTCAAGCGAACTGCATTAATATATTTCATTAGAAATAGGGGTTGAGATTTATTCACTCCACTCATTTCAAATTCAGGAAACACTTCACTCATGCCCTATTAAAAAATACCCATTCGTCCTTTAGCCGTCCCGTGGCCGAGTGCTTAGCACGCTTGGTTACTGATCTAAGGGACCTGGGTTCGAGCCCCGGATAAGTCATGGATGTGTGTGTCGTGTTTCTGCTGAGGTCCTGCCATCCTCTCAGACCTTCTGCTATGGTATATAAACTGACAGGCTCCTGTCAAACCTCTGTGGCAAGCAGCTGCTTGAGGGGGCTATTTATTTTATTATTTATTCGTCATTTCATAGAATAGTCCACTTGTGCTTAACTTTACAAAATAATCCACTCGTGTTCAAACTCACAAAATAATCGATTTCTGTTAAATTATACAAAATACTTCTTAAACTCATGCTAAGCTTCCCAAAATACTTCCCTCATAATCAGCTACACAAAATACTTCCCTCATAATCAGCTACACAAAATACTTCCCTCATAATCAGCTACACAAAATACTTCCCTCATAATCAGCTACACAAAATACTTCCCTCATAATCAGCTACACAAAATACTTCCCTCATAATCAGCTACACAAAATACTTCCCTCATAATCAGCTACACAAAATACTTCCCTCATAATCAGCTATACAAAATACTTCCCTCATAATCAGCTACACAAAATACTTCCCTCATAATCAGCTATAAAAAAAAATACTTCCCTCATAATCAGCTACACAAAATACTTCCCTCATAATCAGCTACACAAAATACTTCCCTCATAATCAGCTACACAAAATATTTCCCTCATAATCAGCTACACAAAATACTTCCCTCATAATCAGCTACACAAAATCCTTCCCTCATAATCAGCTATACAAAATACTTCCCTCATAATCAGCTACACAAAATACTTCCCTCATAATCAGCTACACAAAATACTTCCCTCATAATCAGCTACACAAAATACTTCCCTCATAATCAGCTACACAAAATACCTCCCTCATAATCAGCTACACAAAATATTTCCCTCATAATCAGCTACATAAAATATTTCCCTCATAATCAGCTACACAAAATACTTCCCTCATAATCAGCTATGCAAAATACTTCCCTCATAATCAGCTACACAAAATACTTCCCTCATATCAGCTATACAAAATACTTCCCTCATAATCAGCTACACAAAATACTTCCCTCATAATCAGCTACACAAAATACTTCCCTCATAATCAGCTATACAAAATACTTCCCTCATAATCAGCTACACAAAATACTTCCCTCATAATCAGCTACACAAAATACTTCCCTCAAAATCAGCTATACAAAATATTTCCCTCATAATCAGCTACACAAAATATTTCCCTCATAATCAGCTACACAAAATACTTCCCTCATAATCAGCTAAGCAAAATACTTCCCTCATAATCAGCTACACAAAATACTTCCCTCATAATCAGCTATACAAAATACTTCCCTCATAATCAGCTACACAAAATACTTCCCTCATAATCAGCTATACAAAATACTTCCCTCATAATCAGCTACACAAAATGTTTCCCTCATAATCAGCTACACAAAATATTTCCCTCATAATCAGCTACACAAAATACTTCCCTCATAATCAGCTTCACAAAATACTACACTTGTGCGCAGCTTAACAAAATACTCCTGCTTAATTTCATGGGATACTCCCTTAATCCATGCTCAGCTACACAAAACACTCAATTCAAGTCTCAGTTTCACATGACTCCTCCATGCTCAGCTTCACCCAAAATTCTGTTCATGCTCAGCTTCACCTAAAACTCTGCTCATGCGTAGTTTCCCCAAACAACTCATGTTCAGTTTTACAAAATAGTCCCTAGTGCTCAGCTTCGCAGAATATTATAGTCCTGCTCAACTTCACGAAATACTGACCTCACATTCAATTTCACAAAATACTACAATTGTGCTCAGCCTAACAAAACACTCAACTCCTGCTTAATTTCATAGGATACTCCCTAAATCCACACTCAGCTTCACAAAATACTCCATTCATAATCAGATTCACAAAATACTCCACTTGTGCTCAGTTTCACATGACTTCTCTATGATCAGCTTTACAAAACACCCCCACTCAAGCTCAGTTTCACATGACTTCTCCATGATCAGCTTCACAAAACACCCCCACTGAAGCTCAGTTTCACATGACTTCTCCATGATCAGGTTCACAAAACACCCCCACTCAAGCTCAGTTTCACATGACTTCTCCATGATCAGCTTCACAAAACACCCCCACTCAAGCTCAGTTTCACATGACTTCTCCATGATCAGCTTCACAAAACACCCAATTCGTGCTCAGTTTCTCAAAATACTCCATTCGTGCTCAACTTCACAACTCTACTAATGCTCAACTTCACAAAACATTCCACTTGTACTCATCTTCATAAAACACGCCACTCATACTCAGCTTTACAAAATGCCTCACTAGTGCTCAGCTCACCGAACAATTCCATTCCAGCTCAGCTTCGCAAAAATGTTCCATTGCAAAATTGGAACAGCAGCAATTCACAATTCAGGAACAAGCAGAAATTCAGAAGAAAAAAAAAAACCTCTGTTCATACTAAGCTTCACCCAAAAACCTGCATTGAATCTTGTCTTTGCATAAAGACACACACACACACCCACAAAATACTCGACTCTAGCTTTACAAACATACACTCCATTTTAGTTTACAAAATTGCCAAAACATTTGGGTTGGGTTGTTTTACCTCTGAGCGGCACTTTTTTGCACACCATGGGCTAAATGGCCAGGTCACATGGACCCCGAAGACTCAGAGAAAGTTGGGTGAGAGGACCCACTGGAACAGCTGTTGGGAGACAGATGGTAGCCTCTCATCAAGGCCATCCAGCGTGTTCTTTAACGTGCACAGGGTATGGCTCTCCCGCACACGGGGCCACGGCTTAACGTCCCATCCGAAGGACGGCGGCCTTTCCAAGCCCATCGGTGTCCCCTACTGTCCGTGGGCAGGGCGGGGAATTTTGCGGAGATAAATCTCAACGCTGACCCAGCTGGGACTCGAACCTGGGAACTACAGAATACGAGCCTGGCGCGCTACCGACTAAGCCACCCCTTGCCAAAACATTCAATCGAATATCCCAAGCATATACGCAGATCTTCACAACAACAAAATAAAATTTCCTTCAAAAATTACAAAGTTGCACTTTATAACAACATTATTTATGACTCCTCAATAACATTAATGCTTAAAAAACATTTACATGAGCATTATCCAAACATAAGAGAACAAAAAAAACAGTCTTTGTCATATCACCAGATTATCATTGCACGTGATACTCTCGACGACATATGGCAGAAACGGCAATACGTTGACTTCGCCCCCCCCCCTCCATCCAAAGTAATAAACCCCCTCAACCCCTCATTACGAATTCTCATCATCACCGCTACGGAGACTGGGTGTCCAGGTAACCAACTTCCACCGTGGGGTCCCTTTCTTCCCTGCATCCCGAAGCCAGCGCGTGCGTCTGTCTTCGTCTCTGTCTGTGGGAATGACTGATCCAACAGGAAGTCGTCCTTCTCGATCGCCACGCCAGGACTTCCCGTGCTGATGCCAATCTCTGACTGACAACGGGAAGACACCAATTACGGAGCCGTACCGGAGACCGTGCAGCAACAGGTGGTGGACAGTCACATGATTGGCGGCACGTACCTTTCTCTCCCTGTCTGTCTGGCTACCTAAATTGAGAGAGAATTGCATGTTGCTTTTTTTCTTTAAGAGTTCTGCCGGTTAACGTGCATAGATTTCTTTCTTAACGATCGATCGAATTGTAGTTTAAACTGAGTTGGGTTGTTTTACCTCTGACGGGCACTTTTTCTGCGAGCAACGGGTTAAATGTCCAGGTCACAAGGACCCCAAAGCTTCAGTGTTGAGTAGGTTGGGTTGGGTTGTTTTACCTCTGAGCGGCACTTTTTTGCACACCATGGGCTAAATGGCCAGGTCACAAGGACCCTGAAGACTTAGAAAAGGTTGGGGAGGGGACCCACTGGAACAGCTATTAGGAGACAGATGGTAGCTTCCCATCAAGGCCATCCAGTGTGTTCTTTAACGTGCACAGGGTATGGCATTCCCGCACACGGAGCCACGTCTTGACGTCCCATCCGACGGACGGCGGCCTTTCCAAGCCCATCTGTGTCCTCTACTGACCGTGGGCAGGGCGAAGAGTTTTGCAGAGATAAATCTCAATGTTGACCCAGCTGGGACTCGAACCAGGAAACTGCAGGTTAACAGCCTGAGCCACCCCCGCCCCCCGTATGAGAGAGCCGCACCCTACCCACGTTAAAGAACACGCTGGATGGCATCGAGGGGAGGCTGACACCCTTTTCCCAACAACTGTCCAGAGGGTCCCCTTACCCAACAATCCTCGAAACCACGAAAGCTTAGAACTTGGAACATTTGTCCCAATTATCTGACATTTAGGTAGCGAAAATAATTTTTTTCTTAAAAAAAGCTCGAATTTACCCTTTAAATAACAGAAGACTTTCGGCACAATTTATTTACAGAGTTACAGTATAAAATTAAACCACAATGTTACCAACTATATAATAATAATAATCTTTATTTTATTCCGCCAGTCAATACAATATACATTTACATAGCATAATTATCTAATAACAATTAATATATACATGAGAAAAATTGAGAAGTGAAATAGTTGAGAAATATCAATTGTATCAGAAAAGGTAAATAACGATCATATTAAATATTGGTGTTTAATAGGAAAGGCGAAACAAAAAAGGAGAGCATAGTAAGCTGACGCTTATTTTTAGTTAATGCTCCCTATTTCCTTTAGTTCAATTATGACAACAGTAAAGTATACAGTAATTCAAATAGTACAATAATTCAATAGTATAAAAGGTCAAATGGTTATGAGACATATTACACTGATACATAGAAGAAGGTTTCATTGCTTTGTAAGAAGAAACGTTCTACATTTGATTTTAAATAATATTAAAGATTTTGCATTTTTAACATCATCAGGAAATTCAGACCAAATTTTTACTGCATTGTATTTGATAGATCTCTGCCCAATTGACAATCGACACATAGGTATACTCAGATCCTCTCTATGACGTGTTTCATAATTATGAAAATTCGAAAGACTCTGAAAATAGTCTTTAAATCTATCCAATTTAATCAATCTCATTGTAATCGAATACACAAAGTTTCCTGATATCAGTTTGTAATTATCATAGACATTAAGAATTTTAACCTCAGAAAATAAATGTGCCACGGGATCATAATATCTTTTACCAACAATATATCTAACAATTCTTTTCTGAAGACGATATATAGCATTCAGATTATAGTCAAAAGTATTACCCCAGACTAAAATTCCATATGTTATATAAGAATAAATGAAAGAGTAGTATAAATTTGTCAAAATTTGTTTGTTAACCAGATGACGTATTTTACCAATCATACCAATATTCCTTGACAGAGTGATTCTCAGCTGCTTTACGTGAAATGACCAGTTCAGATTTTCATCGATCCATATTCCTAAGAATTTATATTCAGTGCATCTCTTTAGTTTAATATCATTAATCTTCACATCGAAACATGTCTCATCGATATTTTTGTTTTTATTTTTATAAATCATGTATTTGGATTTCTTGACATTTATTAATAAATTGTTATGTCTGCACCATTCAGATATAATATTTAGAGAGTAGTTAACACTGCTAATCAGGCTTGCAGAATCTTGGTTGAAATCGATAATACTTGTATCATCAGCATATAATAACATCTTTGAATTAATGTGTAACTTTGCTAAGTCGTTAATGTAAAGTAGGAAAAGGATCGGACCAAGAATCGAACCTTGAGGCACACCTCTGTAAATAAAATGTTCATCTGATATAGTACCATTTACTTCTACAAGAGCTTTCCTCTGAAATAAGTACTTCTTAACCAGTTATTTATTTTACCTCTCAGGCCATAAAATTCAATTTTCTTTAACAAAATTCCGTGGTTAATACTGTCAAATGCTTTCGTAAAATCAAGATATACAGCTAATCCAATGTGACCTGCATCCAAATGATTGACAATATGCTCATATAAATCTGCAATGGCTGTCTGAGTAGATTTTTTATTTTGAAAACCATATTGTTGTTGTGTGATAATTTTCATATTATCTAGGAATTTAGTAATACGTGTACAAATTAGCTTTTCAAAGATTTTCGAGAAGATTGGCAAAAGTGAAATAGGTCTGTAGTTTTCTATATATTTTTTTATCACCTGATTTATGTATGGGAAGAATTCTGGCAATTTTCAGTTTATCCGGGAATACTTCGTTTATTATTGATAAATTAAATATATAGCACAAAGGTTCTTTTATTGTATGTATAACCTTTTTAATTACATTAATATTTATGTCATCTATACCTGGTGACTTATCAGCTCCTAGATCATTCACTATGTTACAGCTCTCTTGAGTAACAATTGGCATGACATAAAATGTGTGGTCTATGCACTCAATTTGATATTTATATTTTCCATGAAATTTTTCAGTTTGGTTCAGTATCAATTCGTTAACGGTATCATGAAAATAGCTATTGAAGGCATTGGACTTCGCATAGTCATCAGCAATAATTGCATCATCAGAAGAAATGTCTCCTACTATTGACTTACATTTATTTCTACCCAAAACATCGTTGAGATATTTCCATTTCTGTTTAGAATTTTTGCTAGAATCAAATCTACTGTTATAATAGGCGTTCTTTGTTTGTCTGATTTGGGCAGTAACGTAGTTACGAAATTCTTTATATGCAGAACTGTCATCCTCTAAATGGGTTTCTTTTGCTTTTTTGTATAAATTATCTCTTTTAGTTATTAATTTTTTCAGATCTTTCGTCATCCAAGGAGCATATTTATTTGGCCTTTGGAACTTCTTAATACCCGTGGGTAAATATTTATTATAGTGATTTATAAAACTATTTATGAAATAATTATATACTTCATTTACATCGCTGATTAAGTAAAGGAATTGCCAATCAACACGATTTAATTTATATTGCAATTGCAGAATATTATTATCATTGATTTCTGTATATCGATAACTGCTAGATAGCATTTGAAAATTTGTCCTTTGGACCAGAAAAAATGTGGGGAAATGATCTGTAATTTTTGACATCAGAACTCCATTTTGGCAATCTACATTCGAAATTCCATAATCAATTAGTGTAGAACTTTGATTTCCAACTCTAGTTGGTAATCCACTGTTTAAAACAAAACAATCATATGAATTAACTAGGTCTATTAAATTTAATACATTTTTATCTTGGTTCATAATATCAAGGTTATAGTCACCCATTAATATAAAGATCGATTTCAGTTTAAGTAATGAGTTTAAAACAAATTCTAGATGTGACAGAAATAATTGTACATTACCCTGAGGTGGTCGATAAATACTGCCCACAATCAGATTTCCTGATTTAGCAATCAAAATCTCGTAATCATCAGTAATAACTGACAAATTGTTTAATATTTTGAAAGAAAAGCTTTCTCTGAAATAAAGTGCTACTCCTCCACCTTTGCGAGCCTCTCTTCCCAAACCTACACCAGTATAACCATTGATATGTGGAATATTGTTATTTTACCATGTTTCCACAAATATAAGAGAATCAAATAGAAAACTACTACTTTCTAAAGTTACCAAGATCTCATCAAGGTTTTTTGTACAGACTTCTACAGTTGAGTGAGAAAATAGAAAAAGTTGATTTATTAAAGCAATTACCATAAATCAGACTGAGATTTTCAGACTGAACATAATTAGGTGTAGCCATTAAAAGATGAAAGATATTTCACTGTGAACAAAAAAAAAATACTTAAAATGATAACAAATCTCGTTCAGATTTAACAAGGCGGCATTGTGCTCCGTTTTCCTTTCTTAGAAATATTTTCCCGTTTTTTTACCCATATATATTTGTATTGTTTTTCTACTTTGGCTCTTCTTGCCTTGTGGAAGAGATCTCTGTAAAATCTTGACAAATGTTCGTTGATGTAGATTATATACTTTTCATTAACAATACCTACATCTTTGGTATTCAAATCACGATGTCCTTTTACTTTGTCAAGAAAAGCATCTCGTAGGGCTTGGTCTTTAAACTTTGCTAAGATTGTACGTGGACGTGTTGAAGTCTCTTCCTTTTTTCCAATTCTGAAACATTCCAGTACCTCTTGGGATATAAAGAACACGCTGGATGGCCTTGACGGGAGGCTTCCATCTGTCTCCCAACAGCTGTTCCAGCTGTTCCCCTCCCCAAACCTTCTCTGAGCCTTCGGGGTCCTTGTGACCTGCAAAAAAGTGCCGCTCAGAGGTAAAACAACCCAACCCAGACAGACTAACATCTTCCTCCTCCTGAAGGTAATGAACTTAACTTTATATCATGTTAGAATTTGTTTCTGTTTGTTTGCTTTTTCAATCCTCCTGATCTTCTTTCCGAAAGATGGAAACCAACCACCTCCCCCTCACAGGTAGCATGCGTAAGATTCAACAGAGCATTGCGTTTCTAATTAACAGTCAAGGGCTGTTAAGCCTCATCCCGGATATTAATTAAACTTTCCCTTAACAGATGTGCATGCCCATCGCGGACCCTATTGCTTGCGGATGTTGAAAGCGATCCATCCGCAACACTTGCTACCATTCCTTGCGCTTCCTTTTTTGCAACAGTTGACCGTATGGATGACCTCCAGCTTTGATTAAAAAAAAACTATAGGAGTTGTTGGGTTGTTTTACCTCTGAGCGGCACTTTTTTGCACACTATGGGCTAAATGGCCAGGTCACATGGACCCCGAAGGCTCAGAGAAGGTTGGGGGAGGGGACCCACTGGAACAGCTGTTGGGAGACAGATGGTAGCCTCCCGTCAAGGCCATCCAGCGTGTTCTTTAACGTGCACAGAGTATGGCTCTCCCGCACACGGTGCCACGGCTTAATGTCCCATCCGACGGACGGCGGCCTTTCCAAGCCCATCGGTGTCCCCTGTTGACCGTGGGCAGGGCGGGAAATTTTGCGGAGATAAATCTCAACGCTGACCTAGCTGGGACTCGAACCTGGGAACTACAGATTACGAGCCTGGCGCGCTACCGACTGAGCCACCCCCGCCCCAACTATAGGAGTACAAAGTGACTTGATTGATCCGGAACGGAATAAAACGCTGGTCCGGCATTTTCATTTTAATTTTTTTTCAGAAATCATTTTTACCAAGTTGAGCAACCGGTGACAACCTGCAATAGTTCCGGATAAGACGGGATATTTTTTCCGCTCCCTGTCGGGACGTTAGTGGCTCAGTTGGAAAAACCCATCGGTGTTCCCTTTCTATTCCATCGGATGGGACGTTAAGCCGTGGCTCGTTTACAGAAAAGCCATACTGTTTGCACGGTAAAGGACACACTGGATGGTCTTAATTGAAGGCTTCCATCTGTCTCTTAGCAGCTGTCTAGTGGATCCCCTTCCCCCAATCTCATCTGGTTATTTAGCCCATTGTGTGAAAAAAACTGACGCTCAGTGGTAAAACAACTCAACCATATAAATATGTGCCCGGTTAGAAACGGAATTCTTGATCACATTGCTTTCGAGAGGTGTAGTCATGGATGTACAGTCGCTCAAAAAATATCCGAACATTACGGTTGATTACAGAATTCAGAAAAAAATATCTGGCAACGTTTTTTTTCGATCTGCCAACCTTCGTGTCACGTGACACGAAGGTTGCCAGATATTTTTTCTGAATTCTGTAATCAACCATAGTATTCGGATATTTTTTTGGGCGACTGTACATTCTTTTTCATCTATCTTCCCATTGCTTTTCGCTTGACATTGGTCGGTTTGTTGGTTTGTGTGTTTGTCAAAACAGTTGTTCCATCATATCTTTCGAACGCGACGGGCTCTCTTAATGATTTATGCGTCAAAGGAAAGCTCGTGAGACGGGGAGTGTCATAGGCTATAAATTGCCATGCTTTCTTCCCCCCTGAAAAGGGGGAAATACACGAGTACGTACACGAAAGTTGCCAGATCACTAATTTCTGAAAAAATCTTTGCCAGATATTTTTTCTGAATTCTGTAATCAACCATAATAAAAATAATAAATACCCCCTCAAGCAGCTGCTTGCCAATAGTGTTCGGATATTTTTTTGAGGGACTGTACCTGCTTCCTCACAATTAAAATCAGTCATCTCTTACATCATCAAAGTTTTTTTCCATCTCATCCTCGTCAAATGTTTCCTTTCACCTTTATCTTAAATCCGTCTTCCCTATTAATTCCTCCTCTTCCTGACATCTTCTCTTCTTACTCTTCATCCCACCTCATCCCATTATCAGAAGTCATCATTTCCCGCCAACACAAAACCAAAAAACTCATTTTTCATCTTTCATCAGATCCTTCCTGATCTTCTTCTACAAAAACACTTTTTCCCTATTCCGAAATAAAAACGCTTTGTGAAGGATCTCACATTGTTCCTGAACAATCAACGAAGAACATCACCTCATCACGGAAAAAAAAAAGGGGGGGGGGCGGTGAATGAAAATACTTAATAACAAGAATAAAAAAAAAAAAGAACAATAGCTCGAAAGCGTTTCTTTAGGTTAACCTGCAAACACTTTTTCTCTCGTTTCTTGCACACAAACTTGTCAATAATAAAATCTTGGTGAAAGGTGGCGCTATACCATTCCTACCCGTGGTTCGTTAGAGGCATTGTTAAGCACGGTAGCAACAATGGCCATTTATCCCTCCCTCAGTTTGACTGCAGACGTGATCCAAGTGATCAAGATAACGCCTCAACTTCCTTCATTAAATTAGGCTTTATGGCCTCTGTTCGTCAGACGAGCCAGTGCAGAGCCAGATGAGGAACAATGCCCTCAAGCGCCAATTCTGTCTCGTGGGTGACTTTTCTGCTCGATGCTGATCTTCGTTCAAAGCTTAATTTAAAAAGGGGTGGCTCAGTCGGTAGCGCGCCAGGCTCGTAATCTGTAGTTCCCAGGTTCGAGTCCCAGATGGGTCAGCGTTGAGATTTATCTCCGGAAAATTCCCCGCCCTGCCCACGGTCAGTAGGGGACACCGATGGGCTTGGAAAGGCCGCCGTCCGTCGGATGGGACGTTAAGCCGTGGCCCCGTGTGCGGGAGAGACATACCCTGTGCACGTTAAAGAACACGCTGGATGGCCTTGACGGGAGGCTCCCATCTGTCTCCCAACAGCTGTTCCAGTGGGTCCCCTCCCCCAACCTTCTCTGAGCCTTCGGGGTCCATGTGACCTGGCCATTTAGCACATGGTGTGCAAAAAAGTGCCGCTCAGAGGTAAAACAACCCAACCTTAATTTAAAAGTTGGACATAGTAGTTAACAACTTTTTTTTTTATTTTTTTTTTCGTTGTTAATCATTTAGTTTTAATTCCCGCTGAATATATTTGAAAAAATAAAAAAATGAAGAAAAGTTTTATTATTATATTAATGTACTAAAATGGAAATTTTTATTAGGTTTTAAATAATTTAATTAAAATTTCATTTTAGAAATCAAGAATTAAATTGCAAAATTAATAGGAGAATACCTGGTAGTGAAAATAATTTTTTGTATAAAAAAATAACGTTTTTATTCAGTGGTAGAGGGCAGATGAAGTCCGACAGATTTTCAGAAATTTTCGCTCTTTTTTGCGGTGGGAGGGGGGAGGGAAATAGGTGCTTAGGAAAAAAAATATTTTATACTATATGGCATTCCGCATCTCACATGTTTTCATATGCTATATATTTTATGAAATATTCTCTACGCCACTGTTTGATTAAGGACACTTACTGAAAGATAGGTCACCAAATTCGATATATAATACTACTTCCTCTTATCTCAAAAAAAGTAGTAGTTCTTAAAGTGTGATCCGCTTCCCCCAGGAGTTCGCGAGATTAATTTTGTATTCCTATTATACATCAGGAAGAGTTTGTCATTAAACGATTGAGGTTAAACAATTCACTGTAACAGGGTTGGGTTGGGTTGTTTTACCTCTGAGCGGCACTTTTTTGCACACCATGGTCTAAATGGCCAGGTCACATGGACCCCGAAGGCTCAGAGAAGGTTGGGGGAGGGGACCCACTGGAACAGTTGTTGGGAGACAGATGGTAGCCTTCCGTCAAGGCCATCCAGTGTGTTCTTTAATGTGCACAGGGTATGGCTCTCCCGCACACGGGACCACGGCTTAACGTCCCATTCGAAGGGCGGCGGCCTTTCACTGTAACAGGTATTAAACCTTTTGTGAACCTCGTAAAGCATTAAAACGCTCTAAACGTTTTATTTCAATCCATTGTTTGTTGGGTACGCGTACAAGTTGATACGCGTGCAATTTAAATGTGGAAGGATGAGGGAGTCCTTCAACCTCATCCTTTGATGTAATGTGTTGCTAAGGGGTTCATGGACTGGAAATCTTGAGTTCCGTGGTCAGCGGACTCGAAAATTTAAGCTAGAGGGTTCGGGTAGTCGAATATTAGGGGGAATTGCGATTCGAATATTTGAGCTAGGGAGGATTGTGATTCGAATATTTGAGCTAGGGGGATTTCGATTCGAATATTTGAGCTAGGAGGGATTGCGATTCGAATATTTGAGCTAGGGGCGATTGCGATTCGAATATTTGAGCTAGGGGGAATTGCGATTCGACTATCTGAGCTAGGGGGATTGCGATTCGAATATTTGAGCTAGGGGGAATTGCGACTCGAATATTTGAGCTAGGGGGAATTGCGACTCGAATATTTGAGGTAGAGAGTCCGTGGACTTGAACACTTGAGCTAGGGGTTCTGCTTCAGGACTTGAATGTTTGAGCTAGGGTTTTTGTGGACTTGAATAATTGAGCTAGGGGGTTCGCGGACTCGAATATTGAGTTAGGAGATTCGCGTAGTCTAATAATTAAGCTAGGGTGTTCGCGGAGTCGAATATTTGAACTAGGAGATTCGCGGCCTTGAATATATGAGCTAGAGGCTCCGCAAACTCTAACTTTTGAGAATAGCTTAAAAGCAACACTAGGGTCACAAAACCAAATTATATAGGTAACCAATATTATTATTAAAAGGGGGAGCTGATATTATAGATGAATAGCTAGCTGTTAGGTGTGAAAGGGATATCGGTCAAGATCAATAGAGTGAGAACGGGGCATGGCTCTCCCGTAAACCACACATAATACCCTATCACACGATGCCACCTTTCCAGGGTACATCAAAGCCCCTTTCTCATTAAAGTTAAAGTGAGAGAAAAAAAATCTTAACACATTCCCACAATGGGGAATGTTACTAGTAAAACAACTCTTCATCAACAGTGGGGAATGTTACTAGTAAAACAACTCTTCATCAACAGTGGGGAATGTTACGAAGACACAGTAAACAGTCTTTCACCTATTTCGGGGAATGTTACGAAGATATACTCAAACAATCTTTCACCATTATGGGGAATGTTAGGAAGATATAGTAAAATAATCTTTCACCCATTTAGGTGAATGCTACGAAGATTCCCTACTGTGAACACTATACCGATTGATCCAACACCTGCATCGACTAAAAAAATTCTCTCTCAGCCTAACTACCTCGGATTTATATACGGCAGTTAGTAAATGCATTGCCAACAAACCCAGTTGGAATAAGAATAGGGATCAACAGAGTAAAGATTTCTTTTTGAGAAAAAAAAAATCAGTTAAGTTCCAGTGAAGACAAAAAAAGAAAAACGAATATCCCAACGAATTCAAATAATATTTTTTTTAATTTATTTCGGCGAATTCGTTTATGAACAGTTTGAGAAAAAAAAATGCGAAATATGACTTCATTGAAAAAAATTACATAAAAAACTGTGAAATTGTTTTTCCTTTATAATTTTTTTTGAAATCTTATATTACCATTTCATTTTTTTATAAAAAAAATAAAAATAAATACCCCCCTCAAGCAGCTGCTTCCCACAGAGGTCTGACAGGAGCCTGTCAGTTTATATGCCATAGTAGAAGGTCTGAGAGGATGGTTCTTCTATTACATCAAATATAAAAACTCGCATATTAATAAAAAAAAACTAAATCTCTGTCATTATGTTTTTTATTATTACAAAAGCTTACAAGACCAAAAGAGCCCTCACTGAGTGCTAAGCATCTGTTTCACCAAGTGCTTATTGTTGGATACTCGGGCGACCATGCACGTCCGTCGATTTGCATCAGCCGTCGATTGTCCCGCCACAAAACCTATTGGTCAGTAAACTGCGCGTAAAATCGCGCAACATTGTTGGCAGCAGTGGCGCGCGACACGCGACGCTCACCTTGCTGCGGGGGCATCTGATTGCACAGAACTGGCGCGGATTTAACATCGCCAAAAGGGCGGTGAAAATCGGGAGTAGTTTGCATTTTTTTACGGAAGATATCAAGATTTATGTGAATAAAAGCAAAACATTTAGTGGTAAACGAACGATCGATTTAGTGCTACTGTTGGAATAATGATCGCCACAAATAGAGCAAATTTGAGTAGTCAAGTACAATATCCAAAACAATAGGGTTGAGTCATTTACCTCTGAGCATCAGTTTTGTGTACACTGTGGGGTAAATGACCAAGTCACAAGGACCTAAGACTAGGACTAAGGATCTAAGGGTTAAGAGAATGTTGGTGAAAGAAAGGGCTAAATGGGTGAGTCATAAGGATTCTAAGGAAGCATAGATGTATGGTGAAAAGATCTGGCTAAATATTCGGGTAATGAGGACCACACAGACTCAAAGTTGGTGAAAGAAAGGGCTAAATGGCCAGGTCATGAGGGACTAAGGGCTCAGAGAAGGTTGGTGTAGGAGAGGGCTAAATGGTCAGGTCATGAGGGACTAAGAGCTCAGAGAAGGTTAGTGAAGGAAAGGGCTAAATGGCCAGGTCATGAGGGACTAAGAGCTCAGAAAAGGTTGGTGAAAGAAAGGGCTAAATGGCCAGGGCAGGAGGGACTAAGAGCTCAGAGAAGGATGGTGAAAGACAGGGCTAAATGGCCAGGGCAGGAGGGATTAAGAGCTCAGAGAAGGTTGGTGAAAGAAAGGGCTAAATGGGTGAGTCATAAGGATTCTAAGATAGATGTATGGTGAAAAGATCTGGCTAAATATTCGGGTAATGAGGACCACACAGACTCAAAGTTGGTGAAAGAAAGGGCTAAATGGCCAGGTCATGAGGGACTAAGGGCTCAGAGAAGGTTGGTGTAGGAGAGGGCTAAATGGTCAGGTCATGAGGGACTAAGAGCTCAGAAAAGGTTGGTGAAAGAAAGCGCTAAATGGCCAGGGCAGGAGGGACTAAGAGCTCAGAGAAGGATGGTGAAAGACAGGGCTAAATGGCCAGGGCAGGAGGGATTAAGAGCTTAGAGAAGGTTGGTGAAAGAAAGGGCTAAACGGCCAGGGCAGGAGGGACTAAGAGCTCAGAGAAGGTTGGTGAAAGAAAGGGCTAAATGGCCAAGTCATAAGGGACTAAGGACTCAGAGAAGGTTGGTGAAAGAAAGGGCTAAATGGGTGAGTCATAAGGATTCTAAGGAAGCATAGATGTATGGTGAAAAGATCTGGCTAAATATTCGGGTAATGAGGACCACACAGACTCAAAGTTGGTGAAAGAAAGGGCTAAATGGCCAGGGCAGGAGGGACTAAGGGCTCAGAAAAGGTTGGTGAAAGAAAGGGCTAAATGGCCAGGTCATGAGGGACTAATGGCTCAGAAAAGGTTGGTGAAAGAAAGGGCTAAATGGCCAGGGCAGGAGGGACTAAGAGCTCAGAGAAGGTTGGTGAAAGAAAGGGCTAAATGGCCAGGGCAGGAGGGACTAAGAGCTCAGAGAAGGTTGGTGAAAGAAAGGGCTAAATGGCCAGGTCATGAGGGACTAAGGGCTCAGGAAATGTTGGTGAAAGAAAGGGCTAAATGGCCAGGGCAGGAGGGACTAAGAGCTCAGAGAAGGTTGGTGAAAGAGGGGGCTAAATGGCCTGGTCATGAGGGACTAAGGGCTCAGAAAATGTTGGTGAAAGAAAGGGCTAAATGGCCAGGGTAGGAGGGACTAAGGGCTCAGGGAAGATTGGTGGAAGAAAGGGCTAAATGGCCAGGTCATGAGGGACTAAGGGCTCAGAAAAGGTTGGTGAAAGAAAGGGCTAAATGGCCAGGGCAGGAGGGACTAAGGGCTCAGAAAAGGTTGGTGAAAGAAAGGGCTAAATGGCCAGGGCAGGAAGGACTAAGGGCTCAGGGAAGATTGGTGAAAGAAAGGACTAAATGGCCAGGTCATGAGGGACTAAGGGCTCAGAAAAGTTGGTGAAAGAAAGGGCTAAATGGCCAGGGCAGAAGGGACTAAGAGCTCAGAGAAGGTTGGTGAAAGAAAGGGCTAAATTGCCAGGACAGAGGGACTAAAGGCTCAGAGAAGGTTGGTGAAAGAAAGGGCTAAATGGCCAGGGCAGGAGAAATTAAGAGCTCAGAGAAGGTTGGTGAAAGAAAGGGCTAAATGGCCAGGGCAGGAGGGACTAAGAGCTCAGAGAAGGTTGGTGAAAGAAAGGGCTGAACGGCCACGGCAGGAGGGACTAAGGGCTCAGAGAAGGTTGATGAAAGAAGGGCTAAATGGCCAAGTCATGAAAGTCAATGATGAAGTCAAGAAGGGCTAATGGCCAAGTTGAAAGAAAGGGCTAAATGGGCAGGGCAGGAGGGACTAAGGGCTCAGAGAAGATTGGTGAAAGAAAGGGCTAAATGGCAGAGTCAGAAGGATCTACATAACAAGACAGAAAAATAACCACATCTGGACAGTAAAGTCCATTACTTTAGATCTGAATTGCAAACCTAAGTTTATCTTTAACTGCTTAGAGTAACTTGTATAAATACTAGCTATTTTAATTTCATATGGTAGGTAATTGAAAATCTTTGCTACCATGATGATGAATGAATGAATGAATGAATGAACGGCGTGGTGGTTGTGATGCTTATGATGATGAATGAATGAACGAACGGCATGATGACGACGACGATGATGATGACGATGATGATGATGATTGAAAGCGTGGTGGTGATGGTGACGACGATGATGATGACGATGATGATGATGATTGAAAGCGTGGTGGTGATGGTGACGACGATAAACGAAGCTTCCATGGTGAGTAATTCCTGTCACTACCACTGCCATCCCTCTCTCAATATTCCCTCTTACATCCGTGGTTGGTCTGCCCGGGTATTTCCAAAGCCATACAACAGGAAAAGCAATCGTCGATAGGGCAGGAACGAAAACGACAACGCTACCGATATAATAACAGAAGAAACAGGAAAGAAACAATTGCGAAGTGATAGAACAAAGAGCTGCGTTTCTGCATCGTCGAGGAAATCGCGTTAAGTAACAGCATCGGCGAACTCTTTTTCCTTTTAAGGGCGCAGAGCGACCATTTTGGGGTCTGCTGAGCATCACTGTCACTGGAAGAGAGAGGAGAAGATCAAGTGATGTAGATCAGAAGCTCAAACAACACAACTCGACAACAATCGACTCAGTCGATGCGGCTACCTACGACAAACTGCGCGTGAAATTGACCGCCATTGTTGGCACTCGTGCGCGATGGACACGTGATAGCGGAGCGCGTGAGTGGCTGTTGTGGCTGATCACTCTCCAATGGGTTCCATTTCACGCTGGTTTTGTAACAGAGAGCAGATCACGCTCTCTCTCTGATATGACATGGTGACGAGGTGCGAGCTCAATTACTGCGACACCTTCTGCTCAATGGGAAAGTGATTAAAGGTAACGTGCAATTGGAATCCCGGGCTATGCTAGGCTTGTTGAGAGTTTCACTGATAATCTCTTTTTCTGTCCTTGATGACGAAGTGGACACCGATGGACTTGGAGAGCTCGAATGGGCAAAATTTACCTCTGAGCGGCACTTTTTTGCACACCAAGTTAGCAGGGAAATTGCGTCTATGTGCATCTAAACTTTATAAACTACAGTTTGTTGCAAGCACACATACATGTATTTTGGTTTACAAAGCTATCTGTGAATCTATTTTGACTTACGGTTTGACAATATACGGCTCAACTAACCTCACAAATATAAAGAAAATAGAAACTATTCAATCATCCATTGCTAAAAATATAATCCCATACAACTTAAGGAATTCATTTTATCACAGCGAAGAAAGACTAAATTTTCTAGGCATACTCTCTTTTCACAACATTTACAAATACAGCATCACTTTAAAATATTTTCTTTTGATAATCAATTTAAATCTAAAATCTCTCATGGGAAAAACACAAGATTACAATCCAAAAATAATTTCCAACTTCCAAAAACATTAAACAATTACGGGAAATGTACAAGGGCATATACAATACCTTACGTGTTCAATCAAATGCCAAGGGAAATTATTTTATTAAACAATTTTAAAGAAATCAAAAATAAGACTAAAAATTTTCTTCTAGGCACTAAATTTTAAATAAAAATTTGAACGACCACAATGGAGCTTCCACTGAAATTCACATAATTCAATGACATTATTTTTAACTATATCTTATGCATTTTCATGTAACATTATTATTCTTCTCTCCTGCAGATAAGCAGATGCTTTGCGGGTCATTTGTTTAAATTTTTGTATAACTAACATGCCGTCCCGTGGCCGAGTGGTTAGCACGCTTGGCTACTAATCTAAGGGACCTGGGTTCGGATTAGCCCCGGATTAGGCATGGATGTGTGTGTTGTTTTTCTGCTGAGGTCCTGCCATCCTCTCAGACCTACTATGGCATGTAAACTGACAGGCTCCTGTCAGACCTCTGTGGCAAGCAGCTGCTTGAGGGGGTATTTATTTTATTTTTTTTATAACTAACATGAATATGAATAAAGATTATTATTATTATGATTATTAAATGACCATGTCACAAGGACCCCGAAGGCTTAGAGAAGTTTGGGGGAGGGGACCCACTGGAACAGTTGTTGGAAGACAGATGGTAGCCTCTCTTCAAGGCCATTCAGTGTGTTTTTTAACGTGCAGAGTGTATGGCTCTCCCGCACACGGGGCCACGGCTTAATGTCACATCCGACGGACGGCGGCCTTTCCAAGCCCATCTGTATCCCCTACTGACCGTGGGCAGGACGGGGAGTTTTGCGGAAATAAATCTCATCTCGGATGGATAGGCTCGTGGTTCGCAGTTCCCAGGTTCGAGTCCTAACTGGGCCAGCTTTCAGATCTATCTCGCAAAACTACTAGCCCTGCCCTCGGTCAGCAGGGGACACCGTCGGGCTAAGAAAGGCCGTCGTCTGTCTGATGGGATATTAAGCCGTGGTACCGCGTATGGGAGAGAGCCATACTCTGTGCACGTAAAAAAAACAAGCTGGATGCCCTTGACGGGATCCAGAGTGTTCTTTTACATTAATTGCTCCCATCAGTCTTCCAACCATCTTTCCAGTGGGTCTGCTTCCACCCCCAATTTTCTCTGAGCCTTTGGGGTCCTTGTGACCTGGCCACTTAGCCCATTATGGGCAAAAAAATGCTGCTCAGAAGTAAAACAACCTAGCACGGGACGGGGAAGAGGGGGACTCAATCAATCAATCGGTCAATTAATTTCGAATTGGGAACGAGGTTATGAATATGCCCACTACCTATTAAGGTAACTCCCACTGCTGTTAGGGGCGGGGGTGGCTCAGTTGATAGCGCGCCAGGCTCATAATCTGTAGTTCCCTGGTTCGAGTCCCAGCTGGGTCAGCGTTGAGATTTATCTTCGCAAAATTCCCCGCCCTGCCCACGGTCAGTAGGGGACACCGATGGGCTTGGAAAGGCCGCCGTCCGTCGGATGGGACGTTAAGCCGTGGCCCCGTGTTCGGGAGAGCCATACACTGTGCACGTTAAAGAACACGCTGGATGGCCTTGACGGGAGGCTACCATCTGTCTTCCAACAGCTGTTCCAGTGGATCCACTCCCCCAACCTTCTCTGAGCCTTCGGGGTCCTTGTGACCTGGCCATTTAGCCCATGGTATGTAAGAAAGTGCCTCTCAGAGGTAAAAAAAATCCTCAATGGTAAAACAATCCAACGTTAAAGAACACGCTGGATGGCCTTGACGGGAGAATACCATCTGTCTCCCAACAGCTGTTCAAGTGGGTCCCCTCCCCCAACCTTCTCTGAACCTTCGGCGTCCTTGTGACCTGGCCATTTAGCCCATGGTGTGCAAAAAAGTGCCGCTCAGAGGTAAAACAACCCAACCCAACCCACTACTGTTAAGGATTACTATTGCATCCGTACATGATCACTGATTATTTGGCCACTATTTCCAGTTAAGTAATTATTTCTTTATTTGTATAATAACATTGACCAATGCTTCATTTGAATCTATTATTACGTCATACAATGAACGATTATTGCTTCACTTAATGTCATCGATTGTTATTGGTTCGCTCTAACGAAAAAGCGATCATTGTCGAATCATTTTCACAATCCGTTTTCTGCTTAGGTCTTCAATCATTGCCTTGATTTTTTTTTTTCATTTATCTTTTATATTCTGAAAGAATTACGGACGAAATTCCAAAGAATATCAAATTCGCTACCTATTTAACTTGCTTCCTAGAGAAATAGTTAACTTTAAAAAAAATTGTGATGTTAAAGAAAAATTATTTCAGTGGTTGATGAAAAAGTGATGTTTTTATTTGGAAACTTTCTTCATTTTGTCGGTTTCCTTTCTCATTTATTCCTTTTTTTTCTCTCCTTCATTTTTTGTACTACTGAGGCAATCTAGATCATATCTGTAAAAACATATATGTACATTCCCGCTGATAAGCTTCGGCTTAGTGGGATTTTTTATGTAATATAATTAGAGATAATACTTATTGAAAATAAATTTGAATTTGAATATTTTTAAAAGATTCAGAGTGAGTTGATCGTGCTTTATAGCTTTTTTTTTTCTATCGCTCAGTTTTTCTTTAAGGTCTGGAAATCTCATTTTATTTCTTCAGTTATGTTATTATGTTAAAGAAAATGTAGCCATTTTGAAGAGAACTGGCATATTACGATTTCCGTTTAAAATGTTAAGTATATCACGTGGTACATCACGTGTTGCATTTGAATCTCCCCATTCTCAAATAGTGTATACTCGTAATTTTCAACCATACCTTAAAATCCCACTCCCTTGTTCCTCCAATCCCCCTCCCGCAGTCCTTCGATTAAGAACAACAGTAATTATTACCGAATGTTCAAAACAACAATAATAACTTCTGCATGATCACACCAACAATGCTTTCTACTTACATTGTTCATGACAATAATATTAACTCTTGACAACAGTGCTAATTACGGTGTATTAACAACAACAGTGTTAATTTCAGAGTGTTAACAATAACAACAGTGCTAACCTCTGCGTGCTCGTAACAATAGTACTGACCTCTTCATGCTCTTAACAATAGCTTTGACCTCTGTATGTTCGTAACAATAGTCACTGATTACTCTGCATGCCCGTAACAACAGCACTGACCTCTGCATGCCCGTAACAACAGCCCTGACCTCTGCATGCTCGTAACAACAGCACTGACCTCTGCATGCTCGTAACAACAGCCCTGACCTCTGCATGCTCGTAACAACAGCACTGACCTCTGCATGCTCGTAACAACAGCACTGACTTCTGCATGCTCGTAACAACAGCACTGACTTCTGCATGCTCGTAACAACAGCACTGACCTCTGCACGCTCGTTAAAACAATTTTGGAAGCATGCATTAGAACTCATTCTTCTAACAACAACAATTGTAATGCAGCATGCCCAAACCAACGATAACGGTGCTAATAATTACTTGTTCGCAACAACAACAATGTAGTGAACAAATGCTCACAGTAATAAAGAAAACAGCGTTCGTTACAGCAAGACTTTAACAATTCCAACTCCCACACGCTTCCAACAACAATAACGGTTCTCCCTATTGCTTTCTCTTGACAACAATAGTGCCAAGTAACTACTACATGCTCACGATAACAACAGTGCTAATTACTGAATGACAAGAACAACGAAAAAGAGAAACAGAAATGATGCTAGCTGTCCTGCCGGTCGGCACAGTACGCTCGCTCCCAGAAGCCATCATCAACATCATCCAGAGCCTCTTCCTCAGCCACCGAAGGACGATTCCCACGCACGCGGAGATCGCGAGAGGGAGACATGAGCAATCTCCATCCCAAGAACAATAGGTCGCTAAGAGACAATACCGTCGATCACGTGACTTATTCGTTATCTGGCCTACTCTCCCCGTGAGCGAGACTCCGTTGCCACGACAACAATAAATTATGTAAAGAGGAGGACGTTTGTGCTTTATTTGTTTCTACGACTTCGCTGTCACCAAGCATAGGCATCGGAAAACCAGCAGATACAAAGATACAGAGGTCGTACGTGCCTCTGGTTTTTTACCGGTCTTCAAAGAAAGTGAGAAAGCCACTCGCTAGCCAAATGTGTCCCACATTTTCTCCCAATCCGCAGGAAGTGCGGAGTCCCGTTTTGCCTTGTTGTGTTCCTTTCTTTCTGTTTTTTTGACGCAACAGTGTCCATGCTTCATTGTCTTTTAGAAAGGATTTTATTTGTTGCGTTGTTTCGGAGAAAAATTTTCATCCTTTTCTTTTTTTGCGTAACGTGCGACAACAAAAAGATTGCCGTTAAGAATCGCAGACTTGTAAATCTGTGACCATTCGGGAAGGGGGTGGGGCGTTAATTGGGAGGGGGGGGGGGGGGGAGGACAGATGCGGTTTGTTATTTCAGTCAACACATAGGCCACACCGCAAACATCCGAATCGCTTAAAGAGAGGTAATATCGAGGGAATGTGTGTTGTTGTTCTAGAGAGACAATGATAAGATTAAAAGGAATTGCTTTTGTGTACAATCGCTCAAAAAAGTATCCGAACACTATGGTTGACTACTGAATTCAGAAAAAATATCTAGCAACGATTTTTTTAGAAATTAGTGATCTGGCAATCTCCATGTCACGTGACACGGAGATTGCCAGATCACTAATTTCTAAAAAAAATCCTTGCCAGATATATTTTCTGAATTCTGTAATCAGCCATAGTGTTCGGATACTTTTTTGAGCGACTGTACGAGTATTTCAAAAAATTTGGAGTATTTTTTTTATTTGGCACCAACTTTGGAACGCTCTGTTTAGATCATTTTTATTTCTAATATGTACATTAATTCTTTGCATATAGGAATCTTTATTAAACTACACCTCAGTTTTGAAAGTGAACTAAATTCGTCTGTTAGAACAAGAAGTCGCAGCAACAATCGCTCGAACGCTACTCGACGATCTTTCAACAACTAAAAAAAAGGTTTCGTTAAACAGCTTTGCTACGAGGGGTGGCTCAGTCAGTAGCGTGCCAGGCTCGGAATCTACAATTCCCAGGTTTGAGTTCAACTATGCCAGCATTGAGATTTATCTCCGTTAAATCTCGTGACCGAGTGGTTAGCGCACTTGGCTACTGATCTAAGGCACCTGGGTTCGAACCCCGGACAAGGCATGGACGTTTGTGTCGTTTTTCTGCTGAGGTCCTGCCATTCTCATAGACCTTCTACTATGGCATAGAGACTGACATATAAACTGACAGACCTCCTACTATGGCATATAAACTGACAGACTCCTGTCAGACCTCTGTGGCAAGCAGCTGCTTGGGGGGGGGGGGGTATCTATTTATTATTTTTATAAATCCCCACCTGCCCTCGGTCATAAGCGAGAGACCGAAGAGCTTGGAAAGGCCGCCGTCCATCTGATGGGAAGGTGAGCCATACCCTATGTAGATTAAAGGACATCTTGGATGGTCTTGACGGGAGCCTACCATCTGTCTCCTAACATCTGTACAGTGGGTTCCCTTCCCCCAACGTTCTCTGAACCATTGGGGTCCTTGTGACATGGCCGTTTAGCCCATTGCGTGAAAAAAAGTGCCACGCGGAGATGAAACAACCCAAACAACAACTTTGATATGATATATGTATGTTACTCCATAATGTCCCTTTTAGATAATAACATACCTATCGTCATCATTATCCTAGATTTCAAAAAGTCATTTGATAAATTACATCGCCTTTTTAAGTTCAAAGTAGTCATCCTTCGTCACTTAGTCTAATTTGGGAGATTTCTTTTTAATCAGTTTAAAATGTTGAACACACCATATTCTATCTGAGATTAATTTATTCTCTGTAATCATTATGCAAAGTTCTCGCTAGTGAAAACATCAGCTTATTTGTTTTCAAAACGAGCTCATGTTTCCACTATGTCGTCTGCGCACCCATCTGTCTGTCTGTTCCTCCGTCCATCTATCCATCCATCGATCTGTCTATCTATCCATCCGTATGTTTGTCTATCTATCTATTCGTGCGTCTGTCTGTCTCTCTGTCTATCTATTCGTACATCTGTCCACCCGTCTCTATCTCTCCACCCGTTCATCTGGCTCTCTATCTATCAGTCCGTCCATCTGGCTGTCTATCCGTCCATCCATCCATCCATTCGCCTCTCCATCTATTGGTCCATTTATCTGTTCCTTTATCTCTCTGTCCATTCGCTTCTCCACCTATCAGTCTATTTATCTGTTCTTTTATTTATCTGCCCATTCGTCTTTCTATCTGTCAGTCGTTTATCTTTTCTTTTATCTATCTGTCTGTCCATCCATTCGTCTCTGCATCTGTCACTTCATTTATCTGTCCGTTCATCCATTCGTCTCTCTATCTGTCAGTCCATTTATCTGTCTATCCATCCATTCTTCTCTCCATCTGTCAGTCCATTTATCTGTTCTTTTATCTATCTGTACATCCATTCTTCTCTCCATTTGTCAGTCCAATTACTTTTTATCTATCTGTCCATCCATCCATTCTTCTCTCCATCTGTCAGTCCATTTATATGTTCTTTTATTTATCTGTCTATCCATTCATTCTTCTCCTATCTGTCAGTCCATTTATCTGTCCATCCATTCTTCTCTCCATCTGTCAGTCCATTTATCTGTTATTTTATCTATCTATCCGTTCATCCATTCGTCTCTCCATCTGTCACATGGCTCAGGAAAGCCATGTGGTTTTTGGGTTCACTCGTATCTTTTATAGTGTGAATTATACACTATGATGAAATAAAATTGAAATACAATTGATCAAGCTATTCCAAAGATGCGTTAATTAAACCGACCTAAATCGAGAGCTTATTTTGCACATTGTCATAAAAAACCGGGACATTTGGACAACGGAAAAAGGCAGAAAACAACTTTCCGAACTCCGGGACAGTTCTCAAAAAACCGAGACGTATGACCACCCTCGATTTGAGGTGTCTTGCCAATAATTTCCTTAACTACATATGCCATAATTTTTTTTTTTTCTAATACAATGACAATGGTACGCCCATAGGGGTTTATTGACCATAAGAACATCATCCGTCATGTTTGTCGCGGAGAAAAAACTTTTGAGATTCACTGGACGAAATGACCAGGTCACAAGGACCTCAAGGCTCAGAGAAAGTTGGGAAACTAGACAACTGCTAGGAGACAGATGGAAGCCTCAGGTCAAAGCCATTCAGTGTATTCTTTTAAGTGCAGTTATGTCCCTCTGGCACACGGAATCAAGGCTTAACGTCCCATCCGAAGGATGGCGCTCTTTCCAATCTCATCGGTGTCCCCTTTTTGATCGAGAACACGATGGGGTTTTAACGGAGATAAATCTCAACGCTAACTCAATTGGCACTCGAACCTGGAAACTAGGAGATTACGAGCTTAGCACTCTACTGATTGAGATAATTCTTGGGTTGAGTTGTTTTGCCTCTGAGCGGTACTTTTTTGCACACCATGGGCTAAAGAGTCAGGTAACAAGGACCCAGAAGGCTCAGAGAAGGTTGGGGGAGGGGACCCACTGGAACAGCTGTTGGGAGACAGATGGTAGCCTCCCGTCAAGGCCATCCAGCGTGTTCTTTAACGTTGGGTTGGTTTACCTCTGAGCGGCACTTTTTTGCTCACCATGGGCTAAATGGCCAGGTCACATGGACCCCGAAGGCTCAGAGAAGGTTGGGGGAGGGGACCCACTGGAAGAGCTGTTGGGAGACAGATGATAGCCTCCCGTCAAGGCCATCCAGCGTGTTCTTTAACGTGTACAGGGTATGGCTCTCTCCCACACACGGGGTCACGGCTTAACGTCCCATCAGACGGACAGCGGCCTTTCCAAGCCTATCGGTGTCCCCTACTGACCGTGGGTAGGGCGGGGAGTTTTGCGGAGATAAATCTCAACGCTTACCCAGCTGGGACTCGAACCTGGGAACAAATAATTCTTGGAGTTCTTGCGATCTCGCTTTTTTCCCACTATATACAGAAAAAAAATCACCACTCAGAGGTAAAATAATCCAGCACTCGTCAGTTTATCTGCGTAGGAGAATCTTAATAATAAATATTCATTTTGAACAGAATTCTGTGTTCACCCTTCACAAACATTTCTGAAAAATTTTGTTTTCTTCTTTCCCTTCTTGACGATGTATCAAACATAAACTCTTCATCCATTCTTCCTCGGTATTGCGCAAAACATTATCTCTCCCCCCCCCCTCCCCGAAAAAATTGTCTCACCATTGTTGTGTAACAACAAAAGCGTGCTGAATTCAGACAAGGGATTGGTTGCTTCAAAACCAGTGGCGATGACGACACATCAGATTCACTCCTGGTTGACTGGAGGAGGTGAAAAAGGAAGAATGAGGGTGGGGGGTGGAACTGAAGAGTACGGAGAGCTGGAAAGAGAGCGAGATCGCTGTCGAAAACGAGAGTATATTGCTTAAAGAAAGCACCCGAGTGTGATGACCCAGAACAACAGGTTGTGGGTGGAGATGTAGGTTTCGCGATTCTATCCTTATCAGGTGATAAGGGTGTGGCCCGTTTGGACACGCCAAATTTGATGTCATTCTCTGCTTAGAAAGCAAAGAGATAGATGTTTTATTATTTATAGAGGATGCTGCAAAGGGAATGCGTTGATTGATGTCTATATTGATTTCTGACTGATGAGAATGAATTTGGATTTTTAGAAATTATTGAAAAGGATGATAAAAAAAAGGATGGATGATGGGGGTTGGGTTGTTTTACCTCTGAGCGGCACTTTTTTGCACACCATGGGCTAAATGGCCAGGTTACATGGACCCCGAAGGCTCAGAGAAGGTTGGGGGAGGGGACCCACTGGAACAGCTGTTGGGAGACAGATGGTAGTCCCCCGTCAAGGCCATCCAGCGTGTTCTTTAACGTGCACAGGGTATGACTCTCCCGCACACGGGGCAACGGCTTAACGTAGTACCCGACGGACGGCGTCCTTTAAAAGCCCATCGGTGTCCCCTACTGACCGTGGGCAGGACGGAGAATTTTGCGGAGATAAATCTCAACGCTGACCCAACTGGGACTCGAACCTGGGAACTACAGATTACGAGCCTGGCGCGCTACCGACTGAGACACCCCCGCTCCAGGATGATGGGGGATTTTTATATTTATGTTATTAAATAAATTACGAAAAATAAGACACTAAAAAATGAAATGGGGACAATGGAAAAACTGTTTTTTTTCATTGTCCAAAAGAACCGTTATCTGTTGGATGACATGTTAAGTCATGATTACTTGCACAGGAGAGACATGTTTTGTGCTCCGTTAACTTCCAGTTCTGCCCTCGGTGAAAAAGGGGAAATCGCTGGATTTGGGAAGGTCGCCTTCCGTCGGATGAGATGTAAAGACGTGGTTCCGTGTGCAGGAAAACCATATTCTGTGCGCGTTAAAGAACAAGCCTTGTCGGGAGATTTCCATCTGTGTTATAATAGCTGTCCACTGTGCTCACTTCTCCCATTTTATCTGAACCCTTGGGGTCCTTGTGACCTGGTGCACCATGGTTTTTGTGGGCAAAAACGTTGTTTAAAAGGTTGTTTTCTTCTAACAACTGAAACTCTCGTAAAATTGCTTTTTAAATGAAATGGACACGTTTTCATGTTTTTCAATTGGACAATGAAATGCACCTGATAGGAGGCCACGTTAGACCGTGACCTCCTTTCGTGCGGGAGAGCCATACCCTGTGCACGTTAAAGAACAACGCACGTTAAGTTCTTGACGGGAAGTTACCATCTGTCTCCCAGCAGTTCTTCCAGCGGGTCCCCTCCCCTAACCTTCTCTGAGCCCCGGGGTCCTTGTGACCAGGCCGTTCAGTCCATTGTGGGCAAAAAAGTGCCGCTGAAAGATAAAAAACAAACAAACTAATGTACTACTCCATTCACAAGGTAGGCAATGGTAGGGCCCCCCAGAAATTTCTGATATTTTTCGAGGGATCACTCCCACCCATGGCAGCTAGGAACTCGATCCGTTAACCCAACAAGGCTAAAACTAAGTGGGATCATCGCAACAAATTTGGATCCGATTGATCAAGTAGCCGCGAAACCACAGGGAAAACAATTTCTGCCACCGATGATGTCACAGACGTAGGTCCAGGATTTGCGGCTATTATATAATATGATGTTATTCAAATCTATGGGCTATCTGAGAATAAAAAGCAAAATAAATATATACATTAAATGAAAATGGGTCAAGCCGGTAGTGCTTGAATGTTTTTGAATGGCTGCATTCTTGATACAATTCAAGTTCATTTATCTCAGAGGTATGTGATAGATACTGGTCATGTGTGATATCAGATGCAGAATAGAATAGGCATTGCTGTTAGGACTTTTAAGAGTCTGTGAAGATTCTGGAAAAATGGGTGTATACACCTAAGGATTAATATTAGGCCTATATAACAGTTTTGTTCTAGCTAAAGGTTGCTATGGATACTGAAACTTGGACCTTTTCTTTTATAAGCACGACAACAGGAAACGTGAGGCTTTTAATTTAGACATAATATCGTGGAAGTTATATTATTATAAGTATTATAAGTAAATAATATTATAGCACAGCTTTATAATTGAACGATAACTGAAAAGAAAATACATAAGCAGCCGAAACTTTTAGAATAATATTTCTAAAAAGAATGCATAAATTTTCAATTGACTAATGGCAACTTGTTACACCGAAATTATAAATAGTGGAGATTCTTATTAAGTGTCAATATAAGAACACTAACTTTTTATAAGAACACTAAATTTTTTTAAAAATATTTTCTGTTTTCTGATATTATTATTAAGAATACATAATTTTTAATTACAAATAATATTCGTAACATTTTATTACACTTATAGTCAACAGAGTATGACTTTTTACGGTTAGAAAATACTTCCATTCGGAGAATAATTAATTACCTGGCAAATTTTATTTTTTGAAATTCGGGTTGAAATCGGGTCTAAAAAATAATGACCCAATATTGTTCCTAAAAATCAGGTTAAAATAGGGTTGAAATCTGGTTAAAATAAAAAAAAATCCATATTTTCTGGTATTAGGTAACAATTTCATCATTTGCATACACTAACATATACATCTCATCAGCTATACTACTTCTACACAAACTCTTCCATCTAATTCTTTTAAATTAAAGACGGTACTTATCTATAAATGGTGTTTTTAACGTACCTACAATGTTTTTAATATTGGTAAATATGTTCTTATTATGAATTACTTTCCCGATGTTTTGCTATTAAGCAGTATGTCAAGAACGAATAAGCAAATTCTTTACATTAATATGAGACTATAATTTTCGTTTGACGAATGATATTCTGGAACCAATTAATTAGTTACAACGAGGATGGGTTGGGTTGTTTTACCTCTGAGCGGCACTTTTTTTGCACACCATGGGCTAAATGGCCAGGTCACATGGACCCCGAAGGCTCAGAGAAGGTTGGGGGAGGGGACCCACTGGAACAGCTGTTGGGAGACAGATGGTAGCCTCCCGTTAAGGCCATCCAGCGTGTTCTTTAACGTGCACAGGGTATGGCTCTCCCGCACACGGGGCCACGGCTTAACGTCCCATCCGACGGACGGCGGCCTTTCCAAGCCCATCGGTGTCCCCTACTGACCGTGGGCAGGGCGGGGAATTTTGCGGAGATAAATCTCAACGCTGACCCAGCTGGGACTCGAACCTGGGAACTACAGATTACGAGCCTGGCGCGCTACCGACTGAGCCACCCCCGCCCCTTGTTAGAGCGAGGAACTGCGTGCATTAATCTAATGTAACATCACGCATAAGCAGTACGTACCATAGCATAATCAATATATATATATGCTATGGTATAGTCACATACCATAGCATAATCAATAACAATAATTCGTTCTTTTTTCTTTGTTTATGTCTAATGTAGTGTTGGCAAGTGATAAACTCAAACGAATCGACGAGATATTAATGCAATGTTTTCTTTGTTTTACAAGGAGGAGCAAAAAATTATTACGAAATGCATATTTTTTTTCTGCCGAATATTAAATCTCTTATAGATGGGTAAAAATCAGGTGAAATCTGGTAAAATCCGATAAGGTCAGACCCTGTAGATGAAATGTTTTCCAGGATTTTATCATTTCGTAATCTGAAACTTACAAACCTAATTAACTGTTGACCAATAGCTTTTCTATAAAATGGTAATCTAAGCATTTCATACCCGAAATCATAATAAAAAATCCAATAGTCTGCTCTCTTACAATTAGGCATCCGAACTGTCGAAAGGCTTTACAACAAGTTGGTTGTTAGTCCGCCATTTTCCCTGAGTCCGAACTTCAACGCTTTGTTCACGACACTTTATGTTTATGCCAACCAAATCCTGCCAAAACGCGTTTGCGGTGTATGCATATGTCACCCCCTGCTGCTCCTTCATTTGATCGTTTCCCTTTTGCAGATTGAATGAAACTCATCACAGAAAAGGGGCGGGGGTGGCTCAGTCGGTAGCGCGCCAGGCTCGTAATCTGTAGTTCCCAGGTTCGAGTCCCAGCTGGGTCAGCGTTGAGATTTATCTCCGCAAAATTCCCTGCCCTCGGTCAGTAGAGGACACCGATGGGCTTGGAAAGGCCGGCGTCCGTCGGATGGGACGTTAAGCGTGGCTCCGTGTGCGGGAGAGCCATACCCTGTGCACGTTAAAGAACACGCTGGATGGCCTTGACGGGAGACTACCATCTGTCTCCCAACAGCTGTTCCAGTGGGTCCCCTCCCCCAACCTTCTCTGAGCCTTCGGGGTCCATGTGACCTGGCCATTTAGCCCATGGTGTGCAAAAAAGTGCCGCTCAGAGGTAAAACAACCCAACCCACGACGCTTTATGTTTATGCGAACCAAATCGCATGAACATAAAGCGTCGTGGGTTGGGAGAGCCATACCCTGTGCACGTTAAAGAACACGCTGGATGGCCTTGACGGGGAGGCTACCATCTGTCTCCCAACAGCTGTTCCAGTGGGTCCCCTCCCCCAACCTTCGCTGAGCCTTCGGGGTCCATGTGACCTGGCCCATGGTGTGCAAAAAAGTGCCGCTCAGAGGTAAAACAACCCAACCCACCACGCTTTATGTTTATGCGAACCAAATCCTGCCAAAACGCGTTTGCGGTGTATGCATATGTCACCCCCCCCCTCCCCTGCTCCTTCATTTGACAGTTTCCCTTCGCAGAATTTGAATTAAACTCATCACAGAAATGAAGTAATTTATAGAACACAGTATAGCTGCGAAACTGTAAGAGCTACCTAAATTATTGTTCTGAGAATTCTTTTAATACTCTCTAAGAAATCAAAAATGTGAAATGAAGTGTCTTGGGGCTCTTTCTAAGAGTATCATTAAATAAAGCAAGGGAGCCTTGCTTTTATTAATCTCCCTCCTCTCTGAGAATGCTGGTAATGAAAGCAAAAATGATTAAACTTATGTACAGTCGCTCAAAAAAACATCCGAACACTATGATTGATTACAGAATTTGGAAAAAATATCTGGCAACGATTTTTTTAGAAATTAGTGATCTGGCAACCTTCGTGTAAGGTATATCATTCGTACAAGGATATATCCGGGTGGTGACCAGGGGCACTAACACCCTCCCCCTCCGAAATCCCGTCGTCTTATACAAAATCTCAAATTTGTCTACTTGTTTTGATATTCAAATCACGTATTTTTATATAATTTAATTTTAGCTCCATATTATATGCTCGACACTGAAATTAGATTTAAAAATTAAAAAACTATCAAATTTTAATCCATATATTAAATATCAAATTTATCTTTTCCTGGTCGGTGGAATATTTTACTAACTCGGAAACCTTATTCAAGTCTCATTCTTCCCTCCCGCCTGGAAACTAAATCCTAGGTACAGTCGTTCAAAAAAGTATCCGAACACTATGGTCGATTACAGAATTCAGAAAAACTATCTGGCAACGATTTTTTTAGAAATTAGTGATCTGGCAACCTTCGTGTCACGTGACACCAAGGTTATAATTATATATAACCTTCGTGAATATATAATTATATATAATAAGTATATATAATTATATATAATAAGTTTATAATTTAATACAAATATTTAAAAAAAAATCATTGCCAGATATTTTTTCTGAATCCTGTAATCGACCATAGTGTTCGGATACTTTTTTGAGCGACTGTACATGCCTGCTTACATATATTTCACGCATTTTTTTTTTAGAACATTTTTAAAGTTCTCAAAAACCGAATAGAAATGTTATGCTCCAATGAAATAGGGGTGGCTCAGTCGGTAGCGCGTCAGGCTCGTAATCTGCAGTTCCCAGGTTCGAGTCCCAGCTGCGTCAGCGTTGAGACTTATCTCCGTAAAAACTCCCCGCCCTGCCCACGGTCAGTAGGGGACAACCACGGGCTTGGAAAGGCCGCTGTCCATTGGATGGGACGTTAAACCGTGGCCCCGTGTGCGGGAGAGACATACCCTGTGCACGTTAAAGAACACGCTGGATGGCCTTGACGGGAGGCTACCATCTGTCTCACATCTGCTGTTCCAGTGGGTACCTTCCCACAACCTTCTCTGAGCCTTCGGGGGCCCTTGTGACCTGGTGTGTGCAAAAAAGTGCCGCTCAGAGGTAAAACAACCCAACTCCAATAAAATTCCCGTCTCTTGCCCTCCCCCCCCTTATTTTTTTTCTAGATCACTCACTGCCTGGTGCCAAACAATATGTTATCTCCTGATTTTAACGTACAATGGTCCATATTTAATTTCCAATTCATTACGACTCATGCAATTTAAAATTTGTCGCACAAAAAAAATTCCTTCTCTAAAATTTAAGAGTAAGGAATACAAACAAATCGCCGTCTTTCCGCTAAAAAAAAATAAGCAGCCTTCGCCATTTTTTTCTCTCTCGTTTTCCCCGATCTACAAAGATCAAGACGTAATTTGCTCATTATCGTTTACCCATGATTCACGGGGCGCGCGCAAACTCCGACATGGACAGGAAAGTTTCGGGCCAGTGCGCTCTTTAATTTGTCCCTCAATTCAGCTAGAACACGCCGTCATGCTGGGCTTGTTCGCCTTATGGTGTGGTGCGGTGCCGTAGGCCAGCAGATGTATACATGCCCTCGGGCCAAAATGTCCTTTCTCTGCTCCTCCCCGCATGGCATAGTGATCAAAATTGCTCTCTTTCATCAGAGACAGAGAGAAAGAGACCTAATTTTCAAGATGCAAGAGAATTTGCGTGTTGTGTCGTGTGTCTCTCTCTCTGTCTGTAGATGTTTGTCTCGTTGGAAAGAAAATAAGAAAATCTAACATACGCCGTCTATTCGGAGAAGTCGAAAAATTCCGTTTCTATGGAAACAGGTGCCATTGTTGCTTGTGTCCACTTTTGACTATTCTCTTGTTCGTTGAAATGATGTCAACGTTTTGCTGCTGTTTGCTGATATTGTTGTGCCCTTTCGTGTTTGTAAGAGCCAACAGAGTTTGCGTTCGGCTCTGTTTGTTGGTGGGAGGCGAATTAAGGACAAAAAAAAAATACGGAGAAAAAAATCAGTTTCGCACACAGACACCTACATGGACAAAACGGCTCTGATTTATAGAATAAAAGCTGTCTTTTTGTATCGACAAAACTCTTGTTAATGTTTTGTTTGATTCTTTCATTCGAGTGTTTGTAGTGTTAAGTAAATATCTAGTTTGTATTGCTTAACGTAATAAATGTTCAACTGTTGTATTGGTGACGGATGATGGTGTTTGAAAGTGGATGTTGGTGCTGTTTGATGATGCATGATGGTGCTGTTTGATGACGGATGATAATATTTGAAGGTGGATGCTGTGGTTTTTGTGGTAGATCTTTGTTGATGTTGCTAGATGGGAGAGACTGCTGTTGTTTGATGATGAATGGACGATATGTATGCTGTGTATTCAAAGAAGTCGACGTCCCATCGTATATAGAATGTTTAATGATGTTGCTGTTGTATTGGTGACGGATGATGGTGTTTGATGATTAATGTTGATGCTGTTTGATGACGGATAATGATATTTGAAGGTGAATGTTGTTGTTTTTGTGATAGATCTTTGTTAATATTGCTAGATGGGAAAGACTGCTGTTGTTTGATGATGAATGTTGATACTGTTTCAAAGTGGATGTTGCTGTTGTATTGGTGACGGATGATGGTGTTTGAAAATAGATGTCGGTGCTGTTTGATGATGCATGATGGTGCTGTTTGATGACGGATGATAATATTTGAAGGTGGATGCTGTGGGTTTTTGTGGTAGATCTTTGTTGATGTTGCTAGATGGGAGAGACTGCTTTTGTTTGATGATGAATGTTAATGCTGTTTCAAAGTTGTTGTTGCTATTGTATTGGTGACGGATGATGGTGTCTGATGATGAATGTTGATGCTGTTTCAAAGTGGATGTTGCTGTTGTATTGGTGACGGATGATGGTGTTTGATGATTAATGTTGATGCTGTTTGATGATGGATAATGATATTTGAAGGTGGATGTTGTTTTTGTGGTAGATCTTTGTTGATGTTGCTAGATGGGAGAGACTGCTGTTGTTTGATGATGAATGTTGATACTGTTTCAAAGTGGATGTTGCTGTTGTATTGATGTTACTTCAGGGAGGATGCTCTTGTTATATTGATGCTATTTCAGAGTGGATGCTGTTGTTCTATTGATTCTATTTATGGTTAATACTGTTAGTCTATTGCTGCTATTTCAGTGCGGATGTTGCTATGGTATCGATGCTATTTCAAGGTGGATGCTGCTGTTGCTATTTCGGAGTACTTTTGCAGTTATATTATGCTAATTTAGGGTGGATGCTGCTGTTGTACTATGATGTTTCATGGTGGATGCTGTGGTTGTATTGATGGTGGATGACAGTCTTGTCGTAGATTCCGATGTTGTCTTGTAGTGGATCTTCCTGTTGTTTGAAAGTGGATGCTGACGATTTTAGATGGTGGTTTTGCCTTATTGCAGATGTTGTAGTGAATGTTTTTTTTTTAAAGGTGGATGCTGATGTTGGATGATACTTAGTTTTTGAGGTGAATGCTGGTGATGTTTGTGGGTTGATGTTGGTATTGTATTAATGCTGGGTGCTGTTTAACGGTGAATAATACTAATTTATTTTTGTATTGATGCTGTTGTTTTAAAGGTAGATGTTGTCGTTTGATTGTTAAATCTGGTATACATGGCCTCTATATAAATGCTGTTGTTGTTATTGCTGCTGCTATTGATGATGATGATGATGATGATGATGATAGCAACAAAATGCTGTGTATTCAAAGAAGTCGACGTCCCATCGTATTAGAAGATCAAAGATCAAAATGTCCTTTTTTGTCTAAGAAAACGAAACAAAGATACACTGGTTTCCATAAATTAAGAAAAACTAAGAAAAATTATGATAAACAAAAAAATATATGAATGATTTTAATGAAATTTGATGAAAACATGAATTGCAATGCTGGTTTCAGAATGGCATAAAATATTTTACACTAGAAGCATTTTTCGTCAAAAATAACACTTACAGAAACTTGTCCAAAAAATGAGGTGTCAGAAAGCAATGGGCAAAGTTCTTTAATAAGGAATGTGGTCACCCCTTACAACAATGCAGGCACGACAACGATGCTGTTTATGATGTTGTGAATTAACTCAATAGGGAGTAACGACCGTTGTTCCTTTAAAGCAGTAATAAGCTCATCCTTTGTTTGGCGGGTTGAGGGCAGCAACAGGTCTCCCTAGAACATCCCACACATGCTCAATCGGATTTAGGTCGGGAGATCGAGTCGAGTTCTGCGTGGACGAGCGTTATCGTCTTGTAAGATGAATGTTTCACCTATTGCATCAGCGTAAGAACGTACATAACAGTTCAGGGTGTCATCTCTATACCTTTGAGCATTGAGGTTCCTACTCGTCAACGTATAGAGGTCTGTGCATCCACCTAAGAAAATGCCACTGTCTCTTTGACGGATGTTACTGGGATGATAACAGGTACCTCGTTCCCTTCCATATCAAACAATGTCCGGAATCACTCTGCAAGCAATATCTGGACTCATCTGTGAAGAGTACGGACCTTCATTGCTCTTCTGACCAGTTAACATACGTGCGTGTCCAATTCAACTGCTCTCTCCTGTGACGTGGGGGCGGGGGTGGCTCAGTCGGTAGCGCGCCAGGCTCGTAATCTGCAATTCCCAGGTTCGAGTCCCAGCTGGGTCAGCATTGAGATTTATCTCCGCAAAATTCCCCGCCCTGCCCACGGTCAGTAGGGGACACCGATGGGCTTGGAAAGGCCGCCGACCGTCGGATGGGACGTTAAGCCGTGGCCCCGTGTGCGGGAGAGCCATACCCTGTGCACGTTAAAGAACACGCTGGATGGCCTTGACGGTGGGCTACCATCTGTCTCCCAACAGCTGTTCCAGTGGGTCCCCTCCCCCAACCTTCTCTGAGCCTTCGGGGTCCATGTGACCTGGCCATTTAGCCCATGGTGTGCAAAAAAGTGCCGCTCAGAGGTAAAACAACCCAACAACCTGTGACGTGACGTGAGGGATATGCAAATTACTGGCCTTCTAGCGTACAGACCTCCCTCAGAAAGCCTTCTACGTACAGCAGAAACTGATACAACCCTTCCAGTGACTGCTGCAAGAGAGGATCGTAGTTGAAAGGGAGTAGACGTCCTGTTCCTTCGTGCTGTTAATCGCAGATATCGGTCTTGTACAGCGGTCGTAACTCTAGCCCTTCTTTGGCTAAAACTTCGAGACGCGGAATCCGTGCTAAGAAATTGATTCCACAGTCTATGGATCACAGAAGGACTCACATTCAGCCACTATGCCACGTCTGACTGACTTTGGCCTGCTTCGAACCGGCCAATAGTTCTCCACCGCAGATCATTTGGCAAATGATGTCTCGATGTCATTCCTACAAAATGGCTACTTCGAATTTCTTTACTCACATTTACAACAAAAAATAACGATCCACTCCTAAACACCTGTTTTTATGCCGCTATCCGATTACGCAAATTGACGCAACCTAGACTAATTTGCATACGATATGCCCACTCGGCATTACGGGGCGAGGGTGGCTCAGTCGGTAGCGCGCCAGGCTCGTAATCTGTAGTTTCCAGGTTCGAGTCCCAGCTGGGTCAGCGTTGAGATTTATCTCCGCAAAAATTCCCCGCCCTGCCCACGGTCAGTAGGGGACACCGATGGGCTTGGAAAGGCCGCCGTCCGTCGGATGGGACGTTAAGCCGTGTCCCCGTGTCCGGGAGAGCCATACCCTGTGCACGTTAAAGAACACGCTGGATGGCCTTGACGGGAGGCTACCATCTGTCTCCCAACAGCTGTTCCAGTGGGTCCCCTCCCCCAACCTTCTCTGAGCCTTCGGGGTCCATGTGACCTGGCCATTTAGCCCATGGTGTGCAAAAAAGTGCCGCTCAGAGGTAAAACAACCCAACCCAACCACTCGGCATTACTGGTTACATGAACAAGTTTGGTGAGGATCTCACACTTTTTCGGCGAATTATCGTAATTTTTCTTATTTTCCCTTAATTTATGGAAACCAGTGTAATTCGTAACAGTGGGACACGAAATTCAGACTCCCAAGTTATGTAAAAAAGAAAATCAATCTCGTCCCTCGTAAAACGAAAACTCTCGTTAGTTGCGAAATGTCAGTTCGTTTGTTCCAAAACTAGAAAAAGAGCAAAAAAAACAAATTCCTTTCTCTTCAATTAGTCTGAAAGTAAGCTGTCAAACAATATTTCTAAGTTACCTTTTTCTCAAACTAAAGTTAACTCACTTTGGCATTATTAATCTTCGTGTTGTTTTGAGCTTTGGTTACGTTGTTGTCGTCGTTCTCGGTCGTGTTTGTTTTTAAAGCGCATTCAATCGTATTTGTTGTTCTATTTAAGCTGTTCAGAAGCAGAGAGCTTTTGCGCATTGAGGTTGCATTGCGGCCTTGGCAGTAACAGTGTTTCAATAACTGAAGGGTAGAGTCAGCATTTAGAGACACACGTGGTTGTTTCGCCTCTAGGCCTGAAACTTTTGATTCCTTGCCAAAGAAGTAATTTCTGAAGAGAATTATTTGCACAAAAAGTAAACATTACTCGCTCTTGAGAAGACGTTGATAAATCCTTCACGTTCCCTCTCTTCTAGTTCTGGTTCTGGATCACGTTGTTCTGGTTCTGGATTACGTTGTTTCTCTGTTCTGGTTGTGAATTACGTTGTTTCTCTTCTTGTTCTGAATCTGGATTACGTTGTTTCTCTGTTCTGGTTCTGAATTACGTTGTTTCTCTTCTTGTTCTGAATCTGGATTACGTTGTTTCTCTTCTTGTTCTGAATCTGGATAACTTTGTTTCTCTGTTCTGGTTCTGAATTACGTTGTTTCTCTTCTTGTTCTGAATCTGGATTACGTTGTTTCTCTTCTGGTTCTTAATCTGGATAACTTTGTTTCTCTGTTCTGGTTCTGAATTACGTTGTTTCTCTTCTTGTTCTGAATCTGGATTACGTTGTTTCTCTTCTGGTTCTGAATCTGGATTACGTTGTTTCTCTGTTCTGGTTCTGAATTACGTTGTTTCTCTTCTTGTTCTGAATCTGGATAACTTTGTTTCTCTGTTCTGGTTCTGAATTACGTTGTTTCTCTTCTTGTTCTGAATCTGGATTACGTTGTTTTTCTTCTGGTTCTGAATCTGGATAACTTTGTTTCTCTGTTCTGGTTCTGAATTACGTTGTTTCTCTTCTTGTTCTGAATCTGGATTACGTTGTTTCTCTGTTCTGATTCTGAATTACCCTATTTTTCTGTTGTGGATTACGTTGTTTCTCTGTTCTGTTTCTGGATTGCGTTGTTTTTATTTCTAGTCCTGGTTCTGAATTCCATTGTTTCTCTTCTAGTTCTGGTTCTGAATTACGTAATTTCTCTTCTACTTCTGGTTCTGGATTGCGTTGTTTCTCTTCTAGTTCTGATTCAGTAGGTAGCGTACCAGATTCGTAATCTGATATACTCAGGTTCGAGTTCCAGCTGTGCTTGTGGGATGCCAGGAACCAGATTTTTTGGGGGTGGGGTTTAATGAGCCACTCTTAAAGACTGTTCTCTTTGGAATTGCGCAGTGGCTCTCTCTGATTCCTTCTCTTTGAGGAAGGGGGGAGACTTCCTTCCTCAAAGCGATCTAGTGTTCTCCATTAACCACTCTTTCTCTGCTCTCAGTAATAGAGGGGACACCGATGGCATGGAAAGGGTGTCGTCCATCGGGTGATAACATGTTTAGCCGTGCCGTCGAGCGCGTGAAAGCCATATCCTGCGGACGTTAAAGAACACGCTGTATGGCCTTAACGGTAGGCTTTCATCTCTCCTCTAGCAGCTGTCCAGGGGTTATCTCTCTCTACTTAACTCTGAGCACATGGGTCCTTGTGACTACAGCATTTTGTCTCTTTTTTTGTTCAAAAAAAAAAGGAGTGCCTACAAATGAAGCGGCATAGTTAGCAACTGTTATTATTCCTCTCCCAAGGCCAGGCTCGTAATCTGTAGTTTCCAGGTTCGAGTCCCAACTGGGTCAGCGTTGAGATTTATCTCCGCAAAATTCCCCGCCCTGCCCACGGTCAGTAGGGGACACCGATGGGCTTGGAAAGGCCGCCGTCCGTCGGATGGGACGTTAAGTCTTGGCCCCGTTTGCGGGAGAGCCATACTCTGTGCACGTTAAAGAACACGCTGGATGGCCTTGACGGGAGGCTACCATCTGTCTCCCAATAGCTGTTTCAGTGGGTCCCCACCCACAACTTTCTCTGAGTCTTCGGGGTCCATGTGACCTGGCCATTTAGCCCATGGTGTGGAAAAAAGTGCCGCTCAGCGATAAAACAACCCAAATCCCTCTCCCAAGAGGGTCAAAGTCATTAATAGATTACTTTTACACAGATGCGCAAACTGTAAGTTGCAACTACTCAGGAGGTCGTGTGGAAAATTCAGAAGGGAGGTTACGAAAAATTTTAAATCAAATGTAAACCACCAACATAATAAACTAATTTTTCATTACCTTCATTTAAAAAGTAATAAAGGTCTAGTTATTTAATCACGATATCAATACTTATGTCTGTATATTATATATAAAAATGTCTGAGGGATCTTACCAAGTTTCCGCAAAATTCCCCGCCCTGCCCACGGTCAGTAGGGGACACCGATGGGCTTGGAAAGGCCACCGTCCGTCGGATGGGACGTTAAGCCGTGGCCCCGTGTGCGGGAGAGCCATACCCTGTGCACGTTAAAGAACACGCTAGATGGCCTTGACGGGAGGCTACCATCTGTCTCCCAACAGCTGTACCAGTGGGTCCCCTCCCCCAACCTTCTCTGAGCCTTCGGGGTCCCTGTGACATGGTCATTTAGCCCATGGTGTGCAAAAAAGTGCCCTCAGAGGTAAAACAACCCAACCCAACTCTTACCAAGTTAATATTTGAAAAAAGGGAGGTCGAGTTTAAAAACGTTTAAACATCAGTGCTTCAACATATACTGCTTATTGAGTATTTTATGCACGGCAACTTTGACAAATGAATCTAAATCTCGTTTAGTAGGTATAGAAGTTAATCTGTTTATGCATTTTAAGCGTCGTACATTTAATATCGTTGCATGTTTCCAGGATCATATGATCACACTTTCAACTTCAATAAATGTCTGTGAGGAAGGCGAGATCTCGGCAGAAAAACTACACAAACATCCATGCCTTAACCGGGGTTCGAACCAGGTCCCTTTGATCAGTAGCCAAGCGCGCTAACCACTCGGCCACTCCGTCAGAATCCCACACCGCCCGAGAGCGACTGGGCGCGTAGCAACAAAACGTCCATCAGTCATCTTCCACAGGTCATTCAAATGAGTGTCGGAATACAGAGGGATGATCTCTCCGAATCATTGTGTATCTCGTGGAGACCACATTGCATTCTTTCACACTCTCATCGCTTTTTCTAGGTTTAACACCACATCTCTGCATATATCGCCACGAATGGGGCGGGGGTGGCTTAGTCGGTAGCGCGCCAGGCTCGTAATCTGTAGTTCCCAGGTTCGAGTCCCAGCTGGGTCAGCATTGAGATTTATCTCCGCAAAATTTCCCGCCCTGCCCACGGTCAGTAGGGGATTTCCCGCCCTGCCCACGGGACACTGATGGGCTTGGAAACGCCGCCGTCCGTCGGATGGGACGTTAAGCTGTGGCCCCGTGTGCGGGAGAGCCATACCCTGTGCACGTTAAAGAACACGCTGGATGGCCTTGACGGGATGATACCATCTGTCTCCCAACAGCTGTTCCAGTGGGTCCCCTCCCCCAACCTTCTCTGAGCCTTCGGGATCCATGTGATCTGGCCATTTAGCCCATGGTGTGCAAAAAAGTGCCGCTCAGAGGTAAAACAACCCAAAATCGCCACGAATATTTCCAAATGCAAAATTCATACTCGATCTGAAGTCAGGGATCAAATCTTCGATCATACCTATAAACCACTGTGTTACAACTTAATTTCCTTTAGCCAGTTCCCATAAAAAAAAAACTATTAAATAGCGCTTTCATTCGTTAGAAAATATTACATTCATCTTTAGTGCTCTTTACTAGAGTTTTTTTCTGGTGTCCAGTTTCTGATCTATGGAAACGGGAGAATCAGAACTCCTTGGTCTTGATGGGAGGCTACCATCTGTCTCCTAATAGTTATTAAGTGGGTGTCCTTTCTCTAGTATTCTCGGTTAACCGCCCTTTCTCTGTTCAGAGATAGATAATATATCTCTGAACTGAAGGCTCAGAGATATGTTATCTATCTCTGAACCCTCGGAGTTCTTGTGACCTGGACATTTAGCTCATTCGCGAATTGCCTCTTCGAGATAAAACAACTCAACCCTCCGTTTTCCTTCCTTTGGGGAAGCAGCTCTCCGGTCCCGGCTCTATCTAGCCCCTTAGATAAATCTGGATTTTAACCCCCCCCCCCCCCCCCCCCCCCCCCGGCGTTCCATTTCCTTCCACCTCGAAATCCGATCCCGTAAGAAAAAGAACAAGAGCAAAATGTAAAAAAAAAAGCATATATTACACTATCTTTCTAGAATAGTTTTCTAAACAAACTCTACTGGGTTGGGTTACCTCTGAGCGGCACTTTTTTGCACACCATGGGCTAAATGGTTAGGTCACATGGACCCCGAAGGCTCAGAGAAGGTTGGGAGAGGGGACCCACTGGAACAGCTGTTGGGAGACAGATGGTAGCCCCCCGTCAAGGCCATCCAGCGTGTTCTTTAACGTGCACAGGGTATGGCTCTCCCGCACACGGGGCCACGGCTTAACGTCCCATCCGACGGACGGCGGCCTTTCCAAGCCCATCGGTGTCCCCTACTGACCGTGGGCAGGGCGGGGAATTTTGCGGAGATAAATCTCAACGCTGACCCAGCTGGGACTCGAATCTGGGAACTACAGATTACGAGCCTGGCGCGCTACCGACTGAGCCACCCCCGCCTCACAAACTCTACTGGAACAGCGCGTTCTGTTACATTCAGGTCCAACCTAATTCCCTCAGCCACCCCTTATTTAAACCTGGACTTTCTTAAAATTTAAAACCATCCGTAATTGAGTGTGCAATTCTCCTCTTTCGGCCAGAAAGGTATAAGACAAATGCTAAAACACATTCGGAAAGAAATCGAACGATTTAATAAAAAAAGTAAGGAAAAAAAAAAAGAAAAACAGAAACAAAGAAAGAACTAAATCTTTGTCGTCCTTCTTCCTTTCCATCCCCCCCCCCCTCGCCACAACTGTGTTCAACAAGTCTCCCTCTTCGACTGTTACCTGGCCAACCCCTCCAAGCCTGATTCCTTTTTGTGAAAATGGAGCCCGCAGCTCGCCCATAAAGCCCACCTGTGCAGCATTTCGCCACGGTCCGTGGAGTCCATTTCCTCTCTACTTCTTCGCAGCACCTTCTTTCCATTAATGCTGAACATTTCCCTTGTATTGGGCCGTTCCTGACTGAACGGGATCATCTCAGTAGATCCGCGACATCATGTGATGGGGGTGGATGCCCATGCAAAGGAGTGGGGATTGTGCTTAACCTAACACTCATCATCGAGAGTGTTAGGCCTAGGAGTGCTGTTAAAGTGAAAGGGGTGAGCTCCTAAAAGGATGACTTTTATGTTGACCATAGAGAGCTTAAGTTAGTTATTTGTTCGCCTTTAAAAAGGTAAGCTGATCTTAAAATTTTATAGGTACAGGATAATTACAAATGGTCTCAGTGGCTTTAAAAATTATTTTCTAAACACTAAAAGCCTTCGTTTTTTTTTTTGGTATTTTTTATCTCTGAGCGGCATTTTTGGGCACAATAGATTAAACAGCCAGGTCACAAAGACCCCAAGAACTGAGGAAGGTTGCGCACTGTATAGCTGTTAGGAGACAAATGATAATCTCAGATTAAGACCATCTAGCATGTTCCTTAACGTGCACAGAGTGTGGCTCTCTTGTGTAGGAGAGCCACGGCTTAACGTTCCAAACGACGGACGGAAGGCTTTCCAAGTCCATCGGTGTGACCTCTTTCTCGCCGAGAGCAAGGTAAGGGTTAGCGGAGATAAAAATACCCCCTCAAGCAGCTGCTTGCCACAGAGGTCTGACAGAGCCCGTCAGTTTATATGCCATAGTAGCAGGTCTGAGAGGATGGCAAGACCTCAGCAGGAAAAACAACACGAATACCATGCCTTACACGGGGCTCGAACCCAGGTCCCCTTAGATCAGTAGCCAAGCGTACTAACTACTCGCCATGGGACGGCTGCGGAGATAAGCTTCAACGTTAATACAATTGGGATTCAAACCTGGAAGCTGCGCATTACGAGCCTGGCGTGCTGCCGGCTGAGCCAATCTTCCATCCTACACTTAAAAGGCTTACAGAAATTTCATTTCCACCATTGTAAAGAACAACTGAAATGAAACAAATTTTTGGTGCTGTCTTGAAAATTAATTATACTCCATTTGTTACTATGTTCATATCAGAGCAATATTCAATTTCCAGCCGAATATTTTTCGTCATATGACAATCAGTTCATGGCGTTCAATAGTGATTATTATTCTCTCTTTCCAATTGTCCAAAGTTACAAGCACTGATGGTCATTTTTGACAAAGTCCCGCAGAAAAATTTATGGGGGGGGGGGCTGTAGATTTGGTTAGTCTAACGCCCAAGAAAGGGAACCTCTCTGAAGATCCAATTGGGGCGGGCAAAATTCCCCGCCCTGCTCACGGTCAGTAGGGGACACCGATGGGCTTGGAAAGGCCGCCGTCCGTCGGATGGGACGTTAAGCCGTGGCCCCGTGTGCGGGAGAGCCATACCCTGTGCACGTTAAAGAACACACTGGATGGCTTTGACGGGAGGCTACCATCTGTCTCCCAACAGCTGTTCCAGTGGGTCCCCTCCCCCAACCTTCTCTGAGCCTTCGGGGTCCATGTGACCTGGCCATTTAGCCCATGGTGTGCAAAAAAGTGCCGCTCAGAGGTTAAAACAACCCAACAACTGAAGATCCAAAGATTGAACTTCAAACTGTGACTTTAACAATCCACACATTTAATTTCAATAGGGCACTAAAAAATATTTTTTTGAGTTTAACCTTTCCAATTGTATAAATTTCATTTCTGTATACCTTATCGTTTGTTTTTTTTTAAATAAAATTTGAATCTATTCAGATCATTTGTAATCACTCTGTATATTTTAAATTTCTTTTACCAAAAGTATATCTAAGCATTACACTTAGCGTTTGTCATTATTTTCAAAACCGTACCATGTTTTTCGACTGATAGACAATTTTGAATATCTGTAACTTTCAGACGAAACTTTTTTTAAGGGAAAAAATATGATCAAATATAAACTGGAGATCGAAAATATCTAAATCTCTTTTTTTCAGCAATGTTTGCCTGGCCATTTAGCCCATGGTGTGCAAAAAAAGTGCCTCTCAGAGGTAAAATAACCCAACTCTGTCCTGAGCTATAGCTTCTGCATTTGGCCACTGTAGACGAATTCTAGCAAGGGACTGTTTGACATTATCTGTATTCTAAGTTTTCCCCTTTTTCTGAGGCCTTTAGGCTTCCGAAAACTCTATTCATTACTCTATTCATATTCCATTCTATCCGTTACTCTATTCATTATCTCTATTCATCGCTATTCGTTAATCTGTAGTTACGTATACATGCAACATGTCCAAAGAAACTCAGTTTTTTTCTCTACAATAGTTGCTTGTCACAGAAGTCTGATAAGGAATCTTTCAATGCAATACCTCATAGACAAGACCTGTGAGGAAAGCGAGATCTCAGCAGAAAGGAAAAAAAAAACACCGAATTTTTTTTTCCGTGGATTGAATCTCAGATTTTGCAGGGAAGCACGTTAACATCACTGACAAGGCGGCTTTTTATTTAAGTTTAGTAAAACATTTTTGCATTCAATTTTTTCAAGATGAATATTCCGATCCGTTATTATAACTGACATTGTTGATGTTTAAACGTTCCAGATTTTATAAATTTTTAAAGGTTGAACACAAATTTTTGAAAATTGAGATGTAAATCTATTCGTTTGTGATCTTTATCTTCCATCACATTTCTTCATAATGGGTTGGGTTTTTTACCTCTGAGCGGCACTTTTTTGCACACCATGGGCTAAATGGCCAGGTCACAAGGACTCCGAAGGCTCAGAGAAGGTTGGGTGAGGGGACCCACTGGAACAGCTGTTGGGAGACAGATGGTAGCCTCCCGTCAAGGCCATCCAGCGTGTTCTTTAACGTGCACAGGTATGGCTCTCCCGGACACGGGGCCACGGCTTAACGTCCCATCCGACGGACGGCGTCCTTTCCAAGCCCATCGGTGTCCCCTACTGACTGTGGGCAGGGCGGGGAATTTTGCGGAGATAAATCTCAACGCTGACCCAGCTGGACTCGAACCTGGGAACTACAGATTACGAGCCTGGCGCGCTACCGACTGAGCCACCCCTCATTTCTTCATAAGAAGCTTATCAATTTACAATGCTTAACTCTCCATAACATGGGGATGCTATGCTATATTCACTGAAGTGCAGTAGAATTCCAATTTTCCGGATTATAAAGGGCCGACATAATCAGGATTATGAGATAATCAGCATTAATGAAATCCGAATAATCTCGAAACATAATGGAAATAATACAAGAAATGTTACATTTGCATATCGCAGTTTGGTGGAGTTGGGGAACTGACAAAAAATTATTTGTTCGACTAGTTAGCATTCTCGACTACCACCGAGGTTCGAGCTCCTGGTTCGAACCTGGATTCGAGCTCCGAGTAAGGCATGGATGTTTGTGCTGTTTTTTTCTTGAGGTCTCGCCCTCTTCACAGGCTATTAAACTGTACATGGCTTACATAAAATAAGGAACAACCCTTTGTTACGTAAATGGGAAGCTAACGTCGAAGCTCTATAAAATAAATTTGTTTGTCTTGAAACGTGATTGCAAATAAAGATCTAAATCAAATAAATCAATATCTCGATTATCAACAATATTCATTTGGTATTATGGTAGCTAGGTATAAACTGGAAGGAGAGCTGTGTACCAATCCCTAGTGATGATGCACAGAACCGGCCAGGTCTAGCACCTAATGTCCGACCCCGCCTTCTCGTGGTGCAGGCCGTTAGTACCTTTCAAAAGAACGGAATGGGAGAGCTGACAGTTCAGTATGACCTACTGATCTGGTCATCTATGGCCACTTTTTTCTTTTTTTCAACCCTGCTGAGGAGTGGTCAACTTCACAGGGTCCTGGTGCTGACTATTTATACCTACTAGACTGGACTTGTTTATGGATTTGAGCTTGATTATGGATCCTGGACTTGCTGCACTAGTGGGCCTCGGTTGAAGGAGAATCTGCCGCTGTGTTTTCCGTTTGCTTCTGGGTTGCCAGCCCTAAGTGAACAGAGGCGTGTGATACCTTATATCAGCTGGTGGATAATCCTAATCAGAGGCCATCGCATGTACCAGAACCTTACTTAGCTAGTTGGGCATCGTCAAACCTAAACTGGAGTAATGAGTCTCAGGCAGGCCATATGGCTCTTGAAAAAGTCCACTTGAAAAGGTGGTGCCTGAAGTTTCTACCAGCATCGGTGACTTCAGCCTTTACCGGAGGAGGAACAGGTCTTTGCCCCATGCCTGCGATCAGAGGGCTATTTGATATTGTTGGCCCTACCAATCTCAATAAACCTAATTTCTTTAAAAATCCTACTAATCATTTTCTCTCTGCAGGAACGTGGAACGTGAGGACATTACATAGAGATTATTCTCTTGATGTCCTCATGCAGGAATTCCAGCGCTATAACCTAGATATTCTAGGTTTGCAAGAGACCAGATGGACAGGTAAAGGTGAGATACTTAAAAATAACTTTAGATTTCTCTTTACAGGGAGGGAGGATTGAAAGCATCACCAAGGCGTGGGTCTGCTGCTCAGCAGACATGCTAGTGATGCTCTTCTAGGATATGAGTGCATTAATGAAAGGTTTCTTACAGCAAAATTTCAGACAAGCATTAAAAACTTGAATGTTATCTGCTGTTATGCCCCCACTGAGGATGCCGATGAGGATGAGAAGGATAGGTTTTACGGACAACTTCATCATATTTTGAATTCTGTTAAGGAGATATTACCCTTGTTCTAGGTGACTTCAATGCCAAAGTTGGTACTGACTCTGACCTTTGGGGAGGAGTAATAGGCCCTTTTGGTATTGGTAGCTGCAATGGCAATGGGCAACGTCTCCTACAGGTAAGTAAGCTCAATGGTTTCAGAATAACTAACACTTATTACAAACACCGCGACATACATAAGTACACATGGGTTTCACCTCATGGGCTGCATAAGAATATGATTGATTATATATTAATTAACAGCAAATGGGCTAGTTTTGTTAGGAATACCAGGTCATATAGGGGAGCTGAAATTGGATCTGACCATTTCCTTGTTAAAAGTGTCTTACAACTTAAACTTAAAAAGTGTTGTGCTAAGTTAAAAAAATTACCTTTAATATTGAAGCTCTGAAAGACCCTGTTATAGCTAAAGCTTACCATGATAAGTTACTTAGTCATTATGACAGGCATGGTTTGCTTACTACTGAAGTTGAGGAAAATGGGGCCGTTTTAAACAGGATTTTTTGGAAACTAGCAGTACTCTTTTAGGAAAAAAGGATCAGAGGAGGCAGAATTATTTGAGTGATAAGGCACTTGAGCTTATTTCAAAAAGAAGGAACTGCAGGAATGTCCTTAATCCCTACTAGTTCTAATAGAAAGGATTACAGAGAGCTTAATAAATGTGTAAATGATCAGTTAGCTACTGATAAGAATCTTTGGTTTGATGGCTTGGTTGACAAAGCCGACGAAGCAGTTAGACAGCACAACAGCAGAGAGCTGTACCAGATGGTTAATGTTTTGTGTGGTAGAAAACGGACAGGTATACAGGGATTGAAGGATAAACAAGGTAAAGTTATAGAAGGTGATGATTCTGTCATGGCTAGGTGGGCTGAGCATTTCAGTGATGTTCTAAACAATGTGGTTAGTTCTACTCCCATTGTTTGCAATGATGACAAATGCATTGGTGGCTTTAATAATTGCCCTATAACACAATCTGAAGTTATTTTGGCTGTTTCTAAACTTAAACTTCATAAATCACCAGGGGTAGATGAAATTACTACGAAAATGCTTAGAGCTGGGAAAGTTTCGGTTACCACTTGTATGATTGAAATTATGAATATCTTTTATGATAAAGACATGGTTCCTAAGGATTTTACCAGAGCTATTGTTATCCCTATTTTCAAAAAAGGTGATCGCAGTTCTTGTGATAACTATAGGGGTATCAGCCTACTCTCTGTTCCAGAGAAAGTTCTTTCCATGATTGTGCTTAATAGAATTAAGAATCTGGTTGACAGTCAATTGCGTGATGAGCAATGTGGATTCAGAAGTGGTAGGGGATGTGTGGATCAGATATTTTCACTTAGGCAGATTCTTGAGAAATGTTTAGAGTTTCAGAAACCTTTGGTTGCTAGCTTTGTTGATTTCAAAAAGGCTTTCGACTCTGTTGATCGTCATAATTTATGGTTGATTGTGAGATCATATGATGTACCTGACAAGTTAGTTAATATAAAGAAAGCTCTCTTTAATAATACTGAGTCGTGTGTGAGAGTTGGTAAGGCTTGTAACAATTGGTTTAGCATTGCTTTTGGTGTTCGACAAGGGTGCATTTTGTCTCCTTTTCTCTTTAGTTTGGTTATTGATTACGTTATGCGAAAATCACTGCAAGGGAAAGATTTTGACCTTAAATGGTCTGGAGATACGACAATTTCTGATTTAGATCATGCTGATGATTTAACCCTTTTGGCAAATGATGTTGATGAGATGAACTCTTTCATTCGAGCTGTTGATGAGACTGGTAGTAGAGTAGGTTTGGCTATAAACAGAGAGAAAACTAAAGTGATGAAAATTGGTCAGGCAGGTTGTGATTCAGTTAATCTGAATGGTTGCTGTCTTGAGCAGGTGTCACAGTTTAATTATCTTGGGAGTTATGTAACAGATACTGGTGATGTGCAGCATGAGATTAACAGACGAATAGGGATTGCTGCCGGGACTTTTAAGAATCTATGGAGAGTGTGGAGAAATAGGCGTATACACCTAAAGACCAAAATTAGACTGTATAATAGTTTGGTTCTTTCTAGGGTTAGTTATGGTAGTGAAACCTGGACGCTGTGTATACAAGATAACAGGAAACTAGATGCTTTTGATTCTAGATGCTTACGAAGTATCTTGGGTATTAGGTGGTTTAACTTTGTAACTAATGATGAGGTTAGGCAAAGGAGTCGGCAACCTCCTTTAAGCAGCATATTGTGCAGAGAGAGACTCCGCTGGTTTGGCCATGTTGCCCGTATGGATAATTATAGATTGGCCAATAGGGTTATGAACAGTGTGCCTAGAGGCTCCAGAAGGAGGGGGAGACCTAGGATGCGGTGGGCTGACAATGTCAAACAGGACCTTGTTAGAATTGGATTGCAGTGGACAGATGTAGAAGATGTAGCTCAGGACAGGTATGCTTGGAGAATTAAACTGCACGGACCTCCATAGCCCATGGCTGCTTGATGATGATGATGATGATGATGATGATGATGATGATGATGATGATGATGATGATGATGATGATGATGATTTAATGAGTTATGGAAGTTTTAATATTTAGCGATGCCAGCCACAAAAATTGACTTCAGAAGTTAATTAAAACTTAGTAATAAGTATTGTATCAATATGTTTAATAAGTTTGTAATTTAGAACTTTGTGTAAAGAATTCTTTCACTATTCTTCAGTTTCGTATGTGTTTCTTAAGATTGGCAGTGCTGTTGTTAAATATTCAAACTTCTATAACTCATTAAATACTGAATGAATATTGTTGAAAATCGAGATATTAATATATTTGATTGAGATCTTTATCTGCAATCACATTTTTCAAAACAAAAAAACTTATTTTAGAAGTCATAGAGCTCCGACTTTAGCCTCCCATTGACATAACATAGAGTTGTGCCTTAAGTTTTGGAAACCAATGTATATAAATGGGCCGGATCTGCAGGAGTTCCAAAAGAAAAAAAAATTAAAATTTGTAATAAACCTATTTTTGATTTAATTGAGATCTTCAAATCATTTTCAGTCACATTTCTTCATAAAAAGCTTAAAGAAGTTACTGAATGCTGTATCATATTATACTTACTATTGACATAACATGGAACTATGCAAAATAAAGTGGCCTCTGAGTCTATATGTAAGATATTTAAAAAATTACCTCTCTTGTAACTGAAGCAATCTAATCGCATGTATAAACTAACTGCACAAAATACACTATGCAACATGGAAATTGGGTTGGGTTGGATTGGGTTGTTTTACCTCTGAGCGGCACTTTTTTGCACACCATTGGCTAAATGGCCAGGTCACATGGACCCCGAAGGCTCAGAGAAGGTTGGGGGAGGGGACCCACTGGAACAGCTATTGGGAGACAGATGGTAGCCTCCCGTCAAGGCCATCCAGCGTGTTCTTTAACGTGCACAGGGTATGGCTCTCCGCACACGGGGCCACGGCCACTTTTTTGCACACCATGGGCTAAATGGCCAGGCCACAAGGACGCCGAAGGCTCAGAGAAGGTTGGGGGAGGGGACCCACTGGAAGCTGTTGGGAGCATGATGGTAGCCTCTCGTCAAGGCCATTCAGCGTGTTCTTTAACGTGCACAGGGTATGGCTCTCCCGCACACGGGGCCACGGCTTAACGTCCCATCCGACGGACGGCAACCTTTCCAAGCCCATCGGTGTCCCCTACTGACCGTGGGCAGGGCGGGGAAATTTTTCGGAGATAAATCTCAACGCTGACCCAGCTGGGACTCGAACCTGGGAACTACAGATTACGAGCCTGGCGCGCTACCGACTGAGCCACCCCCACCCCTTACTTCGTACATATTTCGTTCATCTATGAGATTTTACTGACTACTGTCGTCAGTGGATTGCTCACTTTTAAAGACAAAGTTAGCCCTCTAAAGGACTTAAAAGAATGAGTTTATCGAAATGAATAAATTGCCCAAGACTGGTTCCCCCCTACTACTCGATGAAATGAAACTTTGTCGTTTTCATCTTCTGACCAGCACGATATTTAACTCTTTGGACAACAGATCTTGATTCTGAGAACTATTGAACCATAATTAACTCTCTCACAATAATAGATTCCCGTTTTACTAATATTACTTAACTCTCTCTCTCAATAACACATCTTGGCCGTCTCACAATAATATTATTTAACTGTTTCACCACTACAGTAACTCTGTAATCAGTGCGTCTTGTTTTTTAAAGGGATATCCCCTTCGTTTTAAGTGGAAAGGTCACGTTGTCCGACGAATCAAAAAATGAGACGCTAGTTTTTCTCACTTTACTTTGCTTGAGTCGTGTTTTGCCTCATTTTTCTTCAGGGGGGGAAAGCATTTAAATACCATGAAACGTATGCTAAATCATCCGTTTAGATCCAGTGGATGGAATGGCTTACCACAGCAAAAGTTCTTGATTCGATAATCATAGGTGTTAAGGTACTGCGCTTTCTTGTACATCTGCTTAAGAGAATGGTCCACTTCATTTACTCTTTTGTGAATTTGCGTTACATTTTTTGAGTAGCTTTTCTTTAGTTCTTTTGTTGTTTCAAAAAAAAAAAACGAGCTAATATTTTCACTTATTGTATTTTTAAGGAATCGAGAAAACATCTTCATTAGAATGCAAAAAATATACATTTTTAATGAGTACAGTCGCTCAAAAAAATATCCGAACACTATGGCTGATTACAGAATTCAGAAAAAATATCTGGCAACGATTTTTTTTAGAAATTAGTGATCTGGCAACCTTCGTGTCACGTGACACGAAGGTTGCCAGATGACTAATTTCTAAAAAAATCAATGCCAGATATCTTTTCTGAATTCTGTAATCAACTATAGTGTTCGGATACTTTTTTGAGCGACTGTAGGTGGTCATATTATTTTGATACTAGATCGTGTGGGCTCACTCACGGAAATATTGAGCGTGTGCAGTTACCGTTCACAGCAAACAGGAGCGTGTGCAGTAACTGCACACGCTCCAGTTTGCTGTGAACGGTAACTGGAGCGTGTACAGTTGCTGTACACGCTCCAGATATTTTTCCTAAATTCTGTAATCACGTGACACGAAAGTTGCCAAATCACTAATTTCTAAAACAAATCGTTGCCAGATATTTTTTCTGAATTCTGTAATCAGCCATAGTGTTCGGATACTTTTTTGAGCGACTTTTAAAATGTTTGGTCAAAAATAATTTAAAAAAAAAACAGATTCATTATATTGATTATTCATTTTATTAGCATTTTGACATTTTAAATTTTATTGTTTTAAACCAAACCCGTCCACGAGTTTGATTTATAACTGAAAATAAAGGAGGCTTCTGGAAAGCTATGAGAAAGAATTACTTGCAACTGAAGCTTTCTTTAACTTCCCTTTCTTGTTACCAAACACAACCATTCGTTTAGATTTAAAATTCTTTACTTCGTAAATAATAATCCTAGTTGGTACAGTCGCACAAAAAAATATCCGAACACTATGGTTGATTACAAAATTCAGAAAAAATATCTGGCAACGATTGTTTTTTTTAGAAATTAGTGATCTGGCAACCTTCGTGTCACGTGATTACAAAATTCAGGAAAAATATCTGGAGCGTGTACAGCAACTGTACACGTCCAGTTACCGTCCACAGCAAACTGGAGCGTGTGCAGTTGCTGCACACGCTCCAGTTTGCTGTGTACGGTAACTGCACACGCTCCAGTTTGCTGTGTACGGTAACTGCACACGCTCCAGTTTGCTGTGTACGGTAACTGCACACGCTCAATATTTCCGTGAGTGAGCCCACACGATCTAGTATCAAAATAATATGAGCGACTGTACACCATTTACTAGAAACGGAAAAAAATCATTTCTCTGTAACTTTTGATTACTGTGCTTTTCATGATAAGGATGAAACTAAATGCAGCTCATCAAACAGAAAAAGATTTCTTGAAAATCTACTGAATCCTCATTGTGTGTTGATTGTTTTTTTATGCAGACTATTTTCACTATTTTTTATTTCAATATTTTCAAAATAAATCTTTTTTAATTGGGAAAAATATTTGTTAACATTTAAATCACGGGGTACACTGCCACGATGGTTTTTTTTTTTTACAGTATAAATAGAGTAAGGATTGAGGTTATTTTAAAAAAAAGTTTGAAAGAATCTGAGATCAGAGTGGGTCTAATATTTTATGGCATTTAAGAATCGATACCGAAAGATTAAATTCTGTGAGCTAAAGATCAATAAATAAATAAATTAATTAATTAAATAAAGATTAAAAATAGGTAAAACTTGGTAATGTAAAAGAGAATTATAAGTCCTCGTTCTATGTTTGCATGGAAAAAGATTACAGAAAAAAACAGTGGACGAACCTAAAAAAATGCATGCGGATATTATAAATCATTTCTTTCCACATTTTATATAAACAGTATAAAGGTTTGATCACTAATGTATTTGTTCATAAACGTTCTTCCTAGTATTTTTTTACTTATAAAAATGTAAGCGTTTTCTAGTAAGGATGTGAAAGCAATTTCGATTGGATTTTTTTTTACGAAACCAATCAGAAATTTCACTCTTACTTTAGTTTTAAGTAACAATCTGTCCCGAAATCACAATGATGTCGATGAATTTAGGTTTCAAGAGGATTAATAGTCTCGACGTTTTTGACAACTGATTTGTTACAACTTGAAATTACTTTTGGATATTATGAAACGAAATACATTTGTTTACTTGGGTACTTTGTTTACTTGGGTACGAAATACTTTGTTTACTTTAGTGAAGTGCGTTTCTCAAAAAAAAAAAAGTGAGATTAACTGAAATGCTCCTTTCTTACTTTTCTGAACATTCTTTTCTTATTCTCTGATCTATATCTCACTACTTAGCTCTCTTTTTTAACTCTCTTCTTTTCTTTCTCGTCTTTTCTGACTACCTCATAACTCTCAGTTACTCTCTTCTTTTCTTTCTCGTCTTTTCTGACTACCTCATAACTCTCAGTTACTCTCTTCTTTTCTCTCTTCAGCGACTCTTCTTCTTTTCTCTTTTCTTTTCTTCTTCTTGAGGTAGTCAGAAAAGACGAGAAAAGAAGAGTTAACTCTCTTCTTTTCTCGTCTTTTCTGACTACCTCATAACTCTCAGTTACTCTCTTCTTTTCTCTCTTCAGCGACTCTTCTTCTTTTCTCTTTTCTTTTCTTCTTCTTGAGGTAGTCAGAAAAGACGAGAAAAGAAGAGTTAACTCTCTTCTTTTCTCGTCTTTTCTGACTACCTCATAACTCTCAGTTACTTCTCTCTTATCTCTCTCATATAGTTTAACTTTCTCTTGACTCTCTCTCGCATAATTTTTTCCACAAATTTCCACCATTTTTTTGCACAATTGTTTTTTCTTAATTCTCTCGTGTCTCACCTTTCTCGTGCAATATAACTCGCTCTTTTAACTGTTAATTGAACTCTTTTTTAGCTCTCTCATATAATTGAACTCTTTTTTAGCTCTCTCATATAATTGAACTCTTTTAACTGTTAATTTAACTCTCTTTTAACTCTCTCGTATAATTGAACTTCCTCTTTTAAATGTTAATTAACACTCTTTTAGCTCTCTTATATAATTCAACTCTCTTTTTTAACTGTTAGTTTAACTCTCTTTTAGCTCTCTCATATGATTCAACTCTCTCTTTCAGTTTAACAATTTTTAACTCACTTTAATTCTCAATTAACACTTATTTGCCTTTCTCAAAGTTGTAACAATTTCTTAATTCACTCTTAATTCTGATTTGCCTGTCTTATAAGAAGCTCTGATAAAAATAACTCTCTTATGTAATTTGTCCTCTCATAATTTCCTCGTGTAATCTTTCCTCTTTCCATTCTAGTGCAATATAAAGTTCTCCTAACTCTCTTTTAGCTCTCTCATATAATTCAACTTTCTCTCACTCTCCTGTTCAGTTAAACACTTTCTTAATTCTTGGGGCGGGGGTGGCTCAGTCGATAGCGCGCCAGGCTCGTAATCTGTAGTTCCCAGGTTCGAGTCCCAGCTGGGTCAGCGTTGAGATTTATCTCCGCAAAAATTCCCCTCCCTGCCCACGGTCAGTAGGGGACACCGATGGGCTTGGACAGGCCGCCGTCCGTCGGATTGGGACGTTAAGCCGTGGCCCCGTGTGCGGGAGAGCCATACCCTGTGCACGTTAAAGAACACGCTGGATGGCCTTGATGGGAGGCTACCATCTGTCTCCCAACAGCTGTTCCAGTGGGTCCCCTCACCCAACCTTCTCTGAGCCTTCGGGGTCCATGTGACCTGGCCATTTATCCCATGGTGTGCAAAAAAGTGCCGCTCAGAGGTAAAACAACCCAACCCTTCCTCTAAAACATTTTCTGATAAAAAAAAATAGCTTGTTTTGTCCCCCCCCCCCAACACACACTAATCTTTTAAAGATCTATAATTAATAATAATCAAGAATAGATAATTTATTTCTGTTATTTTTTTATCTCTAAACACCATGACAATATCTTAAATTATTTAATTATAAACACTACATAATTTAAAAATGTTTGTTTTAAATTGACTGTGATAAATTTCACGTACCCCCCATTTCCCCCCCATTTCCGCGCTTTTTTTTTTCCATTGTAGACCATCACCGGAATGTTTTTGTGCTCTGTGTATGACTACGTATCGTCCACGTACCTCCCATTCGTATAAACAAGAAGAGCCTGTGATGTCAGGAAGCACAAATAACAATTATCACCCTTCGCCAAAGAAGAGGCCTCTGTTCTTGCTCTTGACATTTGGAAAATGGCGAACAATGGCCGCCGTGGTCCCTGCAGCGGGTGCAGACTGTGAGAACTGCCACACGTGCCGGATATAGTTGCAGTTTGAACTTCCGGTCAAAGAAGTGGGAAGAAAGGACTGCTGTTTGATTAATTATTCTTCTCACGAAGCCACTTCAGTTGATAATTATTGTGTGAACAAAATAGGTATTACGTCTTATTTTATTTCGCATCAGGTTTCTTGTAGGCATATCACACGTTTACATCATGGAAGTTGCATTTCTTTTTGAATAGTTAAAACTGTGTTGGGTTTTTCGCATACTTATACATATTTTCTAACTTTTGCTTATCGTAAAAAATGCCGCTGACAATAAATTGAAGACGTTAATAAAATAAAAGAAACTCATCTAACTCACTGTGACTTAAGAAGAGACAAAAATATAATGTCCGCGATCTCTAAATTGCATAAAGAATAAATTAGTTGTTAATATTCGGCTCCGAAATTCCTTAACTTTTGCTCAAATGTAAAGTTGCATTTTGGGAATTGTTGTTGTTGTTTTACCTCTGAGCGGCACTTTTTTTTGCACAAAATGGGCTAAATGGCCAGATCACAAGGACCCCCCCCCCCCAAGGGTTCAGAGAAAGTTGGGTGGAGGGGACCCACAGGACCACTGGACAGTTGCTAGGAGACAAATGGTAGCCTCCCGTCAAGCCATCCAGCGTGTTCTTCAACGTACACAGAGTATAATGATACTGAACCTACTTGCATTTCAGTAAAGGGTTCCAATTTTAATATGTTTTGCATTTATTTGCGTAATTAATTGCATGTTTTAGTTCATGTTCTTGAATTTTAATCGTTATGATAAACACATGCTAAACATTTCTCTTGTGTGCTTTCACTTAGAATTGTAAAACATTTCTGTGAAAATAAAATTACTGCTATTGCTACTACAATTTAGAAATTACGAAAGGATGAGACTCGAATAACTACCCCTTAGCTGTCTACCTGGTAGCAAATACCTCCTCATGAGACCGACGGGCTTGGAAAGGCCGCCGTCCGTCGGATGGGACGTTAAGCCGTGGCTCCGTGTGCGGGAGAGCCATACCCTGTGCACGTTAAAGAACACACTGGATGGCCTTGACGGGAGGCTACCATCTGTCTCCCAACAGCTGTTCCAGTGAGTCCCATCCCCCAACCTTCTCTGAGCCTTCGGGGTCCATGTGACCTGTCCATTTAGCCCATGGTGTGCAAAAAAGTGCCGCTCAGAGGTAAAACAACCCAACCCAACCCTTCTCATGAGATTATCCAATAAACTAGTATGACTATACTTGGCAAATATACAGTTTCATTTACATTATCAAATCTGCATAACACCTCATCTGTCAAAAGGATTACAAATTATTGTTGTTTTTAGTTTGTTTGTTTTTCTTGTTTTTTTTTTTTCATACAAAATTTTCTATCCAAATAGTACAATATTCCCTGGTCGAAGCTCTATAACTTCTGAAATAAATTTTCTTGTTTTGAAAAATGTGACAGCAGATAAAGATCTCAATCAAATATATCAATATCTCGATTTTCAGCAATAGTCGTTCAGTATTTAATGTGTTATGGAAGGAAGTTCAAATATTTAACAAACAATGCCAATCACAAAAATTGACTTCAGAAGTAAAACTTAGTAATAAGTATTGTATCAAAGTGTTTACTAAAATAAGTGTGTATTTTAGAAGTTTGTGTAAATAATTCTTTCACTATCACCAGTTTTGTAGAAGTATCTTAAAGCTGGTTTGTTACTGTTAAATATAATGTCCATAACTCATTAAATACGGAGCGAATATTGTTGAAAATCGATATATGAATATATTTGATTGAGATCTTTATCTGCTATCGCATTTTTCAAATAAAAAAAACTTATTTTAGAAGTTATAGAGCTTCGACTTTAACTTCCCATTGACATAATAACATAAGGCTGTTCCTTTATTTGGGGCGGGGGTGGCTCAGTCGGTAGCGCGCCAGGCTCGTAATCTGTAGTTCCCAGGTTCGAGTCCCAGCCGGGTCAGCGTTGAGATTTATCTCCGCAAAATTTCCCCGCCCTGCCCACGGTCAGTAGGGGACACAGATGAGCTTGGAAAGGCCGCCGTCCGTCGGATGGGACGTTAAGCCGTGGCCCCGTGTGCGGGAGAGCCATACCCTGTGCACGTTAAAGAACACACTGGATGGCCTTGACGGGAGGCTACCATCTGTCTCCTAACAGCTGTTCCAGTGGGCCCCCCCCCCAACCTTCTCTGAGCCTTCGGGGTCCATGTGACCTGGACATTTCGCCATGGTGTGCAAAAAAGTGCCGCTCAGAGGTAAAACAACCCAATCCAAGTTCCTTTATTTATATAAACCAGTGTATTGCCATCTTCAAAGACAATTGCAAAGCCATATGCAAATGACATATACCTCAACTGGAACTCAGAGGGTTAAAGGGAGTCACAGAATTCGAATAACCTGTTTAAGGGAGCAGTGAAAGTATCTATAGCAGTGTTTCCCAACCTTTTTTGTGCCATGCCCCACTTAAGCCTTTCAAAAATTCTTATGTCCCCCCCCCCATGTAAAATTAAATTGTTCGTTGAAGTAACTTAAATGATAGGTTTCAGGAAGAAATCACTAGGGAATTGTAGAGGAAACACAGTAAGTAAATTTTCAAAACATAATGGAGAGCTAAAATTCAAGTACGAAAAATTTTTAATGAAAGATTTTTCTATACTATTTTAATTAGTAGTAATTATTTATTATTATGTATTAGATATTATTATATTTAGTGAGATCCTTGCGCTTGATGTTTGATGCAAAGAGATTTTATGTCAGGTTCCAATTTAGCTAACTTCAGTCTCAAGTCTCCCCGTTGTGTTATGTCCAGCCGATTTCTTCTTTTTAGCAGCAAATCACTTATGGCACTAAATCCACATTCAGCTAAATATGAAGATGAAAACGGTAATAATAGTTTTCTTGCATATTTGGTTGAATTTGGATCATTGTTCTCTTGAAGAAGGATAATGACGACTAACAATGTAATCTTCGGGTTTGCTTTTGTCCAGACTCGCTAATCCTACGGTCACCATACGGTTAAACTCTGAATGAGTCCATTTTCGAATTGCCCCCCTTGACAATCAAATTGCCCCCCTGTGGGGCGTGGGCCCCACGTTGGGAAACACGGATCTATAGCATAAATTCATACTGAAGTACGTAAATACCTGTGTCCAGTGGATCCTAAGCAGACTGCCTGACTCCTAAGCAGACTGCCGTATAACTGCAAACGTGTTTGTATGTTGTATGAAAAACCAGGAGAAGGTAAGAGAGCTTCTGCGTTATCTCTGCACTTTGTGTAAGGGAATACATTCTCCCCTTTAAAATAATCGCAAGCTAATTATAAAATATGCAAATCGTAAACTAAATAAGAACTCAAAAAGACCTTGCTTACGCAAATCATGTGATAGAATCAGTAAAACCACAGAAGTTGAGAGCCATTCTTAAGAGAGCTGTAAAATTTAAAGATCATTCTTAAGGTAGCATAGAAATTTAAAGACCATGTTTAGGAATGTCACGGATTATTATATATTAACATATAGCGGTATAAACTCTGCTATAGAAAGACGACTTTTTACATGTGGTTTTGGTTTGCATGGCTTTATGAATGGACACTATTGAAACGAATAAAAATTCGGATGATATGCATAGGCGTTGGATTGTTTTACCTCTGAGTTGCAATTTTATGCACACGATGGACTAAATGACAAGGTCACAAGGAACCAAGAGCTCACAGTAATTGGGGAATAGGATCCACTGGACACTGTTAGGTGACAGATGGTATCCTCACGTCAAGACCATCCAGCGTGTTCTTTAACGTGCACAGGATATGGCTCTCCCGCACACGGAGTCACGGTTTAACCTCCCATTAGACGGATTTCAGCCTTTCCAAGCCCATCGGTGTTCCCTTTCTGACAGAGCTAAATCTTAACGCTGGCTCAGGTGAGACTCGAACCTGGGAACTACAGATTACAATATGTATAATGTAAACTAAGTATCTTACTAAAACTTAAACTAATTTCTTTACTTAGAGTGAAGTAAGATATTGTGCTTAGGAGAACGACTAAAAAGAATATTCTTTTATGGGGAAAGGAAGATCTCGTAATTAGGAAACCATGCTTAATGCTGTAAAGAAAGATAAATACACTTAATCTCTGATTAACACGATTTCTAAAACAGAACTTGTTTTCGATTAACACGATTGGTCGTTCGATTTATCCATTACTTCTCTAAGGGGGCGGGGGTGGCTCAGTCGGTAGCGCGCCAGGCTCGTAATCTGTAGTTCCCAGGTTCGAGTCCCAGCTGGGACAGCGTTGAGATTTATCTCCGCAAAATTCCCCGCCCTGCCCACGGTCAGTAGGGGACACCGATGGGCTTAGAAAGGCCGCCGTCCATCGGATGGGACGTTAAGCCATGGCACCGTGCGCGGGAGAGCCATACACTGTGCACGTTAAGAACACGCTGGATGGCCTTGACGGGATGCTACCATCTGTCTCCCAACAGCTGTTCCAGTGGGTCCCCCTCCCCCAACCTTATCTGAGCCTTCGGGGTCCATGTGACCTGGCCATTTAGCCCATGGTGTGCAAAAAAGTGCCGTTCAGAGGTAAAACAACCCAACCATTACTTCTCTACGATAGTTTATATCACTGCACCTTGGAAAGTAATGCCATTAGCGCTACACGGGTAAGTACAGCCGCTCAAAAAAGTATCCGAACACTACGGTTGATTACAGAATTCAGAAAAAAATATCTGGCAACGATTTTTTTAGAAATTAGTGATCTGGCAACCTTCGTGTCACGTGATTACAGAATTCAGGAAAAATATCTGGAGTGTGTACAGCAACTGTACACGCTCCAGTTACCGTTCACAGCTAACTGGAGCGTGTGCAGTTACTGCACTGGCAAACTGGCAAACTGCACAGCAAACTGGAGCGTGTGCAGTTACTGCACACGCTCCAGTTTGCTGTGAACGGTAACTGCACACGCTCAATATTTCCGTGAGTGAGCCCACACGATCTAGTATTAAAATAATATGACCACCTACAGTCGCTCAGAAATGTATCCGAACGCTATGGTTGATTACAGAATTCAGAAAAAATATCTGGTAACGATTTTTTTTAGAAATCAATGATCTGGCAACCTTCGTGTCACGTGACACGAAGGTTGCCAGGTCATTAATTTCTAAAAAATTCGCTGCCATATATTTTTTCTGAATTCTCTAATCAACCATAATGTTCGGATACTTTTTTGAGCGACTGTACATTTCTAATGAGTAATGAATTGGAAAAAAAGTGTATTTTTAAGGAATCAAGAGAAATACTATGAATTCATAAATTCCTTTAGTTGTGTACCTAAAAATGCTTGGTGAATAAAAATTGGAAGAAAAAAAATGATTCATCTTCAGTATACTGATTATTTATTTTATGAGACGTATGTAAGTTCTTTTGCTATGAACCACGGGTTGGACCAACACCTCCTATAACAGAAGGCCGGTGAACCAAGTCGTGACGTCACCATAGTTAGTCCTGTAATGTAAAAGTTCTTATATATTTTTTTTCTATTATTATTACTGGTGTACTTTTTATACAAATATTTTTATTAATGTTTATTTATAAATATATCTTATTTAGAAGAAATATTATTTGAATTGGTTAGCAATTATCATAATGCTAATAAATAAGAATAATTTTTCTTCTAAATAAAGTATATTTATAAATAAGCATCTGTATAAAAGTACACCACTGATAATAATATAAAGAAATATATAAGAATTTTTTACATTAGAGAACTACTATGCAGACGTCATAATTTGGTCCACAGGCTTTCGGGGCGGGGGTGGCTCAGTCGGTAGCGCGCCAGGCTCGTAATCTGTAGTTCCCAGGTTCGAGTCCCAGCTGGGTCAGCGTTGAGATTTATCTCCGCAAAATTCCCCGCCCTGCCCACGGTCAGTAGGGGACACCGATGGGCTTGGAAAGGCCGCCGTCCGTCGGATGGGACGTTAAGCCGTGGCCCCGTGTGTGTGAGAGCCATACCCTGTGCCCGTTAAAGAACACGCTGGATGGCCTTGACGGGAGGCTACCATCTGTCTCCCAACAGCTGTTCCAGTGGGTCCCCTCCCCCAACCTTCTCTGAGCCTTCGGGGTCCAGGTGACCTGGCCATTTAGCCCATGGTGTGCAAAAAAGTGCCGCTCAGAGGTAAAACAACCCAACCCAACTCATAGTCTCCTGCAGCACCCTCTCCAGCAATTTTGTGAGTGAACCTGATGATAGCCCGAATCATCTCGGGCTTACAAAGAGGTCCAGAGAGAAGATGAAGGATGTTTATAATCAACCAATGATCTATGAGAACTAACGGAACATCAACTGCGCAGTCTCATAGTCTTCCGGATTATTGTTACAAAATCATCGCTCAATATGATTATCTTTTTTCATCAAAATATTTGTCATTATAATATTTATTTTATACTGTAATTTCAGCTCACGGGGTTGTTGAATGGAATTCCATTACTCATTGGAATGGACTGTGACGCCCGGACCCTTAATTTGAAGTTCCCATGTTCGAGTCCCCCCCCCCCCCGTGCCAGCGTTGAAATTTATCGCCACTAAACCTCCTACTATGTCCTCGGTGAAAAGAGGGGACACCTTTGGTTTTGGAAAGACCGTCGTTTGTGAGATGGGACGTTACGCCGTGGCCCCGTGTGCGGGAGAGCCATACTCTGTGCACGTTAAAGAACACGCTGGATGGCCTTGACGGGAGGCTACCATCTGTCTCCCAACAGCTGTTCCAGTGGGTCTGCTCCCCCAACCTTCTCTGAGCCTTCGGGGTCCATGTGACCTGGCCATTTAGCCCATGGTGTGTAAAAAAGTGCCTCTCAGAGGTACAACAACCCCGTGTGCGGGAGAGCCATACTCTGGGCACGTTAAAGGACGCGATGGATGGCCTTGATGTAAGATGTGTCGCTTAACAGTTATCCAGTGGATCTCTTCCCCCAACATTCTCTGAGCCCTCGGGGTCTTTGTGACCTGGCCATTTAGCTCATTGTGTGCAAAAAAGTGCCGCTCAGAGGTAAAACAACCCAACCCGAAATTTCTTTCAGTAACAGATTTGCTTTGCAGTGAAACCTTCCCGTGTCTTCTAAGGAGACTGTGTTTTCCACAGCAGAGCAATACCGCAGTCGTTTAAAGTCAGTAAAAACCACGTGATCAACCGACAACAACAGACACTGAGAATGGCCCGCCACGAAAAAGATAAGTCGGGGTCATACACAAGTAATTCTAGTAATTCTAATTTTACATGCACAGACAGTAGGATTAGCACCTGTCTCCACCTTATTCCCCCTTCCCCCCATCGTTCTACGACGTCACAATCAGCAGCAACAGTAAGTCGACTTAAAAACAACCGCAGCAGAATGAAAAAATATGCCGAAAAAACAAAACGCAGGTAGGCTGCGAAAGGAAATGGGGGTGGACTTCCTCAAGGCCGACAAGTGCCATACACAAAAGCTGGCCAATAAGAGATGTCCCAGCCAGATGAGTCATGAGCACGTAAGTCAGGAGCGCATGCGCAGTGGAGCGTGCATTGTCTGTCGAAATCTGATAATACGACTTCCATTTCTCCTTCCGACTCCATGGACAGGAGGAGCTCTGACCCAATAAAGCAATGGAGAAAGAGAGAGAAAAATGGCAGCAGAAAAACAAATCGACTTGTGATTGGCTGACAGCGTGTCACATGACTAGCGACGTAGCTGTCGCACACCGTGACTACAGCTACAGATTCATGTCTGTGTCATGGAAGGTGGGGGGGGGAGCTTTAAGCTCCACATACTCCGAAGGAATTATGGAAATCGGCTCGCGCGTCACTCAGCTGCGAGTTTAGGGTTGGGTTGGGTTGTTTTACCTCTGAGCGGCACTTTTTTGCACACCATGGGCTAAATGGCCAGATCACATGGACCCCGAAGGCTCAGAGAAGGTTGGGGGAGGGGACCCACTGGAACAGCTGTTGGGAGACAGATGGTAGCCTCCCGTCAAAGCCATCCAGAGTGTTCTTTAACGTGCACAGGGTATGGCTCTCCCGTATACGGGGCCACGGCTTAACGTCCCATCCGACGGACGGCGGCCTTTCCAAGCCCATCGGTGTCTCCTACTGACCGTGGATAGGGCGGGGAATTTTGCGGAGATAAATCTCAACGCTGAACCAGCTGGGACTCGAACCTGGGAACTACAGATTACGAGCCTGGCGCGCTACCGATTGAGCCACCCCCGTCCCACATACATCCATGCCTTATCCGAATGCGTCCCACATACATCCATGCTCGAACCCAAGTCCCTTAGATCAGTAGCCAAGCGCGCTAACCACTCGGCCACGGGACGGCTGCGAGTTTAGGAGTCGATGGTGAAGTTGGGGGTGATGTGGAGGGGGGGGAGGGGGTTGAAAAGCGATAAACAAATATGGACTGCGTGTGTTTCTTGGGAATTAAGATATTACGAAATGTGTAATTTGTAGATACAAATTATTTCGATCTCTTGCGATGATCGTTTGTTGTTGATTGTTCAGTTTCTGAACTCTTGTCTCATTTTTCGTATTCCAAATTTTGTGCCTTTATATCGGTGGGAATTCAAATTAATGGAAAGTCCCGAAATGGAAATGACAGGTCTTTGTTAGTAGGAATACAACTCGCAGAGAATATTTCATTTAACTGTTAAAAAAGAAAAAGTTGCTTCCCCCCCCCCCATATGTAAGGGAAGAAGTCGCTGCTGAGGATGCAAACTCCTTGATGAGTACACTCTACCACCATAATTTGAATCTTCTAGCATGAATAGATTATTTACAATATTCTTTTGAAATTTTCCACTTTTTTTTTCATTTGATTTTGAGACCCTCTAAGAGTGTAAATTCTAGCGCTAATAATAGAATAGTTCTTATCCCTGGGCGTCGCCAGGAATTTTTTCGGGTTGGGTGGTGAAAAGAATCCCAGCTGCTGAATAGAATTATTACTAAAATCGTTGTCATTTTTCGTAGCTTTAGAACTGTAATCATAACAATGAATTGAGTGGAACAGTGCGCAGATGGTGTTGGGATCTTGCAGTTGTTTTATGCATATATATATATAGAAAAAGGAAGAAAAGAAATAAAGTAAGAATTAAAAATGAATTGAACCAAAAAGTTCTTTGAATGTTAAAGAATTTTTTGTATTAATAAATGAAAATAAATGATATCATTCCGAAAAAAATTTTAAAAATTAAGATCGCAATTCGTTAATGAAAAATGGAAACTGACTTGTAGTACTGTCGCCCAAAAAAGTATCCGAACACTACGGTTGATTACAAAATTCAAAAAAAATATCTGGAACAGATTTTTTTAGAAATAGTGGTCTGGCAACCTTCGTGTCACGTGACACGAAGGTTGCCAGACCACTAATTTCTAAAAAAATCGTTGCCAGATATTTTTTCTGAATTTTGTAATCAACCATAGCGTTCGGATACTTTTTTGAGCGACAGTACACGTGATATTATTCGACATAAATTAATTTTTCGTTAAAAATTTTCAGGGGGGGGGGACAGAACTTACCCTCTTACCCTTCCTGAGAACGCCTATGTACCTATCCAACCCCGAAACATTCATCTATTAAATTATATCTTATAAAAAATTATTTATTAAAAGAAACAATTTAAATGTCTACTAGACAGATAAACAGAAAGCAAAAGTAAAAACAATATTTCCTTTTTTTAAAAAAAACGAGTTAAGGAACATTTTAAACAGGTTTAATTGTTTAAAAATACTTGAAACCATTTTTAAAATTTTAAAAGAAATATTTATTTTTTTGGTCTTCTTGTGTGCAGAACCAAATTATATGTGTGGCCTGGAAATCATGGGAGTAGTAGTAAGTCCGCTATAAGAGTGAAAAATTATTTAGAATTATATCCTCAAATTATTTGGATTTTTTAAAATAATTTACAGGAAATGAAACAGTATTATATTATTGTATTATTAATGTAGAAACTGTATTTAAGTAGTAACAAATAGTAATTAAGAGTGTTGAGTTTATTTTATAGACCTAACTTTAGAGCGTGTCAAAAATAACAAACAAATATTAACTAAACTCATTCATCTTTGTAATATTTATTGTCCCAAAGTTATTTTTATGATATCAATTCATTTTGGTGATTATTAATTTAATAATAATATAACTATTTAATATAATATTAACTGCGAATAACTGAAATTTTCCAAACATCAATTAAATCTGGCCATATAGTATTATTACAAATACTAATCTGCTTATTCGAGCTCTTACTCTTTTTTCGCAATCCCTTGAAAATGCGTTTGGAGTGCTAGTTTTAAAGTTATTTATGCCTAATTTCACATGTATTTATGCCTATTTTTTACAGATATTTATATTATTTTTTCTGTTATTTATGCTTATTTTACAAATTACTAATTACCATTTTTATAACTATTTGTGCTCATATTTTACAGCTATCTATGCATATATTATAATTATTATACCTATTTTCGTAACACTTTACGATTCTTTTTACCTATATTATTTTTGCAGCTATTTATTCCTATTTCAGAACTACTCACTGTGATTTTCATAAACATTTATGTTTATTTTTAGAGCTATTTATACGTATTTCACAAGATTTCATTCGTTTTCTTATAACTCTTTCTAACCATTTTTACTTCTTTATGTACATTTTACGGTTATTTATTCTATTTTAAAATAATTTTTTTTCTTATTTTAACAGTTATTTGTGCTTTTTTTACATAGAGTTTTGTTTATTTTAACACTATTTATAACTGTTTTTAGCCACTGAAGTAAAACTTTAATGAGAATAAAACTTAGAAAATACAGTGAGGTCTGTAAATGGTAGCCCAGGTTATCACTGAAGGAGAGCTATGCACCAATCCCCTGTGATGATGCATAGAACCGGCCAGTCCAAGCACCTAAAGTCCGACCTCGCTTCTCGTGGTGCAGACCGTTAGTACCTTTCAAAGAGATACCTCTTTTGGAAGGGAAGGGCTGCCATACCAGTGGTAGCCTACTGATCTGGACTACTATGGCTACTTCTCTTTTTTTCTACCTGCTGTGGAGTGGTCAATCGCATAGGATTCTGGTGCTAGCCATATACACCAACCGGAATTGAATAATGGCTCTGAGCTTGATTATGGATCCTGAATTTGCTGCACTGGTGGGCTTCTGTGGAGGATAATCCGCTGTTTTTTCTGTTTGTTTGTGGGTTGACATCCCCAAGTGCTAAGGATTCACAGGATACATTTCATCAGCTGTTGGATAATTCTGATCTGAGGCCATCGCAGGTACCTGAACTCTTGCTTCTATGGGCATCTTCAAATTCTACATTTGGAGGAAATCTTCCAGTGCAGATGGCTTCAGCCTGTTAGTAGTGGGGGAACGAGTCTTTGCTGTGATTAGGAAGCTGTTTGATGTTGTCGGAATTCCTTCTTTCAATGATCAAAATTTCTTTAAACATCCCACTACTATAGCATATAAACTGACAGGCTCCTGTCAGACCTCTGTTACAAGCAGCTGCTTGAGGGGTATTTTTAAAACCATTTTCTCTCCATAGGGTAGTTGGAATGTTGAGACTATGCACAGAGATTATTTCTCTTGATGTCCTCACACAAGAATTCCATTTTTAAAACTCAGATATTCTCGGCTTGCAAGAGACCAGATGGACAGATAAGGGTCAGATTCCTAAAAATAATCTTAAATTTCTCTTTTCAGGGAGAGAAGATAAAAAGAATCTCCAAGGCGTAGGTTTGCTTCTCAGCAGATACTCTAGTGACGCTCTCCTAGAATATGAGTGCATTAATGAAAGGTTTCTTACAGCTCAATTTCAGACAAGCATTAAAGATTTGAATGTTATCTGCTGTTATGCCCCCACTGAGGATGCCGATAACGATGATAAAGATAGGTTTTACGGACAATTTCAGGATATTTTGAATTCTGTCAAGAAAGGAGATATTACTCTTGTTCTAAGTGACTTCAATGCCAAAGTTGGTACTGATTCTGACTTTTGGGGAGAAGTGATAGGTCCTTTTGGTATTGGTAGCTGCAATACCAATGGGCAACGTCTCATACAGGTAAATAAACTTAATGGTTTGAGAATAATTAACACTTATTACAAACACCCCAACATACGTAAGTACACAAGGGTTTCACTAGATGGGCTGCATAAGAATATGATTGATTATATATTTATTAATAGCAAATGGGCTACTTCTATTAGGAATACCTGGTCATATAGGGTAGCTGAAATTGGATGTGACCATTACTTTCTTAAACGTATCTTTAAGAAGTGTTGTGTGCTAAGGTTAACAAAATTACCTTTAACAACGAAGCTCTGAAAGACCCAGTTATAGCTAAAGCTTACCATGATAGGTTACTTAGTCATTATGACAGTCATAGTTTGCTTTCTACTGAAGTTGAGGAAGAATGGGATCATTTTAAACAGGCTTTTTTGGACACTAACAGTACTCTTTTAGGAAAAAAGAAGCAGAGGAGGACAGAATTATTTGAGTGATAAGGCACTTGAGCTTATTTCAGAAAGAAGGAACTGCAGGAATGTCTTTAATCAACACCCTACTAGCCCTAATAGAAAGCATTACAGAGAACTTAATAAACGTGTAAAAGATCAGTTAGCTGCTGACAAGAATCTTTGGCTTGATGGTTTGGCTGACAAAGCTGAGGAAGCAGTTAGACAGCACAACAGCAGAAAGCTGTACCAGATAGTTAATGTTTTGTGTGGTAGAAAACGGACAGGTGTACAGGGATTGAAGGATAAGCAAGGTAAGGTTATAGAAAGTGAGGATTTTGTCATGGCTTGGTGGGCTGAGCATTTCAGTGATGTTCTAAACAATGTGGTTAGTTCTACTCCCATTGTTTGCAATGATGATAGATGCATTACTGGTTTTAACGTTGGCCCTGTAACACAATCTGAAGTTATCTTGGCTATTTCTAAACTTAAACTACATAATTACCCAGGGGTAGATGAAATTACTATTGAAATGCTTAGAGCTGGAAATGTTTCGGTTACCACTTGGATGACTGAAATTTTGAATAACTTTTATGATGAAGGCATAGTTCCTAAGGATTTTACCAGACTGGCTGACAGGCAATTGCGTGATGAGCAATGTGAATTCAGAAGTGTTAGGGGATGTATAGATAAGATATTTTCACTCAGGCAGATTCTTAAGAAATGTTTAGAGTTTCAGAAATCTTTGGTTGCTACTAGCTTCGTTGATTTCAAAATTTAATCGCAATAATTTGTGGTTGATTGTGAGCTCGTATCGCATACCAGACAAGTTAGTTATCATAATGGAAGCTCTCTATAATAACACTGAGTCGTGTGTGAGTGTTGGTAATCCTTGTAGGAATTGGTTTAGCATTGTTTCTGATGTTCGATAAAAGTGCATTTTGTCTCCTTTTCTCTTTAATTTGGTTATTGATTATGTTATGCGAAAATCACTGCAAGGGAAAGATTTTGACCTTAAATGGTCTGGAGATACCAAAATTTCTGATTTAGATTATGCTGATAATTTAGCCCTTTTGGCAAATGATGTTGATGAGATGAACTCTTTCATTCGAGTTGTTGATGAGACTGGTAGTAGAGTAGGTTTGGTTATAAACAGAGAGAAAACTAAAGTGATGAAAATTGGTCATTCAGGCTGTGAATCAGTTCATCTGAATGGTTGCAGTCTTGAGCAGGTGTCACAGTTTAATTATCTTGGGAGCTATGTAACAGATAATGGTGATGTGCGGCATGAGATTAACAGACGAATAGGGATTTGCTGCCGGGACTTTTAAGAATCTATGGAGAGTGTGAAGAAATAGGCGTATACACCTAAAGACTAAAATTAGGCTGTATAATAGTTTGGTTCTTTCTAGGGTTAGTTATGGTAGTGAAACCTGGACGCTGTGTAAACAAGATAACAGGAAACTAGATGCTTTTGATTCTAGATGCTTACGCAGTATCTTGGGTATTAGGTGGTTTAACTTTGTAACTAATGATGAGGTTCGGCAAAGGAGTCGGCAACCTCCTTTAAGCAGCATATTGTGCAGAGAGAGACTCCGCTGGTTTGGCCATGTTGCCCGTATGAATAATTATAGATTGGCGAATAGGGTTATGAACAGTGTGCCTAGAGGCTCCAGAAGGAAGGGGAGACCTAGGATGCGGTGGGCAGACAATGTCAGACAGGACCTTGTTAGAATTAGTGTGCAGTGGCCAGATGCAGCAGATGTAGCTCAGGATAGACTTGCTTGGAGAACTAAATTGCACGGTCTCGTTGGACCTCCGTAGCCCATGGCTGCTTGATGATGATGATGATAATGACGATGATGAAACAAGTGAAATTAGAAATAGTAACTTATACTATTTCTTGAAATCAAGAGTGGTTAACAAAGAGCTCAGTGCCGCATTTAATACTTTAAAACATTTAAAACCCTTTATGATTCTCTACCGGTTCAGAAAATACACCCAGTCCTCGACTGACACGATTTCTGTTTATCATCTATTTTTAAGGTAGGGTTGGTTTTCTACTAACACGACTGCTCCTCTGTTCAGCACGAATTCTCCACTCTTTCTCTACGACAGGTTTATGTTATTGCATTTAACACAGAAGAGAACAACTTGGACGTTTCCCTTGCCTCCCTTAGGGGCGGGGGTGGCTCAGTCGGTAGCTCGCCAGGCTCGTAATCTGTAGTTCCCAGGTTCGAGTCCCAGCTGGGTCAGCGTTGAGATTTATCTCCGCAAAATTCCCCGCCCTGCCCACGGTCAGTAGGGGACACCGATGGGCTTTGAAAGGCCGCCGCCCGTCGGATGGGACGTTAAGCCGTGGCTCCGTGTGCGGGAGAGACATACCATGTGCACATTAAAGAACACTCTGGATGGCCTTGACGGGAGGCTACCATCTGTCTCCCAACAACTGTTCCCGTGGGGCTCCTCCCCCAACCTTCTTTGAGCCCTCGGGATCCCTGTGACTTGGCTATTTAGCCCATGGTGTGCAAAAAAGTGCCGCTCAGAGGTAAAACAACCCAACCCCAACCTCGATAAAAGACTACCATCTGTCTCCCAACAGTTGTCCAGTGGGTCCCCTATCTGTATCCTATCTATATCCATGTGACCTGGCCATTTAGCCCCTGGTGTGCAAAAAAGTGCCGCTCAGAGGTAAAACAACCCAACCCAACAGAATCTTTCAATTGGACAATGAAAATATCGTCGCTTATACAAATTCAGTCCTATTGGATAAAGATTTTGGTCGACCTATCACGTGTGGATTACAAACACTTGTCATATATAGTTAATCATCTTCCACTTTATTTTTCATTTCCAATCTACATTACTCGACATCCATCTAAACTGACCATGTATTAAAATAAAATTACATTTCGCTTGTTTTTTGTTCCAAATTTCATCATCGATTCTTTTCTGTAAAAATGTGTTACAAGTGCGAAATATACATAAACAAATAATAAACGCAAAGTATTAACATAAAGTATAGTCATAAAGGAATAGAATTAAAAATATATCAATCAGTTTAAGATTCTGTGATAAAATTACCTCACAGAATCTTAAAAGTTTAAGATTCTGTGATAAAATGGAGTAATTAAAATTACTCCATTTACATCATTATGAGAAATTCGTATCCGATTAACACAATTTTCCCGGGCCTTTTTACTCCACGCCTAAACATTCTAACTGCTCCGTAACTGTGACAGTTGAACACGCAGCTAGATAAAAAAAAAACATTTTCTTCAATAACATCTTTATCAACAAACTCAAAAGTAGTTGGCCAATATTTCAGCAGGCGCACACAATCGAACAAGACGCTCTAGAGAGAAATCGAAAGTCCTTGGCCTTTGACTTTTCCCACCGCTCTATCGCAACCTGCCCCGTAAGAGACAGACCGTCATTTTGTCCCTCGAGGTATCCCCATCAATAAACATATATGCAGCAGGTGCAGGGCTCTAGCTGAAGCTGGCCGAACAGATACATTGTACAGGAGCCTAGGTCATTGTGACCCGTGCTCGGTGTGCGGAAGTGACATCACGCTATCTCATTGCCTCTTCTTTAATACCCCATTATCTGACGACCGAGAGGATGCGAAGGGGAAGGGGGAGAGGGGGGTCGGAAGATGGGGAAAGTTTTGATCTACACTCACAGGCCACTTTAATGGAAAGAACTCCATGTTATGTTAACAGAATCCATGTTGTGTCCATTCAGAATTTAGTAGCTTGGTAAGTCTTATATTCAGAGAATGCGATTGGAAAATACCACTACAATCAAATCTTACTAAATTTCGATTTTCAACAATACTCGTTCGGGATTTAAACAGTTATGGAGGTTGAAATGTTTAACAGTAACAGATTGTTTAGCAAAGATAAGTTTTCGTTCTAATTTGTCTGAATTGAATTTTCAATATTGAACAATGTAATTATTTAAGTATACTCAACTTTTCGTAACCTTTTTGAAAAGAGAGACAACTCTTCTTTAAGTTTTTCTATAAGAAGTTTATTTCAGTAGTAACTGATCTCAAATCTGATTCTATCCAATATGGATGGGGCGGGAGTGGCTCAGTCGGTAGCGCGCCAGGCTCGTAATCTGTAGTTCCCAGGTTCGAGTCCCAGCTGGATCAGCGTTGAGATTTATCTCCGCAAAATTCCCCGCCCTGTCCACGGTCAGTAGGGGACACCGATGGGCTTGAAAAGTCCGCCGTCCATCGGATGGGACGTTAAGCCGTGGCTTCGTGTGTGGGAGAGCCATACCCTGTGCACGTTAAAGAACACGCTGGATGGCCTTGACGGGAGGCTACCATCTGTCTTCCAACAGCTGTTCCAGTGGGTCCCCTCCCCCAACCTTCTCTGAGCCTTCGGGGTCCATGTGACCTGGCCATTTAGCCCATGGTGTGCAAAAAAAGTGCCGCTCAGAGGTAAAACAATCCAATCTATCTAATATGGAAATGTTATTTTTCAATCGCCCATCGATTTATGTGTCGGGATGATTAATTCAATCGGCTATCGAATTATATGTCAAGACATTTGATTCAATCGGTCAACGAGTTATGTATCGGGATGTTTGGCTAAATGGGACTTTTTTGATAAAGCTGAATCTTGCAGATGAAAAGGTTTTAATCGGAGGATTTGTTTGGAATTCCTGCTCCTGGAATAGCTGACTGCTTCAGCTCTTAATGCAAAAATTACCCAGAACTGAAAAAAAAAAACGTTCAGCACATAAACTCTAAATAGTACTTTTACGCATTTGAATAAAGTTTAACCTAAGGCCGTAGCATTCCTTTACCTCGCCATCTAATTCTTTAGATTGATTATTTTGTCTTGTTAATAATCAAGTTTTCATCACTCAGAAATAAATCTAAAGTAAAGAGTGAAGAATTTTGTTAAAAATTAGCAGTTAGAAAGCTTCCTTTGAATTATTTTGCTTTCAATATCATTTTTTCAATAAAAAGAAATACTTTGAATATTACCCGCTATTGACAGGATATCAACCTGGTCCTAATGACGTCATCACTGACTACAGTTTGATTTTTCCCTCTCAACTAATAAAGATATTGGATTCAACTCCAATTATTGAATCTCAATGATCAGTAGCCTCAGTTTTCTTCACAAATGGGGCGGGGTGGCTCAGTCGGTAGAGCGCCAGGCTCGTAATCTGTAGTTCCCAGGTTCGAGTCCCAGCTGGGTCAGCGTTGAGATTTATCTCCGCGAAACTCTCCGCCCTGCCCACGGTCAGTAGGGGACACCGATGGGTTTGGAAAGGCCGCCGTCCGTCGGATGGGACGTTAAGCCGTGGCCCCGTGTGTGGGAGAGCCATACCCTGTGCACGTTAAAGAACACGCTGGATGGCCTTGACGGGAGGCTACCATCTGTCTCCCAACAGCTGTTCCAGTGGGTCCCCTCCCCCAACCTTCTCTGAAGCCTTCGGGGTCCATGTGACCTGGCCATTTAGCCCATGGTGTCCAAAAATGTACCGCTCAGAGGTAAAGCAACCCAACTCTTCACAAATGATCAGAACTACATACTCCTTGCTCATGCTTTTGATATTCAAAAGTTAAATATTCGAATGTGTATACGTAAACAATGCTTTGGAACCTATAAGAGGAAAACGACGGTTTCTCAATATCGTCAATTTCCTTCAAACGTGATCATGAGAACTAAGCACTTCTTGTTCTTACTCGTACTTTTAAGATTCAAAAGTTAAAAATATCGAATGTCGTACACATGCAACGCTTTCGAACTTGATAGCGGAAATCGACATTTTCTCCGTGTCCAATTTCATCACAAATGATCATTAGAACTATGCTTTTGAGATGCAAAAGTTAAAAATAGCGAGTCTTATACATTGCTTTGGAACCTTATAAGTGAAAACGAGGAATTCTCAATTCACGGTGTTCAGGATCATCAGTTTCCTTAAATGTGATCATCAGAACAAAGTACTCCTTTGCTCTTACTCGTACTTTTAAGATTCAAAGGTTAAAAATATCGAACTTTTCGAGAGGAAATCGAAGTTTTCTCAATTTCCTGTGTTCAGTTTCTTCAGTTTTCTTCAAGAAATGATCATTAGAACTAATAAATTCTAATTTTTGATATTCAAAAGTTAAACATATCGTTATACGTATGAAATGTTTTGAAACGTTATATAAGAGGAAAATGATGGGTTTCTGAATTCTCAGTATCGTCAATTTCCTTCAAATGTGATCATTGGAACAAAGTACTTATTGTTCTTAGTCGTACTATTAAGATTCAAAAAATATTAAAATATCGAATGTTTTACGTATACAATGCTTTCCAACCTAACAGAGAAAACCGACGTTTTTTCAATTCCTTGTGTTCAGTTTGGTTAGCTTCTTTCCTTCAAACGTGGGTTGGGTTGTTTTACCTCTGAGCGGCACTTATTTGCACACCATGGGCTAAATGGCCAGGTCACATGGACCCCGAAGGCTCAGAGAAGGTTGGGGGAGGGGACCCACTGGAACAACTGTTGGGAGACAGATGGTAGCCTCTCGTCAAGGCCATCCAGCGTGTTCTTTAACGTGCACAGGGTATGGCTCTCCAGTACACGGAGAAACGGCTTAAAGTCCCATCCAACGGACGGCGGCCTTTCCAAGCCCAACGGTTTAAACCTACTAACCGTGGGCAGGGCGGAGAATTTTGCGGAGATAAATCTCAACGCTGACCCAGCTGGGACTCGAACCTGGGAACTACAGATTACGAGCCTGGCGCGCTACCGACTGAGCCACCCCCGCCCCCCTTCAAACGTGATTGTCAGAATTAAATACCGCTTGTTCTTACTTTTAATATCCAAAAATTTAGAAATATCGAATGTTATACGTATACAATGCTTTGGAACTTTATAAGGCGATGATTTCTCATTTCTCAATGTTCAGTATCGTCAGTTTCGTTTAAAAGTGATCATGGGAACTAAACACTTCTTGTTCTTATTCGTACTTTGAAAAGTCGAAGAGTAAAAAATGTCGATTGTTATACGTAAACAACACTTTCGAACCTGATAGAGAAAACCGATGTTTATTTCAATTCCATGTGTGCAGTTTCGTCAGTTTTCTTCACAAATGATCCTTTCTCAAAAGTATGAAAAAGGAGTACTGCGTGAAGTGCACGTAGAACTCCTTTCTCATACTTTTGAGAACCAAAAGTTAAAAGTATCGAGTGCTTATACGTATATAATGCTTCGGAACCTTATAAGACAAAAACGACGGTTTCTCAATTCTCAGGGGCGGGGGTGGCTCAGTCGTTAGCGCGTCAGGCTCGTAATCTGTAGTTCCCAGGTTCGAGTCCCAGCTGGGTCAGCGTTGAGATTTATCTCCGCAAAAATTCCCCGCCCTGCCCACGGTCAGTAGGGTACACCGATGGGCTTGGTAAAAGCTTGGTCCGTCGGATGGGACGTTAAGCCGTGGCCCCGTGTGCGGGAGAGCCATACCCTGTGCACGTTAAAGAACACGCTGGATGGCCTTGACGGGTGGCTACCATCTGTCTCCCAACAGCTGTTCCAGTGGGTCCCCTCCCCCAACCTTCTCTGAGCCTTCGGGGTCCATGTGACCTGGCCATTTAGCCCATTGTGTGCAAAAAAGTGCCGCTCAGAGGTAAAACAACCCAACAACTCAATTCTCAGTATCGTCAATTTCCTTCAAACGTGATCATCAGTACAAAGTAGTCCTTATTCTTATTCATACATTTACGATTCAAAATGTTAAAAATATCGAATGTTTTACCTATACAATGCTTTCCAACCTGAAAGAGAAAACCTACGTTTTTGTTTTTTTTTTTCCAATTCTTTGTGTTCACTTTCGTTTAGTTTTTTTCAAACATGATCAGGATTAAGTACTATTTGTTCTTACTTTTAATATTAAAAAGTTAAAAAACATCGAGTGTTATGCGTGTACAATACTTTGGAACCTGATACAGGAAAACTAGCTGTCCCGATTTTCAGTAACATCAGTTTTCTTCGAACATGACCATCAGAATTAAGTGCAGGTAGTCATCGATTTGCGGAAGGATCACATTCGTAGAAATGCTGGCCGTAAAACCAATTTTCGTATAACGGACTAAGCTCATTTCGCACCTGTACGCCCCGCTGCGAAGGATATTGTATGTGGGAAAATCATGCACAGGCAGCTACTCCACTGAAGTCATCTTACAGGAGTAACAAAATGAAGTTTATGGTGACGAAAGTACAGTCGTTCCAAAAAGTATCCGAACACTTTGTTGATTACAGAATTCAGGAAAAATATCCGGCAACAATTTTTTTAGAAATTAGTGATCTGGCAACCTTCGTGTCACGTGATTACAGAATTCAGGAAAAATATCTGGAGCGTGTACAGATAAACTGTACACGCTCCAGTTACCGTTCACAGCAAACTGGAGCGTGTGCAGTTATTGCACACGCTTCAGTTTGCTGTGAACGGTAACTGCACACGCTCAATATTTCCGTGAGTGAGCCCACACGATCCAGGTCTTTGTGAGCTCACACGATCCAATGTGCTGTGAACATTAACCGTAACCGTTCCAGTTTGCTTTGAACGGTAACTGCACACGCTCCATATTCATTGCATTATATATTCATATGCATTATATATATATTAAAAAGTATCCGAACACTATGGTTGATTACAGAATTCAGAAAAAATATCTGGCAACGATCTTTTTTAGAAATTAGTGTTCTGGCAACCTTCGTGTCACGTGACACGAAAGTTGCCAGATCACTAATTTCTAAAAAAATCGTTGCCAGATATTTTTTCTGAATTCTGTAATCAACCATAATGTTCGGATACTTTTTTGAGTGACTGTACCATATCTAGTATTTCTTATTTCTGTCTTTGTGTTCTGCAAATAGTGAATGCTTTAGGGTTTTTTAATGTGAAATAAATATTAATGCACCCGAATTCTTTCCGATTCCGTTGTATTCACGGATTTCAGTCTTATTGGAAAACCATCCAAAGCTAAACTTATTGACGGTCGACAGAAGAAGGAGAGAAAGTAAGAAATTCGATAGCGGTGAAATATCTTTAATTTAATCTTCAATTGAAATTATGAAAGGAAAAAGGGATGAAAAATCAAAGATCAGTTCGATTGAAAAAGCATTAAGCTGTAAAAGAAATCGTTAACTTCCGCTACTGAAAGATGTCTTACCGGTACTCCGTACCGCCAAATAACCAGTGGTGAAAGTAGGCCGGTACGGCATACCGTCCAAGACTACTTTCACCACTGCTAATATTATAATACTTCAAATGCTCACTCAGTGGGGCGGGGGTGGCTCAGTCGGTAGCGCGCCAGGCTCGTAATCTGTAGTTCCCAGGTTCGAGTCCCAGCTGGGTTAGCGTTGAGATTTATCTCCGCAAAATTGCCCACTGTCAGTAGGGGACACCGATGGGTTTGGAAAGGCCGTCGTCCGTCGGATGGGACGTTAAGCCGTGGTCCCGTGTGTGGGAGAGCCATACCTTGTGCACGTTAAAGAACACGCTGGATGGTCTTGACGGGAGGCTACCATCTGTCTCCCAACAGCTGTTCCAGTGGATCCCCTCTCCCAACTTTCTCTGAGCCTTCGGGGTCCATGTGACCTGGCCATTTAGCCCATGGTGTGCAAAAAAGTGCCGCTCAGAGGTAAAACAACCCAACCCAAAGCTCACTCAGTTTTGGATTGTTTATATCAAGCAACACATCGCAAGCATGCGATGAGTTTTTTTTTTCGCTGCTTTCAAATTATGCGTATCTTATGGCATTCAACAGTGTAGAGCATATGCACAAGGCCCACACAATTTGGCACATTCCCCCAACATTCCCTCAGTCTTTATATATTTGCACCTATATATAGAAAATATGTGTTCCTCTACATCAGAGGTTCCCAAACTTATTTGCCCCACCGCCCCCTTTTTAGAAAAAAAAATTACTCAGCGCCCCCCTGAAAATCTACCTTCTTTAAACGAACAAACAGAAAGATGCAGTGACAAATTTGCGTTCTTTTATGTATCTATATTTTTACCTACGTCCTATAACATAGTAAAGAAAGATGTTGTAAATAAGACACCTTGAAGATTGAAATTGTAAAATTATTTATTAAAATCAACATAGTAACATTCGCATTACACACAGAAAATTAAGATATCGAAGGATAATTTTATGTGTTTATTTGGAAAATAAAGTAATCACTACGACTTTAACTCTATGTTACACAACAGATGAAACATGTACGAAAGGTTTTTCATAATTCTCTTATCTTCCCTTCTTTTTTTATGCTTCCACCGCCCCCCAATTGCACCCGAGTCTATGGCTAAGTCAGAAGGATCATAAGAGCTCAGAGGAGGTTGGGGGACTCACTGTACACTGTTAGGAGATAAATTGTAGCCTCCTGTCAAGGTCATCCAGCGTGTTCTTTAATGTGAAGCGAGTATGGCTCTCTCGCACACGGCGTCACGACATAACATCGCATCCGACGAACGGCGGCCATTCCAAGCCCATAGGTGTCACCTAGTGACCGAGGACAGGATAGAGGTTTTCTGGAGATAAATCTCAACGCTGGCCCAGGAGGGATGTTGCCCCATTAAAATAGAAGTCACATCACTTATAAATAAAAAAAAATAAATACCCCCTCAAGCAGCTGCTTGCCACAGAGGTCTGAGAGGAGCCTGTCAGTTTATATGCCATAGTAGAAGATCTGTGAGGATGGCAGGACCTCAGCAGAAAAATGACACATACATCCATGCCTTACTTATAACACGTACCAAAACACGGGTGTAAACAACCCATATCATTAAATAATCAAAAAATAAAGTTCGGAAGTCACGACAACATCCTTGACGTCAAGTGTTATATTTATAACTGTAATATAAAAATATTTCCATAACTGAGAAATAAGAAGCAAAACTCTGTGCTAAAATATAATTTCAGGAAGTGTGAATTTCCGTATAAAGTGATTCCGTAGATTTAGAACTGTCTATACTGCTTGCCTAGAGACGGTAGCGCGACAGGCTCATAATAAAGTTCGCGTCCCAGCTGGGTCAACATTGTGATTTATCACCGCAAAACTCTCCGCCCTGCCCATAGTCAATAGGGAACACCGATGGGCTTGGAAAGACCGCCGTCCGTCGGATGGGATCTTAAGACGTTGCTCCGTGTGCGGGAGAGCCATACCCTGTACACGTTAAAGAACACGCTGGATGGCCTTGATTACCATCTGTCTCCTAACAGCTATTCTTCCAGTGGGTCCCAACTTCTGAGCCTTCGGGGTCCTTGTGACCTGGCCATCTAGCCCCTTGTATGCAAATATACCACTTAGAGGTAAAACCAAACCCAACTTTTTAGATTCATAAATTAAAAATATCAACTGTGACACTTACAGAATCTTTTGGAACCAGAGAGAGAGAAAAACTATTTTATTCGTAATGTTAAATTTTCTTCAAACATGGTCATCAGTTGGGTTGGGTTGTTTTACCTCTGATCGGCACTTTTTTGCACACCATGGGCTAAATGGCCAGGTCACATGGACCCCGTAGGCTCAGAGAAGGTTGGGGGAGGAGACCCACTAGAACAGCTGTTGGGAGACAGATGGTACCCTCCCGTCAAGGCCATCCAGCGTGTTCTTTAACGTGCACAGGATATGGCTCTCCCGCACACGGGGCCACGGCTTAACGTCCCATCCGACGGAGGGTGGCCTTTCCAAGCCCATCGGTGTCCCCTACTGACCGTGGGCAGGGAGGGGAATTTTCCGGAGATAAATCTCAACGCTGACCCAGCTGGGACTCGAACCTGGGAACTACAGATTACGAGCCTGGCGCGCTACCGACTAAGTCCCCCCACCCCCCATGGTCATTAGAACTAAGTACTTGTTCCCAGTCGTACTTTCCAGATTTGAAAGTGTGGAGTGCTAAACATATAAGATGTTTTAAAACCTGATAAGATGATTCTTCCTTTTTACAGTTCTCAATGATCAGTAGCGTCGGCGTTTTTTGCACACATTCATCAGAACTAAGTATTCCTTGATCTTACTTTTAAGAGTCAAAATTTAAAACTATCGAGTGTTATACGTATAGAATTGTTTTTTTTTTAAACTGATAGGAGGAAAACTATTTTTTCTAAATGTTCAGTAGTTTTCTTAAAACATGATCATTAGAATTAAATACTCCTTGTCATTACTTTCGAGTTGGGTTGGGTTACCTCTAAGTGGAACTTTTTTGCACACCATGGGCTAAATGGCCAGGTCACATGGACCCCGAAGGCTCAGAGAAGGTTGGGGAAGGGGACCCACTGGAACAGCTGTTGGGAGACAGATGATAGCCTCCCGTCAAGGCCATCCAGCGTGTTCTTTAACGTGCACAGGGTATGGCTCTCCCGCACACGGGACCACGGCTTAACGTCCCATCCGACGGACGGCGGCCTTTCCAAGCCCATCGGTGTCCCCTACTGACCGATGGCAAGGCGGGGAATTTTGCGGAGATAAATCTCAACGCTGACCCAGGTCACAAGGACCCCAAGGATTCAGAAAGTTGGAGAGAGGGGACCCCTCTGGACAGCTGTTAACAGACAGATGGTAGCCTCCCGTAAAGACCATCCAGCGTGTTCTTTAATGTGCACAGGGTATGGCACTCCCACTTATAATGGTCACGGCTTTACGTCCCATCCGACGGATGGCGGCCTTTTCAAGATCACAAGTGTCCCATACTGATCGAAGTTAGGGCAGGGAATTTTAAGGTGATAAATCTCAACGTTGGCCCAGCTGGGACTCGAACCTGGGAACTGCAGATTACGAGCCTGGCGCGCTACCGACTGAGCAACTCCCCTCACCAACCGATGACTGAGAGGGAACAAAATGTTGCAGAAAGGTTAGACATGAAAAAATCTACATCAATTTGGTTCAAGGAGGCAATGAGTTGGGTTGTTTTACCTCTGAGCGGCACTTTTTTGCACACCATGGGCTAAATGGCCAGGTCACATGGACCCCGAAGGCTCAGAGAAGGTTGGGGAGGAGACCCACTGGAACAGGTGTTGGGAGACAGATGGTAGCCTCCCGTCAAGGCCATCCAGCGTGTTCTTTAACGTGCACAGGGTATGACTCTCCCACACACGGGACCACGGCTTAACGTCCCATCCGACGGACGGCGGCCTTTCCAAGCCCATCGGTGTCCCCTACTGACCGTGGGCAGGGCGGGGAATTTTGCGGAGATAAATCTCAACGCTGAACCAGCTGGGACTCGAACCTGGGAACTACAGATTACGAGCCTGGCGCGCTACCGACTGAGTCACCCCCGCCCCTAAATTCTCGAGTGCAACGAGATCGGTACACTTGTGATGCGATTTATAAATTTGGCATTCAAGATAATACACGTGATGCTATCGATAATATATCCACATTATCATAACAGGGACACTAAGAATTTCTTGACGTTTTGAACAGACAGTTTATTTTGTTCTTTAATTCTTTAATAAAACATAACACTTTAAAGTATGGATATTCTTTTATAGTGACCCTACACAGGATGCTTAAATTTTGCTATCATTGCTTCGCAATTGCACCATTAATGTTCACTTTCTGAATTTGCACGAATCGATGGGAATAATTCTGTAAATACGAAAGGGAAAAGTTGAGGTTTAAAACGCAATATTTGCGATCTAATTTAACTTAGAGTCATTGCTAGTCGTTCCTTGGCCGAGTGGTTAGCGTACTTTACTACTGATCAAAGAGATCTGGGTTCGAGACTCGGGTTAAAGCATGATTTGTCTTTCTTCTGAGGTCTCTTCTATGGGATATAAACTCACATGCTCCTGTTAGACCTCTGTAGCAAGCAGCTTCTTGAGGGACTATTAATTTTTACACTCTTCCCAGACTTAATGGGGTGGCTCAGTCGGTAGCGCGCCAGGCTCTTAATTTGTAGTTCCCAGGTTCGAGTCCCAGTTGGGTCAGCGTTGAGATTTATCTCCGCAAAATTCCCCGCCCTTCCCACGGTCAGTAGGGGACACCGATGGGCTTAGAAAGGCCGCCGTCCATCGAATGGGACGTTAAGCCGTAGCCCCGTGTACGGGAAAGCCATACCCTGTGCACGTTAAAGAACACGCTGGATGGCATTGACGGGAGGCTACCATCTGTCTCCCAACAACTGTTCCAGTGGGTCTCTCCCCCAACTTTCTCTGAGCCTTCGGGATCCATGTGACCTAGCCATTTAGCCCATGGTGTGAAAAAAAGTGCCGCTCAGAGGTAAAACAACCAACCAAACCCAGACTTAAAACTTGTCAAGTGATCAAACTCTAAAGTTATAAAAGAGATTAACTAAAGAAAAATAACGCGAAGCATTCTGCGAATTTCTTCAGAGAAACAACGCCAAAAAAAAAAAAGAAATTACCGTCGAAGAAAACGTAAAATTAAAATGAAATAAAGTGTGGCCAAAATTTCACCATCCATTTCTCCCATCGACACATTAGCAAAATGGGTTTGATCACCATCAAGTACTGTTTTACCACGTCATTCTGCGTACCCTTCTGTTTCCTCCTAATCCTGCCACTGATTGGCACCATCGAGCAACGAATAGTCTCATTAAAATGAAATTATCATCACGAGGGGGAACCTGTTGTGCGATTACTCCAAACGGGTGCCATGGAACTAGTTCCCTCTCATTTAGATCTCATTGTCAGCTGACTACCTTGCTAACATCTACGATTACTGAAAGAGCAAAAGATAGAAACAAATAAAATCTACAATTGATTGGTTCTTGGGAAACAGTTGGGCCACTTTCAATACGTTTATTCTCATTTCTGCACTTAAGGAAAGTTAACATTCTTTCCAGTTCCAGGCTGCTGCGAAATTACCCTAATTAGGATGCGATAGCTTGTTGAAAGTACCAAATGGTGGTTGCCATGGGATTTTCATTTCATCAAGTAGAAGAGGTATCAATCTAGTGCAATGTTATTTATTTCGATACATCCTTCTAAGTCTTTTGGAGGGTTCATTTTACCTTACTGAGCGATCCACTTGGAGATGAACGAAATAAAACAGAAGCATAATCTTAATACTCACCTAATGCGAATTCTACCAACACGATCTCTGTCTAATTCGGGTTTTAAAATAAGGCTTTGGATTGGGTTGTTTTACCTCTGAGCGGCACTTTTTTTGCACACCATGGGCTTAATGGCCAGGTCACATGGACCCCGAAGGCTCAGAGAAGGTTGGGGGAGGGGACCCACTGGAACAGCTGTTGGGAGACAGATGGTAGCCTCCCGTCAAGGCCATCCAGCGTGTTCTTTAACGTGCACAGGGTATGGCTCTCCCGCACACGGGGCCACGGCTTAACGTCCCATCCGACGGACGGTGGCCTTTCCAAGCCCATCGGTGTCCCCTACTGACCGTGGACAGGGCGGGGAATTTTGCGGAGATAAATCTCAACGCTGACCCAGCTGGGACTCGAACCTGGGAACTACAGATTACGAGCCTGGCGCGCTACCGACTGAGTCACCCCCGCCCTTTAAATAAGGCTGTTTCTTCTATTTACCATGTAAAACGACACTTTGGATGTTATTCTTGTCTAATCTATCTAATCCATCCTGATTAATAATTTCAACACTACCAAAACTATTTTTTCTATTTTCCTATACAAATCCATGCTTTTAAACTGTTATAACACATAGTACATTTGAAACTGATAAAGAACACATTAATTGTTGTTGTCCGTGAACGACGTAGATATATACAAATTTACCCTGATTGGTTAAATATTATAACTTGTCACGTGTCGAGTAGAAACGATTGTAAACATACAGTTAGTCGTCTTCATTACACAACAAAAAACAGCTTCTCATTTTTAATCTTCATTACTTGACAATCATCCATGAAAATACCCCCTCAAGCAGCTGCTTGCCAGAGAGGTCTGATAGGAGCCTGTCAGTTTATACGCCTTATTAGAAGGTGTGAGGATGGTGGGATCTCAGAAGAAAAATAACACCCATGCCTCAAACCCAGGTCTCTTAGATTAGTAGCTAGAAAGCTAACCACTAAGCCACGGGACGGCTTAATCATCTATATCAGTGGTTCTCAACCTTTTATGCTTAACGTACCCCCTGGAAATGTGTATGTAACTGGCGTACCCCTTGTATAGCTAGATAAAACTATAGTTATAGTATAAGAATGGGAATGAAATAAAACATATATATCAGTGGTTCTCAACCTTTTATGCTTCACGTACCCCCTGGAAATGTGTATGTAACTGGCGTACCCCTTGTATAGCTAGATAAAACTATAGTTATAGTATAAGAATGGGAATGAAATAAAACATATATATCAGTGGTTCTCAACCTTTTATGCTTCACGTACCCCCTGGAAATGTGTATGCAACTGTCGTACCCCTTGTATAGATAGATAAAACTATAGTTATTGTATAACAATGGGAATAAAATAAAACATATATATCAGTGGTTCTCAACCTTTTATGCTTCACGTACCCCCTGGAAATGTGTATGTAACTGTCGTACCCCTTGTATAGATAGATAAAACTATAGTTATAGTATAACAATGGGAATAAAATAAAACATATATATCAGTGGTTCTCAACCTTTTATGCTTCACGTACCCCCTGGAAATGTGTATGTAACTGGCGTACCCCTTGTATAGATAGATAAAACTATAGTTATAGTATAAGAATGGGAATGAAATAAAACACATATATCAGTGGTTCTCAACCTTTTATGCTTTACGTACTCCCTGGAAATGTGTATGTAACTGGCGTACCCCTTGTATAGATAGATAAAACTATAGTTATAGTATAAGAATGGGAATGAAATAAAACATATATATATCAGTGGTTCTCAAACTTTTATACTTCACGTACCCCCTGGAAATGTGTATGTAACTGGCGTACCCATTGTATAGATAGTAGTTATAGTATAACAATGGGAATGAAATAAAACATATATATCAGTGGTTCTCAACCTTTTATGCTTCACGTACGCCCTGGAAATGTGTATGTAACTGTCGTATCCCTTGTATAGATAGATAAAACTATAGTTATAGTATAACAATGGGAATAAAATAAAACATATATATCAGTGGTTCTCAACCTTTTATGCTTCACGTACTCCCTGGAAATGTGTATGTAACTGTCGTATCCCTTGTATAGATAGATAAAACTATAGTTATAGTATAACAATGGGAATAAAATAAAACATATATATCAGTGGTTCTCAACCTTTTATGCTTCACGTACTCCCTGGAAATGTGTATGTAACTGTCGTATCCCTTGTATAGATAGATAAAACTATAGTTATAGTATAACAATGGGAATAAAATAAAACATATATATCAGTGGTTCTCAACCTTTTATGCTTCACGTACTCCCTGGAAATGTGTATGTAACTGTCGTACCCCTTGTATAGATAGATAAAACTCTAGTTATAGTATAACAATGGGAATAAAATAAAACATATATATCAGTGGTTCTCAACCTTTTATGCTTCACGTACTCCCTGGAAATGTGTATGTAACTGTCGTACCCCTTGTATAGATAGATAAAACTCTAGTTATAGTATAACAATGGGAATAAAATAAAACATATATATCAGTGGTTCTCAACCTTTTATGCTTCACGTACTCCCTGGAAATGTGTATGTAACTGTCGTATCCCTTGTATAGATAGATAAAACTATAGTTATAGTATAACAATGGGAATAAAATAAAACATATATATCAGTGGTTCTCAACCTTTTATGCTTCACGTACTCCCTGGAAATGTGTATGTAACTGTCGTATCCCTTGTATAGATAGATAAAACTATAGTTATAGTATAACAATGGGAATAAAATAAAACATATATATCAGTGGTTCTCAACCTTTTATGCTTCACGTACTCCCTGGAAATGTGTATGTAACTGTCGTACCCCTTGTATAGATAGATAAAACTCTAGTTATAGTATAACAATGGGAATAAAATAAAACATATATATCAGTGGTTCTCAACCTTTTATGCTTCACGTACTCCCTGGAAATGTGTATGTAACTGTCGTACCCCTCGTATAGATAGATAAAACTATAGTTATAGTATAACAATGGGAATAAAATAAAACATATATATCAGTGGTTCTCAACCTTTTATGCTTCACGTACCCCATGGAAATGTGTATGTAACTGTCGTACCCCTTGTATAGATAGATAAAACTATAGTTATAGTATAACAATGGGAATAAAATAAAACATATATATCAGTGGTTCTCAAACTTTTATATTTCACGTACCCCCTGGAAATGTGTATGTAACTGGCGTACCCCTTGTATAGATAGATAAAACTATAGTTATAGTATAAGAATGGGAATGAAATAAAACACTGACTTTGCTACTAGATGTAGCGACGTTTGAACACTCACGGCGTACCCCACGTTGAGAACCTCTACTCTATACCGACCATATATTAAATAAAACTGCTTAACATCGTTTCTTTTCTTCAAAAATGAATTACATACGTGTAATATACATGAAGAAATGTAAAACACATATAAATAATAAATAAATACCCCAAAGGTCTGACAGGAACCTGTCAGTTTATATGCCACAGTAGGAGATCTGAGAGGATGGCAGGACCTCAGCAGAAAAACGACCCACACGTCCATGCCTAATACCGGGGCTCAAACCCAGGTCCCTTAGATCAGTAGCCAAGCGTGCTAACCACTCGGCCACGGGACGGCTGTAAAACACATAGCATTTCCTAAATCAGAGGTTCTCATTTGGTGGTTTACGAACCCCAAAGGGTTTGCAACGATGGTCCAAGAAGGTTTGCGCTAAAAATTCTGTAATGGCTCCTTAAGCAGCAAAGAATTGTCCAGTTATACTATACATATATTTTTTCCTCTGTGACTCTTAAATTTTAGAGGTTTCATAATTGTAGGTAATAAAATTTTACATTATGCATAATGTAAATTTTAATTTTGGGGCTATTTTTTAGTCATTATTACCCTGGTGGTTCGCAACACATATTTTTGGTTGAAAGTGGTTCACGGCACAAGAATCGTTGGGAACCACTGAACTAAATTATAGTCATAATGAAGAAATAAAACTTAACTGTATCAAGTGATGACTTTGGAACCCATCCTCCAATTTATATTATTTTTTATAAGTAATTAGTATCTGATTAACACAATTTTACTTTACAGGATTTTTTTTTTGAAAAACGCATCTGTTATGTTTGTCTGGGACTGGATATACTCTAAAAATATCCAAACGTTACAAAAATAACAACCTCAATATTTTTAATTAACTGTTCAATGGGGCGGGGGTGGCTCAGTCGGTAGCGCGCCAGGCTCGTAATCTGTAGTTCTCAGGTTCGAGTCCCAGCTCGGTCAGCGTTGAGATTTATCTACGCAAAAATTCCCTGCCCACGGTCAGTAGGGGACACCGATGGGCTTGGAAAGGCCGCCGTCCGTCGGATGGGACGTTAAGTCGTGGTCCCGTGTGCGGGAGAGCCATACCCTGTGCACGTTAAAGAACACTCTGGAGGGCCTTGACGGGAGGCTACCATCTGTCTCCCAACAGCTCTTCCAGTGGGTCCCCTTCCCCAACCTTCTCTGAGCCTTCGGGGTCCATGTGACCTGGCCATTTAGCCCATGGTGTGCAAAAAAGTGCCGCTCAGAGGTAAAACAACCCAACTGTTCAATGGTTATAAGGCAAAAGGGAATTGCCTATGTGAGTTGCTCTTCTTTACTGATCAGAGATAAGGGAAGCATAAAAAAAAAACTATTCACCCGCCTCGGAATTAAGAAGGGATCTGCTGTTTATGCACCAGTTGTTCTGCCAGTTAGGGATTGGAGCTTTCACACTTGCCTAAGTAAGGTAAAGAAGGAAGTATTGGGAGACTTTTTTTTTTCTCTTTAAAGTAGTTCATGTAGTTGAGGGCAAACACTTACTCAGGGGCGTAGCCATGGGGGGAAGGCTCCCCCCCACAAAAAAGTAACTCGGAGTTGGCAAAATGCGAAGCGACTTCGTAAAATCTAGGTGAGTTGTGAAAATTTGTAATTTTTTTTTGGGAAAATTAAGCGGAGTTTGTCAAAATCGAGGCTACTTGGCAAATCTAAGGCAGTTTGGTAAATGGAGAGACGGCGAAATTTAGAGCAGTTGGCAAAATTCGAAGCCACTTAGTAAAATGCAGGTGAGTTGGCAAAATCAGGACAACTTGGCAAAATCTTAGGAAATTGGCAAAATTCGGAGTGACTTGGTAAAATCTTTGGGAGTTAGGAAAATCAGGACAACTTGGCAAAAATCTTGGGGAGTTGGCAAAATTCGGAGTGACTTGGTAAAATCTTGGGGAGTTGGCAAAATCTTAGGAAATTGGCAAAATTCGGAGTGACTTGGTAAAATCTTTGGGAGTTGGGAAAATCAGGACAACTTGGCAAAAATCTTGGGGAGTTGGCAAAATTCGGAGTGACTTGGTAAAATCTTGGGGAGTTGGCAAAATCGGGACAATTTGGCAAAATCTTAGGAAATTGGCAAAATTCGGAGTGACTTGGTAAAATCTTTGGGAGTTGGGAAAATCAGGACAACTTGGCAAAAATCTTGGGGAGTTGGCAATATTCGGAGTGACTTGGTAAAATCTTGGGGAGTTGGCAAAATCGGGACAACTTGGCAAAATCTTAGGAAATTGGCAAAATCTTAGGAAATTGGCAAAATTCGGAGTGACTTGGTAAAATCTTTGGGAGTTGGGAAAATCAGGACAACTTGGCAAAAATCTTGGGGAGTTGGCAAAATTCGGAGTGACTTGGTAAAATCTTGGAAAGTTGGCAAAATCGGGACAACTTGGCAAAATCTTGGGGAGTTGACAAAATTCGGAGTGACTTGGTAAAATCTTTGGGAGTTGGCAAAATCGTGGGGAGTTGGCAAAAATTAAGGTGAGACGTAAAAATTAGGATTTTTTCTGTAAAATTATGACGAGTTGGCAAAACGTAAGGAGTTGGCAAAATTCTGATGAGATGTGAAAATTTGGATTTTTTATTGTAAAATTATGGCGAGTTGGCAAACCTTGTCCTTATTATTTTATTGTGTTATTATTATTATTTTTTTTTGAGGTCCCTGCGATACTGAGGCCCCAAGCACGTGCTTCTTGTGCCTGTGCGGTGATTCGCCATCGGTTAAGACCAAAATTAGCACTAAACATGCCATAACACGTACGGCGTACGCACTAACCTCAAAAAATATTTCAAAATATATTCTGTTCAAGTCAAAACTTGAACAGAATACCTCTGCGTTTACAGTCGCTCAAAAAAATATCCGAACACTATGGTTGATTACAGAATTCAGAGAAAAATATCTGGCAACGATTTTTTTAGAAATTAGTGATCTGGCAAGACACGAAGGTTGCCAGATCACTAATTTCTAAAAAAAATCGTTTCCAGATATTTTTTCTGAACTCTGTAATCAATCATAGTGTTCGGATATTTTTTGAGCTACTGTACAAACTACTCCGCAGAAATGGCTACTATTGAAGGCAAACTTGCGCATGCGCGAGTCTCCAGTAGTGTTACAAATTTAAATTTTTAGTGTTCCGCGAATATTCACGGCGATAGACAGTGTGACGTGAGCAAAAAAACGTTTGAGAGTCACTTGGTACAGATGCTTTCTATACTGCCGGCATAATGCTTTCAAGTGGAGTTGCCACATTGTCCTAGCATAAAAGGAGTTTTTTAAAACTTGAAGATCTACACGATTCTTATTTTGCATTACAAATAAGAGCTGCGTTCGCGATAAGGTTCTTGGAAATGAGTTACAGTGCTCGCAATATATTTTATCATACGTTAAATTCCAGTAAATGTTTCGTTTATTAGTTATTATTATTGCTTAGGTTAAGTTTGTTAATTAGTTTTAGTTTAGTTTTTGTTTCATGGAAAGAATTACAGCGTTGCCAGATATGATGAAAAACAAAGCACGTAAAGACGGAAAATCCTACGTTGTACCAACACCTCCTATAACAGAAGCCCGGTGGACAAATTTATGACGTCACCATAGGTGTTCTGTAATGTCGATAATTTTTATAAAATTATTTCCATTATTATTACTGGTGTGCTTATAAATATATCTTATTTAGAAGAAAAATTAAATAAATACGATTAATTTTCCTTCTAAATAAGTATCAGCATAAGAGTACACCACTAATAATAGTAGAAAGAAATATATAAGAATTATCTATATTACAGGACTACTTAAGCTGACGTCATTAAACTGGTTCGCAGGAATTCTGTTGTAAGAGGCGTTGGTTGTACATATTTATAAGGATTTTCGTTTTACAGATTTCGTTATATTGATCATATCTTTTTGTATCGGGATAAATTATTATTATGTTAAACTGATATTTCTGTTATACTGCAATTCGTTAAACTGAAATATTTTTACATGTACATAGTAAATTAGGTCGTCTTTAAATGTGCTTAACAGTGCCCGTATCTGACTGATTAGCGCGCTTGAGTACTAATCAATATATGTTCGAGCCCGGGTTAGGTATGCATGCTTGTGTTGACTTTTTGCTGAGGTCTCGTCATCCTCACAGATCTTCTCTGTAGCATATTAAACTGACATACTCCTGTCAGACCTCTAAGGTAAGAAGCTCCTTGAAGGGAGGTATTTGTTTATTCTTGCACATTCTGCCGTGGTCACGACCGTCCTTAAAAGTGTTTTTTTTTTTTCAAATAACCATCCCCGGCGATTTCCCAGTTATATGGGGGGTGTACTAATCTATGTTTTTTCACTAATCTATGTTTCTACATTTTCACTAAATCTTTTTCGAAACACAGATCTTTCGCTATCAGTACGAAATTCAAATGAATTTCGACATCTGACGCCGACTGGATACCTAATGAGATTGGGTTGAGTTTTTTACCTCTGAGCGGCACTTTTTTGCATACCATGGGCTAAATGGTCAGGTCACAAGAACCCCGAAGGCTCAGAGAAGCTTCAGGGAGGGGACCCACTGGAACAGCTGTTGGGAGACAGATGGTAGCCTCCCGTCAAGGCCATCCAGTGTGCTCTTTAACGTGCACAGGGTATGGCTCTCCCACGCACGGTCCACGACTTAACGTCCCATCCGACGGACGGCGGCCTTTCCAAGCCCATCGTTGTCCCTACGTAATGAGAGCCCCTATCTCTGCAAAAATTAACATTTCCTCAGGCAGCAATTTCATTTAACTGTGGAGTTCTGACAGCAGACGAGAGTTCAATCTCTGAGGAAGGTGAGACCGCAGAAGAAGGGTTGGGTTGTTTTACCTCTGAGCGGCACTTTTTTGCACACCATGGGCTAAATGGCCAGGTCACATGGACCCCGAAAGCTCAGAGAAGGTTAGGGGAGGGGACCCACTGGAACAGCTGTTGGGAGACAGATGGTAGCCTCCCGTCAAGGTCATCCAGGGTGTTCTTTAATGTGCACAGGGTGTGACTCTCCCACACACGGGGACACGGCTTAACGTCCCATCCGACGGACGGCGGCCTTTCCAAGCCCATCGGTGTCCCCTACTGACCGTGGGCAGGGCGGAGAGTTTTGCGTAGATAAATCTCAACGCTGACCCAGCTGGGACTCGAACCTGGGAACTACAGATTACGAGCATGGCGCGCTACCGACTGAGCCACCCCCGCCCCTCCGCAGAAGAAAGAATCCTAAAACACATGCCCTGTGAAGAAATAACTGGGATCAGGCGCAGACTGCTAAGGGGCGCTGAGCGCTCTGGCGTCCCGGACCTTTAGCGTTGCGAGCCCCTGAGACCTCAAAGTATCAGGGTTTTCTCTTTTTAATAATTGTTATTTTATAGAAATTCCACAAAATTCGAGAAAACCTATTTTAAGCTTCGCGTACTAACTCTCAAAATAATAAGTATTGAAATCTTGATTTTTTTTATTTTTTGCAGCCCCTTTGCTACAGCTGCATCCCTTAAAAAAATGCCAGCTCACCCCTGACTGAAAGTGGGCTCTGATAGTTAAAATGTCATTTTTTTTATCTCATTTAATCGGATATGTACTGCTTTTTTTTGTAGGCTTTTTACTTTTATAACACTGAAGAAAATTTAATTTAAAACAATTAAATTGCAACAGACTAAAACACTGTTTGTTTGTTGTTGTGGTTTTTGTTTTCAAAAATAAAATAAATAAATGAAAGATAAATAAAAATCTCTAAGTACCGTATCTCTGTGCTTTTTTTTACCGTCTTTTAAAAAATATTCCCGCAAGATATGTGCAGCCTTTGAATGGCCAGAGTCGCTTTCAGATTTCGAGGCCTTTGCATATCAAGTATGGGAAAAATCTTCATGACAATGTGATAGATTTAATTTTTGCGACCCCTTTATGATTTAGGCCTGTAAAAGCAGCAGATGTACCAAGCCAACACACAGCATAACAACTGCTTTGATATCTGTTCCTATTATTAAAATTCTCCAAAGAAAGTATGCCACCCGACTGCCTCCTAGATCCGCCTCAATCAAGCATTGGAACTTACGTCTTTTAACTCTTCAGACAAGCGGTCCCGCGAAAAGTAAGGCTTTTTTGAGCCAAGGAGAATTATCCTGCAATTAGAGAAAATAGTTAATGTAAACCATTTTTTCATCTCTCACGATTATTAAAATAAAAAAAAAAACATTTCGTTGTCAACAGAAGAATAGTTCCTTTATACAAAATTCGTCCATATTTGCCAAAAATTCATGACTTCCGAAAAAAAAAATTAATATCACATTAAATATTTGGCTCAGTCGGTAGCGCGTCAGGCTCGTAATTTGTAGTTCCCAGGTTCCATCCCACCTGGGCCAGCATTGAGATTTATTTATATTATTTTTATATTATTATATAAACCCCCACTCTGCTCTTTTGTCAGAAAGGGGACACCAGTGGACTTGGAAAGACCGCCATCCGTCGAATGAGACGTTAAATCGTGGCCCCGTATGCAAGAGAGCCGTACTCTATGCACTTTGAAATACATGTTGAATGACCTACAGCTATCCAGTGTGTTCTCCACCCTTCTTGGAGTCTTTTGTGGGTTCTTGGTTTCCACAAAGACTCTGTGAGTCTATTGTGGGTTCTTGGTTTCCACAAAGACTCTGTGAGTCTATTGTGGGTTCTTTTTGTGGTCCTGGCCATTTAGTCTAGCCCGTTTTGCGCAAAAAAGCGCCGCTGAATGATCAGACAACCCAACCCCACAATTCACACTAAATAATTAACAATTAAAACAGCCTTCTAACAATTCCGTGGTCCAATGCTTAATTATAATAAATATAAAAGAATTAATCTATTTTTTGGTGGGAGAGGGGAAATGCTGAAAATATTTTTTTGAAGAGCTTTTTTCTGAGAAAAAGTTTTTTTGTATATGTAGTTGTGTGTTCGTAGGATTGACAGTATGGTTTAGGAGTTACATAGGACTTTAAAATATCATTTAGGAATTCCATAGGACTTCAAAATATCGTCCAGGAGTCCATTGGACTTCAGAATTTCGTTCAGGAATTCCATAGCACTTGAAACTATCGTTCATGAGTTCACAATATTGTTCAGGGGTTCCGCCACTGTTATAGGGTTGCGAAACCATTGCTTTGGACAAACACTCTCATCGCTTTACCAAACAATGGTTGTTGGGTTGTTTTACCTCTGAGCGGCACTTTTTTGCACACCATGGGCTAAATGGCCAGGTCACATGGACCCCGAAGGCTCAGAGAAGGTTGGAGGAGGGGACCCACTGGAACAGCTGTTGGAAGACAGATGGTAGCCTCCCGTCAAGGCCATCCAGCGTGTTCTTTAACGTGCACAGGGTATGGCTCTCCCGCACACGGGGCCACGGCGTAACGTCCCATCCGATGGACGGCGGCCTTTCCAAGCCCATCGGTGTCCCCTACTGACCGTGGGCAGGGTGGGGAATTTTGCGGAGATAAATCTCGACGCTGACCCAGCTGGGACTCGAACCTGGGAACTACAGATTACGAGCCTGGTTCGCTACCGACTGAGCCACCCCCGCCCCAAACCAAACAATGTGTTTAAAAAAGATTCTGACTAAGAATTTTGATGCGGCATTACTCCCAATCCCAATTTTTCGTCTGGCATATCCCCTCCCCCCTGCTGAAGGGGAGGGGAGGACAACTGATTACCTGTAGACACGAAACTGAATTGCCAAAAGAGAACTTCTTATCTCACGGCAAAGGTTGGCAATTATTGAACGTAGGAAGTTGCTACTTATTTTCGCCAAAGAGGAAGGATAATTTCCGCTAAACTTCAGACTGTATGTCAGATAAAAACCCAGAGAGGAGCTCGAGAAACGACGGGTTTCCAGGATGCTTGTGACGTGCCAGGGGAGGAGATCGGGCCCCAGCATGCAGAACATCGCGTTTCAACCGTGTCGCTGTACTTCTTCATCCGACCAATAAGGAGACAGGAGGCATCGTTTCTAGACGACACAAGATGACCATGCCCGGGATTAAAGTGTTGATGGATGAAGACAGTCCGCTGGGACGAGGGCAATGTTGTGTGACGTCATCCGGTGTGACGCCTCCCTCCGTCTCCTCCTTCTTTGTCGCTCGATGGAGAGGGTGTTCTCCATCCTCAACGGATCAGTGGAACTGGAGGACACGAGGAGACGGGATGCGCGTTTCAAGAACCGTTGCGTTCATCTGCTTTTGGAAGTTGGGTTGTTTTACCTCTGAGCGACACTTTTCTGCGCACTATGGGCTAAATGGCCAGGTCACAAGGACCCGAAGGCTCAGAGAAGATTGGGAGAGGGGACCCAGTGGACAGTTATTGGGAGACATGTGGTAGCCTCCTCCTCAAAACCATCCAGCGTGTTCTTTAATGTGCAGGGGTATGGCTCTCCTGCACACGGCGTCACGGCCTAACGGCCCATTGGTATCCCCTACCGACCGTGGGCAGGACGGGGAATTTTGCGGAAATAAATCTCAACACTGGCCCAGCTGGACTCGAACTGGGAACTGCAGATTACGAGCCTGATGCGCTACCGAATGAGGGTGACCTCGTCCAGCTTTTGGTAGAACAGAAATTGTTGATGAAGTAGTTTTCAAAGGAGTGTTATAAAAACACACGTTGCAGTCGGATTTTTTTACTTCTAAGCTGCATTTGTCTGCACCAATGGGTTAAGTGGCCAGGTTACAAAGACCTCATGGGCTCAGAGAAGGCTTGTTTTCAGATCCACTGGATAGTTGTTAGAAGAGATATGAAAGCTTCCCTCCAACGTCATCCAGCGTGCTCTTTAACGTTCACAGCATATGCACACGAGGTCACGAATTAACGTCGCATCTAAAAGATGCGGCCTTTCAAAGCCCATTGCTGTCGCCAATCTGACCGAGGGCGGAACGGGAATAAATAAATAAATAAATAAATATTCCCTCAAGCAGCTGCTTGCCACAGATGTCTGACAGGAGCCTGTCAGTTTAATACACCATAGTAGTGCTTTTGCTTTTGATTCTAGATGTTTACGTAGTATCTTGGGTATTAGGTGGTTCAACTTTGTAACAAATGATGAGGTTAGGCAAAGGAGTTTGCAACCTCCTTTAAGCAGCATATTGTGCAGAGAGAGACTCCGTTGGTTTGGCCATGTTGCCCGTATGGATAATTATAGATTGGCGAATAGGGTTATGAACAGTGTGCCTAGAGGCTTCAGAAGGAGGGGGAGACCTAGGATGCGGTGGGCAGACAATGTCAAACAGGACCTTGTTAGAATTGGTGTGCAGTGGCCAGATGCAGAAGATGTAGCTCAGGACAGACTTGCTTGGAGAACTAAATTGCTCCGTAGTCCATGGCTGCTTGAGGATGATGAAGATGATGATGCCTGTGAGGTCTGTGAAATTAGTGATCTGGAAATCTTTGTGTCACGTGACACGAAGGTTGCCAGATCACTAATTTCTAAAAAAATATCATTGCCAGATATTTTTTCTGAATTCTGTAATCAACCATAGTGTTTGGATACTTTTTTGAGCGACTGTACGTCAATAAATGGTCAAGATCCATTATTGAGCACTTTAATAGTAACGTTGTGTCTGACGAATTTATATTACATTTTGTTCTCTCTTTTTTTTCTAGGAGAGAATAAAATGTAATATAATTTCATGAAACATGAACGCTGCTGGCAATTCTATAGAAGCTACGTAGTTTGCTTCCTGAGCATTTGTGTGCATCATTCAGATAATGAGATAGGAAGAGTTGTGTTACTTTAACAGAGCGGTGTACTGGAAAAGTTATGTTTATTGGCGTTTTTAAAATAGAACTGTCCATGTGGGAAAAGAATTGGATCAGCGAAAAAGAAAACACAGACTATGAAAAACACTAATAAAACGATTACGTTTGGAATTGTTCCTGTCCTTTGTGTTTTTCGTTTCAAGGTTGGGTTGTTTTACCTCTTAGCGGCACTTTTTTGTACACCATGGACTAAATGGCCAGGTCACAAGGGCCCCGAAATCTCAGAGAAGGTCGGGAGAGGGAACCCACTGGAACAGCTGTTGGGAGACATGTGGTAGCTTCTCGTCAAGGCCATCTAGTGTGTTCTTTAACGTGCACAGGGTATGGCTCTCCCGCACACGGGGCCACGGCTTTACGTCCCATCCGACGGACGGCGGCCTTTCCAAACCCATCGGTGTCTCTCATACTGACCGTGGGCAGGGAGTTTTGCGGAGATAAATCTCAACGCTGACCCTGCTGGGACTCGAACCTGGGAACTACATGTTACGAACCTGGCGCGCTACCGACTGAGCCATCCCCGCCTTTTTAGTTTCAGGAAGTTTCTGATTCTTTGAAAGCAGCGATAATTAAAAAAATCCCCGTTTTTCAAACAGGGAATAGAAATTTATTGGAAAATTACCGACGAATCTCTCTTTAAAATTTTTCATTTTCTAAAATGTTGAAATTTTTCTAAAATGTTCTAAAATGTTTCATTTTCCGAATGTAGATTAAACAAAATTTAGTCTACATTCGGTAAAAGTATGAGATGTTGTTCAAAACCAGTCTGGTTTTAGAAAAGGGATGGATACAGAAAATGCTATTCTTAAGTTCCCATCTTCGTCTTCTTCTTTAGCTATATGAGCCAGCAAGTGCATTTTACTCCATTATGCTCTATTCATGGCCAATTGGAGATTCTGCTCTACCCATGGCCAATTGGATATTCTGCTCTATCCATGGCCAATTGGATATTATGCTCCATCCATGGCCAATTGGATATTATGCTCTATCCACGGCCAATTGGATATTCTGCTCTATCCATGGCCAATTGGATATTCTGCTCTATCCATGGCCAATTGGATATTCTGCTCTACCCATGGCCAATTGGATATTCTGCTCTACCCATGGCCAATTGGATATTCTGCTCTATCCATGGCCAATTGGATATTCTGCTCTACCCATGGCCAATTGGATATTCTGCGCTATCCGTAGCCAATTGGATATTCTGCTCTATCCATGGCCAATTGGATATTCTGCTCTATCCATGGCCAATTGGATATTCTATCCATGGCCAATTGGATATTCTGCTCTATCCATGGCCAATTGGATATTCTACTCTATCCAGGGCCAATTGGATATTCTGCTCTATCCATGGCCAATTGGATATTCTGCGCTCTCCATGGCCAATTGGATATTCTGCTCTATCCATGGCCAATTGGATATTCTGCTCTATCCATGGCCAATTGGATATTCTGCTCTATCCATGGCCAATTGGATATTCTGCGCTATCCGTAGCCAATTGGATATTCTGCGCTCTCCATGGCCAATTGGATATTCTGCTCTATCCATGGCCAATTGGATATTCTGCTCTATCCATGGCCAATTGGATATTCTGCTCTATCCATGGCCAATTGGATATTCTGCTCTACCCATGGCCAATTGGATATTCTGCGCTATCCGTAGCAAATTGGATATTCTGCGCTCTCCATGGCCAATTGGATATTCTGCTCTATCCATGGCCAATTGGATATTCTGCTCTACGCATGGCCAATTGGATATTCTGCGCTATCCGTAGCCAATTGGATATTCTGCGCTCTCCATGGCCAATTGGATATTCTGCTCTATCCATGGCCAATTGGATATTCTGCTCTATCCAGGGCCAATTGGATATTCTGCTCTATCCATGGCCAATTGGATATTCTGCTCTATCCATGGCCAATTGGATATTCTGCACTATCCATGGCCAATTGGATATTCTGCTCTATCCATGGCCAATTGGATATTCTGCTCTATCCAGGGCCAATTGGATATTCTGCTCTATCCAGAGCCAAATGGATATTCTGCTCTATCCATGGCCAATTGGATATTCTGCGCTATCCATGGCCAATTGGATATTCTGCGCTATCCATGGCCAATTGGATATTCTGCGCTATCCATGGCCAATTGGATATTCTGCTCTACCCATGGCCAATTGGATATTCTTCTCTACCCATGGCCAATTGGATATTCTGCTCTATCCATGGCAAATTGGATATTCTACTCTATCCATGGCCAATTGGATATTCTGCGCTATCCATGGCCAATTGGATATTCTGCTCTATCCATGGCCAATTGGATATTCTGCTCTATCCATGGCCAATTGGATGTTCTGCTCTATCCATGGCTAATTGGATATTCTGCTCTATCCATGGCCAATTGGATATTCTGCGCTATCCATGGCCAATTGGATATTCTGCTCTATCCATGGCCAATTGGATATTCTGCTCTATACATGGCCAATTGGATATTCTGCTCTATCCATGGCCAATTGGATATTCTGCTCTATCCATGGCCAATTGGATATTCTGCTCTATCCATGGCCAATTGGATATTCTGCTCTATACATGGCCAATTGGATATTCTGCTCTATCCATGGCCAATTGGATATTCTGCTCTATCCATGGCCAATTGGATATTCTGCTCTATCCATGGCCAATTGGATATTCTGCGCTATCCATGGCCAATTGGATATTCTGCTCTATCCATGGCCAATTGGATATTCTGCTCTATCCATGGCCAATTGGATATTCTGCTCTACCCATGGCCAATTGGATATTCTGCTCTATCCATGGCCAATTGGATATTCTGCTCTATCCATGGCCAATTGGATATTCTGCTCTCTCCATGGCCAATTGGATATTCTGCTCTATCCATGGGCAATTGGATATTCTGCTCTATCCATGGCCAATTGGATATTCTGCTCTATCCACGGCCAATTGGATATTCTGCTCTATCCATGGCCAATTGGATATTCTGCGCTATCCATGGCTAATTGGATATTCTGCTCTATCCATGGCCAATTGGATATTCTGCTCTATCCATGGCCAATTGGATATTCTGCTCTATCCATGGCCAATTGGATATTCTGCTCTATCATGGCCAATTGGATATTCTGCTCTATCCATATCCAATTGGATATTCTGCTCTATCCATGGCCAATTGGATATTCTGCTCTACCCATGGCCAATTGGATATTCTGCTCTATCCATGGCCAATTGGATATTCTGCTCTATCCATGGCCAATTGGATATTCTGCTCTATCATGGCCAATTGGATATTCTGCTCTATCCATATCCAATTGGATATTCTGCTCTATCCATGGCCAATTGGATATTCTGCGCTATCCATGGCTAATTGGATATTCTGCTCTATCCATGGCCAATTGGATATTCTGCTCTATCCATGGCCAATTGGATATTCTGCTCTATCCATGGCCAATTGGATATTCTGCTCTATCATGGCCAATTGGATATTCTGCTCTATCCATATCCAATTGGATATTCTGCTCTATCCATGGCCAATTGGATATTCTGCTCTATCCAAGCTCTTTGTATGCAGTCTCTCAATCTCAGGCAGGGAGCCCTCTTGGTCTTTTTCCACTCCGAAGGAGATATAACTTTTCTTTGGTTATCTCTCTGCATCCATCTTTTGAATGTGTCCCATCCATCGTTATCGGTAGACTTTAATCTCACTGTCTTTAACAGTAGAGCTATATTTTCGGTACAATTCTAGGTTTTGTCATCTTCGCCACAATCCACTAGAATTGCCTAGGATTGACCCATATACTTTTCTTAGGATTTTATTTTCAAACCGCTGTAATTTACTTCATCAACTCTTGTAGAGTTCCAAGTTTCAGAGCCATACATTGCAACTGGGAGTAAAAGCTTTTTATACATACATATTTCCCTTCGCTCTATGTGATAATATTTTTGAAGATCTAAAATATATAAATATTTTAATCTAAATTTAAAACCAGTAGTTATACTTTTAGATAAATATTGTTTTTAGATCACAAATGAACTTGTAACTGATTACTGCCGTCCCGTGGCCGAGTAGTTAGCACGCTTGGCTACTGATCTAAGGGACCTGGGTTCGAGCCCCGGATCCAGGCATGGATGTGTGTGTCGTTTTTCTGCTGAGGTCCTGCCATCCTCTCAGATCTCCTACTGTGGCATATAAACTGACAGGCTCCTGTCAGACCTCTGTGGCAAGCAGCTGCTTGAGGGGGTATTTATTTATTTATTAACTGATTACTAGGCAGCATTTTTTTTTTAGAAAAATTATAATCTAGTGGAGTCTGCTTATATTATGGATTAAAAGTTATTTAACGAACAGGAAAAAGAAAGTTACAACTAATAATTTTTGTAGGAGTTCCACATGGTTCTCTTTTCGAACCATTACTGTTTTTGAGTTACAAAAATGACTTGTACGTGAATCGTAAAGGAAAAAATCATTTAATTAATTTAGTTCAATTATTTTTTTCCTTCTTAAATAAAACATCATTAAAATAAACAGAATCAGAACTACAGATTATATAACAGGATTTAGAATTATTTTTTTTCCTCAGAGTTTTTTTCCTAATCTTTTTAATGAGAAGGGAGAATCTAATTTTATTTCCAGGATTTCATTAATGGAAAATTAGTATTGTAATTGTAACACTGTACTGAAAAGTTCCTTTAAAATTGGATTAATCAACAGTGACATCGAAAATAGAGGGCTATCGTCAATTAATTATTAAATAATTAATTAATACATTTTTTTCTTTATAACAAATGCCATTAAAAAGGTTTGAAAATTTTCAAAGTACAATGATCAAATCATTCAATCCGTTATTAAAAGAATTGTTTACCTTTCCAAAAGCGAACTTGATGTGAAATTTTATGCATGTTCCTATCATTTAAGAGTTTACATCACGGTACATGGTTACGGACATGTACTTTTGCTGCTCTAAATATTTGATTACGAAATTAATCAATCAACATTTTTTCATATTCGTTTCAAAATCCTTGAAACCTGTTACAGATTTGCATTTCGAAATAATTGCACTGAAGTCTGTAGGAACGTCCATATAGAGCAGGGGTTCTCAACGTGGGGTACGCGGTAAAATTTTTGGGGGTACGCCATGAGAGATCAAAAGTCGCTAAGTTGGCAACACTGCTGTGCAAAATGTCATTTTTTGTGTTTATCGATATATGCATTTATGAATACAAAATTTAATGTGTGTATATATATATATGTTTTATTTTATTCCCATTGTTATATTATACCTATAGTTTTTCTATCTGTACAAGGCGTACACCAGTTACATACACATTTGCGGAGGGTACAGTCGCTCAAAAAAGTATCCGAACACTATGGTTGATTGCAGAATTTGAAAAAAATATCTGGCAACGATTTTTTTTTAGAAATTAGTGATCTGGCAACCTTCGTGTCACGTGACACGAAGGTTGCCAGATCACTAATTTCAAAACAAAAAACAAATTCTCCCAAATTTGATAACTCTGTGAAATATGTGATTGGAAACACCGATTATAATCATAATTAATCAAAATTACTTTGGAATAACTGCAATAAATTAGTTAAATTCCACTTTATCAACATTGGGGTAAAAAACTGTTATGTGCTACTTTCCCATTTATCGTTTAATTCCATTTTAATCCTGGTAATATTTCCTCAAACATTAGGGGCGGGGGTGGCTCAGTCGGTAGCGCGCCAGGCTCGTAATCTGTAGTTCCCAGGTTCGAGTCCCAGCTGGATCAGCGTTGAGATTTATCTCCGCAAAATTTCCCCGCCCTGCCCACGGTCAGTAGGGGACACCGAAGGGCTTGGAAAGGCCGCCGTCCGTCGGATGGGACGTTAAGCCGTGGCCCCGTGTGCGGGAGAGCCATACCCTGTGCACGTTTAAGAACACGCTGGATGGCCTTGACGGGAGGCTACCATCTGTCTCCCAACAACTATTCCAGTGGGTCCCCTCCCCCAACCTTCTCTGAGCCTTCGGGGTACATGTGACCTGGCCATTTAGCCCATGGTGTGCAAAAAAGTGCCGCTCAGAGGTAAAACAACCCAAATCCTCAAATATTTTTGGGACTTGAAGCACCGAGCGTTGTAAAATAAAGCAACAAAATGAACTTTTCGTGCACATTGCTACTTTCATTTTCCTTATCCAGCAGAACAAAATTCCAGTCATTCAAATATTTAAATGAACTAAAATTTAACACACATACAATTTTCTGAAAAAAATAATCTTCAAAAACGCATATATAACTTCTAAACAAGCGAATAAATTATTTCTACAACCTTCCACCTTTCTTGGAGCTATAAGAGGAGCTATTAGTGTTGGGTTGGGTTGTTTTACCTCTGAGCGGCACTTTTTTGCACACCATGGGCTTAATGGCCAGGTCACATGGACCCCGAAGGCTCAGAGAAGGTTGGGGGAGGGGACCCACTGGAACAGCTGTTGGGAGACAGATGGTAGCCTCCCGTCAAGGCCATCCAGCGTGTTCTTTGACGTGCACAGGGTATGGCTCTCCCGCACACGGGACCACGGCTTAACGTCCCATCCGACGGACGGCGGCCTTTCCAAGCCCTTCGGTGTCCCCTACTGACCGTGGGCAGGGCGGGGAATTTTGCGGAGATAAATCTCAACGCTGACCCAGCTGGGACTCGAACCTGGGAACTACAGATTACGAGCCTGGCGCGCTACCGACTGAGCCACCCCCGCCCCAGCTATTAGTGTGAAATCGTCTTAGAAAAGATCTGGAGGTAGTTGAGACTTGAAAGAATGGCAACACTAGCATGAAGGCTTTATCAGGGATTCGAACCCAGATCTCTTTTTATCCTCATCCAAACTCTAGCCTCTCTGTCAGTGGAAAGACAATAATTTGATGTATGGGGGGGAGGAATAATTAATTTTAGCGCTTAAATCTTGTAATGCAAATTATGTACCCCTAAAATTTTTGATCATTAAAAAAAACAACAGAAAATCATTTTTTTTTTACTTACTAAATTGTTTTATATCGATGAGGTTCTCCATACGCTATATTTATAATGCTATTTTAGTTTAATATAACCCCCGTGACGTGGCCGAGTGGTTGGCACGCTTGGCTAGTGATCTAAGGGACCTGGATTCGAGCCTCGGGTAAGGAATGGATATTATGTGTCATTTTTCTGCTGAGGTCTTGCCATCCTCTCAGACCCTCTCCTATGACATATAAACTGACAGGCTCCTGTCAGACCTCTGTGACAAGCAGCTGCTTGAGGAGGCATTTTTTTTTTCATCCTACGTAAACATAATGTAAGGTTGAGCAGGCACGCTCCTACCCTTTATGTTAATTAGCATTTTTATTTCTTAATACTTTTTTACGGTAATTAGCAAAACAATTTAGCGTTAGGGTAATAGTAAATTATAAATGACATAATCAATTAGTTGATTTTTATCATTAGAAAATTCGAATAGTCATTAATCGCAGAAATAAGTTCCAGTTTGTGGATTGGATTGTTTTACCTCTGAGCGGCACTTTTTTTGCACACCATGGGCTAAATGGCCAGGCCACAAGGACCCCGAAGGCTCAGAGAAGGTTGGGGGAGGGGACCCACTGGAACAGCTGTTGGGAGACAGATGGTGGCCTCCCGTCAAGGCCATCCAGCGTGTTCTTTAACGTGCACAGGGTATGGCTCTCCCGCACACGGGGACACGGCTTAATGTCCCATCCAACGGACGGCGATCTTTCCAAGCCCATCGGTGTCCCCTACTGACAGTGGGCAGGGCGGGGAATTTTGCGGACATAAATCTCAACGCTGACCCAGCTGGGACTCGAACCTGGGAACTACAGATTACGAGCCTGGCGCGCTACCGACTGTGCCACCCCCGCCCCAAAAACTGATGTAGTATTATAGTTTTATAAGAGTGTCCTGTTTGCGTGTTTTGTAATTCCCCTATTGGCAAATCCACTGAACTCATTTTCCAACACTTGACACTGCGTCAGATTACATTCATTTATTGCAGTCTCTTTTTCTTTAAAAGAAATATATCTCGTTTCCCCCCCCCCCTTTTAATAGAATGTTTCAAACCACAACAAGGTTTTTTCTCCCTCTGCGAAGTCGACCTTGTACTAATGAACTCCCTATGTCTTCCAATTCACTATGTTTTGAGCATTACGCTAAGTCGTTCGGCTTACAGAAAAAAATTATCCGCCAGCCCCACAACCCGGCATTTGCAGCCTGAATTGTATTTTTTTTAGAAAAACAACACTCTACGACGTTTAAAGGAATGAAATGAAAAGAACTTTCGATCTTATTACTGATTGTTTACAACACAATTCGTTCACGAACGTCGAAAGTTTTTGTTTCAAATCACACCTCAAAACAATGAAGACATTAAAAGAACAACTGATCCTTGATGCGAAAATCCCTCCTTTATGACCACTGGTCCTTTTTTTTTCCCCCCTTTTGCTCTCCTACCCCCCTTTACTCTTTTTTTTTCATTAAGTGTAATTGCACGTTTTCGTATCGTGTCCATATAACTTTTAATTTCTCCAACTGAACTAACGGACATAGTCCAATTGGCATCCTAATATCTCCTTTCAGTCTTAGTCAATTTGCTTTATTTTTTACGGCTCTTCCTCCCCCGTCCCCCCCTCAAAAAAAAAACTTCGACTGAAATCCACACCCCATCCCTATCTTCCAGCTCAACCAGCTCAGTGTATCAGTTCCTATATGGTCCCCGTTTTTGTTTCACTGGTGGGTGAATGGGCCGTGGACCCTTCTGGTGTCCACTACTACTGAATGACATCCTGTCTCATTCATGGAGTGCAACGATGCATGACGGGAGTCACGTGACGTCCACTCGTGGTGTTGTATGCGTGGCGAAGTTTTTTTTCGACGCGAGTATGGGCACGCGAATGTTAAGAGTGCAAGGTGCTGGCCGTATAGCATGTTGCACGAGCACCTATGGGCCCCAGTTGTGGCTCTTTCTTACCTTGAAGTCTTTGTTCCAGCTGCGTTGGAATTCGATTACCGAGAACGAGGAATAGAGAACTGCTCTCAGCAGAGAGACGAAGAATTTAATGAGGAAATACGAAGACGCGTGAATGTTCACCGTGTCAATTGCTCAGAGAGTCAGGCATTTCAAATCCATAAATTTTTGAAGAAGGGGGGAGTCAATAATGCGACTTTGAGTTCATTCCACCCTGCAGCTTCGAGGAGGCGGGGGTGGCTCAGTCGGTAGCGCGCCGGGCTTGTAATCTGCAGTTCCCAGGTTCGAGTCCCAGCTGGGTCAGCGTTGAGATTTATCTCCGCAAAAATTCCCCCGCCCTGCCCACGATCAGTAGGGAACACCGATGGGCTTGGAAAGGCCGCCGTCCGTAGGATGGGACGTTAAGCCGTGGCCCCGTGTGCGGGAGAGCCACACCCTGTGCACGTTAAAGAACACGCTGGATGGCCTTGACGGGAGGCTACCATCTGTCTCCCAACAGCTGTTCCAGTGGGTCCCCTCCCCCAACCTTCTCTGAGCCTTCGGGGTCCATGTGACCTGGCCATTTAGCCCATGGTGTGCGAAAAAGTGCCGCTCAGAGGTAAAACAACCCAACATTAAAGAAAACGCTTGATGATCTTGACGGGAGGCTACCATCTGTTTCCCAAGAGCTGTTCCAGTGGGTCCCCTCCCCCAACCTTCTCTGAGCCTGCGGGGTCCATGTGACCTGGACATTTAGCCCATTGTGTGCAAAAAAGTGCCGCTCAGAGGTAAAACAACCCAACGTTAAAGAAAACGCTTGATGACCTTGACGGGAGGCTACCATCTGTCTCCCAACAGCTGTTCCAGTGGGTCCCCTCCCCCAACCTTCTCTGAGCCTGCGGGGTCCATGTGACCTGGCCATTTAGCCCATTGTGTGCAAAAAAGTGCCGCTAAGAGGTAAAACAACCCAAACAACAACCCTGCAGCTTCGACCCAGCATATTTTACGCCCTAAAAGAATCTTCCTTTTATCTAGTTCTTGCAAATGTACATCATTTCCGCCTCGAGCGAATTTGTTTTTCTGCGCCTCAAGAGATTTCGTCATTTCTCCTCAACAAGATTTTTCGACTTCTTTTTTTTCGTTTTCAAACTTTTTTAAAACTTTCGCCGCCCTAAAACGAATCGCAAATTTTGTCGTCTTGCCGCCCATAAACCATTTGAACGTTCTCCCGCAGTTAAGCAAATTCGCATTTCGACTTCAAGAGAATTGATATTTTTTACGAATTTTAAGCGAACTGACATTTTCAGCAGCCCTCACGGGAATTGGCATTTTGTCCCCCTCAATGAAATTTATATTTTTACCTGTCTTAAGACAACTCACCATTTTGTCCTCCTCAATGGAATTTATATTTTTGCCTGTCTTAAGACCACACACCATTTTGTCCTCTTCAACTGAATTTATATTTTTGACTGTCTTAAAACAACTCACCATTTTGTTGTCCTCAATTGAACTTATATTTTTTGCTGTCTGAAGACAACTCACCATTTTGTTTTCCTCAATGGAATTTATATTTTTGGCTGTCTGAAGACAACTCACCATTTTGTTCTCCTCAATGGAATTTATATTTTTGGCTGTCTTAAGACAACTCACCATTTTGTCCTCTTCAATCGAATTTATATTTTTGCCTGTCTTAAGACAACTCACCATTTTGTTCTCCTCAATGGTGTTTATCTTTTTTGCTGTCTTAAGACAACTCACCATTTTGTCCTCTTCAATCGAATTTATATTTTTGCCTGTCTTAAGACAACTCACCACTTTGTTCTCCTCAATGGAATTTATATTTTTGTCTATCTTAAGACAATTCGCCACTTTGTTCTCCTCAATGGAATTTATATTTTTGCCTGTCTTAAGACAGCTCACCATTTTGTCGTCCTCAAGGGAACTGACAATTTTTTGCTGCTCTTGAGTCAACTGATCTTTCTGCTGCCCTCAAGTGAATTGTCATCTTGTTGTCTTCAACGGAATTAGCATTTTTGCCGCCCTAAAGCGATCTAATATTTTTGTCGCTTTCAAGTGAATTGATATAAATGGCCAGGTCACATGGACCCCGAAGGCTCAGAGAAGGATTGGGGGAGGGGACCCACTGGAACAGCTGTTGGGAGACAGATGGTAGCCTCCCGTCAAGGCCATCCAGTGTGTTCTTTAATGTGCACAGGGTATGACTCTCCCATACACGGGGCCACGGCTTAACGTCCCATCCGACGGACGGCGGCCTTTCCAAGCCCATCGGTGTCCCCTACTGACCGTGGGCAGGGCGGAGAGTTTTGCGGAGATAAATCTCAACGCTGACCCAGCTGGGACTCGAACCTGGGAACTACAGATTACGAGCCTGGCGCGCTACCGACTGAGCCACCCCCGCCCCTAACTTATGCGTAAGTCCGGCCCTGTGTCCAAGTGGAAGTGGATACTTTTTCCAAACGTTTTCTAAGCTTTTGGATGCTTTCTGATTTTAACCTTTGGTCCATTGTGTGCAAAAAGTAACCCTCAGAAGTCAAACAACTTAACCCAACCTTAACATCAAAATACTATTTAACACGTATCGAAACCAACAAAATAATACAGAAGCAATGAAAGCAAAAAACAATAACCGAGTTTTATAACGAAAAAGAGCCAGTATACTAACATAATTAATAATAAAAGTTCCCTCAAGCAGCTACTTGCCACAGAGGTCTGACAGGAGCCTGTCAGTTTACATGCCATATTAGAAGCTCTGTGAGGATGGCAGGACCTCAGCAGAAAAACAACACGAACATCCATGCCTTATCCGGGGCTCGAACCCAGGTCCCTTAGATCATGGGGCAGGGGTGGCTTAGTCGGTAGCGCGTCAGGCTCGTAATCTGTAGTTCCCAAGTTCGAGTCCCAGCTGGGTCAGCGTTGAGATTTATCTCCGCAAAATTCCCCGCCCTGCCCACGGTCAGTAGGGGACACCGGTGGGCTTGGAAAGGCCGCCGTCCGTCGGATAGGACTTTAAGCCGTGGCCCCGTGTGCGGGAGAGCCATACCCTGTGCACGTTAAAGAACACACTGGATGGCCTTGACGGGAGGCTACGATCTGTCTTCCAACAGCTATTCCAGTGGGTCCCCTCCCCCAACCTTCTCTGAGCCTTCGGGGTCCATGTGACCTGGCCATTTAGCCCATGGTGTGCAAAAAAGTGCCGCTCAGAGGTAAAACAACCCAACGTTAAAGAAAGCGCTTGATGATCTTGACGGGAGGCTACGATCTGTCTTCCAACAGCTATTCCAGTGAGTCCCCTCCCCCAATCTTCTCTGAACCTTCGGGGTCCATCTGGCCTGGCCATTTAGCCCATTGTGTGCAAAAAAAGTGCCGCTCAGAGGTAAAATAACCAACTAACCAACCCTTAGATCATTAGTCAAGCGCGCTAACCACTCGACCACGGCATCACATACTAAAATACATTCCATCATGGGAGGGGAACAAAATCCTGACCCTCAACCCATCATTCTGAACGCAAACGATGCTAAGATCAACAATCAGACTGTATTGCTGACAACAAAGTTCCCTGGGATTCATCAGAGTCCCACAGCACTCATAACAAGCACATCACACGACTCTATAGTGAACGATGATTTCCCCAGCACAACATTTCTTGAACGCTCCGTATTGCTTATGCTCGGCCTATTCCAGCGCATCATTACACCGTCTAATTAATCTAATCCGAAAAGGAAAAAGTTCATTCATCGTAAGTCGGGTGACCTCTAACTGACCACGAACGTATGCCGAAGGAAGCTAAGGAACGAAAGATACTCATCGTTCAATTCTTTCTTTACGCCCTCCCCACTTCCTTCCCCTTATTTCACCTCTCCATCAAAGCTCTCTTTGCTCTTCAGACAATAATGAATCTCCCAGGTTGGTTCTCCCCTCCCTCCACGACGAACAATGACAAGGACATTGCCCATTCATAAAGCTTGTGATGCAGACTTTAATTGTCTTCGGTTTTACTATTACCAGTTGGGCTCTGTGGTCTCGCCCAGAGGTGAATTGCGTTTGTCAACGTTTGTGGAGTAAGAAGCTTTATGAATGAATCCATCAGTCCGCTCAGATATGTACAGTCGCTCAAAAAAGTATCCGAACACTATGGTTGATTACAAAATTCAGAAAAAATATCTGGCAGCGATTTTTTTTTTTAGAAATTAGTGATCTGGCAACCGTCGTATCATGTGACACGAAGGTTGCCAGAAAGCAGTTACCGTTCACAGCAAACTGGAGCGGTTGCGGTTAATGTTCACAGCACATTGGATCGTGTGAGCTCACAAAGACCTGGATCGTGTGGGCTCACTCACGGAAATATTGAGCGTGTGCAGTTACCGTTCACAGCAAACTGGAGCGTGTGCAGTAACTGCACACGCTCCAGTTTGCTGTGAACGGTAACTGGAACGTGTACAGTTGCTGTACACGCTCCAGATATTCTTCCTGAATTCTGTAATCACGTGACACGAAGGTTGCCAGATCACTAATTTCTAAAAAAATCGTTGGCAGATATTTTTTCTGAGTTCTGTAGTCAACCATAGTGTTCGGATACTTTTTTGAGCGACTGTACAACAGGATGCGTTTGAGCTCAGCGGCACTTTTTTTTGCACACAACAAATTAAATGGCCAGGTCACAAGGACCCCAAGGGCTCACAGAAGGATGGAGAAGAGGACCCACTGAACAGTACTGGAGACCATCCTCTCGTCAAATCCATACGGTTCGCTTATACACGGAAACACGGATTAACGTCCCATCCGACGGATGACATCCTTTCCAAGCCCTTCGGTGTCATCTTTTTCACTAAGGGCAGAGTGGGAGTTTAGCGGAGATAAATATCAAGGTTGGCACAGTGGGGACTCAGACCTGGGAACTGCAGAATACGAGACTGGAGCGCTACCGACTGAGCCAACTCCATTTCTCTCATCTGATCCCCCCCCCCAAGCAGCTGCTTGCCACAGAGGTCTGACAGGAGCCTGTCAGTTTATATGCCACAGAGGTCTGACAGGAGCCTGTCAGTTTATATGCCACAGTAGAAGATCTGAGAGGATGGCAGGACCTCAGCAGAAAAGCAATACGAACATCCATGCCTTATCCGGGGCTCGAACCCAGTCCCTTAGATCAGCAGCCAAGCGCGCTAACCACTCGGCCACGGGACGGCTGACTATCATAATTTATATAACTTCACCAGATGTCGGTTTACAGAATTCCGCATTAGAGAAACTCTACTGTTGTGTATTATCTTTGTCTTGGATTGCATCCTGAAATAAAGAGCAAGAAAAGCACGTTCTATTTTTTTTCTGTCTTCGCAATCAATCCCAAAAAGCACACTTCTTTTTTCATACTATCCCCCCCCCCCTAAAACATCTCTGTTTTCTCTGCTTCCCCCCCCCCTCCTTCTTCATTCGCAGAGCAAGCTGACCCCGGCGTCATCAAACAAGAAAAGCCCATCTCGGGTATCCTCATCCCTCTTGTCCCCCCAGCTTCTCCTCCCCCCGAAGAAGACGCGTCCGCATAGAAGCTCGACGACAGACCTCCCCCTGCGTTGACATGACAAACCCACAGGGGAAGTTAGCAGAATGTCGGGACAGGCGGGCTGGGTGGCTCCTCATCACTGATCTCTGTCAAGCGATCCGTAACGAGTCAGAACCCACGGGATGCTGACGCTCATCCAGCGCCTCTGTCCTTCCCCCCCGCAGGGATAAGTGGGTTGGAAAACCAAGACGTCTTCTGTCCCAAAACGTCTGATCTTTATGAAAAGGAACTCATCTGAAGCCGATGTTCTATCGCAGATATTGTTTAGTAAGAATTTTGGTTTCAGACAACAACTTCGTCTGTTATCTCTGTCTAGTTTTTACAAAGCCTTGTCTAAATGGTCTTGTAATAAAAGAAGGAGGATGGAAGGAGGAGAAGAACAAGGGGGGAAAAAATCGGGATTTTTTGGAAGGAAATGGATGGAAGTTGGGATATCTGGTGATTATTGCACTCAAACCCAAGGGAAAAAAAATATACAAAGGGTCGACGGCTTCGCGGAGGTTTCTTTTCAATTCTTCAAGCTTTCGTTCGCATTTTCATTTGTTGTTTATTTGGTTTGTAACAAGAGATCTTGCTCATTTCCTACGGGAAGAGATTCTGGGAGGAATGACTCCCAGTTGGAGTGAGCATCATTCGAAGAAATAATGGATGCTTCTAAGGAAGAAAAAATGGAAAACAATGGTTGGTGTAAAAAGTTGTGTTGGATTGTTTTACCTACGAACGACGATTTTTTTGCCCATAATGAGCTAAATAGTCAGCTCACAAGGACCCCAAGGGCTCAGATAAGGTTTTGGGGGAAGGGGACCCACTGGACAGTTGTTAGGAAACAAATGTTAGCTTCTCGTCAAGGTCATCCAGAGTGTTCTTTATTGTGCACGGTGTACAGTCGCTGAAAAAAAGTATCCGAACACTATGGTTGATTACAGAATTCAGAAAAGATATCTGGCAAAGATTTTTTTAGAAATTAGTGATCTGGCAACCTTCGTATCACGTGACACGAAGGTTGCCAGATCACTAATTTCTAAAAAAAAAATCGATGCCAGATATTTTTTCTGAAATCTGTAATCAACCATAGTGTTCGGATACTTTTTTTTTTTCGAGTGACTGTACGGCTCTCCTGCACACGGAGACAGGGATTAACGTACAATCCGATGAACGGCGCTCTTTCCAAAACCATCGGTGTCACCCGTTCTAAACGAAGGCAGGGTTTAGCGGAGATAAATCTCGACCCTGGACAAGTGGGACTCGAACCTAGGAACTGCAGCTTTACGAGTTTGCGAGTTATCGACTAATTCATTCTCAACCCCAGTGTAAGGAGAAATCGATATTAGGAAAACTTTTAAAATTTTAAGCATTACCATCTGAATTTTATTTTTGATTGCTCTCGTTACGATTTTGGAAATACGGGAGAAAATGTGGGAAGGTGATGCGATGATCGAAGTTAGAATTTGATCTTTTCCAATTTAGTAGTCAGAAAAGCAAATATTCGTTGACCCTTCTAGTTTAAAATGATTTCTAATAAACATTCTACTATCTCTGAAAGCAAACTTTTATGCAATTGTAATATTAGACTACGTTACACTTTTATCAAGCTCTACTGTAAGCATTACTGTAGTATTTGAGGCGGGGGTTGCTCAGTTGGTAGCGCGCCAGGCTCGTAATCTGTAGTTGCCAGGTTCGAGTCCCAGCTGGGTCAGCGTTGAGATTTATCTCCGCAAAATTCCCTGTCCTGCCCACAGTCAGTAGGGGACACCGATGGGCTTGGAAAGGCCGCCGTCTGTCGGATAGGACGTTAAGCCGTGGCCCCGTGTGCGGAAGAGCCATACCCTGTGCACGTTAAAGAACATGCTGGATGGCCTTGACGGGAGGCTACCATCTGTCTCCCAACAGCTGTTCCAGTGGGTCCCCTCCCCTAACCTTCTCTGAGCCTTCGGGGTCCATGTGACATGGCCATTTAGCCCATGGTGTGCAAAAAAGTGCCGCTCAGAGGTAAAACAATCCAATCCTGTAGCGTATCATCCAATTTATTGTATTTCATTTTCGTATTACTATCAGTAGCTCTTGGTCGTAATCTGTTGTTCTAAGCTTCGAGTACCAAGTGCACCATAACTAAGATATATGCCGTTGGGTCATAAACGGGATACTGATGGGATGGAAAGGCCGCGGTCCGTCGATTTTGAGTTGTTTTACCACTGAGCGGCACTTTTCTGCACACCATGTGCTAAATGACCAGGTCACATGGACCTCAAAGACTCAGAGAAGGTTGGGGGAGGGGACCCACTGGAACAACTGTTAGGAAACTGATGGTAGTCCCCCGTCAAGGCCATCCAACGTGTTCTTTAACCAGCACAAGGTATGGCTCTCCCGCACACGGGGGGCGGGGGTGGCTCAGTCGGTAGCGCGCCAGGCTCGTAATCTGTAGTTCCCAGGTTCGAGTCCCAGCTGGGTCAGCGTTGAGATTTATCTCCGCAAAATTCCCCGCCCTGCCCACGGTCAGTAGGGGACACCGATGGGCTTGGAAAGGCCGCCGTCCGTCGGATGGGACGTTAAGCCGTGGCCCCGTGTGCGGGAGAGCCATACCCTGTGCACGTTAAAGAACACGCTGGATGGCCTTGACGGGAGGCTACCATCTGTCTCCCAACAGCTGTTCCAGTGGGTCCCCTCCCCCAACCTTCTCTGAGCCTTCGGGGTCCATGTGACCTGGCCATTTAGCCCATGGTGTGCATAAAAGTGCCGCTCAGAGGTAAAACAACCCAAAACAACCCAACCCGCACACGGGGGCCACGGCTTAACGTCCCATCCGACGGACGGTTCCAAGCCCATCTGTGTCCCCTACTGACCGTGGGCAAGGCGGGGAATTTTGCGGAGATAAATCTCAACGCTGACCCAGCTGGGACTCGAACCTGGAAACTGCAGATTACGAGCCTGGCGCGCTGCCGACTGAGCCACCCCAGCCCCGCCGTCCGTAGGAAAAGCCGATGCTCCTTCTGTAAGAGAGCCATACGCTGTGCACATTAAAGAACAGGTTGAATGGCCTTGACGGGTTGGGTTGGGTTGTTTTACCTCTGAGCGGCACTCTTTTGCACACCATGGTCTAAATGGCCAGGTCACATGGATCCTCAAGGCTCAGAGAAGGTTGGGGGAACTGGAACAGTTGTTGGGAGACAGATGGTAGTCTCCCGTCAAGACCATCCAGCGTGTTCTTTAACGTGCACAGGGTATGGCTCTCCCACACACGGAGCCACGGCTTAACGTACCATCCGACGGACGGCGGCCTTTCCAAGCCCATCGGTTCCCCTACTGACCGTGGACAGGGCGGAGAATTTTGCGGAGATAAATCTCGACGCTGACCCAGCTGGGACTCGAACCTGGGAACTACAGATTACGAGCCTGGCGCGCTACCGACTGAGCCACCCCCACCCAGGCCTTAACGGGAGGCCACCATCTGTCCAGGGAAGCCCCTTCCTCCAAACTTCTATGAGCTGTTGAGATCCTTGTGACCTGGCCATTTAGCCCACCGAGTGCAAAAAAAAATTGTCGCTCAGAAATAAAACAACCTAATCACATTCGCAATGTATTCTTAACTCTAACGCCATCAACATCACCCGATTAAAATTCGCTTTTTACCCCCCCTCATTTTCCAATACAATTTATTCACCCTCCTCCGCATACCTGAACTTTTGATATTCCGTCTCCTCTCCTATTAATGACAGACACTACTCCTTCCTTATCTCGGTATTTTCGTGACATGCAAGTTGAGAAATCAAAAGCAGCCTCCAAAAATCATTCACTTCGAGAGAAAGAAGAGATAACTGAAACCGGTGCTAGAAGAAAACAGACGACTTTGATTTCCACTTCAATAGAAACAACTCTCCAACTATCTGCCTCTGGTTAGCCCGAGGATGGATTCTGTTTTAATACATTTCGTAGAAAAGGAATGGAGGGCGGAATGCTATGCATTCTGTCGTAGAGTGATTTCGCCTCAAGTCTTCTTCTTCTTCATACGATGAAGAATTATTTTAAGTTTGTTCAGCGAACTGTTAAGCGTGGAATGTGTGGGTCTCGGTTACGAATACAAATCAGATTCTTTCTATTATTTGTCCCATTGGTGAAATTTGATAAACAAGGTGGAAGAGTCTTTCTCTCTTCTCTCATAAATGAGTCATCTGCTTCAATAGGGGCGGGGGTGGCTCAGTCGGTAGCACGCCAGGCTCGTAATCTGTAGTTCCCAGGTTCGAGTCCCAGCTGGGTCAGCGTTGAGATTTATCTCCGTAAAATTCCCCACCTTGCCCACGGTCAGTATGGGACACCGATGGGCTTGGAAAGGCCGCCGTCCGTCGGATGGGACGTTAAGCCGTGGCCCCGTGTGCGGGAGAGACATACCCTTTGCACGTTAAAGAACACGCTGGATGACCTTGACGGGAGGCTACCATCTGTCTCCCAACAGCTGTTCCAGTGTGTCCCCTCCCCCAACCTTCTCTCAGCTTTCGGGGTCCATGTGACCTGGCCATTTAGCCCATGGTGTACAAAAAAGTGCCGCTCTGAGGTAAAAACAATCCAATCATCTGCTTCAATAATATTTTAAACAACTTGGTAGACTCTTGGACAGTGATGGTGCTGGTAATCTGGCCTTCTCAGAATCGTGTGTGGTTTTCTTTCCGCGGTTGTGATCCCCCCCACCCTCAGTTGCGATTTTTGTTTCCCTATTGCCCATGTCGACTTCTCGTTGAGAGAAAGTTTCCTGAGGCTTTTTCTTTTTTAACTCGTTTTTTTTTTTTCTATTTTGATTATGTTAAAGAAATAGCCAATTTTTTTAATGAAAATAGAAGAAAAAAACATATTTTTTGGTTGGATAAGATTGATAACTATTATTACTATTTGAGTATTCCGAATCTTCCGTTAGTTTCAATTTCACGCTACAAAAGAGTTCTCAAAATCTGAACTTTCAAACAATCAAAACTGCAAACAGCTTACTTATGTTCGGAAATTGATGATTTTACTTGGTAATATAATCAAGGGTAGCTAGCAAGTTTGGTATGCAGTGAAACTTGCATCCTTTATAATCATGGTAACAGGAATGTTTTTGATTTTAGGTTGGGTTGGATTGTTTTACCTCTGAGCGGCACTTTTTTGCACACCATGGGCTAAATGGCCAGGTCACATGGACCCGAAGGCTGAGAGAAGGTTGGGGGAGGGGACCCACTGGAACAGCTGTTGGGAGACAGATGGTAGTCCCCCGTCAAGGCCATCCAGCGTGTTCTTTAACGTGCACAGCGTATGGCTCTCCCGCACACGGGGCCAAGGCTTAACGTACCATCCGACGGACGGCGGCCTTTCCAAGCCCATCGGTGTCCCCTACTGACCGTGGGCAGGGCGGGGAATTTTGCGAAGATAAATCTCAACGCTGACCCAGCTGGGACTCGAACTTGGGAACTACAGTTTACGAGCCGGGCGCGCTACCGACTGAGCCACCCCCGCCCCCTTTTTTTTTTTTTTTAGGTATTTTGGGCATTAAGTGGTTTCTTTATAAGTAATGATGAGGTTAGACAAAGGAGTCATCAATAACTTTTCAGCAGCAAATTGTGCAGAGAGAGAGAGATTGAATTGGTGTGGCCATGTTCTCCTTATGCATAACTCTAGATTTGAGAATAGAGTTATGAATGATATGCCTAAATAAAATAATAAATAAATAAATACCCCCTCAAGCAGCTGCTTGCCCAGAGGTCTGAGAGGAGCCTGTCAGTTTATATGCCATAGTAGAAGATCTGTGAGGATGGCAGGACCTCAGCAGAAAAACAACACGAACATCCATACCTTACCCGGGGCTCGAACCCAGACCACACAAAAAAACAGGCCTTAGGATACGAGTGGAGAATGTCAAACAAAAGCTTGTTAGAATTGGCCAGCTCAGTGACCTAATGCAAGAACTGTAGGTCAGGATAAATTAAATGTTTTTGGAGGTCTAAGTTGGAAGGTCTAATAGGACCTCAATAGTTCCACGGTTGCTTGCGGATTTTGTAATCATTAATAAAATATAATTAAAATTACTATTTTTGCAGATCTCTATTTTTAACATGGCTATAATATATAAATCATTTTGATAAGAAGATGGATAAATTGGATTGGGTTGTTTTACCTCTGAGCGGCACTTTTTTACCCACCATGGGCTAAATGGCCAGGTCACATGGAACCCGAAGGCTCAGAGAAGGATTGGGGGAGGGGACCCACTGGAATAGCTGTTGGGAGACAGATGGTAGCCTCCCGTCAAGGCCATCCGGTGTGTTCTTTAAAGTGCACAGGGTATGGCTCTCCCACACACGGGGCCACGGCTTAACGTCCCATCCGACGGACGGCGGCCTTTCCAAGCCCATCGGTGTCCCCTACTGACCGTGGACAGGGCGGGGGAAATTTTGCGGAGATAAATCTCAACGCTGACCCAGCTGGCACTCGAACCTGGGAACTACAGATTACGAGCCTGGCGCGCTACCGACTGAGCCACCCCCGCCCACTAAAGTTGGGATGAGTAAAAGTGTCTAAAAGGCTTTTCGCGTTCTATTCATTCACGAAATAAATATGATATAGTCTCAAAAAAAGCAACGGATAGCAGAAGAAAATTATGCTAAACGAAAAGAAATCATAGAGCGAATAGAGGCTGGGTTGGGATCAGTTGGGAGCGCGCCAGGCTCGTAATCTCGTGCTCTCAGATTCGAATCCGAACTCTGACTAAGTTGGGATTTATATCGCTATTTACAGTCTGCGCTTGGTGAGAAAGAAGATACCGATGGACATGGAAAGATCGCCGTCCTTAGATGAAACGTTAAGCAGTGGCTTTGTGTACAGAGGAATCAAATCCTGGGCAAGTTAAAGAACGCACATAGATGAGTAAACGTAACGTGCGTTTAAAGAACGCACACAGATGAGTAAACGTAACGTGCGTTAAAGAACGCACATAGATGAAGAAACGTAATAATTGATTGATTGATTTTTTGATTTGCGACATATAGGACAGAGAAGAATCCTAGCTTAATACAGGCCTTCTCATACAAGGACATGCCCTACTACGACCGAAGTCACTGCTGACCACTGCCTCAGTTAGAGCTAACACAACACACAAAGTTTGCCTTGCTGGAACAGTCGCTAGCTGCCTAACCACTATGCCAGTTAAAGAACGCACATTACTAGAGTTTTCATTTGACTTCTAAGAACTGTTCCGTAGATCCCTTCCCTAACCTTTTCTGAGCATTTGGGATCCTTCTGACTCGGCCATTTAACTCCTTATGTGGATGAATGTGTCGCTTTGAGCTGTACAAGAGAGCTAATTCCTGTGTGCATTAAGGAACCCACTGGATGGCCTAGACGAGAGGTTTCCATTTGGTTTCTAAGTATTTCAGTAGATCCATTCCCTAATCTTCTCTGAGCATTTGCGGTCATTATGACCAGGTCTTTTAGCTTATTGTGTGAACAAATGTGTCGTTAAGAGGTAAAACAACTTGAATTTAGCAGACATATATTCTATATGCAGATGCATTTAAAAAATTGGACTTTTCTGTGACCGTACAAGCTGTAATTAATCTTGCTTTTAAACACAATCGTTGCCCTGAAAGAACAGCGTTGAGATTTATCTCCGCAAAACTCCCCGCCCTGCCCACGGTAAGTAGGGGACACCGATGGGCTTGGAAAGGCCGCCGTCCGTCGGATGGGACGTTAAGCCGTGGCCCCGTGTGCGGGAGAACCATACCCTGTGCACGTTAAAGAACACGCTGCATGGCCTTGACGGGAGGCTACCATCTGTCTCCCAACAGCTGTTCCAGTGGGTCCCCTCCCCCAACCTTCTCTGAGCCTTCGGGGTCCATGTGACCTGGCCATTTAGCCCATGGTGTGCAAAAAAGTGCCGCTCAGAGGTAAAACAACCCAACCCAAAGCCCTGAAAGAATCACTTCTTCGGCTGTCTTCGGACCATACTTGAGTTCCAGTTAACAAGGCGCAATTTCCAAATGTCACTTCAAGAATTATTATTAATGCGAACATCTGCGAAAGTGGTTGGAGGATCTTTCCACATTTCGACGAACGTCGAAGACACAAAAAAAAACGGGAAAGACATGAAGGAGACGAAAAACTCGTTCAGGAAAACGTGAACAAGATAAAACTACATAATCACTTGGAGAGAGGGGAAAAAAACGGAAGACGATTTTTTTTTTTAAAAGCTTGTCACGTACCTGAGTTCAGTCGTTTCTTTGGACAAACTCGAATCTTATTCTCACCTTCAGTGAACGATTTGCTACCGGAAACGACATGTGACCGGAAAGAGCGTGGAGGAAGAAAATCAGCCTAATGAACTTTGGCGCAATTTGCAGTTATTTTTTTTTTCGAATGATTTCTTCAGAATGGCAGTAAGCATGCAACGGTAAAAAAGGGTGAGTTTTTGAGAGCAAAAACGATATTTTTTTATTTAGAGATGAATTAATTTTCTGTATTTCTCTCAATTTGATATCAACTTTAAGTTACGAAAAAGCATTTCATGTTTTCGAAATTCTCACTTTTTTTAAATTATTGTTTTAAAGCGGCAGATATACACTGCCCTAGCAAAATATCAGAGAATTTCCATGTTATGTTAAAGGGAAACTAATTTCGAGGCTCTATAAAGTAGGAAACCTGCAGTTAAGGGGTTGGGTTGTTTTACCTCTGAGCGGCACTTTTTTGCACACCATGGGCTAAATGGCCAGGTCACATGGACCCCGAAGTCTCAGAGAAGGTTGGGGGAAGGGACCCACTGAAACAGCTGTTGGGAGACAGATGGTAGTCTCCCGTCAAGGCCATCCAGAGTGTTCTTTAACGTGCACAGAGTATGGCTCTCCCGCACACGAGGCCACGGCCTAATGTCCCATCCGACGGACGGCAGCCTTTCCAAGTCCATCGGTGTCCCCTACTGACCGTGGGAAGGGCGGGGAATTTTGAGGAGATAAATCTCAACGCTGACCCAGCTGGGACTCGAACCTGGGAACTACAGATTACGAGCCTGGCGCGCTACCGACTGAGTGCAGTTAATGGGAAAATGTGACTAAAGATAGGTTGAAGATCATTATCAAATAAATTTCAATCTGCATTCCAGCTGTTTTAGAATAAAGATAAAAGTTGGTAGAAAAATTATAGGCCTGTTTGAACTTTGAGAAAAATTTTTGAAAATATTCATCATCATCATCATCATTCTCAGGGGCGGTGGTGCTCAGTCGGTAGCGCGCCAGGCTCGTAATCTGTAGTTCCCAGGTTCGAGTGCCAGCAAGGGTCAATGTTGAGATTTATTTTCGCAAAATTCTCCGCCCTGCCCATGGTCAGTGGGGGACACCGATGGGCATAGAAAGCCGCCGTCCGTCGGATGGGACGTTAAGCCGTGGCTCCATATGCGGTAGAGTCATACCCTGTGCACGTTAATGAACACACGAATGGCTTTGACGGGAGGCTACCATCTGTCTTCCAACAGCTGTTCCAGTGGTTCCCTTCTCCTAACCTTCTCTGAGCCTTCGGGGTCCCTGTGACCTGGTCATTTAGCCCATGGTGTGCAAAAAGGTATCAACCAGACCGTGCAATTTAGTTCTCCAAGCAAGTCTATCCTGAACTACATCTACTGCATCTGGCCATTGCACACCAATTCTAACCAGGTCCTGTTTGACATTGTCTGCCCCCCGCATCCTAGGTCTCCCCCTCTTTCTGAGTCCTTTAGGCACAATGTTCATAACCCTATTTGCCAATCTATAATTATCCATACTGGCAACATGGCCAAACCAGCGGAGTCTCTTTCTGCACAATATGCTGCTTAAAGGAGGTTGCGAACTCCTTTGCCTAACCTCATCATTAGTTACAAAGTTGAACCACCTAATACCCAAGTATTTAGCCCATGGTGTGCAAAAAAGTGCCGCTCAGAGGTAAAACAACCCAACCCTAATGCCCAAGATACTGCGTAAGCATCTAGAATCAAAAGCTGAATTATTAATTACAGAAATTAATATGTGTTTCTTCATTTTCTTTTGAAAAAAAAAAGGATGATTTCAAAATATAATTCTTGCTTTCTAAAAAAAAAGAAAAAAAGAACACATCCAGAAGAACTAATAGTTACAAATTTTAAATAAAATATTCGGAATAATTTCTTTTTTAATGTCGGTTGACTGTGACTAAAAGTTTCCAAGAGAGCTTCAATTTCGCTCTCTTTTTAAACTCACTCTTAAAAGTTTTTTTGGTCACATTGACAACAATAAGAACAATTCGAATGTTTCCTTCCAAAATTGGGCGGAGGTGGCTCAGTCGGTAGCGCGCCAGGCTCGTAATCTGTAGTTCCCAGGTTTGAGTCCCAGCTGGGTCAGCGTTGAGATTTATTTCCGCAAAATTCCCCGCCCTGCCCACGGTCAGTAGGGGATACCGATGGGCTTGGAAAGGCCGTCGTCCGTCGGATGGGACGTTAAGCCGTGGCCCCGTGTGCGGGAGAGCCATACCCTGTGCACGTTAAAGAACACGGTGGATGGCCTTGACGGGAGGCTACCATCTGTCTCCCAACAGCTATTCCAGTGGGTCCCCTCCCCCAACCTTCTCTGAGCCTTCGGGGTCCATGTGACCTGGCCATTTAGCCCATGGTGTGCAAAAAAGTGCCGCTCAGAGATAAAACAACCCAAATCCTTCCAAATTTATTACTACTGATTTTTTTTTTTTTGATTTTCCGAAAACAGGAATTACAAGTTGAAATCGTTGTTTTTAGAAAGAAAATCACGGAACGCATATTAATTTCAGCAATAACTTTTATGAATCTTCGCAAAATCGAAATAAGCCAATAATATTCTTTTTTTTTTCGATCTTTATTCTAAAGTAGTAGTAACGAAGTTTGCTTGAATTTTTCAAGAAATATTTCTTTATTAAGAGAAATGTTACAAACACGAGTCAAGAGAAATGCTATTTTGTTTGAAAGAATTCTGATTTATTTAGAAATTATATTATTCACACCAGGACCGCATTTAGGGGAGGCAAGTTCCTCCCGCTTTCTTTGAGAATGCCAGTAAGGGAAATGGAAGCAAAAAATTATTAAACTTACGTATATTTCATGCTTTTTAGAAGATATTTTTAAAGACTTCTAAAACGGAAAGAAAATGTTATATTTTAACGGAAATCCAGTCTCTTGCCCCCCCACCCCTCCTCCTTTGCATTTTTTCGGCTCGATTGAGTTTCCTGTCCCCCCCCCCTCCACCCCGTCTTTATTTTTTATAGATCCGAGCCTTAAGTATACTAATTATTTACTATATAATTATAATTGCAATATTTTTATTAGAAGTGAAAAAATTTCATATATTCAAGCAGAACTTAAAAAGCTTTCCATTTTCTTTAGAAGTTGTTGCACCTATGTTAAATATTCAAGTGCAAAGCAAAAATTTATTGTACATATATCGGAAAAATGACAATTATTGTTTGCGTAATGACAAAAAATCTTTGTAGTGAATAAGTCGTTATTGTTTTTTGTATTAATATCATTTAGTGGTCCATATAAACCACGTGGTTTTTGGGTTCACTCATATTTTTCCTTGTAAATTATGATGATGAAATATGATGATGAAATAAAATTGATTGATTGATTGATTTTTAATTATACTAATTATTTACTATATAATTATAATTGCATTATTTTTATTATTTATTTTTAATTATACTAATTATTAATTATATAAGTATAATTGCATTATTTTTATTATTTACTTTCAAATATTCTAATTATTTATCACTGAATAAAAATAATGCTTAACTGCATTATTTTTATTATTTACTTTTAATTATACTAGTTATTTACTATATAAATATAATTTTTTTTTGTATTATTCATCTTTAATCAGGGAATGTATAATTGCGTTATTTTTCTATATTTTTCACCATTAAATATAATTATTTTAATATCTGATTCTTTTAATAACATTGCTCTTTTTCGCCATAAAATTGTTCATTAATTATTTTCCACTTTTCTCTACTATTTTTTATCAACCCCTGAAAAAATGACTCTCAGTGAGATGACACGTGCGATAGCCCCTGAAAAAAATGACTCTCAGCGAGATGGCACGTGTGATAGCCCCTGAAAAAATGACTCTCAGCGAAATGACAGGTGCGATAGTCCCTGAAAAAATTATTCTCAGCGAGATGACATGTGCGATAGCCCCTGAAAAAATTATTCTCAGCGAGATAGCACGTGTGATAGCCCCTGAAAAAATGACTCTCAGCGAGATGACATGTGCGATAGCCCCTGAAAAAATGATTCTCAGCGAGATGGCACGTGCGATAGACCTGAAAAAATGACTCTCAGCGAGATGACACCTGCGATAGCCCCTGAAAAAATTATTCTCAGCGAGATGACACGTGTGATAGCCCCTGAAAAATGACTCTCAGCGAGATGACATTTGCGATAGCCCCTGAAAACTTTATTCTCAGCGAGATGACACGTGTGATAGCCCCTGAAAAAATGACTCTCAGCGAGATGACATTTGCGATAGCCCCTGAAAAATTATTCTCAGCGAGATGACACGTGTGATAGCCCCTAAAAAAAATATTCTCAGCGAGATGACACGTGTGATAACCCCTGAAAAAATGACTCTCGGCGAGATGACACGTGCGATAACCCAAGTCCTCGGTCGTTAACTTTCACACAAACACACAAAAAAATGTTTCGAACGAGTCATTTCATCAACAACAACTCTTTAAATATTAAACGAATATTGCTGAAAATAAGATTTTGAAAATCTCTGATTCGATTCTTTTTTTTAAATCTGAAGCTTCAATTTACTAGGTTAATATTTTTTAATTTAAAATCACCTACTAAGCTATATATCTTAGTTGGTCACTAGATCAATACGTGATCTCATTAGTGAAAACCATAATTTATCTGACAAAATGCTTCATCCAAACTCCTTCCTTATGCCGTCTAACAAAAGAGATTTGCCTAAAGAGCTTATGCAAAAAATGCTTGAAAGGAAAAAACACTACTCCTCAACCTGATTGCTAGTAGCAGTACTCTTCATCCTCGCCATACGCTCATTGAAAAGATTGCCTCCGCTGTTATCCCTTCAACACCATCCTTACCTGCACTTTAAAACGCAACCGCTTTACCTACATCCCTGACACGTGGTGTGGGATAATATTGTGGTTGTGATGGGGAAGTGCTGCTGTGGACTGATGAGGGGGGCAACTTCCTTCAGTAACAATATCCACTCTTTTTCTCATCACGGCTTGCGGTCATCCAAAACTGCTACCGACGAACATCCCCCTAACGCCTCCCACCCGAGGACTACTGTCTACCCTCCCCCTCAAAGGAACCAGCCCTGCGGGGGTTTTACCTTAATTAAAGGGGATATATGGCGATTATGTTCGCTGCTTTCGGCGGTTTCCCAGGGTTAGTGGGCGGTGGTCTTGGGGGAGCCTCCGGGTGTGGAACGGAGCTTGAGAAGTGTGGGGTGGGACTGCAGAGATAGATCGTTGAAGGAGGGCGGAAGGTGAGGAGAGAGGGGACGAAAAAGAAACAGAGTCGTCAGGTGAGATCGGTGAGGACGTAGCGAAGAGTTTTAAAGGAAGAGGAGCGAAAATGGATGAAGTACAAACGAAAGAAGTTTTATCTTCTGCTGCACACGAGAAGCAAATCATTTAATATTACACTGGCCATGAAGTGCAGAAAGAGTATTCTTTCTCTGCGCAGAATGATGAAAAGTCGAATCCATGCTGCCCATGAGAAGCCGGTGTTAAACTCTTTCTTAGATATAAGAAAATGAATCGTCTTTTTTTTAGCACCAAGACGTTTAGGCTCCTTTTAGACACGAAGTTTTCTTCTCTTAAATATTACAAACAGGAATTTAGGTGTTTCTTAAACTTGAGAAACAAATATTTAGTGATCTTTTAAACATAGGAAATTTTAGTTCATTTTTCTATATACGAAGTTTTCTTCTCTTAAACTTGAAAAGGCAGAAGTTTTCTTCTCTTAAACTTGAAAAGGCAGAAGTTTTCTTCTCTTAAACTTGAGAGGTATAAGTTTTCTTCTCTTAAACTTGAAAGGTATAAGTTTTCTTCTCTTAAACTTGAGAGGCAGAAGTTTAGTCTTCTTCCACACACGAAGTTTTCCTCTCTTAAACGAGGGAGAAGTTTAGTCTTCTTCCACACAAGAAGTTTTCTTCTCTTAAACTTGAGAGGCAGAATTTAATCTTCTTGCACACGCGAAGTTTTCTTCTCTTTCTCTTGAGAGGCAGAAGTTTTCTTCTCTTAACTTCAGAGGCAAAAGTTTTCTTCTCTTAAACTTGAGAGGCAGAAGTTTTCTTCTCTTAAACTTGAAAGGCAAAAGTTTTCTTCTCTTAAACTTGAGAGGCAGAAGTTTTCTTCTCTTAAACTTGAGAGGCAGAAGTTTTTTCTCTTAAACCTGAGAGGCAGAATTTAATCTTCTTCCACACACGAAGTTTTCTTCTCTTAAACTTGAGAGGCATAAGTTTAGTTTCTTGCAGACGCGAAGTTTTCTTCTCTTAAACTTCAGACGCAGAAGTTTAGTTTCTTGCACACGCGAAGTTTTCTTCTCTTAAACTTTAGAGACAGAAGTTTAATCTTCTTCCACACGCGAAGTTTTCTTCTCTTAAACTTCAGAGGCAGAAGTTTAGTTTCTTGCACACGCGAAGTTTTCTTCTCTTAAACTTGACAGGCAGAATTTAATCTTCTTCCACACACGAAGTTTTCTTCTCTTAAACTTCAGAGGCAGAAGTTTAGTTTCTTGCACACGCGAAGTTTTCTTCTCTTAAACTTGAGAGGCAGAATTTAATCTTCTTCCACACACGAAGTTTTCTTCTCTTAAACTTTAGAGACAGAAGTTTAATCTTCTTCCACATGCGAAGTTTTCTTCTCTTAAACTTCAGAGGCAGAAGTTTAGTTTCTTGCACAAGGGAGTTTTCTTCTCTTAAACTTGAGAGGCAGAATTTAATCTTCTTCCACACATGAAGTTTTCTTCTCTTAAACTTCAGAGGCAGAAGTTTAGTTTCTTGCACACGCGAAGTTTTCTTCTCTTAAACTTGAGAGGCAGAATTTAATCTTCCACACACGAAGTTTTCTTCTCTTAAACTTCAGAGGCAGAAGTTTAGTTTCTTGCACACGCGAAGTTTTCTTCTCTTAAACTTGAGAGGCAGAATTTAATCTTCTTCCACACACGAAGTTTTCTTCTCTTAAACATTAGAAGTAGAAGTTTAGTCGTCCCTAAAACTTGAGAAGCAGATGTGTAGTCTTCTTTTCAATATAAGAAATTTAGGCCTCTTTTAGACACGAAATATTCTTCTCTCAAATATGAGATGTAGAAGTTTAGTCTTCTTTTGAATATAAGTAGTTTGGGATTCCTTAAGACATTATAAAAACCAGAAGTTTAGCTTTCTTTTAAACTTAAGAAACTCTGGATTCTTTAAGACATAATAAAAATCACAAGTTAAATCGTCTCTTAAACATTAGAAAGAGAGGTTTAAGATCCTTTCAAACATGAGAAACTGGGGTTAAGGCTTCTTCTCGCTATTGAGAAGTAGACATTTAGTCGCCTTTTAGACATGAGAAGCAGAAATTTAGTCTTCATTCGGATAAGAGAACAGAAATTTAGTCTTCTTTATGATAAGAGAACAGAAATTTAGTCTTCATTAGGATAAGAGAACAGAAATTTAGTCTTCATTAGGATAAGAGAACAGAAATTTAGTCTTCTTTATGATAAGAGAAGCAGAAATTTAGTCTTCGTTAGGATAAGAGAACAGAAATTTAGTCTTCATTCGGATAAGAGAACAGAAATTTAGTCTTCTTTATGATAAGAGAAGCAGAAATTTAGTCTTCGTTAGGACAAGAGAACAGAAATTTAGTCTTCATTATGATAAGAGAACAGAAATTTAGTCTTCATTCGGATAAGAGAACAGAAATTTAGTCTTCTTTATGATAAGAGAAGCAGAAATTTAGTTTTCATTCGGATAAGAGAACAGAAATTTAGTCTTCTTTATGATAAGAGAACAGAAATTTAGTCTTTTTTATGATAAGAGAAGCAGAAATTTAGTTTCCATTCGGATAAGAGAACAGAAATTTAGTCTTCTTTATGATAAGAGAACAGAAATTTAGTCTTCTTTATGATAAGAGAACAGAAATTTAGTCTTCTTTATGATAAGAGAACACAAATTTAGTCTTCTTTATGATAAGAGAACAGAAATTTAGTCTTCTTTATGATAAGAGAACAGAAATTTAGTCTTCTTTATGATAAGAGAAGCAGAAATTTAGTTTTCATTCGGATAAGAGAACAGAAATTTAGTCTTCTTTATGATAAGAGAACAGAAATTTAGTCTTATTTATGATAAGAGAAGCAGAAATTTAGTCTCCTTTATGATAAGAGAAGCAGAAATTTAGTCTTCTTTATGATAAGAGAACAGAAAATTAGTCTTCATTAGGATAAGAGAACAGAAATTTAGTCTTCTCTATGATAAGAGAAGCAGAAATTTAGTTTTCATTCGGATAAGAGAACAGAAATTTAGTTTTCATTCGGATAAGAGAACAGAAATTTAGTCTTCTTTATGATAAGAGAACAGAAATTTAGTCTTCTTTATGATAAGAGAAGCAGAAATTTAGTTTTCATTCGGATAAGAGAACAGAAATTTAGTCTTCTTTATGATAAGAGAACAGAAATTTAGTCTTCATTAGGATAAGAGAACAGAAATTTAGTCTTCTTTATGATAAGAGAAGCAGAAATTTAGTTTTCATTCGGATAAGAGAACAGAAATTTAGTCTTCTTTATGATAAGAGAACAGAAATTTAGTCTTCTTTATGATAAGAGAACAGAAATTTAGTCTTCATTAGGATAAGAGAACAGAAATTTAGTCTTCTTTATGATAAGAGAAGCAGAAATTTAGTTTTCATTCGGATAAGAGAACAGAAATTTAGTCTTCTTTATGATAACAGAACAGAAATTTAGTCTTCATTAGGATAAGAGAACAGAAATTTAGTCTTCTTTATGATAAGAGAAGCAGAAATTTAGTCTTCTTTATGATAAGAGAACAGAAATTTAGTCTTCTTTATGATAAGAGAACAGAAATTTAGTTTTCATTCGGATAAGAGAACAGAAATTTAGTCTTCTTTATGATAAGAGAACAGAAATTTAGTCTTCTTTATGATAAGAGAAGCAGAAATTTAGTTTTCATTCGGATAAGAGAACAGAAATTTAGTCTTCTTTATGATAAGAGAACAGAAATTTAGTTTTCATTCGGATAAGAGAACAGAAATTTAGTCTTCTTTATGATAAGAGAAGCAGAAATTTAGTCTTCTTTATGATAAGAGAAGCAGAAATTTAGTCTTCTTTATGATAAGAGAACAGAAATTTAGTCTTCTTTATGATAAGAGAAGCAGAAATTTAGTTTTCATTCGGATAAGAGAACAGAAATTTAGTCTTCTTTATGATAAGAGAACAGAAATTTAGTCTTCTTTATGATAAGAGAAGCAGAAATTTTGTTTTCATTCGGATAAGAGAACAGAAATTTAGTCTTCTTTATGATAAGAGAACAGAAATTTAGTCTTCTTTATGATAAGAGAAGCAGAAATTTAGTCTTCTTTATGATAAGAGAACAGAAATTTAGTCTTCATTAGGATAAGACAACAGAAATTTAGTCTTCTTTATGATAAGAGAACAGAAATTTAGTCTTCTTCATGATAAGAGAAGCAGAAATTTAGTCTTCTTTATGATAAGAGAAGCAGAAATTTAGTCTTCTTTATGATAAGAGAACAGAAATTTAGTCTTCTTTATGATAAGAGAAGAAGAAATTTAGTTTTCATTCGGATAAGAGAACAGAAATTTAGTCTTCTTTATGATAAGAGAAGCAGAAATTTAGTTTTCATTCGGATAAGAGAGCAGAAATTTAGTCTTCTTTATGATAAGAGAAGAAGAAATTTAGTCTTCTTTATGATAAGAGAAGCAGATATTTAGTTTTCATTCGGATAAGAGAACAGAAATTTAGTCTTCTTTATGATAAGAGAACAGAAATTTAGTCTTCATTAGGATAAGAGAAGCAGAAATTTAGTCTTCTTTATGATAAGAGAACAGAAATTTAGTCTTCTTTATGATAAGAGAACAGAAATTTAGTCTTCTTTATGATAAGAGAAGCAGAAATTCAGTCTTCTTTATGATAAGAGAACAGAAATTTAGTTTTCATTCGGATAAGAGAACAGAAATTTAGTCTTCTTTATGATAAGAGAACAGAAATTTAGTCTTCTTTATGATAAGAGAAGCAGAAATTTAGTCTTCTTTACGATAAGAGAACAGAAATTTAGTCTTCATTATAATAAGAGAACAGAAATTTAGTCTTGTTTATGATAAGAGAAGCAGAAATTTAGTCTTCTTTATGATAAGAGAACAGAAATTTAGTCTTCTTTATGATAAGAGAACAGAAATTTAGTCTTCTTTATGATAAGAGAAGCAGAAATTTAGTTTTCATTCGGATAAGAGAACAGAAATTTAGTCTTCTTTATGATAAGAGAACAGAAATTTAGTCTTCATTAGGATAAGAGAACAGAAATTTTGTCTTCTTTATGATAAGAGAAGCAGAAATTTAGTTTTCATTCGGATAAGAGAACAGAAATTTAGTCTTCTTTATGATAAGAGGACAGAAATTTAGTCTTCTTTATGATAAGAGAACAGAAATTTAGTCTTCATTAGGATAAGAGAACAGAAATTTAGTCTTCTTTATGATAAGAGAAGCAGAAATTTAGTTTTCATTCGGATAAGAGAACAGAAATTTAGTCTTCTTTATGATAAGAGAAGCAGAAATTTAGTTTTCATTCGGATAAGAGAGCAGAAATTTAGTCTTCTTTATGATAAGAGAACAGAAATTTAGTCTTCTTTATGATAAGAGAACAGAAATTTAGTCTTCATTAGGATAAGAGAACAGAAATTTAGTCTTCTTTATGATAAGAGAAGCAGAAATTTAGTTTTCATTCGGATAAGAGAACAGAAATTTAGTCTTCTTTATGATAAGAGAACATAAATTTAGTCTTCATTAGGATAAGAGAACAGAAATTTAGTCTTCTTTATGATAAGACAAGCAGAAATTTAGTCTTCTTTATGATAAGAGAACAGAAATTTAGTCTTCTTTATGATAAGAGAACAGAAATTTAGTCTTCTTTATGATAAGAGAACAGAAATTTAGTCTTCTTTATGATAAGAGAACAGAAATTTAGTCTTCTTTATGATAAGAGAAGCAGAAATTTAGTTTTCATTCGGATAAGAGAGCAGAAATTTAGTCTTCTTTATGATAAGAGAACAGAAATTTAGTCTTGTTTATGATAAGAGAACAGAAATTTAGTCTTCATTAGGATAAGAGAACAGAAATTTAGTCTTCTTTATGATAAGAGAAGCAGAAATTTAGTTTTCATTCGGATAAGAGAACAGAAATTTAGTCTTCTTTATGATAAGAGAACAGAAATTTAGTCTTCATTAGGATAAGAGAACAGAAATTTAGTCTTCTTTATGATAAGACAAGCAGAAATTTAGTCTTCTTTATGATAAGAGAACAGAAATTTAGTCTTCTTTATGATAAGAGAACAGAAATTTAGTCTTCTTTATGATAAGAGAACAGAAATTTAGTCTTCTTTATGATAAGAGAACAGAAATTTAGTCTTCTTTATGATAAGAGAACAGAAATTTAGTCTTCTTTACGATAAGAGAACAGAAATTTAGTCTTCTTTATGATAAGAGAAGCAGAAATTAGTTTTCATTCGGATAAGAGAACAGAAATTTAGTCTTCTTTATGATAAGAGAACAGAAATTTAGTCTTCTTTATGATAAGAGAACAGAAATTTAGTCTTCTTTATGATAAGAGAAGCAGAAATTTAGTTTTCATTCGGATAAGAGAACAGAAATTTAGTCTTCTTTATGATAAGAGAACAGAAATTTAGTCTTCATTAGGATAAGAGAACAGAAATTTAGTCTTCTTTATGATAAGAGAAGCAGAAATTTAGTTTTCATTCGGATAAGAGAACAGAAATTTAGTCTTCTTTATGATAAGAGAACAGAAATTTAGTCTTCTTTATGATAAGAGAACAGAAATTTAGTCTTCGTTAGGATAAGAGAACAGAAATTTAGTCTTCTTTATGATAAGAGAACAGAAATTTAGTCTTCTTTATGATAAGAGAACAGAAATTTAGTCTTCTTTATGATAAGAGAAGCAGAAATTTAGTCTTCTTTATGATAAGAGAAGCAGAAATTTAGTCTTCTTTATGATAAGAGAAGCAGAAATTTAGTCTTCTTTATGATAAGAGAACAGAAATTTAGTCTTCATTCGGATAAGAGAACAGAAATTTACTCTTCATTCGGATAAGAGAACAGAAATTTAGTCTTCTTTATGATAAGAGAACAGAAATTTAGTCTTTATTAGGATAAGAGAACGGAAATTTAGTCTTCATTATGATAAGAGAACAGAAATTTAGTCTTCATTCGGATAAGAGAACAGAAATTTAGTCTTCTTTATGATAAGAGAAGCAGAAATTTAGTTTTCATTCGGATAACAGAACAGAAATTTAGTCTTCTTTATGATAAGAGAACAGAAATTTAGTCTTCTTTATGATAAGAGAACAGAAATTTAGTCTTCTTTATGATAAGAGAACAGAAATTTAGTCTTCTTTATGATAAGAGAACAGAAATTTAGTCTGCATTAGGATAAGAGAACAGAAATTTAGTCTTCATTAGGATAAGAGAACAGAAATTTAGTCTTCATTCGGATAAGAGAACAGAAATTTAGTCTTCTTTATGATAAGAAAAGCAGAAATTTATTTTTCATTCGGATAAGAGAACAGAAATTTAGTCTTCTTTATGATAAGAGAAGCAGAAATTTAGTCTTCTTTATGATAAGAGAAGCAGAAATTTAGTCTTCTTTATGATAAGAGAACAGAAATTTAGTCTTCTTTATGATAAGAGAAGCAGAAATTTAGTCTCTTAATAACGCTGTCGACAAATTAAGGAAATTGTATTAGTTTAGGGATTTTTGTGTGAGGTCAGGGGAAAACGAAACATTTATGAAAGCTGAAACGTACAAAAAAACGAAACTACGGAAATGACCATATTCCTTGAAAATCAATTTAACGTTAATTAACATTCATCTTCTCCTTTGGTGTATTTTAAAGGCAGATTCCTGTCAGACTTCTCTGGAAAACAGTTGCTTGAATGGTAATTTATTTGGTTTTGATTAACACGAATAAGACATTTTATCTTTAATGCCTAATATATGTGTGGAAATTTTAGAAACTCGAGCCATTTAATGGACACAAAATGATATATAATATATACTTGTATCAACATATCTACAAAATGCAATGAGAAGATCAAGATTCTGGAACACATTAAGAAAAAAAAAACATAGAACACAGCGATATCTTAAATCATTGAGAAGATATGGGAAAACAGAAAAGTTCTATAATATAACGAGCCTTACCGAGTCCTTTGAGCATGCCAAATACTCTGCCGCAGGGACCGCCATTCGTATCGTAGAAAATGGAATCTCGATCTACGAGCAGAACTCTATGGGAAAATGGTCGATGACTGCTAGTTATAAAAAATGAATTGCGAAACTGTTCGCAGCAATAAAGTTCAAGATGCACAGCTTATGCAAAAGGGACGGTGGTGGCTCAGTCGGTAGCTTGCCAGGCTCGTAATCTGCAGTTCCCAGGTTCGAGTCCCAGCTGGGTCAGCGTTGATATTTATCTCCGCAAAATTCCCCGCCCTGCCCACTATCAGTAGGGGATACCGATGGGCTTGGAAAGGCCGTCGGATGGGGACGTTAAGCCGTGGCCCCGTGTGTGAGAGAACCATACTCTGCACACGTTAAAGAAAACGCATATACCCCACTAGATTCGGCCTTTCTGCAAACATATGGTTCAGAAATTATTTTTTACCAGTTGCGCTTCGTTATATCCGAGATCTTTATAACCGAAACTTATTCTCGCGACCCTTCTAAATACTTTCCAAAAGATGACAAAGGGGCGGATGTTGCCTCTGTCGGTAGAGCGCCAAGCTCGTAATTTGCAGTTCCCAGGTTGGTAGTTTAGGACAGGTAAATCCCAAATGTGGCAGTTTGGGATTTACCTGTCCTAAACTACCAACCTAGTCTCGGTTAGAAAAAGGACACCGAGAAGCTTGGAAATTCCGTCGAACGGGACGTAAAGCGGTGGCCCCATGTGCAAGAGAGGGCGGGGGTGGCTCAGTCGGTAGCGCGCCTGGCTCGTAATCTGTAGTTCCCAGGCTCGAGTCCCAGCTGGGTCAGCGTTGAGATTTATCTCCGCAAAATTCCCCGCCCTGCCCACGGTCAGTAGGGGACACCGATGGGCTTGGAAAGGCCGCCCTCCGTCGGATGGGACGTTAAGCCGTGGCCCAGTGTGTGGGAGAGCCATACCCTGTGCACGTTAAAGAACACGCTGGATGGCTTTGACGGGAGGCTACCATCTGTCTCCCAATGGCTGTTCCAGTGGGTCCCCTCCCCCAACCTTCTCTGAGCCTTCGAGGTCCATGTGACCTGGTCATTTAGCCCAAGGTGTGCAAAAAAGTGCCGCTCAGAGGTAAAACAACCCAACCCATGTGCAAGAGAGCTATATTCTATGCGGACTAGAGGACATGTTGGATGACCTTGATAGGACGCGTCCGTCTCTCTCCAAAAACTGGGTCCCTTTCTCACAACCTCCTCTGAGTCTTTGTAACCTAGTCATTCGGTAGCACTCAAGGCTCGTAATCTGCAGTTCCCAGGTTCGAGTCCCAACTGGGCCAGGGTTCAGATTTATCTCCGCAAAACTCATCACCTTGTCCTCAATCAGTAGGGGACACCGACGGGCTTGTAAAGTCCACCGTCCGTCGTATGGAACGTCAAGCCGTGATCCCGTGTACAGAAAAGAACATACCCTGTGCACGTTAAAGGACACGCTGGATGGCCTTGACAGGACGCTACCATCTGTCTCCCAGCAACTGCTCCAGTGGGTCTCCTCCCCCAACCTTCTCTGAGCCTTCGGGGTCCTTGTGACCTGGCCATTTGGCCTATTGTGTGCAAAAAGTGCAGCTCAGAGGTAAAACAACATAACGTTAAAGAACACGCTGGATGGTCTTGACGGGAGGCTACCATCTGTCTCCCAGCAACTGCTCCAGTGGGTCTCCTCCCCCAACCTTCTCTGTGCCAGCCCTTTGTGCTGAGGCCATTTACCCCACTGTGTATAAAAAGTGTCACTCAGAAGTAAAACAACCTCCCCAAAAGATAAGTTACATGCGAGTGCTACAATTTCTAATTCCTCACACATATATCTCTAACATACAACAATTAACATTAATCTCATTTATTACTAATCATTTTGGTTGGGTTGTTTTACCTCTGAGCGGCACTTTTTTGCACATCATGGGCTAAATGGCCAGGTCACATGGACCCCGAAGGCTCAGAGAAGGTTGGGTGAGGGGACCCACTGGAACAGCTGTTGGGAGACAGATGGTAGCCTCCCGTCAAGACCATCCAGCGTGTTCTTTAACGTGCACAGGGTATGGCTCTCCCGCACACGGGGCCACGGCTTAACGTCCCATCCGACGGATGGCGGCCTTTCCAAGCCCATCGGTGTCCCCTACTGACCGTGGGCTGGGCGGGGAATTTTGCGGAGATAAATCTCAACGCTGGCCCAGCTGGGACTCGAACCTGGGAACTACAGATTACGAGCCTGGCGCGCTATCGACTGAGCCATCCCCGCCCCAATCATTTTGGTCAAATCGTTACTTATTTTCCCAAGACAGCCGATGGTACTCACACCTAAATTAATCCGGACCGATTATATCAAAGCAAAAGGTAATTTTCCTGTCGTCATCCTCACCTGGAAACTTTTTGTTATCATGAAGGGAAGACCGCTCAGTGACTCGAAATAAATCACGCAAAGCCAGACGGAGTATTCTATATCCATCAACCAGATTAAAATTCTTCCTCCAAACTCCTTTGGGTACGATAATGAATGGGATGTCTATGGCGTGTTCAGCAGGACAACACGCAATAGGTGTCCGATAACAGATGCTAATTAAGTCATTCAGAGCTGGTCATTATGAACGGATCTCCCTGTTCGAACCACATGAAGACAACGGTATACCGTATTGAATCATTGCTAATCACGATATGTTCTTTCCAATGACCTCTATTTGGCATATGCGGCTGCTCTAAAAATAATTCATCAGCTATATAAAGCACGTTATGCTTTGCCGTAACAAATCGATAGGTTTTAAGGACAAGTTGACTTTGATTAAACTTATATAGGGCCGGGGGTGGCTCAGTCGGTAGTGCGCCAGGCTCGTAATCTGTAGTTCCCAGGTTCGAGTCCCAGCTGGGTCAGCGTTGAGATTTATCTCCGCAAAATTCCCCGTCCTGCCCACGGTCAGTAGGGGACACCGATGGGCTTGGAAAGGCCACCGTCCGTTGGATGGGACGTTAAGCCGTGGCCCCCTGTGCACGTTGAAGAACACGCTAGATGGCCTTGACGGGAGGCTACCATCTGTTTCCCAACAGCTGTTCCAGTGGATCCCCTCCCCCAACCTTCTCTGAGACTTCGGGGTCCATGTGACCTGGCGATTTAGCCCATGGTGTGCAAAAAAGTGCCCCTCAGAGGTAAAACAACCCAACAACTAAGCCAACTTCGATCCATCAGATGATTCATTTTAACTTTCACCATCTTTGGTCTGAATTTGCATGTACCACGTGTTATATGAACATAGAAGAAAAGATGTTTAATATAAATATATTTAGAAATATATTTCTGGGAGCATAACACTTTTATTTCAGTTAGTTCTTCTGCGCAAAACTGATCCTTTTAACGTCGTTTTAATTAACGTCGCAATATCTAGAAATGTAGCATCGACGTTAAGCGAAAATTTACTATGTATATACGAATTATTATTGCTCCTTGTTTGGAAATCTTCGGTCTAATTTTGCATTCAGTCAAACATCTAGGAAACTTTTTAACATTCAGTCAAACATTTACAACCCGTTGTTACACTGAATCATGAATCTTCCATCCATTCTTACACTGAATCATGAATCTTCCATACATTCTTACACTGAATCATGAATCTTCCATCCATTCTTACACTGAATCATGAATCTTCCATCCATTCTTACACTGAATCATGAATCTTCTATCCATTCTTACACTGAATCATGAATCTTCCATCCATTCTTAAACTGAATCATGAACCTTCTATCCATTCTTACACTGAATCATGAACCTTCTATCCATTCTTACACTGAATCATGAATCTTCCATCCATTCTGACACTGAATCAAGTGTCTATAAACTCCACTTTTACACTCAGCCAATATCTGCGACTCATTGTTACACACAGATATCTGTAATTTTTACACTTAGTAAATATATACGACCCATTTCTCTATACCATTTTAAAAATCTGTGACCCATTTTTACCTAGTTTAAATATAAATAAATTAAAATATTGAAAAAATTCCTATATTCCCATAGGCGTTCTAAAAATATAAAATAAACCGACCTTCAAAATGTCAGCCCTGCTATTTCATTAATAGCTACGAAATCACCACCTGGACCAGATAGGATCCCACCAAAAAAAAAAATATATAATAAAAAAACAATAAGTGTTTAAATTCTGCCATTTGCGAAATATTATCACCCTCTTCAACTCCTGCCTGGAATCTGGCGGATTCCTTCTGCTTGGACTCAAACTTTAGTCATTCGAACTTAGAAGAGAAAAGGTGATCTCGCTAATCCTACCAATTACCGTCCAATTTCTCTGACGAACATCGTCCCCAAAAAAATGGAACGTTGCAACCTGATCAAGCTTCTTTGCTTTCTTCGCGTGCATAATATTATTTAATATGAAGAGTTTGGTTTCGTGGCAGGTCGCTCCTCCACAGTGCAATTGCTTCACTTTGTTAACAATTGGGCTACATGGCCTTCCAATCGATGTGGGGCGGGGGTGGCTCAGTCGGTAGCGCGCCAGGCTCGTAATCTGTAGTTCGCAGGTTCGAGTCCCAGCTGGGTCAGCGTTGAGATTTATCTCCGCAAAATTCCCCGCCCTGCCCACGGTCAGTAGGGGACACCGATGGGCTTGGAAAGGCCGCTGTCCGTCGGATGGGACGTTAAGCTGTGGCCCCGTGTACGGGAGAGCCATATCCTGTGCACGTTAAAGAACACGCTGGATGGCCTTGACGGAAGGCTACCTCCCCCAACTTTCTCTGAGCCTTCGGGGTCCATGTGACCTGGCCATTTAGCCCATGGTGTGTAAAAAAGTGCCGCTCAGAGGTAAAACAACCCAACCCAATTCCAATCGATGTTATTTATATAGATTTCGAAAAAGCTTTCGATAAAGTAAAGATATATTTCATCTTTGACATACTTCTTAGACTCGGAATCCCCCAGATCATCGTCAGATTAATCTGTGCATTATTATCCGACCCCTCTGAAAAAATAAGAGTTGAAGATGCTCTTTCTCCAACCAAGGATGTCAGCTGTGGTGTCGTTCTTGGGCCCATACATTTTACGTCGTTTACCTCAAACATACCTTCTGTTCTACGATGGGGCGGGGGTGGCTCAGTCGGTAGTGCGCCAGGGCTCGTAATCTGTAGTTCCCAGGTTCGAGTCCCAGCTGGGTCAGCGTTGAGATTTATCTCCGCAAATTTCCCCCGCCCTGCCCACGATCAGTAGGGGACACCGATGGGCTTGGAAAGGCCGCCGTCCGTCGGATGGGACGTTAAGCCGTGGCTCCGTGTGCGGGAGAGAGCCATACCCTGTGCACGTTAAAGAACACGCTGGATGGCATTGACGGGAGGCTACCATCTGTCTTCCAACAGCTGTTCCAGTGGGTCCCCTCCTCCAACCTTCTCTGAGCCTTCGGGGTCCATGTGACCTGGCCATTTAGCCCATGGTGTGCAAAAAAGTGCCGCTCAGAGGTAAAACAACCCAACCCAACCCTGTTCTACGACCAGTCGCTTGCTACGGTTTTGCCGACAACATTAAATTTTATGCTACTTTTGCTTGTTTAGACAATTGCCGTTACATCTAGCTTGCATGCGGAAACACCGAAACTAGGTTGGGTTGTTTTACCTCTGATCTGCACTTTTTTGACGCACAATGGACTAAATGGCCAGACCACCAGGACTCGGAAAATGTTGTGGGAGGGGACGCACTGGAGAGCTGTTAGGGGAGAATGGTAGCTTCTATAAAAGCCATTTGCTTTATCTTTAGCGTGCACAGGGTATGGCTCTATTGCGCACACGGGTCACAGCTTTACGTCCCATCCGACGGACGGCGGCCTTTCCAAAGCCCATTGGTGTCCCCTACTGACCGAAGGCAAGATGGGGAATTTTGAGGATATAAATCTCAATGCTGACTCAGCTGGGACTCGAACCTGGGAGCTGCATATTACAAGCCTGGCTCGCTGCTTAGTGAACTAGCCACGCCCCCTCGAAGACTGCAATATATCCTCTCAGCTACCAATTTCTGCAAACAAAACACTGTCAATGTTTTGGGTTGGGTTGTTTTACCTCTGAGCGGCACTTTTTTGCACACCATGGGCTAAATGGCCAGGTCACATGGACCCCGAAGGCTTAGAGAAGGTTGGGGGAGGGGACCCACTGGAACAGCTGTTGGGAGACAGATGGTATCCTCCCGTCAAGGCCATCCAGCGTGTTCTTTAACGTGCAAAGGGTATGACTCTCCCTCACAAGGGGCAACGGCTTAACGTCCCATCCGACGGACGGCGACCTTTCCAAGCCCATCGGTGTCCCCTACTGACCGTGGGCAGGGCGCGGAATTTTTGCGGAGATAAATCTCAACGCTGACTCAGCTGGGACTCGAACTTGGGAACGTTAACGAACGGAAGATTACGAGCCTGGCGCGCTACCGACTGAGCCACCCCCGCCCCACTGTCAATGCACTCGGGTCGTATCAATCAGAAGCAGAATTATGTTATCAAAGGCTCCCCAAGCATTAGTGCATCATCTCAATTAGATCTGAGTGTTACCATTTCTCCCAACCTCTCATTTTCTTTACACTATCAAAACATTACCAAAAAAGTCAACCGTGTCGTCTTCATGATTTTGTGCTGCAACAAAAAATAGACTCATCATATTCAAGGTAATCTCTACATTTGTTTTGCCTATTTCTGAATATGCATCCCCCATCTGGTCTATGACCGTCCCGTGGCCGAGTGGTTAGCACGCTTGGCTACTGATCAAAGGGACCTGGGTTCGAGCCCCGGATTAGGCATGGATGTGTGTGTCGTTTTTCTGCTGAGGTCCTGCCGTCCTCTCAGATCTCTTACTATGGCATATTAAACTGACAGGCTCCTGTCAGACCTCTGTGGCAAGCAGCTGCTTGAGGGGGTATTTATTTTATTATTATCTGGTGTATTCTTACTGCATAATTTACACTATTAGGCTGTATTTTTCATCACATCACGACAAAGAGAAAAAACTGTGATATCCGATCCCATGACCGTTGAGCTACAGGCCTCCAAACAATCATCACTTGTTTTTGATCTTAAGCCTTACACAATAGATTCAGTGTTAAGAAGCCGTCTTTGACTGCATTTGGAGATTCTATCCTCGCGAATGACCCAACCGGCAGGTTTGCTTTAGAGTAATTCTCAATTCCAATGATTTTGGCACATCACTAGTTACCATGAAGTGAAAAATTATATCCACAGCTCATCAGTTTTTTAGTGGGTGAGAAAACCTGGCATGTTATCATGAGTCTCGTGGGTTCTTATCCCACCCGGCTAAAGACAATTTTTTTCCCCTGTGCTTTTGCCATCTTATAAATAAATACAACTTAATAGTGCGAATCACCCAGCAAAAACTGATGAGCCGTGGATATCAAAGGAAGATAGGGCACCGGCCGGCAATCTTGTTGTGTACGTAAATCGATCATCTGTTCTTTGTTCGATCGACTACAGTTCACTGTGAGAGGAAATATTGTGGGTACATCAATGACGTAGACTCTGGCAAAAGTGGTCGCAAATAGTTGGGTTGGGTTGTTTTACCTCTGAGCGGCACTTTTTTTCACACCATGGGCTAAATGGCCAGGTCACATGGACCCCGAAGGCTCAGAGAAGGTTGGGGGAGGGGACCCACTGGAACAGCTGTTGGGAGACAGATGGTAGCCTCCCGTCAAGGTCATCCAGTGTGTTCTTTAACGTGCACAGGGTATGGCTCTCCCGTACACGGGGCCACGGCTTAACGTCCCATCCGACGGACAGCGGCCTTTCCAAGCCCATCGGTGTCCCCTACTGACCGTGGGCAGGGCGGGGAATTTTGCGGAGATAAATCTCAACGCTGACTCAGCTGGGACTCGAACCTGGGAACTACAGATTACGAGCCTGGCGCGCTACCGACTGAGCCACCCCCCCGCCCCATCGCAAATAGTGATGCCTTTTCGTAATTTGAAGTGACAGTTGAACCATCGTGGTGTTTTAAAGGAGGGAGAGCTCGTGGATATTTAAGTTTACTTTTTGCATCTTTGTAAAACTCGTTTGAATGTTTAGTGTTGCAAAGTTGAAGAAGGCTCTTAGAAGATCATTCTTGTGAAAGACAGTGGTCAGCAGGCAGGTTCTAACTAAGGCAGTGGTCAGCAGTGACTTCTGTCGTAGTAGGGCATGCTCTTGTATGAAAAGGCCTGTAAAAGCTAGGAGTAGCTTCTAGGATTCTTCTCTGTCCTACATGTCGCAAATTATAAAAAAGAATCTGAATATATCTTGGAAGTCGCATTATCATTTGCTTTATTGAGAGAATTATTATCATTTCGAAGCATTCTCCATGCTCGCAAAAATAAACCGACCTTCGGTGTTTTAGAACATACATTACAATCTTAATGCTGACTTAGCTAATCATGGTTAATTTTCGTAGATAAAGATTGTAGGTCTTACTTTTCAAAGAAATACGCGGAATTAGTTGCAGATATGAATGCATAGTAACGGGTAACTCAGTTGCCAGTTGGTCAAAACATTGATGATGACCAGAGACATGATGAGTGAACATGTTGCTGAATAACTCGGAAAAATGTCGTAATCTGCATTTGTAAAATCCAGTGACTCAGGATAGGTTTGTGCAGAAGAGCAGAGGTCTAGATTAAAAGCAACAAGAATATAAGGAGGTGTATCTCTGGTGGGAAAAAGGCAGAATGCTTCAATGCTCATTATGATGAACACATCACAGTTGCAGATGACCAGGTTAATGTAATTTTCACCTCGTATGGGAAAGGTAACAAGCTGTTGAAATCCTAGAAAATATGGTCGTGAGATAGCAAGCCCTTGAACATTATTTGGAGAGTGGAGTTGTCCAATCGATACCGGAAAAATTTAATCACCAGTGAGAACCACAGGATTATCGACACTAGTAACATATTCTATACAATTGAGAGGGGCGGGGGTGGCTCAGTCGGTAGCGCGCCAGGCTCGTAATCTGCAGTTCCCAGGTTCGAGTCCCAGCTGGGTCAGCGTTGAGATTTATCTCCGCAAAATTCCTCGCCCTGCCCACGGTCAGTAGAGGACACCGATGGGCTTGGAAAGGCCGCCGTCCGCCGGATGGGACGTTAAGCCGTGGTCCCGTGTGCTGGAGAGTCATACCCTGTGCACATTAAAGAACACGCTGGATGGCCTTGACGGGAGGCTACGATCTGTCTCCCAACAGCTGTTCCAGTGGGTCCCCTCCGCCAACCTTCTCTGAGCCTTCGGGGTCCATGTGACCTGGCCATTTAGCCCATGGTGTGCAAAAAAGTGCCGCTCAGAGGTAAAACAACCCAACTCTTTTTTTACTTAGACATTAGTGATAGTGATTCCTCTTTGTGTGTCTACGACCACATTTTTTCTTTACGTAGTCGGGGTTTCCAACGTAGTCGGCCTTTCCAAGCCCATCGGTGTCCCCTACTGACCGTGGGCAGGGCGGGGAATTTTGCGGAGATAAATCTCAACGCTGACCCAGCTGGGACTCGAACCTGGGAAGTACAGATTACGAGCCTGACGCGCTACCGACTGAGCCACCCCGCCCCTTCTTCGCATTGCCGAGGCCATTCTGTCACTCTGGTTACATATTTTTTTATCGTATATTTTGTCAAATACAGAGCACGCGTTCTCGATCTGCGATATAAAATTACTATGCAGAGTGGAAGCATTAGTTTTAAGTGGAGTAGCAGTTGGAATATTGTCGTTTACCATAATGATGTGATGCTATAGAGACGAAATATGTATATGCACAGTAATTTCATCGTCATTACCGATGATGGCTCATAATCTATCATAATCAACCTTTGCAGCTCATAATCACTTAAGAGACATTGCCGATGAATCAATAGTTTTAACCTTATTCATCTACATCTCATATGGGGCGCGGGTGGCTCAGTCGGTAGCGCGCCAGGCTCGTAATCTGTAGTTCCCAGGTTCGAGTCCCAGCTGAGTCAGCTTTGAGATTTATCTCCTCAAAATTCCCCACCCTGCCCACGGTCAGTAGGGGACACCGATGGGCTAGGAAAGGCCGCCGTCCGTCGGATGGGACGTTAAGCCGTGGCTCCGTGTGCGGGAGAGCCATACCCTGTGCACGTTAAAGAACACGCTGGATGGCCTTGACGGGAGGCTACCATCTGTCTCCCAACAGCTGTTCCAGTGGGTCCCCTCCCCCAACCTTCTCTGAGCCTTCGGGGTCCATGTGACCTGGCCATTTAGCCCATGGTGTGCAAAAAAGTGCCGCTCAGAGGTAAAACAACCGAACCCAAATCTACATCTCATAATCGCTTAAGAAAATTGACCAATTAATCGTACACAACACCTCTCAATTGCTTACGACACTTTATCAATGAATCGATATACCATTCCTCCCATTCTTTTAATCGCTTATTGAACGTTGCCACAGAATCATAATTCTTCCTCCTCAAAAAATCCCATCTCTTGAAGAAAAAGAAAAATCCCTATTAAAGTATCATTTTGAAATACTGAAGAGCCCGAAATCGTCAAGCTCTTCAAACACAAGAGTCGACCAGCTGACGCCTACCAATTCCCTCCACTTCCCCAGCTACCATACGTCGTAGGGACGATAGCGGCACTTACTAATCACCAACGGCAAAGTCATCAACTATTACGTGACCCTAACACCTGCCAGGGCCAACCAACGGTTGTCTTTTCGCCACAACGGACGCCGCTTGCTCCCATGTCTGTGTGTGTCTCTCTCTACCTCTGAGAGCGTCCTCCTGCCCCCACTGACAGGTGGTGGTGATGGTGTGTATCGCGGGGGTGCCACGGATGAGGGTCACCCCCCAACTAACCTTTGTCGGGTGGGTGTTCAGACGAACTATCCTCTCACCCCTCCCCCATACAGACAAAACAACGCTACTGGTATCCTCCTAGCCTCTATTGTTGCCTTTGGTGCCGTTGTTTGCCCTAGGCTCTGTTTTGGGGCTACGGAGGTAACTCGTCCGCACATATACGCACGTGCGAAAGGCTAATGTAGGAGCACGCGAGACCCGCTTCCTGCCGCCTTTTGGCTCCACTCGCTGTCGTCCTTTTCTGAGACAGCTTTTGTCCAGAGAAAGGCAGAAAGTGTATAAGAAAAAGGGATACGTGGGTGATGTTCACAGCAATGTCCCAAAAGGGACAGAAAGGGGAACAAAATGGTGTTTACGCGCATCTATCTCTCTCTGTTCCTTTTTCCGAAAGGGAAGGTCTGCGGTCAAAGGTCACTTGGCTCACCTGCTGGTGCCGGAAATGCGTGGTCTAATTTTCCAAAAAATAAGTGAGAGAAAATAACTGGGAAAGTTGGAAGTGAATACGGATTTTTTTTTTTCATTTTTTTCATTCGGTTGTTTTTCTGTTGTTGTTATTGTTCTCTTCGTTCGTTGAAATGCACGAGTCTAATCCGATTCTCGCTTCAGAGGAGTTTAGTTTTTTCATGACTGATTGTTATTTCTTCCTGTTAAGATCAGATTTAAATTGCTTTGACTGTGGTGCAAACGGATGTTCGAATCCTCACATTCTTAAGGTGCTATCCTTACTCGTGTTGAGTATTTGAACATTTACGCATTTCAATGATTTTCAGTGATTCCTATCACAAGAAAAAAAGATGAACTAATTTTACGATTACTTTATCCCTATGTCCGCATGCTTTCGATGACTCTCTGCCAGTGATACACACAACTTGAACACTCCTTCATCAGTAGCATCCTATGAACTTTCATCTTCTCTCTCATAATCTTAGCATTCCTTCAACTGTCTTCTCCTCTTCTGTGTGATAATATAATGATATCAGCATCCCTTTCAAATGTCATTTCATCTCCTTTTTCATCATATTAGCATCACTTCAACTGTGTTTTCATCTTCTCTAATCGTATTAGCATTCTTTTAACGGTCTTCCTATCATCTTTCTCATCATCTTAGCATCCCTTCAACGGTCTTCCCATCTTCTCATCATCTTCGCATTCCTTTAATGGTATTCTCATCTCTCAAATCATATTATCATCCCTTTAGCTGTCTCTCATCTTCTTTTTCATCATCTTTAGCATCCATTCAATTGTCTTCTCACTTTCCCTTTCTTGATATTAGCATCCCTTCAACGGTCTTATCTTCTCATCATCTTCGCATTCCTTCAATGGTATTCTCATCTCTCAAATCATATTATCATCCCTTTAGCGGTCTCTCATCTTCTTCTTCATGTTAGCATCCCTTCAACGGTCTTCTTATCTTCTCATCATCTTCGCATTTCTTCAATGGTATTCTCATCTCTCAAATCATGTTATCATCCCTTTAGCTGTCTCTCATCTTCTTCTTCATCATGTTAGCATCCCTTCAATTGTCTTCTCACTTTCCCTTTCTTGATATTAGCATCCCTTCAACGGTTTTCTTATTTTCTCATCATCTTCGCATTCCTTCAATGGTATTCTCATCTCTCAAATCATATTATCAACCCTTTAGCTGTCTCTCATCTTCTTTTTCATCATCTTTAGCATCCCTTCAATTGTCTTCTCACTTTCCCTTTCTCCATATTAGCATCCCTTCAACGACCTTCTCACCTTTCCTCTCGTCAGGCTATGACCCAATTTCACATTCAGACCTTGACATGTAAAAATAAGAGAATGCGATCACTGTCATAAGGAAGAAAACCCGATGAAAGAACCGTCAAGTAGTTCAGGAGGGAGGCGCTTCATTATCATCATTCATTCATTATTATAAATACGATCACAAATCTTATCCAACCATAACTTCACAATTCAAAATTAATATCACTCGTCTCTGGGCTACTTTTTCAGTTCTGTTCAATCTTCCTTCTTCCTGTTGAACCTCCATCTTTCTTTTTCTTCTGTTTCCTTAATCCTGTTGAACCTCCGTCTTTCTTTTTCTTCTGTTTCCTTAATCCTGTTGAACCTCCATCTTTCTTTTTCTTCTGTTTCCTTAATCCTGTTGAACTTCCATCTTTCTTTTTCTTCTGTTTCCTGAATCCTGTTAAACTTCCATCTTTCTTTTTCTTCTGTTTCCTTAATCCTGTTAAACCTCCATCTTTCTTTTTCTTCTGTTTCCTTAATCCTGTTGAACCTCCGTCTTTCTTTTTCTTCTGTTTCCTTAATCCTGTTGAACCTCCATCTTTCTTTTTCTTCTGTTTCCTTAATCATGTTAAACCTCCATCTTTCTTTTTCTTCTGTTTCCTTAATCCTGTTAAACCACCATTTTTTTCTTCTGTTTCATTAATCCTGTTAAACCTCCATCTTTCTTTTTTCTTCTGTTTCCTTAATCCTGTTAAACCTCCGTCTTTCTTTTTCTTCTGTTTCCTTAATCCTGTTAAACCTCCATCATTTTTTTTCTTCTGTTTCATTAATCCTGTTAAACCTCCGTCTCTCTTTTTCTTCTGTTTCCTTAATCCTGTTAAACCTCCATCTTTCTTTTTCTTCTGTTTCCTTAATCCTGTTAAACCTCCGTCTTTCTTTTTCTTCTGTTTCCTTAATCCTGTTGAACCTCCGTCTTTCTTTTTCTTCTGTTTCCTTAATCCTGTTAAACCTCCATCTTTCTTTTTCTTCTGTTTCCTTAATCCTGTTAAACCTCCATCTTTCTTTTTCTTCTGTTTCCTTAATCCTGTTGAACCTCCGTCTTTCTTTTTCTTCTGTTTCCTTAATCCTGTTGAACCTCCGTCTTTCTTTTTCTTCTGTTTCCTTAATCCTGTTGAACCTCCATCTTTCTTTTTCTTCTGTTTCCTTAATCATGTTAAACCTCCATCTTTCTTTTTCTTCTGTTTCCTTAATCCTGTTAAACCACCATTTTTTTCTTCTGTTTCATTAATCCTGTTAAACCTCCATCTTTCTTTTTTCTTCTGTTTCCTTAATCCTGTTAAACCTCCGTCTTTCTTTTTCTTCTGTTTCCTTAATCCTGTTAAACCTCCATCATTTTTTTTCTTCTGTTTCATTAATCCTGTTAAACCTCCGTCTCTCTTTTTCTTCTGTTTCCTTAATCCTGTTAAACCTCCATCTTTCTTTTTCTTCTGTTTCCTTAATCCTGTTAAACCTCCATCTTTCTTTTTCTTCTGTTTCCTTAATCCTGTTGAACCTCCGTCTTTCTTTTTCTTCTGTTTCCTTAATCCTGTTAAACCTCCATCTTTCTTTTTCTTCTGTTTCCTTAATCCTGTTAAACCTCCATCTTTCTTTTTCTTCTGTTTCCTTAATCCTGTTGAACCTCCGTCTTTCTTTTTCTTCTGTTTCCTTAATCATGTTAAACCTCCATCTTTCTTTTTCTTCTGTTTCCTTAATCCTGTTAAACCACCATTTTTTTTTCTTCTGTTTCATTAATCCTGTTAAAGCTCCATCTTTCTTTTTTCTTCTGTTTCCTTAATCCTGTTAAACCTCCGTCTTTCTTTTTCTTCTGTTTCCTTAATCCTGTTAAACCTCCATCATTTTTTTTCTTCTGTTTCATTAATCCTGTTAAACCTCCGTCTCTCTTTTTCTTCTGTTTCCTTAATCCTGTTAAACCTCCATCTTTCTTTTTTCTTCTGTTTCCTTAATCCTGTTAAACCTCCATCTTTCTTTTTTCTTCTGTTTCCTGAATCCTGTTAAACTTCCATCTTTCTTTTTCTTCTGTTTCCTTAATCCTGTTAAACCTCCATCTTTCTTTTTCTTCTGTTTCCTTAATCCTGTTGAACCTCCGTCTTTCTTTTTCTTCTGTTTCCTTAATCCTGTTGAACCTCCATCTTTCTTTTTCTTCTGTTTCCTTAATCATGTTAAACCTCCATCTTTCTTTTTCTTCTGTTTCCTTAATCCTGTTAAACCACCATTTTTTTCTTCTGTTTCATTAATCCTGTTAAACCTCCATCTTTCTTTTTTCTTCTGTTTCCTTAATCCTGTTAAACCTCCGTCTTTCTTTTTCTTCTGTTTCCTTAATCCTGTTAAACCTCCATCATTTTTTTTCTTCTGTTTCATTAATCCTGTTAAACCTCCGTCTCTCTTTTTCTTCTGTTTCCTTAATCCTGTTAAACCTCCATCTTTCTTTTTCTTCTGTTTCCTTAATCCTGTTAAACCTTCATCTTTCTTTTTCTTCTGTTTCCTTAATCCTGTTGAACCTCCGTCTTTCTTTTTCTTCTGTTTCCTTAATCCTGTTAAACCTCCATCTTTCTTTTTCTTCTGTTTCCTTAATCCTGTTAAACCTCCATCTTTCTTTTTCTTCTGTTTCCTTAATCCTGTTGAACCTCCGTCTTTCTTTTTCTTCTGTTTCCTTAATCCTGTTGAACCTCCGTCTTTCTTTTTCTTCTGTTTCCTTAATCCTGTTGAACCTCCATCTTTCTTTTTCTTCTGTTTCCTTAATCATGTTAAACCTCCATCTTTCTTTTTCTTCTGTTTCCTTAATCCTGTTAAACCACCATTTTTTTCTTCTGTTTCATTAATCCTGTTAAACCTCCATCTTTCTTTTTTCTTCTGTTTCCTTAATCCTGTTAAACCTCCGTCTTTCTTTTTCTTCTGTTTCCTTAATCCTGTTAAACCTCCATCATTTTTTTTCTTCTGTTTCATTAATCCTGTTAAACCTCCGTCTCTCTTTTTCTTCTGTTTCCTTAATCCTGTTAAACCTCCATCTTTCTTTTTCTTCTGTTTCCTTAATCCTGTTAAACCTCCATCTTTCTTTTTCTTCTGTTTCCTTAATCCTGTTGAACCTCCGTCTTTCTTTTTCTTCTGTTTCCTTAATCCTGTTAAACCTCCATCTTTCTTTTTCTTCTGTTTCCTTAATCCTGTTGAACCTCCGTCTTTCTTTTTCTTCTGTTTCCTTAATCCTGTTGAACCTCCATCTTTCTTTTTCTTCTGTTTCCTTAATCATGTTAAACCACCATTTTTTTTTCTTCTGTTTCATTAATCCTGTTAAAGCTCCATCTTTCTTTTTTCTTCTGTTTCCTTAATCCTGTTAAACCTCCGTCTTTCTTTTTCTTCTGTTTCCTTAATCCTGTTAAACCTCCATCATTTTTTTTCTTCTGTTTCATTAATCCTGTTAAACCTCCGTCTCTCTTTTTCTTCTGTTTCCTTAATCCTGTTAAACCTCCATCTTTCTTTTTTCTTCTGTTTCCTTAATCTTGTTAAACCTCCATCTTTCTTTTTTCTTCTGTTTCCTGAATCCTGTTAAACCTCCATCTTTCTTTTTTCTTCTGTTTCCTGAATCCTGTTAAACTTCCATCTTTCTTTTTTCTTCTGTTTCCTTAATCCTGTTAAACCTCCATCTTTCTTTTTCTTCTGTTTCCTTAATCCTGTTGAACCTCCATCTTTCTTTTTCTTCTGTACCGCTCAGTGTCTCGTGCTCTCTTTCCCCCCAACCCAATTTTCTCGTGCTTTTCCTTCGATTTTGTTTAGAACTTTCTTTTCTTTCCTCAATACTTCAATGTATGCCATCGCACAATTCTGATCATTTCCTCTTAACTTCTTTCTTCAGTTCTTTTCACGTTTTCTCGCGTTCTCTTTCTTCAGTCATGTTCAGAATCTTTCGTGCTATATTTCTCCAATCCTGTTCAGTTTCTTTTGCTCTCTTTTTTCAGTTCTGTTCAGAATTTCTATTGTTCTCCTTACACAATTCTGTTCACTACGTTTTCTTTTCTCAGTTTGTTCTTTCTCAAAATACTGTTTAGTGTCTCTCTTGCTTTGCTTCCTCAACCCTGCTCAGGTCTCTCTTACTCATTACTCAATTTTTTGCTCACAATCTCTTTCGTTCTCATCTCTGAATCCTGCTCAGAGATTCTCATGTTCCCTTTCCTCAACCTGTTCAGAATATCTCCTATTCTTTTTCGTCAGTTCCATCCAGATTTTCTCACGTTTTCTTTGCTCAACCCGTTCTAGATTTTCTCATCTTCTCTATCCTCAATCATGTTCAGAGTTTCTCGTTCACTTTTTTCAGTCCTATTCAGAGCTTCTCATATCCTCTTTCTTCAATCCTGCTCAGTTTCTAGTGCCCTCTTTCCTCAATTCCATTCAAATATTCTCATCCCTCAATCCTGATAAGATTTTATAATGCTCTCTATTCCCAATCCTGTTTGGTTCTTCATTTTCTCTTTCCTCTGTCATCTACAGATTTTCTCAGGCTCCCTTTCTTCAATTCCTCTCAGATTTCATCATGTTCTCTTTCTTCAGTCCTGTTTAGAATTTCTCATGTTCACTTTCCGCAATCATGCTCAAATTTTCTCATGCTCTCTTTCTTCAATTTGATTCACATTTTCTCAAGTTCTCTTTCCTCAGTCCTGTTTAGATTTTCTAGTGCTCTCTTTCCTCAATCTTCTTCGGTTTTTCATGTTCTCATTCCTCAATCATGCTCAGATTTTCTAGTGCTCTCTTTCCACAGTCCAGTTCAGAGTTTCTTATGTTCTCCTCCCTCAATCTTTTCAATTCCGCTCTTCAGTTAAAATAATTGTCCATGCCTGAACTAGCCGGATGATCAGTATTATGAAACGTTCTTTTCCGAGCTCAGATACCACGGAAATGTGATGAATATTTTCCCCTCATGATCTCAATATTTTTGTTCTTCGATATTTTTGGAGTGGGGGTGGCTCAGTCGGTAGCGCGCCAGGCTTGCAATCTTCAGTTCCCAGGTTCGAGTCCCAGCTGGGTCAGCGTTCACATTTATCTCCGTAAAATTCCTTGCCCAAGGTCAGTAGGGGACACCAATGGACTTGGAAAAGCCGGCATCCGTCGGATGGGACGTTAACCCGTGGCCCCGTGTGTGAGAGAGTCATACCCTGTGCACATTAAACAACACACCAGATGGCCTTGACGGGAGGCTACCATCTGTATCCCAACAGCTATTCCAGTGGGTCCCCTCCCCCAACCTTCTCTGAGCCTTCGGGGTCCTTGTAACCTGGCCATTTAGCCCATGATGTGCAAAAAAAGTGCCATTCAGAAGTAAAACAACGCAAGTCTTCGATATTTCTCGTGAGGAGTGAAGGAAAAAAAAACTTTTTGCCTGAATTGATAATTTCAGTGTTAAAAGGCTTTACTTAATGATTTAGTGAATTTCTAAGTTAAAAAGCCATACCAGATGATTGAAAAATTTCATTGTTAAAAAACGTTCTAAATTATTAGATAATTTCCACATTATAAAAAGCTTTACCCAAAGATTTGGAAAATTTCGATATCAAAAAGCTTTACCTCCAAAATTTGTGGAATCTGAATGTTAAAAAGTCCTACCACCTAATAGGTTGGCCATTATATTTGTGTATTATCTTACAGAAGCATTGATTGTGAATTTAGACCCAAAATTTATATTACATAAATATCCCCTCAAGCAGCTACTTACCACAGAGGTCTGAGAGGAGCCTGTCAGTTTATACACCATAGTAGAAGGTCTGTGAGGATGGCGGGACCTCAGAACAGAGGTCTGACAGGAGCCTGTCAGTTTATACACCATAGTAGAAGGTCTGTGAGGATGGCGGGACCTCAGAACAGAGGTCTGACAGGAGCCTGTCAGTTTATACACCATAGTAGAAGGTCTATGAGGATGGCGGGACCTCAGAACAGAGGTCTGACAGGAGCCTGTCAAGTTATATACCATAGTAGAAGGTCTGTGAGGATGGGGGACCTCAGAACAGAGGTCTGACAGGAGCCTGTCAGTTTATACACCATAGTAGAAGGTCTGTGAGGATGGCTGGATCTCAGAACAGAGGTCTGACAGGAGCCTGTCAGTTTATACACCATAGTGGAAGGTCTGTGAGGATGGCGGGACCTCAGAACAGAGGTCTGACAGGAGCCTGTCAGTTTATACACCATAGTAGAAGGTCTGTGAGGATAGCGGGATCTCAGAACAGAGGTCTGACAGGAGCCTGTCAGTTTATACACCATAGTAGAAGGTCTGTGAGGATGGCAGAACCTCAGAACAGAGGTCTGACAGGAGCCTGTCAGTTTATACACCATAGTAGAAGGTCTGTGAGGATGGCGGGACCTCAGAACAGAGGTCTGACAGGAGCCTGTCAAGTTATACACCATAGTAGAAGGTCTGTGAGGATGGCGGGACCTCAGAACAGAGGTCTGACAGGAGCCTGTCAGTTTATACACCATAGTAGAAGGTCTGTGAGGATGGCGGGACCTCAGAACAGAATTCTGACAGGAGCCTGTCAGTTTATACACCATAGTAGAAGGTCTGTGAGGATGGCGGGACCTCAGAACAGAGGTCTGACAGGAGCCTGTCAGTTTATACACCATAGTAGAAGGTCTATGAGGATGGCGGGACCTCAGAACAGAGGTCTGACAGGAGCCTGTCAAGTTATATACCATAGTAGAAGGTCTGTGAGGATGGCGGGACCTCAGAACAGAGGTCTGACAGGAGCCTGTCAGTTTATACACCATAGTAGAAGGTCTGTGAGGATGGCTGGATCTCAGAACAGAGGTCTGACAGGAGCCTGTCAGTTTATACACCATAGTAGAAGGTCTGTGAGGATGGCGGGACCTCAGAACAGAGGTCTGACAGGAGCCTGTCAGTTTATACACCATAGTAGAAGGTCTGTGAGGATAGCGGGATCTCAGAACAGAGGTCTGACAGGAGCCTGTCAGTTTATACACCATAGTAGAAGGTCTGTGAGGATGGCAGAACCTCAGAACAGAGGTCTGACAGGAGCCTGTCAGTTTATACACCATAGTAGAAGGTCTGTGAGGATGACGGGACCTCAGAACAGAGGTCTGACAGGAGCCTGTCAAGTTATACACCATAGTAGAAGGTCTGTGAGGATGGCGGGACCTCAGAACAGAATTCTGACAGGAGCCTGTCAGTTTATACACCATAGTAGAAGGTCTGTGAGGATGGCGGGACCTCAGAACAGAGGTCTGACAGGAGCCTGTCAAGTTATACACCATAGTAGAAGGTCTGTGAGGATGGCGGGACCTCAGAACAGAGGTCTGACAGGAGCCTGTCAGTTTATACACCATAGTAGAAGGTCTGTGAGGATGGCTGGATCTCAGAACAGAGGTCTGACAGGAGCCTGTCAGTTTATACACCATAGTAGAAGGTCTGTGAGGATGGCGGGACCTCAGAACAGAGGTCTGACAGGAGCCTGTCAGTTTATACACCATAGTAGAAGGTCTGTGAGGATAGCGGGATCTCAGAACAGAGGTCTGACAGGAGCCTGTCAGTTTATACACCATAGTAGAAGGTCTGTGAGGATGGCAGAACCTCAGAACAGAGGTCTGACAGGAGCCTGTCAGTTTATACACCATAGTAGAAGGTCTGTGAGGATGGCGGGACCTCAGAACAGAGGTCTGACAGGAGCCTGTCAAGTTATACACCATAGTAGAAGGTCTGTGAGGATGGCGGGACATCAGAACAGAGGTCTGACAGGAGCCTGTCAAGTTATACACCATAGTAGAAGGTCTGTGAGGATGGCGGGACCTCAGAACAGAGGTCTGACAGGAGCCTGTCAGTTTATACACCATAGTAGAAGGTCTGTGAGGATGGCGGGACCTCAGAACAGAGGTCTGACAGGAGCCTGTCAGTTTATACACCATAGTAGAAGGTCTATGAGGATGGCGGGACCTCAAAAGAAAGACAACACAAACATCCATGCCTTACCCGGGGATCGAACGAAGGTTCGTCTGATCAGTGGCCAAGCGCGCTAACCACTCAGCCACGATACGGCGTTAAAGTTCATATATTCTTTACATTTTGATACCTTCTGGCTTGAAGTATTAACATTTTTTAACGAAGTGTGTGGCAGCCATAACTCATCGTGAAATTAACGTACACGCTTCAAAGTTTCAGAGAATGTTTCTGGTTGTGGTCCGGATTGCAGTGCCAAATTTCGAGTCGAAAGTTCAAAAGGGGGGCTTGCTAGAACCAAAAATAGTTACCATGCTATTCCTACGGGAAACGGGAATCGCTGTCAAATTTATTGTTGCCATTTACTGCTCCCTAACTGTGAACGTAAAGAGTTAAATAGCATTTAAATCTGCTGCCGTTGCCAGATTCTCCACATTTCCAAAGGCATTATTGAAGCGTTCCATTGCTGCTAGGGACCTGATTTTCTAACCCACCATGGGGTCAGGCAGGGGGAACCCACCTACGAAATTTGGGACCTTTCGGTGAAGTATGTCGGGAATTACAGAATGCCAAAATCTGACGAAATAAATATCCGATCTTTTGTCAATGGGCTCTGAGAGCGCGTGCCGAGTCAACAATGGCCTTTATAACACCGGGAAATTCTTCGTGTTCAAACTGTGATTAAAATGTCGTGGGGGGGGGGGGGTACTCACAAAACTAACCTTTAGTGCAGGAAGCAACAGAATATGCAGATTAAATGTAAGACACGAGCTGTTACGATTTGTGTAGAAACGAAGCAACGGGTCAAGTGAGAACCTGATTTTTAAACCAATCACCAGGGCACACGGGGGAGGCTGTGTAGGAAATTTGGACCGTGCGGACGAATATCACGGGAGCCAAGGGGCAGCAAAATCTGTGGTAAAGGAAATAAAAATCTCGATAGCTTAAACAGAAACTAAGTCACGGGCTATGAGAGAGCTCGCTGACGTCAACAACGATCCAAGCAAACACAGGGCAAATTTCTTCCTATGTTTGGGTTGTTTTACCTCTGAGCGGCACTTTTTTGCACACCATGGGCTAAATGGCCAAGTCACATGGACCCCGAAGGCTCAGAGAAGGTTGGGGGAGGGGACCCACTGGAACTGCTGTTGGGAGACAAATGGTAGCCTCCCGTCAAGGCCATCCAGCGTGTTCTTTAACGTGAACAGGGTATGACTCTCCCGCACACGAGGCCACGGCTTAACGTCCCATCCGACGGACGGCGGCCTTTCCAAGCCCATCGATGTCCCCTACTGACCGTGGGCAGGGCGGGGAATTTTGCGGAAATGAATCTCAACTCTGACCCAGCTGGGACTCGAACCTGGGAACTACAGATTACGAGCCTGGCGCGCTACCGACTGAGTCACCCCCGCCTCCACAAAGTATGGTTCTCGTCCATCCACGGCTTAACGTCCCATCCGATGGACGGCGGCCTTTCCAACCCATCGGTGTCCCCTACTGACCGTGGGCAGAGAGTTTTGCGAAGATAAATCTCAGCTACTACAGCTGGGACTCGAAGCTGTGAGCTACAGATTAAGAGTCTGGTGCGCTACCCCCTGCCCTTTAATTCACTAGGGGGGGGGGGGGAAGCTTACCAACTTTTAAATGCACACATATTTTAGCAGACGTTTTTGTTTAACACTTATTTCTCAGCTACCTCTTAACGTGTGAGTAAATTCTCTATTTTTAATAACTTTATTATCAGATGAGATACAAAACTTGCACACTTTATTAAAAAAACAGTGAGCTTGTAATCTGTAATTCCCAGGTTCGATTCCCGCCTGGGTCAGCGTTGAGACTTATCTCCGCAAAACCCCCACCCTTCTCACGGTCAGTAGGGGATACCGATGGGCTTGGAAAGGCCGCCGTCCGTCGGATGGGACGTTAAGCCGTGGCTCCATCTGCGGGAGAGCCATACCCTGTGCACATTAAAAAACACGTTGGATGGCCTTGATGTCTTTCTGTTTCCTAACAGCTCCCATTGGGTCCCCTACCCCAACCTTCTCTGAAGCCTTTGGGGCCCTTGTGACCTGGCCAATTAGTCTATTGCGTGCGAAAAAGTTCCGCTCAGAGGTTAAACAACCCAATCCAAAAGCTATTATGAACCCAGGGGTATGGTGACGCGTAGTAAAGCGCGGTTTCCTCTAAAAGGAAATATCATACATCATACTACCAACTTTATCAATTGTTGTGCGGATTTTCCAACGCTTTTGTTTCCATAAAGAAAAGCTCGTTTCCCGCTCGTGCTATTTACTCGTTTTTAAAACAATGGCTTTATCAGCCGAAAGCAGAAAGAAATTAATCGAACCATTTCTTCTTCCAAATTTATTGATCTCGATAGTTATTTTCAATAACCGATAATGTTAAGTCTATGGTACACACCTGTTTCTTAACGGCAAAGTGAAGTCTATGGGAATTAAATTCGGGGGAATTAAACCAGATCCACAGCTATTTTGGTCTATTCCAACGGATTCGCACATAACGTATAATTATCCTCTAGACCAGAGGTTCCCAAACCTATTTGTCCTACCGCCTCCTTTTCAGAAAAAAAAATTACTCAGCACCCCCCTGGAAATCTACCTTCTTTAAGCGAATAAACAGAAAGATGCAGCGATGAATTTGCGTTCTTTTATGTATCTATATTTCTACCTACGTCTTACAACATAGTAAAGAAAGATGTTGTTGTAAATAAGAAACACTTGAAGCTTGAAATTATAAAATTATTTCTTAAAATCAACCATAGTAACATTCGCATTACACACAGAAAATTAAGATAACGAAGGATAATTTTATGAGCTTATTTGGAAAATAAAGTAATCACTACGACTTTAACTCTATGTTACACAACAGATGAAACATGTACGAACGGTTTTTCATAATTCTCTTATCTTCCCTTCTTTCTTTATGCTTCCACCGCCCCCAATTGCACCCGAGGCTACTACCGACCCCCTGGATCGTTCCAGCGGCCCCCAGGGGGTGGTATCGCTCACTTTGGGAAACATTGCTCTAGATGAAGAGAACGTTTCGTGCAAAGTTTGTTCATTCTAGTCTTTAAGGGAGCTGAATTTTACCAAGAAACCCACAATCGCAATCACTCTTTATCCATTACATCTTAATGAGATAAAAAACAATAAATAAGCGCTATTTGCTCTCATAATTGCTCGAAAATTAAGGTAACTGTTCTTCCGAAAATTTCGAGCACATATGACATCCAAACAATGCAATTTTCGGAAAACATATTCTTCTAGTAACGATGCCCCCCCCCCCTCCCCCAGTACAAAATCACACGTGCACGACGGATCAGAAGTATTGAAACACTTCAATACTATGCAAATTGAAAACCCCATCCAAAGCTCTCACTTTGAAATTAATTTTTTGGCAGAAGAATGTGGCTGGAGACACAAACTGCAGATCTGGATCAAATGTTTCCAAATCTGGATTTTTCAGCAATGTTCGTCTAAATAAATTCTAGATAATGCATAGATGTTTCCTAAGTTGCGTTGTCCTTCTAATGAAGTCTCAGATTCCTCTCTGATCTTCTCTCTGGCGTATTATATTGACACAGGCTCCTTTCCGATCGTTGGTTGGTTGTGTTTTAATGGCATATTCGCTGCTGATACTATTAAAGCAGAGCTCCTTTAGGGCCTCTCTGGGAAGCAGCTGTTTCAGGAGTAATACAGTTGCTTTTTTTTTTGAAGCTGAAACATTGACTGAAATAGACTTTGCTTCAAACGTTTTTCTTCAAAACTTACTAAAACCGAAAACATTAAGAACTTGCGTCTCATAAAAAAAATATTCAATATATTGAGTCTGTCTCATTTCTTCCACTTTTTTATAGATCATATAATTTTAGGTGCATAACTGAAGTATTTTCACAATTCATAGGACAGTCGCTCAAAAAAATATCCGAACACTATGGTGGATTTCAGAATTCGGAAACAATATCTGGCGACGATTATTTTAGAAATTAGTGATCTGGCAACCTTCGTGTCACGTGATTACAGAATTCAGGAAAAATATCTGGAGCGTGTACAGCAACTGTACACGCTCCAGTTACCGTTCACAGCAAACTGGAGCGTGTGCAGTTACTGCACACGCTCCAGTTTGCTCTGAACGGTAACTGCACACGCTCAATATTTCCGTGAGTGAGCCCACACGATCTAGTATCAAAATAATATGACCTACAGTCGCTCAAAAAAGTATCCGAACACTGTGGTTGATTACAGAATTCAGAAAAGATATCCAGCAACGATTTTTTTAGAAATTAGTGTTCTGGCAACCTTCGTGTCACGTGACACGAAGGTTGTCAGATCACTAATTTCTAAAAAAAATCGTTGCCAGATATTTTTTCTGAATTCTGAAATCCACCATAGTGTTCGGATATTTTTTTGAGCGAATGTACTCATTAAGAATACATATTTTTTGATTTTCTTGTAGTTTAAAATTTTTTTTAATTGCAAGATATTTTCTTGTTTTCTTAAAGATGTATTTTGTTTCTTTTCCAGTTCGTTACTCAGAAATGCATGTTTTCGTTTTTTAAGTAAATAATTTTTTCCTGCGGCTCTTTTGAAATAAATGTTTGTTTTTTTTTCTGGTATAGTGACTCTTCGCTCAGTGTGAGTTAGACGTCCTTGATTTTAACATGCATATTTTCAAAGTTAATATGTTCCCAAAAATTTTTTATCGCTAGCAAAGCTGTTGTTCAGTGTTTAATCTATTTAATTCTTTAAACGTTAAACGAATATCGTTTAAACTGAGGTTTTCCAAGATATAGTGAGAATCTCAATTTTTTTCAAGTGATTATTTTTTTTTTCGTAAAAAAATTTATTTTTTAAGCTGGGTATCTTTAAATGGGTCTTTCCATTCACATGACGCGGAAGATTTGGGTTGGGTTATTTTACCTCTGAGCGACACTTTTTTGCACACCATGGGCTAAATGGCCAGGTCACATGGACCCCGAAGGCTCAGAGAAGGTTGGGGGAGGGGATCCACTGGAACAGCTGTTGGGAGACAGATGGTAGCCTCCCGTCAAGGCCATCCAGCGTGTTCTTTAACGTGCACAGGGTTGGGTTGTTTTACCTCTGAGCGACACTTTTTTGCACACCATGGGCTAAATGGCCAGGTCACAAGGATCAGAGAAGGTTGGGGGAGGGAACCCACTGGAACAGCTGTTGGGAGACAGATGGTATCTTCCAGTCAAGGTCATCTAGCGTGTTCTTTAACGTGCACAGGGTATGACTCTCCTTATACACGGGCCACGGCTTAACGTCCCATCCGACGGATGGCGGTTTTTCCAAGCCCATCGGTGTCCCCTACTGACCGTGGACAGGGCGGTACGCGGAAAAAAAAATACCCCCTCAAGCAGCTGCTTGCCACAGAGGTCTGACAGGAGTCTGTCAGTTTATATGCCATAGTAGAAGATCTGAGAGGATGGCAAGACCTCAGCAGAAAAACAACACATACAACCATGCCTTACCCGGGGCTCGAACCCAGGTTCCTTAGATCAGTAGCCAAGCGCGCTAACCACTCGACCATGGGACGAGTTCCATCATTTTTCGTAATGAAATGTAGAATCGAATATGTCGAAAAAGTGTGCAAAACAATCTTTTTTGGAGTATATTAGTTTGATGCGTTAGGAAGAAATTTTGCGCAAGCAATTCAAATATAAATTTAAATTCCATCTTTTTTAACTCTATCTTTTTCGTACATTAAGTATTGTGTATTATGCTACAACTGTGCTTTTCGCTTTCTTACATATATCGCCTTACAAAAATATCAGACAATTTCCATGTTATGTCAATAGAAATCTAACTTTGAAACTTCTAAAACGTGCATTTAGGGGGGGGGGGATGTGAATGAAGATAAAATTAAAGATCATAATCAATTCTATTTAAATCTCGATTTTCAACAATATTCGTTCAGTATTTAAAGATTAATGAAACGAATATTTAACAATAAATTATCTTGTTTTATAAAATTCGCTCAATTGTTTATTACTGAAACAACATTACGTCAAATTCTAAATTACATTATTATCTAATGGTTTGATTATTTAAGTTTAAATCAAATTCTGAAGTCGATTCTTATAACTCATTACTGTTGTGAAATATTCGAGCTTCCATATCTCTTTAAATACTGGACGAATATTGTGGAAAATTGAGATTTAAATAGATTAAATCGTGATCTTTAATTTATCTTCAGTCACATTTTTCCATTAAATGCATATTTCAGAAGATATAGAGCTTCGAAAAATTCGGGATCTAGAGAAAAAAAAAGGGGGGGAGGGGGCAAGAGACTCGTTTTTCGCTTCTCTTTGTTCCCCCTTCCCCCTAGATCCGGCCCTGCTTCCGAGTCGTATATTTTAACAGACTTTTAGAAGAATATAACCATCTTGGTGCCCCAATGGTTAGCGCGCTTAGATACTGATCAATGCGACCTGAGTTGAACTCTTCTGCTGTTGTCTCTTTGCTGAGGTCTCGGCTCCCTCACAGGTCTTCTCTATGGCATAATTAGAGTGATAGGTTCCTGTCAGAACTCTGTGGCAAGCAGCTGCTGTTGTATTTAGCATTGGTAAAGATTTAGCTGATGTTAGAAAAAGTCCAACTCCATCCAATAATGTAGATTATTCAAAAGATTTTTGGGAACTGATAAATTCATTATCTATAACACGCCACGAGAGAAGAGGGGGAAAAAAAACTTGCGTCACCATGACAACAATCCATCCCCGTGTAGCATCCTCACAAACAATCGCAGACCATCCCCGCACATATTCAAAACAATTGCTCCCCCCCACCAGTTTCCAACGTAATAGCAGCTTCCGTTCCCTGTCTGTGCCCGAGCCGTTGCCACCGCCAGGTGAGCCAAGTGAGTAAGTACTGGGAGACTGGTGATGACGGTCGCCATGACAACAGCTGGCGGCGGGACGTGGTGGGGGTGGCCCGGTGTTGGGGGTGGACCGACTCTCTTCGGAGCATACACCGCGGACAGGTAGAAGCGTTCAACCATGGGCCTCACTCCCCATACCTGCCAGTCACTGGCCGGCCCGGATGTGACGTCAGTTCAGGTACGGGCCATCGTGCTAGGGCCAATTAGCCCCCGTCCCGCACGCGGAGCTACGTGGACGCAGTCGTCCGTAGTGAAACAGTCGGAGTGGAAGGTAGCGGCAGTGGCATTGCGCTACTGTAGCTTCTGGGAGCGCATGTTAGTGAGCCTAGATCCCAAGACAGGACTAACAGTGGCTAGAGAAAACAGTGTCGTAAGGACAAACGACTTCTTCGGCTTTGGATTACCCTTCTTCCAGAGGTAAGTTGACCCTGTGACCCCCTCCCCCTTCCCTCACTTGTGATGACCCATCGAGATCAGTCAGTGTTCTGGTCCCTGAAGTTCTTCTTCGTCCGTAAGGGGTGATCGCGCAATGTGTGTGAGTGTGCTTTGACCACCTGTTACCAAGGCAACGATCCCTGTCGCCGGGGGAAATGACAGAGGTGGAGGTGTCGCTTGGCTGACCGTCCGTCGGATGCCACAGGACCCATATGGATGATCACCTCTGCTGATAACCTTGACCTATGAAGAACAGAATGGCTTCTTCTGTGCTTCAAACCCAGCCTACAGTTCGGCTTGAACCAAAAGCTTAATAATTCCTTATCTGATGATGATCAATCCGTAAGTTGTGCAAAAATATAATGATTCATTTTATATAAGGATTTTAGGAAGACTTTTTTTTTTAGTCTGAGGCTATCTTGAACCTTGACCTATTAAAGGTCAAGGTTCACAGGTTAGTGTGTCGATCCTGAGAAATCGAACTTTAAATTTTATACTGTCATTGAAGTTTCATCACTACTCCTTCTGATAATTAGGTTAATTATACTCATTACTGATTGTTAAGGTTGCAGATTGTAACGATATCATTACATGCCTAATAACTACATTTACTGCGCTCCTACAATTTCTTAAACTCTACGGGCCTGTAATTTTGTTCCTTTATTAGCCTATCATTTATTTGTCACAGTTTAGATTTTTTTTTTTTACAATCACCGAGAGACTTTTCATTGAGATTATGACAATTTTTAATTGGCGTAAATATTGGAACATTTGGAAAGATAAAATTTAAAATGCTTTGGAATAGAGAACGATTCAGAAAGAATGTTATCAGATCCGGAATTTCTAGCGTAAATTTTTAATAGCTTTTATTTGCAAATTTTTTTAGATTGTTTACAAAATCAGACATTAAAAAAGAGTACAGTTTCACTGGTCGAGTGGTTAGCACGCTTGGCTACTGATCTACGGGACCTGGGTTCGAGCCCCGGGTAAGGCATGGATGTATGTGTCGTTTTTCTGCTGAGGTCCTGCCATCCTCTCAGACCTTCTACTATGGCATATAAACTGGCAGGCTCCTGTCAGACCTCTGTGGCAAGCAGCTGCTTGAAGGGGTATTTATTATTATTATTATAAACGTTTCACTCAACACCAGATTCTAAAACAACTGAATGCAAATAATCATCAATGCATTTTAAATTTTATTGTATCATTTGGTATTTTAATTAACTGTGTAAAAAGAAGAAAGTCGAGAAATAAACTTTCTCTGATTTTTGAACAAATCAATGCCATTTTTCTTTTTTTTGATTAAATGCTAAAATAATTCCTATCTGTGAAGTATACTGCTATACCAAACTTACGCGTTTCACCAATAAATCATTCCGAACACAGACACGATAAAAATATTTCACTCATCTCTCTTGTATATATCTGACTGTTTTTGAATAAACACGAAATTTCCTTTCCGCTTTCTGATATTATGTAAAAAGATGGATAGTGACAAAGAATGCCAGATAAAGATCAAGGAGTGCCAGATCAAGGGCATCCCCCTCCCCTCTTTAAGAATTTTGTCTTTCAAATGTTTTTTAATATGCAAAACGAAGGAGAAAATGTTACTTGTCAACGGAAATCCAATGCTTTCCACCCCCCACCCCCTGCCTCTATCATTTTTTTTAGATCCGGGTCTGGACGGAAAATTAATTAATTCAACCATTGTAATGAAATTGTCCAAACTTCAGATTATTAGAAAGTTAAAAAGAAAGCGCTTACTGTTATTAGGACTGAAATTCAATGAACAGTTGTTCCAACAACACACAAACAAGAAATTATATTCAGTTTAATGGCTACTGATCAAAGGGATCTGGGTTCGAACCCCGGGTTAAGATATGGATGTTTGTGTTGTCTTATTGCTGAGCTTTCGCCTTCCTATCAGCCTCTCAATGTTCCGTTTTCGAGATCAAGCCCATTGTCAAAACAGTGACAGTCATATTTTCGCAGGAATCGTAAGGAGGAAGTTGTACAGTCGCTCAAAAAAATGTCCGAACACTATGGTTGATTACAGAATTCAGAAAAAATATCTGGCAACGATTTTTTTAGAAATTAGTGGTCTGGCAACCTTCGTGTCACGTGACACGATTTAGATATGAGGATGATATTTAGATATGATGTCCCGCCATCCTCACAGATCTTCTACTGTGGTTTATTAAAATGACGGGCTCCTGTTTGACCTTTGTGGCAATCAGCTGCTTGAGGGGGTATTTTTTTATATGCTCATAGAGTGTTGCAATTCAGTAATTCAATTCAATGTTTCTGCTTGCCTGAATGCCTGCCTAGTAATAAGAACTCATGACTGGATGATGACTGGATGATGACTGGATGATTCAGTGACTGGATGATAATAGTATCCGAGGTTTATAAGCACAAGCCACAAATGATGACGTTCTTCAGTGAACGGAGAAGACGAGTTTTATATATAAAGCCACAAATGTGATGCCCTCCCCCCCCCCCTCCAAGTAAAGGGAGAAGACGAGTTTTATAAGTATAAAGCCACAAATCTGATGTCCACAGTAGATAAAGAATACGAGGTTTATAAGTATAAAGCCACAAATGCAACGTCCCCCAGTGCACGGAAAAGAAAAGTTTTATAAGTATTAAGTCACAAATGTGATATCCGCCAATGAATAGAGAAGACGGGTTTTATAAGTATTAAGTCACAAATGTGATGTCCCCCAATGAATAGAGAAGACGGGTTTTATAAGTATTAAGTCACAAATGTGATGTCCCCCAAGAAAACACCTGTCACACATTCCAGTGACGAAATACATTGCTTTACTTGATACTTGGGACCTTTAGTTTATATGCATTCGGCATTTGCTTTTCTGCATCATGTCAATAAAATATGTGTGTAATAAAAAAAAATAACATGATTGAAAAGTAAAAAAAAAAAAAATAGAGAAGACGGGTTTTATAAGTATTAAGTCACAAATGTGATGTCCCCCAATGAATAGAGAAGACGGGTTTTATAAGTATTAAGTCACAAATGTGATGTTCCCCAATGAATAGAGAAGACGGGTTTTATAAGTATTAAGTCACAAATGTGATGTCCCCCAATGAATAGAAAAGACGAGTTTTATAAGTACAGAGCCACAAATGTGACGTTCTCAAGTGAATGGAGAAGCCGAGATTTATTATTACAAACCCACAAATGTGATGTCCTAGAGTGAAGGAAGAATCCGAGTGTTATAACTGCAATGCCACAATGTGAGTCCTCAGGTGAATGGAGAAGCCAGTTCTTTTAACTACAAAATCACGAATGTAATGTCCTCAAATGAACGAAGTAAACGAGTTTAAGAACTCTAAAGCCTCAAATGTGATGTCCTCGAGTGAATGGAGAAGCTGAGTTTTATGATTCCAAAGCTACGAGTTGGGTTGTTTGGGTTGTTTTACCTCTGAGCGGCACTTTTTTGCACACCATGGGCTAAATGACCAGGTCACATGGACCCCGAAGGCTCAGAGAAGGTTGGGGGAGGGGACCCAGTGGAACAGCTGTTGGGAGAAAGATGGTAACCTCCCGTCAAGGCCATCCAGGGTGTTCTTTAACGTGCACAGGGTATGGCTCTCCCACACACGGGGCCACGGCTTAACCTCCCATCCGACTGACCGTAGACTTTCCAAGCCCATCGGTGTCCCCTACTGACCGTGGGCAGGGCGTGGAATTTTGCGGAGATAAATCTCAACGCTGACCTAGCTGGGACTCGAACCTGGGAACTACAGATTACGAGTCTGGCGCGCTACCGACTGAGCCACCCCCGCCCCTCCAAAGCTACGAATATTACATTCTCAGATAAGTGGGAAAAGTGAGTTTATAACTTGAAAGCCAAATGTGTCGTTCCTTAGTGAAAGGTGAAGCCAAATTTTAAAACTCCAAAGCCAACAACTATAAAATTGTTAAATGAATGAAGAATCATAATTTTATTCATAACTCCAAAACCAAAAGTGTGACGTCCTCAAGTGAATGGAGAAGCCGTTTTATAACTGGGAAGCCGCAAGTGTGTCATCCCCAAATAAATGGTAAAACCGAATCCTATAACTTCGAAACCGCATTGGCGACTTCCTCAAATGAATGCTAAGCTAACATGCCTCCAAAACCACAAGTGTGACCTTTTCAAAAGAGTATTCTAATATCAGAGCCTCAAGTGTGACGTCTTTAATTTTCGTGTAAAGTACAGAGATGAACTTAAGCAGTCACCTATGCTCGAGGTTACTTTCCCCAATAAATATTTAAGTTTGCAGCCACTTTAGGGTTAAATTAAAAATCTATCATCATATTCAATTGCTAAAATACACCAGTTAAAAGAAAAACTTCGGTAACAATAATAATATAGATTCATAGTTTATATATACACACACACATATTTGAATTGGATTGTTTTACCTCTGAGCGGCACTTTTTTGCACACCATGGGCTAAATGGCCAGGTGACAAGGACCCCGAAGGCTCAGAGAAGGTTGGGGGAGGGGACCCACTGGAACAGCTGTTGGGAGACAGATGGTAGCCTCCCGTCAAGGCCATCCAGCGTGTTCTTTAACGTGCATAGGGTATGGCTCTCCCGCACATGGAGCCACGGCTCAACGTCCCATCCGACGGACGGCGGCCTTTCCAAGCCCATCGGTGTCCCGTACTGACCTTGGGCAGGGCGGGGAAATTTTGCGGAGATAAATCTCAACGCTGACCCAGCTGGGACTCGAACCTGGGAACTACAGATTACGAGCCTGGCGCGCTACCGACTGAGCCACCCCCGCCCACACACATATTTGGACTCCGCTGATATATTAACATGTGATAGAAATACAGACGGCAATATATTAACATGTGATAGTAACACAGACGGTGATATATTAATATGTGATAATAACACAGACGGTGATATATTAATATGTGATAATAACACAGACGGTGATATATTAATATGTGATAATAAAACAAATTGTTTGCAAATATCGGTAACTTAATAATCGAAATATTTTAATTTAATTTTTTCGTTGTTTTTTCTGGTGTTATATTAAGTTACAATTCTAACACTTTCAAAGTCTAATTATCACGAAAAGAAACATATTATGCTTTAAATTTCCGTTATTGCATCAAAGCATGATAGAAAGTAAGCATCTGTCATAATTTTTGGTCGTGTATTAAAATTTGCTTCAAAATGAAACAAATGCTTAGAAGGAACACATCTGAAATGCATGCTTAAAAATTGTCTTATGTGCTGAAACACAATAGACATTATTTTTTACCCAATGTCCTCTCAAAAATTGAAATACATCATAGTCGGATACTTTCACTGTCAAAATCTACCCAACTAAATCTATTTATTATCATTATTTAACATTACACGCCTCTGGGCTGTTTAGTTGCACACTTCGGCCTCAAAACAGTTGAGAAACTGAAAAACTTATTATAAGACTATACAATAATATCACACATATAAATAAAGACAATAAATGTGCAAAATTCTTATATATATATTTAACACAGATAGACTTAGGAAGAAATTTATGAGAGTTTCATTGGCTGAATGATCTATTTATATCTCTCAGACTTTGCTTTAAAAAAAAAAAACGAAATTTTATTTATGAGTCATCTTACACACAAGGCGTATCAGTTATAACCTTTAAGGGCGCGATTTTTGATTTGGAAAAATTACAAAAAAATTTAGGTCGAAAGAGTTTTAAAGACCAAAAACGGGGGAAGTTTTCTTTCATCAGCAAATCAGCGAGTCTTCCACGTGCAGTCTCGCGTGTCGCAAAGTGAATTAAACGACAGAACTGGTGATAACTTAGTGGATAGAGCACCTGACATGCAACTGGGATACTTTGGGTTCGAATCCCACTCATTGGTGAAATTCTCTTTTTTTTTCATAAAGTATTTGATGAAATACCAGTTGAAATGTTTTCATTTCAAAAATTTCACACCAAAAAAAAAGAACACTGCAATGTTTTTTTAAAAAATTTATTACGCGTTTCCGAAAATTAAAATTGTATATAGATAATTTATGCATATCGAACCTATTTATTCTTGAATACAACTTTTCGGAATTGGGATGCACATTATATTTTGATAAATATGGTATTTCAAACTCAAGACAAGGTTTCAGACCGAAAACATCAACTCGTTTCTTACTGTGAACCAGGTTGTGTACAGTCGCTCAAAAAAGTATCCGAACACTATGATTGATTACAGAATTCAGAAAAAATATCCGGCAACGATTTTAGTGATCTGGCAACCTTCGTGTCACGTGACACGATGCCGGATATTTTTCTGAATTCTGTAATCAACCATAGTGTTCGGATACTTTTTTGAGCGACTGTACAATAAATTTCAACCAATCTGTTGTTACACCATTTAACATTATTTTTTTTTAAGTTTCTGCTTCTATCATTAACGTTTTTAAGTTAATAGTTAAAGATAACTTTTCAAGTTATCAAGTGTTCGCAATTCCTTTAAGTGATTCGGGCTTTTCCTTTGAGGGAATTCCCAAAGACATTTCCTTGAGGAAAGTTCAGATAAGAAACGTATTTTCAGGAAAACAAAATTCTTTCGAAAGCTTCTTTTTTCAAGAATTATCAACTTGTCACAACTGATATTGTCAGGAGAGTATTTTTGTGAAAATCACAAATGTCACAATTAATATTTACGGTTTTTAACGAATTTTACTTAAGTTTGTGCCATATAAGGTTAAGAGATTAAAATTCCATGACTAATTCTTCCGAACGCCCCAGGTGAGGTGAAAGCATAAGTTAAAGCTAATGAAAATATACCAGACAGTTTGTCCTACGAGATAATAGGAATGACTCTTAAGTAGTATTGGCAAGGAGTGATTTGTTCCCCGTATATCCATCATGAGATGATGTTTTAAGTATTTGTTTGCAATAAACTTCAGTTGTTTATGCAATTATTTCCTTTAGGTGGGTTTAGCCTACTGATAGAATGATTGCTCTACAGGTAACTAGAACTACATTCGAGTAGTGTTGGTATGTTCCCCTTTTACCGATTTGTTTCCTGTTTATAAACCTTCCTGATTTTATCTAAACCTTCTTGAGTGTTCATTTAATTCACTTTCCATGTCACTTTATCATTCCTTTTACATGATCACTTCTCATTCCCTCTCCGTCATCACTTTTCCATTCCCTCTCAATGATAGCTTTTCCATTCCCTCTCTTCATCACTTTTCTATTCCCTCTCAATTATCACTTTTCCATTCCCTCTCAATGATAGCTTTTCCATTCCCTCTCTTCATCACCTTTCTATTCCCTCTCAATTATCACTTTTCCATTCCCTCTCAATGATAGCTTTTCCATTCCCTCTCTTCATCACTTTTCTATTCCCTCTCAATTATCACTTTTCCATTCCCTCTCAATGATAGCTTTTCCATTCCCTCTCTTCATCACTTTTCTATTCCCTCTCAATTATCACTTTTCCATTCCCTCTCCAGCATGACTTTCCTGTTTCTTTTCCATGATAATAACACTTTTCCATTTCCTCTCCATGATCACTTTCCCATTCCTTCTGCATGATACTTTTCTCATATATTTTCCATCATCACTTCTCATTCCCTTTGCATAATCACTTTCCCATCCCTCTCCATCATCACTTCTCATTCCATCTCCATAATCCCTTTCCCATTTCCTCTCCATGATCACTTTCCTCTTCTTTTCCATGATCACTTTCCCGTTCCCTTTCCGTGATCAATTTTCCATTCTATCTCAATTATCACTTTCCCATTCTCTCTCCCGATGATCACTTTCCCATTCTCTCTCGATGATCGTCCCCCCCCTACCACATTCCCTCTCCATGATCGCTTTCCCATTCCCATTGCATAACTCTTCTCATTCATCACGCACGATTCGTTCATATTGCATGATTACTTTTTCATTTCCATTTTATGATCAATTTACTGACTCACACACCGCAATCACTTCCAACATTAGCATTTCGCAATCATCGTTTTCATCAGGTTGCAATCGTTCTTTACACTCACATTCCTGCGATCACTTGTCTCGTTCACGTTAACAATCCTTTTTTATTCGCTATCCACGATCACTTCTCACATTTACATTTCACCTTCTACGTTTGCATTCCCTTTACACGATTTTTATTTACATTCCAACCATCACCTCTCGTCTTCATAATATCGACGATCATTTTTCACATCACAAAAATAATTTTTCACATCGCAAAGTTCATTTTTCTCCGATTCACCTCACTCTACTCGCCATTTTCACGAACAAGACCACAATTAAAATAATGCTCCCTTCTTTTTCACGCTGCATTTTAAGCTTTTCCCTGTTCATTGTTTATTCTCAGCTACGTCGTTCGGGGCGGGGGGTGGCTCAGTCGGTAGCGCGCCAGGCTCGTAATCTGTAGTTCCCAGGTTCGAATCCCAGCTGGGTCAGCGTTGAGATTTCTCTCCGCAAAAATTCCCCGCCCTGCCCACGGTCAGTAGGGGACACCGATGGGCTTGGAAAGGGCCGCCGTCCGTCGGATGGGACGTTAAGCCGTGGCTCCGTGTGCGGGAGAGCCATACCCTGTGGCACGTTAAAGAACACGCTGGATGGCCTTGACGGGAGGCTACCATCTGTCTCCCAACAGCTGTTCCAGTGGGTCCCCTTCCCCAACCTTCTCTGAGCCTTCGGGGTCCATGTGACCTGGCCATTTAAGCCCATGGTGTGCAAAAAAAGTGCCGCTCAGAGGTAAAACAAGCTACGTCGTTAACAAAATATATTATGCAACTTTAGAAAATTTCTCTCTCCACACCGTCGGGTTCACTATTTCCATTCAACAGCTAAATATTCGATTGAGTCATTGCCGATCCAGGAGCTTACGTTGTCGATTGTGGAATAGCCTACCCTTGGGAAGGAAAGTCATAATTTATTTTTCAACAATTCAAAAATCTTTTAAAGAAAATTTGCTGTTTCTTTAATGAACCATAGTCATCATTACGTCCCTTGTTTTATTCCTAAAAACATGATTATTCATTTATAAATAAGGCCGGATGTGGAGACAAGAGACTGCTAGTACAGGTAATGGATGCCAAAATTGTCTACGACCACATTTTTTCTTTACGTAGTCGGGGTCAGACTTTCTCTCTATGCAGTCGTATCCATTCTTTTCTCTATTGCCAATTTTTCCCTTCCTGTAGCCATGGTTCCTTTTTCTCATGAAGTCATTTCTTTTTATGCAGTCATGGTCACTTTTTCTCTAAGTAGTCGTTATCCTCTTCTTTATATAGCCGTGGACACACTTTCTCTTTATATATTACTAGTCGCTTTATACGAAGTCATGACCCCTTTTTTATGTAATCATGGTCACTTTTTTTACGTAGTCGTGGTCATTTTTATGTTGTAATGGTTTTTCTTTCTATATCGTTATCACTCTTCTTATTTATGCAATCTACTTCACACTTTTTCTTTATGTAGTCGGGTCACTTTCTCTCTTTATGTAGTCGTTACTACTCTTCCTCTTCAAGTAGTCCTTATCACTCTTTACTCTTATCTCAAAGTACTCCTTATCACTAAGTTAGTGAACGGGGGGGGGGGGGGGACGATCATCGAGAGAGAATGGGAAAGTGATCATCGGGAGAGATATTGGGAAAGTGATAATTGAGATACTTCATGTAGTCTTTATCACTCTTTCTCTTCATGTAGTCCTTATCACTCTTTCTCTTTATGTGGACCTTATCACTCTTTCTCTTCATGTAGTCCTTATCACTCTTTCTCTTTATGTAGACCTTATCATTCTTTCTCTTCATGTAGTCCTTATCACTCTTTCTCTTTATGTAGACCTTATCACTCTTTCTCTTCATGTAGTCCTTATCACTCTTTCTCTTTATGTAGACATTATGACTCTTTCTCTTCATGTAGTCCTTATCACTCTTTCTCTTTATGTAAACCTTATCACTCTTTCTCTTCATGTAGTCGTTATCACTCTTTCTCTTTATGTAGACCTTATCACTCTTTCTCTTCATGTAGTCCTTATCACTCTTTCTCTTTATGTAGACCTTATCACTCTTTCTCTTCATGTAGTCGTTATCACTCTTTCTCTTTATGTAGTTCTTATCACTCTTTCTCTTTATGTAGTTCTTATCACTCTTTCTCTTTATGTAGACCTTATCACTCTTTCTCTTCATGAAGCCGTGAACACATTTTCTACTTTATGAAGTCTTGGTCGTGGTCACGCTTTCTATTTACGTAGCCTTGATAACTTTTCCTCTTTATGTAGTCGATGTCGTCGTTTTGTAGACGCAATCACTGTTTTTCTATTCACTTAGTCCTATTCACTTTTACGGTCATTTTTGTGTGGTAGTGTTGATCTGCCACACAAACTACCACGGCATTTTTGTGTGGTTTAACGCTAACGAAGTTGTCTTTATTTTCAATTCTTCTCTGCTGTCGTTCTTGTGATAAAAAAAAAGATAGAGGATCTGCTGAGGAAGGAAGAAGGAAATCGATGGTTCGAAAGCAACTGAAAATGAGCACTGATCGGAAACATTTTCACTTTTTCAGATTATCGAAAACTATAAACCTTTTGTTTTAACATATTCCGACATCAATTGGTGTAACCTCATGCACTCTCTTCAGCTTCCATAGCATCCCTGTGAACAATCTTCATCTTCAATCCTAAGCGTTATCTTGATCTACTGGGAATACCTTATACTAGGTTGAAATTCTGCCTCACCCCTTATCACTGAAAACTTCTGTATCATCTCTTACAACTATCTTCAAATTCTGCGTCACTCTCTTCAGCTTCCATAGCCTCCCTGTGAACACTCTTCATCGTCAACCCTAAGCGTTATCTTAAACTACAGGGAATCCCTTACACTAAATTGAAATTCTGCCTCGCCCCTACCTTTTGCATCATCCCTCACCATTGCTTTCTTCTGTATCATCTCTTACCACTATCTTCAAATTCTGCGTCACTCTCTTCAGCTTCCATAGCCTCCCTGTGAACACTCTTCATCGTCAACCCTAAGCGTTATCTTAAACTACAGGGAATCCCTTACACTAAATTAAAATTCTGCCTCGCCCCTACCTTTTGCATCATCCCTCACCATTGCTTTCTTCTGTATCATCTCTTACCACTATCTTCAAATTCTGCATCACTCTCTTCAGCTTCCATAGCCTCCCTGTGAACACTCTTCATCGTCAACCCTAAGCGTTATCTAAAACTACAGGGAATCCCTTACACTAAATTAAAATTCTGCCTCGCCCCTACCTTTTGCATCATCCCTCACCATTGCTTTCTTCTGTATCATCTCTTACCACTATCTTCAAATTCTGCGTCACTCTCTTCAGCTTCCATAGCCTCCCTGTGAACACTCTTCATCGTCAACTCTAAGAGTTATCTTAAACTACAGGGAATCCCTTTCACTAAATTAAAATTCTACCTCGCCCCTACCTTTTGCATCATCCCTCACCATTGCTTTCTTCTGTATCATCTCTTACCACTATCTTCAAATTCTGCGTCACTCTCTTCAGCTTCCATAGCCTCCCTGTGAACACTCTTCATCGTCAACCCTAAGCGTTATCTTAAACTACAGGGAATCCCTTACACTAAATTAAAATTCTGCCTCGCCCCTACCTTTTGCATCATCCCTCACCATTGCTTTCTTCTGTATCATCTCTTACCACTATCTTCAAATTCTGCGTCACTCTCTTCAGCTTCCATAGCCTCCCTGTGAACACTCTTCATCGTCAACCCTAAGCGTTATCTTAAACTACAGGGAATCCCTTACACTAAATTAAAATTCTGCCTCGCCCCTACCTTTTGCATCATCCCTCACCATTGCTTTCTTCTGTATCATCTCTTACCACTATCTTCAAATTCTGCGTCACTCTCTTCAGCTTCCATAGCCTCCCTGTGAACACTCTTCATCGTCAACCCTAAGCGTTATCTTAAACTACAGGGAATCCCTTACACTAAATTAAAATTCTGCCTCGCCCCTACCTTTTGCATCATCCCTCACCATTGCTTTCTTCTGTATCATCTCTTACCACTATCTTCAAATTCTGCGTCACTCTCTTCAGCTTCCATAGCCTCCCTGTGAACACTCTTCATCGTCAACCCTAAGCGTTATCTTAAACTACAGGGAATCCCTTACACTAAATTGAAATTCTGCCTCGCCCCTACCTTTTGCATCATCCCTCACCATTGCTTTCTTCTGTATCATCTCTTACCACTATCTTCAAATTCTGCGTCACTCTCTTCAGCTTCCATAGCCTCCCTGTGAACACTCTTCATCGTCAACCCTAAGCGTTATCTTAAACTACAGGGAATCCCTTACACTAAATTAAAATTCTGCCTCGCCCCTACCTTTTGCATCATCCCTCACCATTGCTTTCTTCTGTATCATCTCTTACCACTATCTTCAAATTCTGCGTCACTCTCTTCAGCTTCCATAGCCTCCCTGTGAACACTCTTCATCGTCAACCCTAAGCGTTATCTTAAACTACAGGGAATCCCTTACACTAAATTGAAATTCTGCCTCGCCCCTACCTTTTGCATCATCCCACACCATTGCTTTCTTCTGTATCATCTCTTACTACTATCTTCAAATTCTGCGTCACTCTCTTCAGCTTCCATAACCTCCCTGTGAACACTCTTCATCGTCAACCTTAAGCGTTATCTTAAACTACAGGGAATCCCTTACACTAAAATTAAAATTCTGCCTCGCCCCTACCTTTTGCATCATCCCTCACCATTGCTTTCTTCTGCATCATCCCTTACCACTATCTCCAAATTCTGCGTCTTCTCTTATCGTTGTCAACTTCTGCATCATCACTTACCACTATCTGCAACTTCTGCGTCATCCTTTACCACTATCATCAACTTCTGCATCATCTCCTTACCACAACCTTCATCATCTTCTATTCCAACCCTAAGCACAGAGTTCACCTTCTTCGGCACCACTTGACACCATGCTCGATTTCGTGACACCTCTAAGAACCGTCTTCGTCTTCCGCGACATCCTTAATTATGGTCTTTTACTTCCGCAGCACGTCTAAACCAGTTATCGTTCCTTTTATTCCTTAAAAATAGATTCATCAACTACTCCTCAACGAAATAAGAATTCACAAATTAATATATTCATAATCTTATTTATACAAGCATAACTTGAATATTAAAATCGAGGGGAATTCTAAATATCATTATTAAAAGTCGAGTACCTTAGGCATCTGCTCCGCTTACCACACCAAAGTTCGATGACTTCTATAGTTTATCACTTAATATCATGAACAAGTACAGTCGCTCAAAAAAGTATCCGAACACTATGGTTGATTACAGAATTCAGAAACAATATATGGCAACGATTTTTTTTTAGAAATTAGTGATCTGGCAACCTTCGTGTCACGTGACACGAAGGCTGTCAAATCACTAATTTCTGAAAAAAAAATCGTTGCCAGACATTTTTCCTTAATTCTGTAATCAACCATAGCGTTCGGATACTTTTTTTGAGCGACTGTAGGTGGTCATATTATTTTTAAACTAGATCGTGTGGGCTCACTCACGGAAATATTGAGCGTGTGCAGTTACCGTTCACAGCAAACTGGAGCGTGTGCAGTAACTGCACACGCTCCAGTTTGCTGTGAACGGTAACTGGAGCGTGTACAGTTGCTGTACACGCTCCAGATATTTTTCCTGAATTCTGTAATCACGTGACACGAAGATTGCCATTTCTAAATCACTAATTTCTAAAAAATCAGATAATCACTAATTTCTAAAAATCAGATAACAGATCACTAATTTCTAAAAAAAATCGCTTCCAGATATTTTTTCTCAATTCTGTAATCAGCTATAGTGTTCTGATATTTTTTTTGAGCGACTGTACAACTATGCAATTAAGTCCTAAATATTTTAACCCTGTGTGCGTTGATTCATGTGCACATAATTCAGCAAAACGCTCAACAGAGTCGGGTCACTCAAAACCTCGTGCTAATCAAAATCGATAGAAAAAGTGTCTGCTCTCCAACAAAGTACGCAACCTCGTACTGTGGATTCACAAGCATAATCATTGCAAGGGAGACTCCCATCATCTCCTAACAAATGTCCACAGGATGCTTTATCAAACTACGACGAGTCCATTCGAGGGGGTTGGGGGTGGTCTGAGGTGGCTCAGCCAGTAGTAGGTCAGCCTCGTCTGAAATTTACAGATTCGAATTCCTCGTTGATCAGCTTTGAAATTTCGAAAAACGATTCCTCTTTAAAAAGCTTTAAAAAGAGCTGATCCCATTGCTGGGAGTGGGTGTCTCAACTGGAATCCGTTAGTTCGTAATCTACATTTCCAAGGTTTGAGTTCCAAGTTCGCCGGCGTTGGGCTGGGGTGACTCAGTCGGTAGCGCGCCAGGCTCGTAATCTGCAGTTCCCAGGTTCGAGTCCCAGCTGGGTCAGCGTTGAGACTTTTCTCCGCAAAACTCCCCTCCCTGTCCACGGTCAGTAGGGGACATCGATGAACTTGGAAAGGCTGTTGTCCGTCGGATAGGGCGTTAAGCCGTGTCCCCCTATGCGGGAGAGCCATACCCTGTGCACGTTAAAGAACACGCTGAATGGCCTTGACTGGAGGCTACCATCTGTCTCCCAACAGATGGTAGCCTCCAGTCAAAGGAATCAGTGGAAGTAATCAGTGGAAGCTGTTCCAGTAGGTCTCCTCCCCCAACCTTCTCTGAGCCCTTGAGGGCCTTGTGACTTGGGCATTTAGACCACTGTGCACAATTATGTGCTACTTACAAGTAAAACAATTTAAAACTCAGCCCTTGTATCTTTATGACCTTGCTGTTTAACAAATTACGGGGTGGGGGGGGGGGGGGGAAGGTGCCCCCGCTCAGATTGAAACAAGACAACAACCCGAAATGCAGCTCATAGGTTTTTCGGAATTTATCTCATGGCGTTACCCAAATTTACTTCATATTAATCTCTTGGCTCGAAATTTATCTCATGGCGTTACTCAAATATACATCACATTAATCTTTTGGCCGAAACTTATCTCATGGCGTTACCTAAATTTACTTCATATTGATCTCTTGGACCGAAAATTATCTCATGCGTTACCTAAATTTACTTCATATTGATCTCTTGGACCGAAATTTATCTCATGGCGTTACTTAAATTTACTTCATATTGATCTCTTGGACCGAAAATTATCTCATGCGTTACCTAAATTTACTTCATATTGATCTCTTGGACCGAAAATTATCTCATGCGTTACCTAAATTTACTTCATATTGATCTCTTGGACCGAAAATTATCTCATGCGTTACCTAAATTTACTTCATATTGATCTCTTGGACCGAAATTTATCTCATGGCGTTACCTAAATTTACTTCATATTGATCTCTTGGACCGAAAATTATCTCATGCGTTACCTAAATTTACTTCATATTGATCTCTTGGACCGAAAATTATCTCATGCGTTACCTAAATTTACTTCATATTGATCTCTTGGACCGAAATTTATCTCATGGCAAATTTACTCGTCATAATCTCTTGGATTTCAGCTCATGCAGTGAGTCCCTCTACCAATTCGGATAATAAAAAGATTTCGACGAGTTCATCGCGAATATTTTTTCCCCATTTATGTTTTGCAATATAGAGTTAAAGGCATGGATTTTGTGATTGTCTTTCTGATTATTTTCCGTCTTTGAAAACATTCTCTATCGTGATTTAACGTTGATAGGATCACGACGAAATTTCGTATCTGACTGAGGAACAATTCGTTTGGACGAGTAGTTATTGGCAAAATAACCAATCTCTTTTTAAGCTTGATAGTGTTAGGAAACTTCTGTCTCATTGGTTCTACATTTTGAGGTATTGCAGAAGGAAGTGCTGAACTGTTAGCGTGATTTTATTTTGCGATTATAGTATTTTAAATGCTTTTCAAGTTTCTCTAGGAAGCATGAACTTCTGTGTCATAGTTTCCACATTGAATATATTTCATAAATCACGCTTCATTTCCGGAGACGGGGATGGCTCAGTCGGTAGCGCGCCAGGCTCGTAATCTGCAGTTCCCAGGTTCGAGTCCCAGCTGGGTCAGCGCTGAGATTTATCTCCGCAAAATTCCCCGCCCTGCCCACGGTCAGTAGGGGACACCGATGGGCTTGGAAAGGCCGCCGTCCGTCGGATGGGATATTAAGCCGTGTGTGGGAGAGCCATACCTTGTGCACGTTAAAGAACACGCTGGATGGCCTTGACGGGAGGCTACCATCTGTCTCCCAACAGCTGTTCCAGTGGGTCCCCTCCCCCAACCTTCTCTGAGCCTTCGGGGTGCATGTGACCTGGCCATTTAGCCCATGGTGTGCAAAAAAGTGCCGCTCAGAGGTAAAACAACCCCAACCCTAATACTTCGGAGTTTCTCAATGTGCGAGAAGCCTGTGCCAATTTTCTACATCGCAATGTTGTAAAGGAAAATAATTTCTCGGGGAGATTTCGTTTTCGTGGCATACTCAATACACTGAAGTTTCTCTAGTTTCATTTAGTTGAAACTATCCCATGCACATGAAAAAACAAACTTTTTTTTGCAGATCAATATCTAAATTAATAGAAGTTGGCTATCTGCGAAAAACAAATTATCCCAGAGATTTAATTCTCTGTTAAATCGTTTTGAAGCAAAGCTTTCCAAATTCATAATTTGATTATGAACTATTTTCATATTTTACAGAAATACCAAGAATGTATTTGAAGTAGTTTTGAATTTGTATCTATTAACTACAATGTCAAATACTCAGCAAATAGGGGCGGGGGTGGCTCAGTCGGTAGCGCGCCAGGCTCGTAATCTGTAGTTCCCAGGTTCGAGGCTCAGCTGAGTCAGCGTTGAGATTTATCTCCGCAAAAATTCCGCGCCCTGCCCACGGTCAGTAGGGGACACCGATGGGCTTGGAAAGGTCGCCGTCCGTCGGATGGGACGTTAAGTTGTGGCTTAAATCGTGGCCTTGACGGGAGGCTACCATCTGTCTCCCAACAGCTGTTACAGTGGGTCCCCCTCCCCCAACCTTCTCTGAGCCTTCGGGGTCCATGTGACCTGGCCATTTAGCCCATGGTTTGCAAAATAGTGCTGCTCAGAGGTAAAACAACCCAACTCAGCAAATAACCTCTGTTTTACAACATTGAAGGAAAAACACCAACTCATGAATATTTAATAAGCGAATTCTAACGTTTTTAGCCAATCGCGATATTCAGTTAACTATCATGAAGCATATTATTAACAAACACTGATCCTAATGTATATCGAGTGTTAAGAAGAGAAAAAATACTGAAGTTCCTTCATTATAGAAATCGATCAGGTACTTAAATTCGTTACATTATATTAACATTTTTCTCGAGACATCATGAGTAATGATGTGATAATAACATCTTATCATGTGGGAAAAAAACGATAACATGAAGACAGAGAAAAAATAAATCCACACTATACAGAAAAAAGATGAATAATTTTGAGAGACGCTTCCGAAGTTCTGCCGTCCGTAGGAGCCGGCAGGTCTGCCGTTTCGCCGCGAGGTTAGTACGTGCGTCCCGACGTAACACCAGACGGACGGGCCTGGCCAGCGGGCGGGCGACCTGTCAAGGATGGGATCGCTACTGCTGACACGCGCTCCGTTCTACGATAGAGAGAGGAGACTAACCTGCTTCCACCCCGGGGTTACGTGGAAGATGGGAAGAGGAACAGATGATAATGTTATTGCCGAGATGTGTGTTTGTAACTGTGACCACCATGAGAGACAAGGACCGGGAACTTATGACTGATGGGTAATTGTCAATGTTGTCTTTTTGTATGCCGTTCACCCCATTAGAAGAGGGTCGCATACGAGGCATTGGGTCGTATTAATCATCGTCGGGGTCACCGAGGGTGTTATCGAGAGATTTTCGTTCACGAAATTTGAGACGAATACTGGAGGAATGCAGAGATTCTCTTTGTAGTAAATTTCGAAGTGGTGTCTTTGTGGCGCAGCAGTATCGCGTTAGTTCGGAGAGACAAGTTGGGTTGGGTTGTTTTACCTCTGAGCGGCACTTTTTTGCACATCATGGGCTAAATGGCCAGGTCACATGGACCCCGAAGGCTCAGAGAAGGTTGGGGGAGGGGACCCACTGGAACAGCTGTTGGGAGACAGATGGTAGCCTCCCGTCAAGGCCATCCAGCGGGTTCTTTAACGTGCACAGGGTATGGCTCTCCCGCACACGGGGCCACGGCTTAACGTCCCATCCGACGGATGGCGCCTTTCCAAGCCCATCGATGTCCCCTACTGATCGTGGGCAGGGCGGGGAATTTTGCGGAGATAAATCTCAACGCTGACCCAGCTGGGACTCGAACCTGGGAACTACAGATTACGAGCCTGGCGCGCTACCGACTGAGCCACCCCCGCCCCAGGCTTTTGAGGAGTGTAGTGCACCAAGAGAAGAGTTAAAGTTTTCACACTGTAATCTATACTCTCTAAAACATTCACAAAATATTTTAAGTGGTTCACAAAATATACTCAATTAAATAATTCAAGTACAATTAATAAGTGAGCACAAAGAACTTTGTGGATTTTTTTTATTAGTATAAAGTACAAAGTACTTTTTGAGTTGGGTTGTTTTACCTCTGAGTGACACTTTTTTGCACACCATGGGCTAAAAGGCCAGGTCACAAGGACCCCGAAGGCTCAGAGAAGGTTGGGGGAGGGAACCCACTGGAACAGCTGTTGGGAGACAGATGGTAGCCTCCCGTCAAGGCCATCCAGCTTGTTCTTTAACGTGCATAAGGTATGGCTCTCCTGCACACGGAGCCACGGCTTAACGTCCCATCCAACGGACGGTGGCATTTCCAAGCCCATCGATGCCCGCTACTGATCATGGGCAGGGCGGGGAATTTTGCGGGGATAAATCTCAACGCTGACACAGCTGGGACTCGAACCTGGGAACTACAGATTACGAGCCTGGCGCCGCTACCGACTGAGCCACCCCCGCCCCCAAAGTACTTTTTGAACAAGTGAGCATAAAGCACTTTGGCAACTCTTCTGATTAGTATAAGGAGGAAAGTATTTTTTGAACAAATGAGCATAAAAGAAGAAATAAGAGAAATAAGCACCTTATTCCAGTGGTTTCGAAATTGTGCCCTCCCCCCCTCCTCTCTGGGGGTGGGAGTCGATGATATGCTAAGGGAAGCGCGAAGATTTATCCAAACGTGACCGACGAAACAATAAAAATAATAACCTTCCCAAAGTTTTTTTAAAAAAATATTTTTTTAAGTCAAGTTTTGTTTTAAAGTCAAATAAATGAATGTTACTTGAACAATTTATATATTATTAGCAGTAGCATCATAGAACGTGTGGACTCTTCAAGCAAATTCGTCAATCGCTGCAATTCCTAAAAAAAAAAGCTCCGTGTACGGTAGAGCCATACCCTGTGCACATTAAAGAACACGCTGGATGGCCTTGATGGGAGGCTACCATCTGTCTCCCAACCAGTGGGTCCTCTCTCCCAACCTTCTCTGAACCTTCGGGGTCCTTGTGACCTGGCCATTTAGCCCATGGTGTGCAAAAAAAGTACCGTCAGAGGTAAAACAACCCAACCCAAAAAAAAAGCATGTAGGACATCGCATTTTTAATTTAAGGTGTTTTTTTTTGCTGCAAATATCGTAGTTGAGTTTAGTTGCAAGATTTGACAATACCGCCAAGTGTTAAATGCACTCTAACTGTAGTATGAAATATTTTCATGAAAACCTTCATTTCCAAATGGTACTTGCACATCCCCCCTCTTTATTTCGATAGAATTCTGCTGATAAACTATAAGTGCTACATTCTATGTACGACAGTTTTGAGTCATTCTTGTGAGAGTAATCAAGGTAGCAGGTCTCTACTTTGTAAATGGACGTCCTTTTTTTCCGGAACACATTTTGTGACGTTTCCCATTCAAAATCGTGTCAAGCGTACCTTTCTGAAAGCTTCAATAGAAATTGCTAGAAAACTGTCGAATTACTATATTTTTTGGCATGGGGTAACAATAAAAATTCGATTTTAGAACTTAAGGGAATCAAAAAAAATATAAATCAAGGGGAACGCTGCTGCTAAAACTTTGGAAATCACGGCCTTCTTCTAATCAGAAGAGTCCACCAGTGCTCTATGCTCCCTTGTTCAAAAGAAAATACCTTCTTCCTTACACTAATCAGAAGAGTCCACCAAGTACTTTATGCTCCCTTGTTAAAAAATACCTTCTTCCTTACACTAATCAGAAGAGTCCACCAAGTACTTTATGCTCCCTTATTAAAAAATACCTTCTTCCTTGCACTAATCAGAAGAGTCCACCAAGTACTTTATGCTCCCTTGTTAAAAAATACCTTCTTCCTTACACTAATCAGAAGAGTCCACCAAGTACTTTATGCTCCCTTGTTAAAAAAATACCTTCTTCCTTACACTAATCAGAAGAGTCCACCAAGTACTTTATGCTCCCTTGTTAAAAAATACCTTCTTCCTTACACTAATCAGAAGAGTCCACCAAGTACTTTAAGCTCCCTTGTTAAAAAATACCTTCTTCCTTACACTAATCGGAAGAGTCCACCAAGTACTTCATACTCCCTTGTTAAAAAAAACCCCTTCTTCCTTACACTAATCAAAAGAGTCCACCAAGTACTTTATGCTCCCTTGTTAAAAAATACCTTCTTCCTTACACTAATCAGAAGAGTCCACCAAGTACTTTATGCTCCCTTGTTAAAAAATACCTTCTTCCTTACACTAATCGGAAGAGTCCACCAAGTACTTCATACTCCCTTGTTAAAAAAAAAAAAAAAAAAAAAAAAAAACCCTTCTTCCTTACACTAATCAAAAGAGTCCACCAAGTACTTTATGCTCCCTTGTTAAAAAATACCTTCTTCCTTACACTAATCTGAAGAGTCCACCAAGTACTTTATGCTCCCTTGTTAAAAAATACCTTCTTCCTTACACTAATCGGAAGAGTCCACCAAGTACTTCATACTCCCTTGTTAAAAAAAAAAAAAAAAAAAAAAAAACCTTCTTCCTTATGCTAATCAAAAGAGTCCACCAAGTACTTTATGCTCCCTTGTTAAAAAAAACCTTCTTCCTTACACTAATCAGAAGAGTCCACCAAGTACTTTATGCTCCCTTGTTAAAAAATACCTTCTTCCTTACACTAATCAGAAGAGTCCAACAAGTACTTTATGCTCCCTTTTTAAAAAAATACCTTCTTCCTTACACTGATCTGAAGAGTCCACCAAGTACTTTATGCTCCCTTGTTAAAAAATACCTTCTTCCTTACACTAATCGGAAGAGTCCACCAAGTACTTTATGCTCCCTGTTAAAAAAATACCTTCTTCCTTACACTAATCAGAAGAGTCCACCAAGTACTTTATGCTCCCTTGTTAAAAAAATACCTTCTTCCTTACACTAATCAGAAGAGTCCAACAAGTACTTTATGCTCCCTTGTTAAAAAATACCTTCTTCCTTACACTAATCGGAAGAGTCCACCAAGTACTTTATACTCCCTTGTTAAAAAAAAAAAAAAAAAAACCTTCTTCCTTACACTAATCAAAAGAGTCCACCAAGTACTTTATGCTCCCTTGTTAAAAAAATACCTTATTCCTTACACTAATCAGAAGAGTCCACCAAGTACTTTATGCTCCCTTGTTAAAAAATACCTTCTTCCTTACACTAATCAGAAGAGTCCACCAGTACTTTATGCTCCCTTGTTAAAAAAATACCTTCTTCCTTACACTAATCAGAAGAGTCCACCAAGTACTTTATGCTCCCTTGTTAAAAAATTCCTTCTTCCTTACACTAATCAGAAGAGTCCACCAAGTACTTTATGCTCTCTTGTTAAAAAAATACCTTCTTCCTTACACTAATCAGAAGAGTCCACCAAGTACTTTATGCTCTCTTGTTAAAAAAATACCTTCTTCCTTACACTAATCAGAAGAGTCCACCAAGTACTTTATGCTCCCTTGTTAAAAAAACCTTCTTCCTTAGACTAATCAGAAGAGTCCACCAAGTGCTTTATGCTCACTTGTTCAAAAAACCTTCTTCCTTAGACTAATCAGAAGAGTCCACCAAGTACTTCATGCTCCCTTCTTCAAAAAGACCCTTGTTCTTCACACTAATCAGAAGAATTCACCAAGTGCTTTATACTCACTTGTTCAAAAAGTACTTTGTACTAATCAAAAAAATTCACAAAGTGCTTTGTGCTCACTTATAGACGACGCGAAGTACTTTATTCTCGCTAACAAACTTCAGAACTACTTTATACTCGCTAACAAACTTCAGAACTACTTTATACTCACTAAGAGAATTTCCAAAGTGTTTCATGTATGCTACAAAACGTTCAGAAAGTGATTTATACTCCCTAATAGGGTTTATTTACGTAGTCAATTTCTCGACGTTAGTTTCAACAGAATGTTTGGAATCACTCTTAGTTTCACGTGGATATCAGATTTAGAGGAAAAATTGTCCTCAGCCGAGTGGAATAAGAATCCACGACTTACGTCATCAGGAGGTCGTGGGTTGGTTGTTGGGTTGTTTTACCTCTGAGCGGCACTTTTTTGCACACCATGGGCTAAATGGCCAGGTCACATGGACCCCGAAGGCTCAGAGAAGGTTGAGGGAGGGGACCCACTGGAACAGCTGTTGGGACACAGATGTTAGTCTCCCATCAAGGCCATCCAGCGTGTTCTTTAACGTGCACAGGCTATGACTCTCCCGCACACGGGGCCACGGCTTAACGTCCCATCCGACGGACGATGGCCTTTCCAAGCCCATCGGTGTCCCCTACTGACCGTGAGCAGGGCGGGGAATTTTGCGGAGATAAATCTCAACGCTGACATAGCTGGGACTCGAACCTGGGAACTACAGATTACGAGCCTGGCGCGCTACCGACTGAGCCACCCCCGCCCCAGGTCGTGGGTTCGTATCTCACTTGGCTCGAGATAATTTTTCCTCTAAATTTTACATCGACGCGAAACTATGACTGATTTCATACATTCTGAGTTCATTCGCTGCTTCATAATCACTAAAAGTGTTGGCAAGTACCTTCATATGCATTCTGAAACCTCATTTAACATTCAATATTCAAGATCAAGGTGAGTGTCATCTCACCAAAGCATTTCATGCTCACTTAATGCGTAGAACGCTTTACATTCATAAGAGAGCTCGCAAGATATTTCATATTCATTCAGAAGAGAAATAAAAGTTTGGCAAGGACAGATTTGCATTCAATTTTTCAAATATCTTGACGACTCAGAAAAAACAGCTTAAAAGAGGAAAAAATAAAGTAAAAGAAATCAACTAGGAAGATAAAAATTATTCGAAAAACAAAGAAATAAAACGTACATCTTTATAAAAAAAAAAATGAAAGAATATCAGCTAACATCATAATTTCCATTTACTATGACAAGTTGCTGTCAGAGAGCTCTGTGACAAGCAGCAGTTTTAGGGGATATTTATTTCTCTTATATAAACTAAAGAGCAATCAAATGTCACTTCAATTATACATTTTGAAAAAATTTTAGATAGTAAATTAAATTAACAAAATAATTTTTCTTATTCTAACTTTTAGTGTTTCGTATGACTCCTTCCAGTTCAGAATAAATTATTGTTAATTGAACTATTTATATATTATCAGCAGTAGCATTATAGAACGTGGGTTGGTTGGGTTGTTTTACCAGTGAGCGGCACTTTTTTGTACACCATGGGCTAAATGGCCAGGTCACATGGACCCCGAAGGCGCAGAGAAGGTTGTGGGAGGAGACCCACTGGAACAGCTGTTGGGAGACAGATGGTAGCCTCCCGTCAAGGCCATCCAGCGTGTTCTTTAACGTGCACAAGGTATGGCTCTCCCGCATACGGGACCACGGCTTAACGTCCCATCCGACGGGCGGCGGCCTTTCCTAGCCCATCGGTGTCCCCTACTGACCGTGGGCAGGGCGGGGAATTTTGCGGAGATAAATCTCAACGCTGACCCAGCTGGGACTCGAACCTGAAAGCAATTTCGTCGATCGCTGCAATTAAAACTAAAGCATTCCTTAAGGGAGAATGAAAATGATAAATCTTGTACTTTCATTTTTTCTTAAAAGTAATCATTTAACATTTAAGCAAAAGCATAATGATTTAAATAAAAAATAAATACCCCCTCAAGCAGCTGCTTGCCACAGAGGTCTGACAGGAGCCTGTCAGTTTATATTCCATAGCACATGGTCTGAGAGGATGGCAGGGCCTCAGCAGAAAAACTACACATACGTCCATGTCTTACCCGGGGCTCGAACCCAGGTCCCTTAGATCAGTAGCCAAGTGCGCTAACCACTCGGCCTAGTAGACAAATTAATAGCCTCGCAATGCCAACAAAAATTTTAACTGAGAAAGCTGGGGATGATTATAATAGCCTTTTGACGTGTATGTTAAAAGGGTACGAATTTTTATTTTCATACACTTTTAACGCTTTTTTTTTAGTTAAAAATGCAAATTTCGTATATTCTGATGAAAAGCTGTCCCTTCGAAAAATGTTTCTTAAAGGAGAAATACACACTGATCGAACTGTTTTGCATAAAAATTAATATCTCAATAGGGCAGAAGAATCTACGATTTTTCAGTACCTGTGACTTCACTTCACTGTACAGTCGCTCAAAAAAGTATCCGAACACTGTGGTTGATTACAGAATTCAGAAAAAAATATCTGGCAACGATTTTTTTAGAAATTAGAGATCTGGCAACCTTCCGTGTCACGTGATTGCAGAATTCAGGAAAAATATCTGGAGCGTATACAGCAACTGTACACGCTCCAGTTACCGTTCACAGCAAACTGGAGCGTGTGCAGTTACTGTATGATAAATGTGTGTGCAGTTACTGCACACGCTCCAGTTTGCTGTGAACGGTAACTGCACACGCTCAATATTTCCGTGAGTGAGCCCACACGATCTAGTATGAAAATAATATGACCACCTACAGTCGCTCAAAAAAGTATCCGAACTCTATGGTTGATTACAGAATTCAGAAAAAATATCTGGCAACGATATTTTTTAGAAATTTGTGATCTGGCAACCTTCGTGTCACAACACGAAAATGTCAAGACAACCTTCGTGTCGTGACACGAACATTGCCAGATCACTAATTTCTAAAAAAATCATTGGCAGATATTTTTTTCTGAATTCTGTAATCAACCACAGTGTTCGGATATTTTTTTGAGCGACTGTACCTCTCCATTTCACTCCGTAAACTTCCTAATATCCATGACGGAAATTTTCACAGGTTTAATTCTAATATTCTACGCAACAATCGGGTAATTAATTGTTTTGAACATTTATTTGCCTTATCACCAAAAAAAGAAGATTGCTTCTTCTTACTCATTTTTATTTAATTCGTGGCTTTCTGACCAATATACTTTTTGAAAGTGAATATCATCATTGAATTTTCAAATCAGTTTTTAGCTTTTTGTCATCTAAAACAGTTTTCTTACTCGTATCAGTCATCGTTAATGTAGTAATGTTTATCCATAATATCCCCACAGAATTTTATCCGCTATCTGCATTAACATCAGTTTTTTATTCGCGGTTTTATCCGCTGTCAGCATTAACATAATCTTTTATCCGCGGATTTATCCGTTGTCAGCATTAACATAATCTTTTATCCGCGGTTTTATCCACGATAATATCGTTTTTTACCCCAAATTTTATCCGCTATACACATAGGGCGGGGTTGGCTCAGTCGGTAGCGCGCCAGGCTCGTAATCTGTAGTTCCCAGGTTCGAGTCCCAGCTGGGTCAGCGTTGAGATTTATCTCCGCAAAATTCCCCGCCCTGCCCACGGTCAGTAGGAGACACCGATGGGCTTGGAAAGGCCGCCGTCCGTCGGATGGGACGTTAAGCCGTGGCTCCGTGTCTTTCTGTTAAAGAACACGCTGGATGGCCTTGACGGGAGGCTACCATCTGTCTCCCAACAGCTGTTCCAGTGGGTCCCCTCCCCCAACCTTCTCTGAGCCTTCGGGGTCCATGTGACCTGGCCATTTAGCCCATGGTGTGCAAAAAAGTGCCGCTCAGTGGTAAAACAACCCAACCCCACCCGAGTACGGCCCTAACAATAACCTTTATGGCATCGGCATCAAGAAGACTGCAGATATTAGCTAATAACACTCCTACGACAGCATTTTCATAACATTTTACACAATGCCATTAAAAAGAAGCAAAGAAATGAATTACCACTAAAGCAGCTGCTTGCCACAGAGGTCTGACAGGTGCCTCTCAGTATAATACGTCACATAGATGATTTGCAAGAGAAGCGCATCTTCAGAAGGAGGACACCTCTCTTTAATACGGGGTGGGGAGTGGGTCCCAAAGGACCCACTCCTCATGAGGAAAGCACGTGCTCCGTCTCACGACACTACAAGTGCTTGGCAAAGAGAAGCCTAGAAGTAGAAGATGAAGTTTGTCTCAGAGGAGACCAGTAGGGACTTGGAGTATGGGTGGTGTTAAAGGGGGTGCTGAGTGCAGCCCAGGGCGAAAGTAGGAAAATAAGTAATAGAGATAAAGCAGCCCCGGACCTCAAAGAAGAGAGCCCCGTAGCCAGCCTATGTTCCTCAAGTGTGCCCTGACACTGGCACTCTCAATGAACACTGAGACCAACTCGCCTGCTACCTCACTGATCGCCTGGGAGTCCGAGTTCGTTAGCGAACCCCTCTGTGAGCGGACACCTGAGGATGTAGTGCCCGACATCTGCTTCTGAAGCCCCGCAGCCGCAGTAACTCTGGATAAAGATTTTAAACCGCTCCAGGTATTTGGGGAAACTCCCATGTCCAGTTAGGACCTGTGTCAAATAATGGTCAGAGGATCTCAGGGATAGACTGACCCTTTTCAAGAATGTCTTTGTTTGGAGACCATTCTCAGTCGTATCCCAGAGCCTCTGCCACTCTGTTAGTACACATTGGCTAGTTATAGACTTCAGGGTTGTTTTTGAAGTCTTTACCGCTATCACAGGTTGAGTATTATTACCTGCAGAGCGGGCCAGTTGGTCTATCCGCTCATTCCCTTCACGACCTACATGGGCCTTGATCCAGGAGAAGGAAACCCTGGGCATGTTCCGATTGCCAAGGATGCACTTGATCAGGAACATCTATACCTTATCTCGGGCTCGAACCTGTGTCACAGTGATCAGTAGCTAAACATACTAACTCTCGCCCTCGGTTAGAAAAGGGACACAAATGGGTTTGAAAAGGACGCAATCAGTAAATAAAAAAAAAAATAAATACCCCCGTAAGCAGCTGCTTGAGGGGGTATTTATTTATTTTTTCCGCAACTGGCCCGCTTCTGCTTTGCGGTGATAGCTGTGAGGATGGCAGGCCCTCAGCAGAAAAACGACACAAACAGCCATGCCTTACCCGGGGCTCGAACCCAGGTCCCTTAGATCAGTAGCCAAGCGCGCTAACCACGGGACAAAAAGCTGTGATTTTGTCTAAAGAGATTTTCGGGTTGCTTTACCTATGAGGGGCACTTTTTTTTTACACACAATGGGCTAAATGTCCACGTGAAAAATACCCGAGGCTGTTAGGGGATAGATGGTAATCTCTCGTCGTGGCCATCAAGCGTGTTCTTTAACGTGCACAGAGTATGGCTCACCCGCACACTGATCCACAATTTAACGTCCCATCCGACGAATGGCTGACTTTCGAAGGCCATCGTTATCTTCTACTGACCGAGGACAGAGAGGGGAGTTTTCGCAGAAATAAATATCAACGCTGGCCCACATGAGACTCGAACCTGAGAACTGTAGATTGTTAGCCTGGCGCGATACCAACTGAGCCACCCCTGCCCATTCTCCTTGAGAGCCATACCCTGTGCACGTTAAAGAACACGTTGAATAGCCTTGGCAGGTTTTGTTAGGTTGTTTCACCTCTGAGCGGCACTTTTTTGCACACCATGGGCTTAAATGGCCAGGTCACATGGACCCCGAAGGCTCAGAGAAAGTTGGAGGAGAGGACCCATTGGAGCAGCTGTTGGGAGACAGATGGTAGCCTCCCGTCAGGGCCATCCAGTGTGTTCTTTAACGTGCACAGGGTATGGCTCTCCAGTTGGTTGGTTGGGTTGTTTTACCTCTGAACGGCACTTTTTTTGCACACCATGGGCTAAATGGCCAGGTCACAAGGACCCCGAAGGCTCAGAGAAGGTTGAGGGAGGGGACCCATTGGAACAGCTGTTGGGAGACAGATGGTAGCCTCCCGTCAGGGCCATCCAGTGTGTTTTTTAACGTGCACAGGGTATGACTCTCCCGCACACGGGGCCACGGCTTAACGCCCCATCCGACGGATGGCGAGCTTTCCAGGCCTAGGTACGAAGCTATGCCTCCCCAATGCACGAAGGTAGTTGCTATGACTCCGACAACAGCATAACACTAGCCTTAGTACTGTTGCGATTGGTTTTGCGCTGTAGTTGTGTAATGACTGGGAAAATTTAGAAGTCGGGACAATTGCGCTGATTGTACGATGACTTTGCAATGTTGTATCGTTAAAGAATTCCTTTTCAGTTGTTGTCTGGTAATGCAGAAAAAGTACTCTAACACCCAAAAAGAATAGAAAGCAGGTTGTTTTATCCCTGAGCAGTGTTTTTCCTTTGTACAAAATAGGGTAAATGACCAAGTCACCAGGACCCCGAAGGCTCAGAGAATGTTGAGGGAGGGGACCCACTGGCAGCTGTTGGGAGTCATATGGTAGCCTTCCATTGAGTCCATCTACCGTGTTCTTTAAGGTACATAGGGTATGGGACGAGGGTGGCTCAGTCGGTAGCGTGTCAGGCTTGTAATCTGTAGTTCCCAGGTCCGAGTCCCAGCTGGGTCAGCTTTGAGATTTATCTACGCAAAATTCCCCGCCCTGCCCACGGTCAGTAGGGGACATCGATGGGCTTGAAAAGGCCACCGTCCGTCGGATGGAACGTTAAGCCGTGGCCCTGTATACAGAGGAGCCATACCCTGTGCACGTTAAAGAACACACTGGATGGCCTTGACGGGAGGCTACCATCTGTCTTCCAACAGCTGTTCCAGTGGGTCCCCTCCCCCGACCTTCTCTGAGCCTTCGGGGTCCATGTGACCTGGCCATTTAGCCCATGGTGTGCAAAAAAGTGCCGCTCAGAGATAAAAGAAACCAACCCAACAACACAGGGTATGGCTCTCCTGCACATGGGACCAAGGCTTAACGGCCCATACGAAGGACGGCGGCCTTCGTATGGGCCGTTAAGCCTGGTTCCCAAGCCCATCGGTGTTCCCTACTAGTCGTGGTCAATGTCAAATCCACAAATCTCACCGCCCTGCTACTGGCCGTGGCGTGCTATTTGTGGAGATAAATCTCAAAGCTGGCCCAGCTGGGATTCGAACCTGGGAACTGCAGATTACGAGTCTGGCGCGCTACCCGACTGAGATATCCCCTCCCCACAAGTTCACAAGGACCCCAAGCGTTCAGAGAAGGTTGGGAGAAGGGAATCCAGTGGAACAGCTGTTAGGAGCCAGATGGTAGCCTCACGTCAAGGTTATCCAGCGTGTTCTTTAACGTGCATTGGATATGATTCTCCCGCACACGGGACCACTGCTTTGAGTCCCAACCAACGAACGGTCCCTTTCACGCGGAAGGTAGGGAATAGCGAATATGAATCTCAATACAGACAAAGTTGGGACTTGAACCTGGAAACTGAAGATTGCAATCCTGGCTCGCCACAGACCTCGACACCCCAACCCCGAAATGAAAGCGGTGAAGCTGAAATAATCTTTATTACTAGATCGGCAAGTGGGCATACTTTTTGCTGCTATTTTAAACAGAATTAACATAAATTTAAGCTCTTGCAAAATTTTAAATGATAACAACAACATTATATTCAAAGAAATATGATGTGAGATTGGTGTTTTATATATTTATTCATTTATTTATGTTTCATTCTTGATAAAATGAGCGGGCGTGGGGATCTTTTAAGTGCCACGGGTAACTAGGCTCCATCTTGGATCCAGTCCAAGATGAGCCCCTATCCATTTATTAGTTATGAGCAGGGTTGGGTTGTTTTACCTCTGAGCGGCACTTTTTTGCACACCATGGGCTAAATGGCCAGGTCACATGGACCCCGAAGGCTCAGAGAAGGTTGGGGGAGGGGACCCACTGGAACAGCTGTTGGGAGACAGATGGTAGCCTCCCGTCAAGGCCATCCAGCGTGTTCTTTAACAGAAAGACACGGGGCCACGGCTTAACGTCCCATCCGACGGACGGCGGCCTTTCCAAGCCCATCGGTGTCCCCTACTGACCGTGGGCAGGGCGGGGAATTTTGCGGAGATAAATCTCAACGCTGACCCAGCTGGGACTCGAACCTGGGAACTGCAGATTACGAGCCTGGCGCGCTACCGACTGAGCCACCCCCGCCCCCAGTTATGAGCAGACTTTAAATAGTTTATTTGCGGGTTTGTACTATTCTGTCTGCTGTTTTATCATTATCGGAAATATATCGTAATAACGAGGTCGTCATAACGAGGGTTCCAGCGCAATTGTAAAAAAAAAGGAAAGATACAAATAAAATAAAAGCGAAAATCATTTAGATGACGCTGAGAAGCACAAATGCTATCAGAAATTAGGATTCATTTGCTTAAAAATGCCATAATTATTGCGTTGCACTGCTGTCCGGGTGACCTGGTTCGAATCACGGATAAAGCATGGATGTTTACTTTCTTGTATCGCCCTTCTGATGAGGTCTCGCCTTCCTCAAAGATCTATTAAACGACTTTGGGTTGTTTTACCTCTGAGCTGCACTTTTTTGCACTCAATGGATTAAATGGTTAGGTCACAAGGACCCCAAGGGCTTAGAGAAGGTGGAGGTACAGTCGCCCAAAAAAGTATCCGAACACTATGGTTGATTACAGAATTCAGAAAAAATATCTGGTATCGATTTTTTTTAGAAATCAGTGATCTGGCAAACGTCGTGTCACGTGACCTTTTTTGAGCGACTGTAAGTGGGCACACTAGATAGCTGTTAGGCGACACATGGAAGCTTAGATCAAAGCCATCCAGCGTGTTCATTGATGTTTAGAGGATATAGATCTCATGCACACGGGGGCCATGCCTGATCGGAAATATATCGTAATAATGAGGTCGTTATAACGAGGGTTTTCATTCGATAGACGACGCCATTTCCAATCCCATCGATGTCCCGTTTGCCATCGGGGATAGAATGGGAATTAGCAAATGTAAAAATCAATGCTGGCACAGTTGGGACTCGAACCTGGGAACTACAGATCACGAACCTATCACGGTACTGACTGAGCCAACCCTCACCCTATGCAAATACAGATTTGGTCATTCTTTCCTGGGTTGGGTTGTTTTACCTCTGAACGGCACTTTTTTGCACACCATGGGCTAAATGACCATGTCACATGGACCCCTAAGGCTCAGAGAAGGTTGGGGGAGGGGACCCACTGGAACAGCTGTTGGGAGACAGATGGTAGCCTCCCGTCAAGGCCATCCAGCGTGTTCTTTAACAGAAAGACACGGGGCCACGGCTTAACGTCCCATCCGACGGACGGCGGCCTTTCCAAGCCCATCGGTGTCCCCTACTGACCGTGGGCAGGGCGGGGAATTTTGCGGAGATAAATCTCAACGCTGACCCAGCTGGGACTCGAACCAGGGAACTATAGATTACGAGCCTGACGCGCTACCGACTGAGCCACCCCCGCCCCCATTCTTTCCTGACAATTCCAAAACAATAATTATTCTCTCACATCCTGACATATACTGTCAGTGTATCTCAAATTCTTGCCCGTCCCTCTGACTCAAATGAATTTTTCCATCAACACCAAAAAATCATCTCTTCACAAGTAATAATTTCATCTCATCCTTCAAAACTTGTCAACCGTTCTTCACTCAATTCCGACGTTCAATCTAGATAATTTTACGTTTCCACAAACATTTTAAAACCTCCCCTCATAAAGAAACGATGCCATAAGGCTTGATAAGTGATACTCTTCTCCCTTTCTCTTTAAATCTCTTCAGCTACAACCTGAGGGCACATTTTAATTGTAAGAGACTTTTTTCTCTCTCTAACACTCTCTTATTCTTTTTTACTCTCCTCCGACTTCTTTTCCTTTTACTGCTCCTTCTCTCTCATTGTATTCCTCCTCATTCTTTATGCCCTGTTCATCGTTTTTCTTCGACGAGTCCTTCTCTTCCCTTTGCAGTTGAACGACACTTTGATTTAACCTTCAGATAAGAATCTCACCAACGCCTCATTCCTTTTTATTTCATTTCATTTGCAGGCTGAAGGAGGACGTCGCCAGTGCAGAGCAAGTAGGGGCTCGCTCCGAAAGTCGCCATCCCCTGCAAACCAGTGTGTGGACTTAGCGAACTTCTTCCGCAAAAGGAGAAGAACAAAGCAACTGAGGAAAAAAGTTTTGCCCCATGAGAGGGAGAAGGAAAGTTCAAGTGTGTTAACTATTCTGTTTTGGAATAAACCAACTATTTGATAGTGACGTGTCATCACGTATTCGTACGCATTTCCCTCCCCCCCAAGGACTTTCCTCTTGCCCCCTACTTCCTCCAAGTGACTGAATGCAAGAGGAATTGTACGACATGACTGGGATGATGATGACCAACCTGGTATCATCCCCCAGTCATATGAACCCCCAGGGAAATAATGACTCAGAACCAAAGAAAAAACGTAAGTAGCCATTTTGTTTTTATTTTTTATGCCTGATTTTCATTTTTTAAAAGTGTCGTTCGTATTGCTAAAATTTTTTAACCCATCGTTAATTGTTTAAATTTTTTAAAAATTTTGTGATCCCTTTTAACAGTCGAAGTTTTTCATAAAAATATCTATATATCATTAATAACGGATTGTTGATTATTTTATGACAACTTAGGAATAATAATGTTTATGATCTCAACACCACGAAGACACTGCAGAGAGTAAAAATTGTCTTTTTTTTCGTGTCTGAATGCCGAGACTTATATGGTGTTGTCTCTGACGTCAATATTTCAAAGACAATGCAATTTTTGCAAATTCAGTAATGCGTTAGTTGATGACAACAGTTACATGGTGTTGTCACAAGCTTATTACGTGGAAATGCGTGTATAGCAATATCGTTTCAGATACTGGCTAATGATATTTGAATTTTTTTCACGCTCGCAGATAACACTTCCAAAACAACAAATACTGGTTAGTAGCACTTTTTTTTTTACTGACAACACTTACATAGTACTGTCTCAGAGTAAGTTTTGCAAAGACAACGTAGTTATTGATTACCGATACTTTCATGGTCGGTACTAGAGATTTATGGTCGGTACTAGAGATTTCAGGGAGGTGGATTTTGGGTTGGGTTGTTTTACCTCTGAACAGCATTTTTTTGCACACTATGGGCTAAATGGCCAGGTCACATGGACCCCGAAGGCTCAGAGAAGGTTGGGGGAGGGGACCCACTAGAACAGCTGTTGGGAGACAGATGGTAGCCTCTGTGAAGGCCATCCAGCGTGTTCTTTAACGTGCACAGGGAATGGCTCTCTCCCGCACAAGGGGCCACGGCTTAACGTCCCATCCGACGGACGGCGGCCTTTCCAAGCCCAGGGAGGTGGATAAAATAGTAAGTATATATATATATAAATATACACATCTTTGATGGAATATTTTAAAAATCAGCTGAATAGTTTCTACTCTTTGATCCTCAATTAGAATTCCCCCATCTGCGGGCTTCGTCCTGAATAAAATAATCTCCATCAAAATGGAAACCAGGCTGTGAGTCACATAAGCAGAAGTATCATACACGTGATTCGCAGCAGTTACACGAGCTCGAGTGACGCATCTCGCGAAGTTTAATCCTCTGAAGTATTCATCTTCTTATCTGTCCTCTCGAGACTGTGATTCATCTTCAACATCTTGGTTACGATCCGCTCTTGGGCTCAAACAAGGAAGAAGAAGAAGAAAAATTACTTTAACGCCAAACTCTGAGCCTATTAGAAGGAAGCGAAGTGAACTGCTTTCTACAATTACTTCCCTGACACTTGATAACTTTCGTATATCTATCTAACTTTATATTTTTAGTCGGTGTGAAGTTTTCCTTCCAGAATACCTTCGTGCAGGGGATCGTAACTTCGTGAAATGGACTCCAAATTCTAACGGCAGGGTTTGGGTTGTTGTTGTTTGGGTTGTTTTACCTCTGAACGGCACTTTTTTGCACACCATGGGCTAAATGGCCAGGTCACATGGACCCCGAAGGCTCAGAGAAGGTTGGGGGAGGGGACCCACTGGAACAGCTGTTGGGAGACAGATGGTAGCCTCCCGTCAAGGCCATCCAGCGTGTTCTTTAACGTGCACAGGCTATGGCTCTCCCGCACACGGGGCCACGGCTTAACGTCCCATCCGACGGACGGCGGCCTTTCCAAACCCATCGGTGTCCCCTACTGACCGTGGGCAGGGCGGGGAATTTTGCGGAGATAAATCTCAACGCTGACCCAGCTGGGACTCGAACCTGAGAACTACGGCAAGGTTTGGATCAGTCGGTAGTGCGGCAGGCTCGTAATCTGCAGTGCCCAGGTTCGACTCCCACCTGGGCCAGCGTTGATATTTATCTTCAAAGAACCTCGGTCAGAATGGGGACATCGATGGGCTTGGTAAAGGCGGTCGTCCTTCAGATTGAAGGTTCCTTGTGCCAAAGAACATGAGGAATGGCCTTGAGGGGAGGCTACCATCTGTCTCCTAACATCTGTCCAGTGGGTCCCCTACCTTCTCTAATCTCTTGGGGCCCTTGTGACCTGGTCGTTTAGCCCATTGTGTGCAAAAAAGTTCCGCTGAGAGGTAAAACAACCCAACTCTAAATTCTACACAAGCTGCACCAACACTCAATGTGGATCTACCCAATAGGTTGGGTTGGGTTGTTTTACCTCTGAGCGACACTTTTTTGCTCACAATGGGCTAAATGGCCAGGTCACAAGGACTCAGAGGAGGTTGAGGACCCACTAGAACAGCTGTTGGGAGACAGATGGTAGCCTCCCGTCAAGGCCATCCAGCGTGTTCTTTAACACGCTGGTAGGCTTTAACACGCTGGTAGGGTATGGCTCTCCCACACACGGGGCCACGGCTTAACGTCCCATCCGACAGACGGCGGTCTTTCCAAGCCCATCGGTGTCTCCTATGACCGTGGGCAGGGCGGGGAATTTTGCGGAGATAAATCTCAACGCTGACCCAGCTGGGACTCGAACCTGGGAACTACAGATTACGAGCCTGACGCGCTACCGACTGAGCCACCCCCGCCCCTACCCAATAGGAGCTGAATGAAATGGTAAATCTATATATTAACTAAGATAATAAAATATCGTAATCTTATATATAATATTATAATCTATTCAAAGAAAGCTAATTTTTCCTTTATTCTCATCTTGATCTCTTAAGATCTGAATTTTCGTGCATATAAGAAAATGTCTCCATTTAAATGTGCTTCATTTATAGCCGAAGAAAACAGGAATATACAAAAAGAAATACTTTTTCGGTATCATTCACTGAAATTTAGCATGCACTTTATAATGTAGAAGCTTTCCTAAAAATTGCAAAGTTTTGAAGACTCAAAAAGAATTTTAATTTATATGCACTTTGTCATGAAAAACCATCAAATGGACGACACCTGTGAAATGTAGCCAAACGGTTTTTACAGTTTCCTGGGAAATGAACCAAAACATTTGTTTTGTGTATTGATGGTGTCAGGCAAAGTTATCTTCAGTTTTATTCTATGCAGTTCCTATTATACCCATAGTCCATTATATCCAGTGTTCAAGTCCCTTCCTGTAGACTCAAGACTGGTTTTCACTTTGCAAATAGTGCAATACTACAGGTGTTCCTCTTCCTCTGTTTAAAAATAATTCTGAAAAAGTAATGTGCATTTTAATGTACACGGGTTCTGACGGTCAAACAGACAACAGAGCAACTTGCATTATTTTCAACAAATAAATAAATTCTGAAACGGTATTCTTGTCGGTGAAATCCAGTCCCTTTGTTCTCCCTTTTATTCCTCTTTTACCATCTATTTTTATTTCTCTCTTTTACCATCAACATTTTTTTTCTCTTTTACCATCTACATTTTTTTCTCTTTTACCATCTACATTTTTTTCTCTTTTACCGTCTACATTTTTTTCTCTTTTGCCATCTACATTTTTTTCTCTTTACCATCAACATTTTTTTCTCTTTTACCATCAACATTTTTTTCTCTTTTACCATCTACATTTTTTTCTCTTTCACCATCTACATTTTTTCTCTTTTACGATCTACATTTTTTTTTCTATTTTACCATCTACATTTTTTTCTCTTTTACCATCTACATTTTTTTCTCTTTTGCCATCTACATTTTTTTCTCTTTTACCATCAACATTTTTTTTCTCTTTTTACCATCTACATTTTTTTTCTCTTTCACCATCTACATTGTTTTTCTCTTTTGCAATCTACATTTATTTCTCTTTTACCATTTACATTTTTTTTCTTTTACAATCTACATTTTTCTCTTTTACCATCTTCTTTTTTTTTCTTTTACCTACTACATTTTTTTCTCTTTTACCATCTACATTTTTTTTTCTCTTTTACCATCTACATTTTTTTTTCTTTTTTACCATCTACATTTCTTTCTCTTTTACGATCTACATTTTTTCTTTTACAATCTACATTTTTTTCTCTTTTACCATCTACATTTTTTTTCTTTTACCATCTACATTTTTTTCTCTTTTACCATCAACATTTTTTTCTCTTTTTAATATCTACATTTTTTTCTCTTTCACCATCTACATTGTTTTTCTCTTTTGCAATCTACATTTTTTTCTCTTTTACCATCTACATTTTTTTTTCTCTTTTACCATCTACATTTTTTTTTCTTTTTTACCATCTACATTTCTTTCTCTTTTACGATCTACATTTTTTCTTTTACAATCTACATTTTTTTCTCTTTTACCATCTACATTTTTTTTCTTTTACCATCTACATTTTTTTCTCTTTTACCATCAACATTTTTTTCTCTTTTTAATATCTACATTTTTTTCTCTTTCACCATCTACATTGTTTTTCTCTTTTGCAATCTACATTTTTTTCTCTTTTACCATCTACATTTTTTTTCTTTTACCATCTTCTTTTTTTTTCTTTTACCATCTTCTTTTTTTTTCTTTTACCATCCTCTTTTTTTCTTTTACCTACTACATTTTTTTCTCTTTTACCATCAACATTTTTTTTCTCTTTTACCATCTACATTTTTTTTCTCTTTACGATCTGCATTTTTTTCTCTTTACGATCTACGTTTGTTTTCTCTTTTACCATCTACATTTCTTTCTCTTTTGCGATCTGCATTTTTTTCTCTTTACCATCTACATTTTTTTCTCTTTTACCATCTATATTTTTTTTCTTTTACAATCTACATTTTTTCTCTTTTACCATCTTCTTTTTTTTTCTTTTACCTACTACATTTTTTTCTCTTTTACCATCTACATTTTTTTTTCTCTTTTACTATCTACATTTTTTCTCTCTTTTGCGATCTACATTTTTTTTTCTTTTTTACCATCTACATTTCTTTCTCTTTTACGATTTGCATTTTTTTCTTTTACAATCTACATTTTTTTCTCTTTTACCATCTACATTTTTTTTCTTTTACCATCTACATTTTTTTCTCTTTTGCCATCTACATTTTTTTCTCTTTACCATCAACATTTTTTTTCTCTTTTTACCATCTACATTTTTTTTCTCTTTCACCATCTACATTGTTTTTCTCTTTTGCAATCTACATTTTTTTCTCTTTTACCATCTACATTTTTTCTCTTTTACCATCTTCTTTTTTTTTTCTTTTACCTACTACATTTTTTTCTCTTTTACCATCAACATTTTTTTTCTCTTTTACCATCTACATTTTTTTATCTTTACGATCTACATTTTTTTCTCTTTACGATCTACGTTTGTTTTCTCTTTTACCATCTACATTTCTTTCTCTTTTACGATCTGCATTTTTTTCTCTTTACCATCTACATTTTTTTCTCTTTTATCATCTACATTTTTTTTCTTTTACCATCTACATTTTTTTCTCTTTTACCATCTACATTTTTTTTTTCTCTTTTACCATCTACATTTTTTTTTCTCTTTTACCATCTACATTTTTTTCTCTTTTGCGATCTATATTTTTTTTTTCTTTTTTACCATCTAACATTTCTTTCTTTTTTACCATCTACATTTTTTTCTCTTTACCATCTACATTTTTTTCTTTTACCATCTATATTTTTTTCTCTTTTACCATCTACATTTTTTTCTCCTTTACTTTTACTATCTACATTTTTTTCTCTTTTACCATCTACATTTTTTTCTCTTTTACCATCTACATTTTTTTCTCTTTTACTTTTACTATCTACATTTTTTCTCTTTTACCATCTACATTTTTTCTCTTTTACCATCTACATTTTTTTCTCTTTTACCATCTACATTTTTTTTTCTCTTTTACCATCTACATTTTTTTTCTTTTACTATCTGCATTTTTTTCTCTTTTACCATCTACATGTTTTTTTATCTTTTACCATCTACATTTTTTTCTTTTTTACCATCTACATTTTTTTTCTTTTACCATCTACATTGTTTTCTCTTTTACCATAAACAATTTTTTTTTCTTTTACCATCAACATTTTTTTTCTCCATACATCAGATATATTCAGCTCTCATACAGAAGTACATTGCCAAAGCGTATATGTACTCATTATTTTCATAAAAGCTTTCAAAGCGAAATTAGGAATCCACACGAAGACAGATTTCACCACGGATATTTCAAACCTGGATAATTTTCCAATCTCTTAAGGATTCGTCTATCTCATCACATGCACACCCACAAAAATAAAAATTAAAAATAAACAAAACCCACCAATTCTTAAATCGTAAAATTTCTCGAAAATCCAGTTCGACGACATCTTCAGGGTAGGACGAGAGAAAGACAAAGACAGCCGTTTCCATGGCAACCTGCAATCCCCCCCTCTCTTCCCCTCCCCTTGATCAGTATGCAAGAGAGCGAAACGATCTTCACTACAGGAGCAGCTGTGATTTTTTTCCTGCCAAAGCATCAGGTCTAGAATCGCTGTGCGACCGCTACCCTTTCCAGAGTATAACCCTCCCGATTCGTTGCAGAGAGAGAGAGATCCTGGCCGCGTCTTTCCCCCAGGGCAAGCTCTCGCTACGGGAGTGTTCTCGAGCACGATGATCCCGACCTCTCTTCCTCTGTGTTTATATCTCGTCCCACATCCTTCTGACTCGGCCATTTTTATCACCTTGGTTACTGAATCATGCAGACAAGGAAGATCTGTTATTTATTTATTAGTAGCATTTATTTAGGTATTTGTTTTCGAAAACGTTTCGAACTCAGATCTCTAGAAAAGGTGGTTTAGTCGGTAGCGCGCCAGGCTCGTAATCTGTAGTTCCCAGGTTCGAGTCCCAGCTGGGTGAGCGTTGAGATTTATTTCCGCAAAACTCCCCGCTCTGCCCACGGTCACTAGGGGACACCGATGGGCTTGTAAAGGCCGCCGTCCGTCGGATGGGACGTTAAGCCGTGGCCCCGTGTGCGGGAGAGCCATACCCTGTGCACGTTAAAGAACACGCTGGATGGCCTTGACGGGAGGCTACCATCTGTCCCCCAACAGCTGTTCCAGTGGGTTCCCTCACCCAACGTTCTCTGAACCTTCGGGGTCCTTGTGACCTGGCCATTAAGCCCATGGTGTGCAAAAAAGTGCTGCTCAGAGGTAATCCAATCCAATCAGATCTCTAGAAAGCCACGTGGATCCTCTCCTTTATTTAGACGGTTCCAATCGTTCTTTCCTAAGTAGTTAATCTGATTCCCTCTTTAAAGAGACTATCTGATTCGCATTTTTATAGACTAAAACTAATAATTTCGTAACTTAATCGATTGGACCTCTCTTAATCTTTCTAACTCTCCCTTTCTTAACCTCTAGCTTTTTTCTTAACTTTGACTAGTCCTTTCTTACTCTATTTGATTCATTCTTTCTTACTCTGTCTGATTCATTCTTTCTTACTCTATCTGATTCATTCTTTCTTACTCTATGGGACTTACTCTTTCTTAACCTATCTGACTTACTCTTTCTTAACCTATCTCAATCATTCTTTCTTCGCCTGTCTGACTTATCATTTCTTAGCCTATCTGACTCATTATTTCTCAGCCTATCTGCCTCTTTTCTAACTTACCCGCTTACTGCTTTTGTTGCCTTACCAATTGCACCCTTTCTTAGCCTAGTTGACTTCACCTTTCTACCTAATTTGCCCTTTCTTGTGCTCTTTGATTTGTCCTGTCTTAATCATCTGACCCGTCTTTTTTTCATACTCTTCAACTCGTATTTTCTTATACTGTCAGGAATTACTTTTTTTAATCTATTGATTCGCTCTTTCGTAACAACTCTGACTAGTTCTTTCTTAACCTATCTTACTCTCCCAATTTTCTTTTTATCGTATCATTATTGTTGGCTCCTTCGCCTACTGTTCATCATAGACACGAAATTAAACAAATAGATTTAGGATATATACATTTCATGTGACTCCACTGCACTGAGAAAATTATCACTCCACTTCCCCTCCCCCTAAACACACTTTCTCTTCCATCCTGTTAAGGGGCGGGGGTGGCTCAGTCGGTAGCGCGCCAGGCTCGTAATCTGTAGTTCCCAGGTTCGAGTCCCAGCTGGGTCAGCGTTGAGATTTATCTCCGTTAAAATTCCCCGCCCTGCCCACGGTCAGTAGGGGACACCGATGGGCTTGGAAAGGCCGCCGTCCGTCTGATGGGATGTTAAGCCGTGGCCCCGTGTGTGGGAGAGCCATACCCTGTGCACGTTAAAGAACACGCTGGATGGCCTTGACGGGAGGCTACCATTTGTCTCCCAACAGCTTTTCCAGTGGGTCCCCTCCCCCAACCTTCTCTGAGCCTTCGGGGTCTATGTGACCTGACCATTTAGCCCATGGTGTGCAAAAAAGTGCCGCTCAGAGGCAAAACAATCCAACCCAACCCATCCTGTTAAATTTCTGATGGAAATATTTCTAAGCAACCAAAACTCTGTAAGAGTTTGAGAAGAACGTATGAAAGCAACTCTGAAAAGTTGGATGAATATTGATTCGATTAATATCAACTTATAAAAGCAATTTTGTTTTTAGCTCTGTGCAAGAACACCATAGAATACGGCACTAATTCATAATTTCATTTGTTTTTCGTAATTAAATGTTGTGATAATATCAATTTAACATAGATTAACTCCCAAATGGAGAAAAATTTAAATGAGAGCGAATCAGGAAAGATAAAAACACAGACGAACGGAGAAAAATTTCTCAGAATATAAAAAAAAAGGGAAATCAAAGAATTTGATTCCCACGATTAAATTCCAATTCATCTCTAAAATCGATGAGGTAGTAAAAAATAAGACAAAAAGGAAAAAAATTCTAGAATATTTACCACACAATTTCATTAGAAGTTCTAAACATTCACATCCAACAATCTTCTCCCAAAGCCATCAACAATCAAGATTACATTAGTCAAAATCTATGTTCGCCATTTCCGTAATTATGTATCGTGGTTCCCGGCGTATCATCAATTCTAGCTTCTCGGTTCCTTCTCAAGCTAAAACACTTCACACTTCTTTTACCTCTGCCCCCACCCCCACCCCACACCCTTCCAACACTCATCCGTCATCCAATACTTTGATTATCTGTTCCCCAGAAATGCTTTGATACCTGGAGGAAAGATTTCGGGAAGTTTGTGAGAAAAAAGATCTCACTCTGCCTCATTGAATGATGACATCTCGATTTAGTCGACATCATACAACATTATGGTTAATCAACATAATTCCCTAACCTTAGCCTCAGCAAAGAGTTCGCATTCCGGATTTCTCGTAATTTTCGGATGCTCTAAAACAGTGAAGTTCTTTTGGGAAGGATGACGTGTCCCGTAACACTTCGATTTGTATCTTACTTACTCTAGAATTAAAGTTATTTCTGTTTTTTTTTTTATCTTTTTCTTCTCACTATTTTGCACACAGTGGACTAAATGACCAGGTCACAAAGAGCCCGAGGGCTCAAAGAAGGCTAGGGATAGGGGACCCACTGGACAACTGTTGGGAGACAGATGGTAGCCTTTCATCAAGGTTGGGGTTGGGTTGTTTTACCTCTGAGCGGCACTTTTTTGCACACTATGGGCTAAATGGCCAGGTCACATGGATCCCGAGGGCTCAAAGAAAGCTAGGGATAGGGGACCCACTGGACAACTGTTGGTAGACAGATGGTAGCCTTTCATTTTTACCTATGAGCGGCACTTTTTGGCACACCATGGGCTAAATGGCCAGGTCACAGGGATCCCGAGGGCTAAAAGAAGTTTGGGGGAGGAACCCCATTGGAACAGTTGTTGGGAGACAGATCGTAGCCTCCCGTCAAGGCCATCCAGCGTGTTCTTTAATGTGCACATGGTATGTCTCTCCCGCACACGGAGCCACGGCTTAACGTTCCATCCGACGGACGGCGGCCTTTCAAAGCCAATCAGTGTCCCCTACTGACAGTGGGCAGGGATGGGAATCCTTTCATCAAGGCCATCCAGAGTATTCCTTAACATGCACAGTTGTATGACTCTACCGCACACGGAGCAACGGCTTAACCCCATGCGGACGGCTGCCTTTACAAGCCCATTGGTGCCCCTTACTGGCCGTGGGCAGGGTGGGGAATTTTGCGGAGATTGCGAGTACCTGGGAAGTGCAGATTACGAGCCTGGTGCGCTACAGACTGAGCCACTCCCGTCCATTTAAATGTGGGCATTGTGTGTTCATTATAATGATAGATAAGATTTTTCTGCTATAAACGCAGAGGGGCTGAACGGCAAGGTTACAAGGACCCCAAAGGATCAGAGCTGGACGAAAGAAAAGAGTTCTAGGGATACCCTTTCCCTAGAACAGAGTTGTTAATGGATCTACTTTCTCTACTTTCGGGTTGGTCTCTCAGCAGTACTTTTATGCACACAATGAGTTAAATGGCCAGGTCACAAGGACTCCACTCTTAATGGGGTTCGCCAGCTACAGTAAGGACTAAGAGTTGTGTAGAGGAAGGGTTCCCTTAGACAGCTCTCAGGAGACAGAAGTACAGTCGCTCAAAAAAGTATCCGAACACTATGGTTGATCACAGAATTCAGAAAAAAATATCTGGCAACAATTTTTTTCGAAATTAATGATCTGGCAACTTCGTGTCAAGTGACACGAAGTTGCCAGATCACAAATTTCTAAAAAAATTGTTGCCAGATATTTTTTTCTGAATTCTGTGATCAACCATAGTGTTCGGATACTTTTTTGAGCGACTGTACATTCAGTGTGTTTTTTAATGTGCACGTGAGAGTGCTTTAACTTACAGACCGACAAATAAGGCCGATATAGAAGAATTTCGTGGATTTTTAGAAGGGGAAAGGCACCATATAATATCTAAACCTACCTTGCCTTATGTGAGAAAGGGGACACTGATGCACTTGAAAAGGCCGCCGTCCGTTCGTGGAACGTTAAGCCGTGATCCCATATGCAGCAGAGACATTACCTTAAATTACGTTAAAGAACAATTCCATCTGTCTCCTAACGGCTGTCTAGTGAGTCCCTTCCCCTATCCAACCCTGAACCCTTGGTGGGTTTTTTGTGACCTGACCATTTAGCCCATTACATGAGAAAAAAAGTGCCGCTCAGAGGTAAAACAACCTAGCCCCATATTAACTACCCATCCCACAACAGCGCAAAAGTCATAAATTCGAGAATGCCATTCTTCAAAAACTCTACGAACAGAAATAGCGTTTTAAAACCGGAATTAAGCAATCACCGTTTCCCCCAAATGAGAGACCACATTGGTAAAACAGTAATTGCAGTGGATTTAATGTAATTTTTTAGCCATAAAATACGAGCTAAAGAGGGAAAATAATAACAAAAAAAAGTCATTAATGATAAACGCACAGCCAAAAATAACCCACAAAATGGGAGGAGAGAAAAATAGCAAAAACAGCTCAGATTTGGGAGAAAAAAACTGATATTCCCGATGTACGCTCTATTGATGCAAATAATACGTCGCATTATTTCGAACTATACACATTCTTGTCTCACGAGTACGATTGTTGAGGGTTTTATCATTGTTGTTCTCCGGCTTTTCTTTTTTTTTTCTCATTCTCTGCAATTTTCGAAGAATTCCGATAATATTTGGAGGTGATTTTAGCCTAAATGCTCGAGTATAAGTCATTTCGCCGTTTTCTTGCTTCAGAAGACACGCGTGTCCCACGGGACGAATTCTTATTATCTTTCTTGTAAATACCAAAGAAGCTGGGGAGAAAAAAAATTACCGAAAGAATTGATTGTGAAGGTTACGTGGCAAAATATACGCTAAAAAAAAACACACACACACACACTCTTATATTTCAATTATTTAGCTTTGAACTGTATGAAAGTGTTTTAATGTTTGTTTATTTTAGAATTTCTTCTTTAAATATATGCACGTGTGAAATTAGGTGTTAGATGAAGTAATCATTTATTTTTCACAAATTTTTATAGCTCGTTTTGGAGGAGGCGAGCTAATTTTATCTCTGTGTCATCTGATTTCAGTGGATATTAAATAGTTTTGTTTTAAGAAATGAGTGAAATATCACTTTTCAGTTAGATAGATACTAATGATATAGCCAGCCCTACAAAAACATGAGAGAGTTCCCATCTTATGTCAGTGGGAAACTAATTTCGAAGTTCAATGGCTCCTAAAATGCGCATTTAATGCAAAACCTGACTGAAGATAAATTAAAGATCATAGTCAAATCTATTCAAATCTCGATTTTTAACAATATTCGTTCTGTATTTAAAGAGTTGTGGGTTGTTGTTGTTGTTGTTTTACCTCTGAGCGGCATTTTTTCGCACACCATGGGCTAAATGACCAGGTCACATGGACCCCGAAGGCTCAGAGAAGGTTGGGGGAGGGGACCCACTGGAACAGCTGTTGGGAGACAGATGGTAGCCTCCCGTCAAGGCCATCCAGCGTGTTCTTTAACGTGCACAGGGTATGGCTCTCCCGCACACGGGGGCCACGGCTTAACGTCCCATCCGACGGACGGCGGCCTTTCCAAGCCCATCGGTGTCCCCTACTGACCGTGGGCAGGGCGGGGAATTAAAGAGTTGTGGAAGTTAGAATATTTCGCAACAGTATTTACCTCGGGAATGAATTTAAACTTAACAAATATTGTTTCAAACAATTTTACGAAATAAATATATATAAATAAATAAATAAATAAATACCCCTCAAGCAGCTGCTTGCCACAGAGGTCTGACAGGAGCCTGTCAGTTTATATGCCAGAGTAGAAGATCTGAGAGGATGGCAGGACCTCAGCAGAAAACAACACGAACATCCATGCCTTACCGGGGCTCGAACCCAGGTCCCGTAGATCAGTAGCCAAGCGCGCTAACCATTCGGCCACGGGACGGCTTAAATATATATATATATACATTTTAAAAATTTCAGTAATGATTATTTCAATATTAGACAAATCTGAAGGAATTTTATGAAACAATATTATTTGTTGTTAAATATTCAAACTTCCATAACTCTTTAAATTCTGAACGAATATTGTTAGGGAAAAACAAGATTTAAATTGAATTAATTGTGAACTTTAATTTGTCTTCAGTGACATTTTTCCGTTAAATGAATATTTTAAAAGTTTTAGAGCTTCGAAATTATAATATATTATATAAGTCGCTGATATAACATGGAAATTATTTAACATTTCAGTTGAGCAGTGTTTATAAGATTTTGCAATTTCTAACTCTTCCAACATTTTTAATTTCTACAGGTGGCTAATTGACCAGGTCACAAAAACCCCGGGGGCTCAGAGAAGGCTAGGGATAGGGGACCCACTGGACAATTGTTGGGAAACAGATGGTAGTCTTTCATCAAGGCCATCCAGGGTATTCCTTAACACCTGGTTCCCAACAGCTGTTCCAGTGGGTCCCCTCCCCCAACCTTCTCTGAGCCTTCGGGGTCCATGTGACCTGGCCATTTAGCCCATGGTGTGCAAAAAAGTGCCGCTCAGAGGTAAAACAACCCAACCCAACCCTTAACACCTGGATGGCCTTGATGGAAAATCCAATTTTAGGGAATTCAATTTTAGGGAATTCCCTAAAAGCCTTTTAAGCTCTAGTGATCAACTAGTTACATTCAATGTTAAAAATATTTACTCTCCTATTCAACTTAAAAAAAAGGAACAACTCCTTTTTTAAATAAGGAACGATTCTCCTGTCCCATTGCGATTTCAGTTCCTACTTGAAGCGCTGTAGAGAATAGTGCTGCGCATGTGAAAGAACAGCAAGCATTGTAAGGAGTACGTTAATGTGCATGAAATAAGAGACAATGTAAGGAAAAGGTTTCCGCTCAAGAGAGAAAGTCAAGCAACTGTAAAGAGCAGTTTTGGAAATGTGAAAGAGTGTCAAAAATTGTAAGGAAGATTCCTTTCTCTCTTTTTTGCCGAAAGGGAAAGAAACACGTGGAAGCAATGTCTGCAATAATGCTTTCATCCCAATTCAGAAAATTCATTTTTTTTTTATAACTTCTTAGGGAACTTGACTTACATCATGCTGAGAGATTGCATGATGTAAGTCAATTGCATGGCGTTACATCACTGCTGAGAGAGAGAGTTTTAGACAACAGCAGGGGACACCGATGGGCTTGGAAAGGACGCCGTCCGTCGGATGGGACGTTAAGCCGTGGCCCCCGTGTGCGGGAGAGCCATACCCTGTGCACGTTAAAGAACACGCTGGATGGCCTTGACGGGAGGCTACCTTTCTCTCTTTTTTGCCGAAAGGGAAAGAAACACGTGGAAGCAATGTCTGCAATAATGCTTTCATCCCAATTCAGAAAATTCATTTTTTTTTCTTTTATAACTTCTTAGGGAACTTGACTTACATCATGCTGAGAGATTGCATGATGTAAGTCAATTGCATGGCGTTACATCACTGCTGAGAGAGTTTTAGAGGAGGAAGATGCGATAGAGAGAGTAGTTTTAGAGAAATAGGATCATCACGGAGGTAGAGTGATTTTAGGAGAGGTAATGTTTTGTGTGGTAGAAAACAGACAGGCATACAAGGATTGAAGGATAAACAAGGTAAGGTTATAGAAGGTGAGGATTCTGTCATGGCTAGGTGGGCTGACCATTTGAGTGATATTCTAAACAATGTGATTAGTTCTATTCCCATTGTTTGCAATGATGACAAATGCATTGGTGGCTTTAATAATTGCCCTATAACAACACAATCTGAAGTTATTTTGACTGTTTCTAAACTTAAATTACATAAATCACCAGGGGTAGATGAAATTACTACGGAAATGCTTAGAGCTGGTTACCACTTGGATGACTGAAATTCTGAATATCTTTTATGATAAAGGCATGGTTCCTAAGGATTTTACCAGAGCTATTGTTATCCCTATTTTTAAAAAAGGTGATCGCAGTTCTTGTGATAACTATAGGGGTATCAGCCTACTCTCTGTTCCAGGTAAAGTCCTTTCCATGATTGTGCTTAATAGAATTAAGAATCTGGTTGACAATCAATTGCGTGATGAGCAATGTGGATTCAGAAGTGGTAGGGGATGTGTGGATCAGATATTTTCACTTAGGCAGATTCTTGAGAAATGTTTAGAGTTTCAGAAACCTTTGGTTGCTAGCTTTGTTGATTTCAAAAAGGCTTTCGACTCTGTTGATCGTCATAATTTGTGGTTGATTGTGAGATCATATGGTATACCAGACAAGTTAGTAAACATAATGAAAGCTCTCTATAATAACACTGAGTCGTGTGTGAGTGTTGGTAAGGCTTGTAGCAATTGGTTTAGCATTACTTCTGGTGTTCGACAAGGGTGCATTTTGACTCCTTTTCTCTTTAGTTTGGTTATTGATTATGTTATGCGAAATTCACTTCAAGGGAAAGATTTTGGCCTTAAATGGACCGGAGATACGAAAATTTCTGATTTAGATTATGCTGATGATTTAGCCCTTTTGGCAAATGATGTTGATGAGATGAACTCTTTCATTCGAGCTGTTGATGAGACTGGTAGTAGAGAAGGTTTGGTTATAAACAGAGAGAAAACTAAAGTGATGAAAATTGGTCAGGCAGGCTGTGATTCAGTTAATCTGAATGGTTGCAGTCTTGAGCAGGTGTCACAGTTTAATTACCTTGGGAGCTATGTAACAGATACTGGTGATGTGCGGCATGAGATTAATAGACGAATAGGGATTGCTGCCAGGACTTTTAAGAATCTATGGAGAGTGTGGAGAAATAGGCGTATACACCTAAAGACTAAAATTAGACTGTATAATAGTTTTGTTCTTTCTACGGTTAGTTATGGTAGTGAAACTTCGACACTGTGTAAACAAGATAACAGGAAACTAGATGCTTTTGATTCTAGATGTTTACGTAGTATCTTGGGCATTAGGTGGTTCAACTTTGTAACTAATGATGAGGTTAGACAAAGGAGTCGGCAACCTCCTTTAAGCAGCATATTGTGCAGAGAGAGACTCCGTTGGTTTGGCCATGTTACCCGTATGAATAATTATAGATTGGCGAATAAGGTTATGAACAGTGTGCCTAAAGGCCTCAGAAAGAAGGGGAGACCTAGGATGCGGTGGGCAGACAATGTCAAACAGGACCTTGTTAGAATTGGTGTGCAGTGGCCAGATGAAATAGATGTAGCTCAGGACAGATATGCTTGGAGAATTAAACTGCACAGTCTGGTTGGACCTCCGTAGCCCATGGCTGCTTGAGGAGGAGGATGATGATGATGAGAGTTCCAGAGGTAAAGTTACTTTAAAGAAGAAGGCAGCCATAAAGAAAGTTTTTTTGGAGGAAAATAAGGAAACATAGAGAGATTCATTTTAGAGGATGAGGTCAATCCGGGGGGGGGGGGGGTGATTTTAGGACACAAAGAATTCCAGTTGTAAAGTATTTTGAAGAGGATGAATCACCCATAGAGAGAGTTAATTTAATGGAGGAGGTAGTCGTAGAGTTGTTTTAAAAGAGAGGGGGCAGTCATTAGAAAAAGTTATTTTAAGGAAAGGGACAGTCATAGAAAGAGTCATAAGGGAGGAAGCAGCTATAGAAAGAGTCATAAGGGAGGAGGCTGCCATAGAGAGAGTTGTTTTAGAGGAAGAGGCGCCATAGAGTTGTTTTACAGGAGGAGGCAGCCATAGAGAGAATTACTTAGGGGAGGAAGCTGCCATAGAGAGAATTACTTAGGGGAGGAAGCTGCCATAAAGAGAGTTACTTGGGGAGGAAGCCGCCAAAGAGAGAGTTATTTAGGGGAAGAGGCAGTCATAGAGAGAATTACTTAGGGGAGGAGGCAGCGAAGGAGAGAGTTACTTGGGGAGGAGGTAACCATAGAGAGAATTACTTAGGGGAAGAGGCCGCCAAAGAGAGAGTTATTTAGGGGAAGAGGCAGTCATAGAGATAATTACTTAGGGGAGGCAGACATAGAGAGAGTTACTTGGGGAGGAGACAGCGATAGAAAGAGTTGTTTTGGAGGAGGAGGCAGCCATAGAAAGAGTGATTTTAGAGGAGGAAGGCCATCCCGAAGGAAGAGTGATTTTAGGAAAGGTTAGAGTTCCAGAGGCAAAATATTTTAGTGGAGGATATCATGCTTGGTGAAGTTGGAAATATGTAACAAGAGCACGAACATCGTTCCTGAAAATTTTAAAGCAATGAATCTCCAAGGAAAAAAAACCTTTTCTGATATAATATCCTCTGGATTACCAACTTTTACTTTCTTTTCTTTGCAATAAACTGAAAACATCATAAGCAATAACCGAAAAATAAACGTTCTGAGAATAACACTTCACTTGAAGTTTTTCTCCCAAAAAATGACATCCACTAAAAGAACCAATTCGTTCACCTCTGAAACGTCATTCGTAAAGCTGCTTTGAAATAAAAAAAAGACGAGGGGAGGGGCAACAAGCAACAATCTTTTTTCTTCGAGATCCTTTTTGTAATAATGAAACCCGCACCGCAAGCAAATTATGGCCGTTGGTCAGGTATTGTTGCGTCGCTTTTACTCTTCCAGCAACAATACCTCGTCTGGAGATCACGCAAACAAGGCGAGGATAACTCTGTCGTGAACTCAGGTGGTTTACTTCGACGTCACACTACAAAAAGTTCCTTGGAGCTCAAAGCTACACGGTCGAGGATGGATAGGCGAGCCAAGCACCGTGACCACGATGACGTCACTTTTTTTGCACGCGACACTGCGTTGGCTTTGTTTTACTGGTTCGCAGCACTTTTGGCGGGATGCTGAGATTCCATGGTTTGGTGAGTTTTGCGCCAGCGAACCAATTAAATATGGACACTTCCTCTCAGGGTAACTCCCCCACACTACTTGTGTGTTAACGAACCTTTTCCACTCTGGGACTTCCTGTTTGATCCTGCCACCAATAATTAATACGTCTTCCTGCCTCAGCATCTGGATATAACTTTTTTCTGGTCAGTGAAGCACAAATACATTGTCCTCTTGCTGTTCTTAATGGACGACGGGAAATGAGGATTTTTCTTTCGGGGGATTCTGAGAGCATGGGGACGGCATTATTAGGAGCAGAAAAAACAGAGATTGAGAGAAAAAAAAATGAAAAGCTTTGTTGTTTGATTCCTGATACTCAAGAGGTGATGGAGTTCGGTTTTGTTGTCCCTTGCGGCAGTTCGTTTAAGGTGATAGGTTAAAAGGTGAGGTCAAAAAGACCGTAAGAATCAGAACTACATCAGTTAATAATAAAATAAAATAAATACCCCCTCAAGCAGCTGCTTGCCACAGAGGTCTGACAGGAGCCTGTCAGTTTATATGCCACAGTAGGAGATCTGAGAGGATGGCAGGACCTCAGCAGAAAAACGACACACACATCCATGCCTAATTCCGGGGCTCGAACCCAGGTCCCTTAGATCAGTATACAGAAGGATAATACTTCCAAAGGTAGAGTAGTTTTAGAGGAGGACAGTTGTTCTAGAGATAGTTATTTTAGAGTAGGAAGCCGTTTTAGAGAGAGTGGTTTTAGAAGAGGCTATCTCTAGAATTCTAGAGGTAGCCCCTCTAGAATTCTATTTTGAATCTATTTAGATTCTATTCTATATTGATGTAGTATCTCTAGAATTCTAGAGGTAGCCCCGTCTAACTTTAGGAAGGAGATGGAGTTCTAGAGATAGAGTTTTAGAGGAAGTGAGGTAGAGTGGTAGTTGAAGTAGTGAGGTATAGTTGAAGTAGTGAGGTACAGGAGGTGAGGTAGAGTGGTAGTGTGTGCCAGTATGAAGGTAGAGTGGTTTTAGGAGAGCGGCAGAGTTGTTCTAGAGATATAGTTATTTTAGAGTAAGGAGCAGTTTTAGAGAGGGTGGTTTTAGAGGCGGCTATCGTGAAGGTTAAGTGTGTTTAAGATAAGAGCACAGTTGTTCTAGAGATAAGAGTTATTTTTAGAAAAGGAAGCCGTTTAGAGGCTGGTTTTAGAGGAGGTTATCGTGAAGGGAGAGTGGTTTTAGAAGAGGACAGCTGTTCTAGAGATAGATTTATTTTAGAGGAGGAAACCGTTTTAGAGAGAGTGGTTTTAGAGGAGTTATCGTGAAGGTTTAATGGTTTTAATAGAAAAGGACAGTTGTTCTAGAGATAGGGTTATTTTAGAAAAGGAAGTCGTTTTAAGGAGAATGGTTTTAGAGGAGGCTGTTGTGAAAGTAGAATAATTTTTTAAGAGGAGGACATTTTCAGAGTGGCTTTAGGAGATGAGAGCCATTCTAGAGAAAGAATGTTTTAACGGAGTAAAGTCGGTACAGTGGTTTTAAAAGAGGGGTCCTTCAAGGAGATAAAGTGGCTTTAGAGGTGGAAGTCATCCGAGGAGGTAAAAATGTTTTAGAGGAGGAGCAGTGTCCCAAACAAAGAATGATTTTAGAGGAGAAAGGCCATCCTGGAGAAAGAGTAGTTTTAAAGGAGGAAGGTCAGCTCTTAACAGAGGAGAACTGGTTTAAGAGGGAGTAATGTCATCCTAGAGGTAGAGTGATTTTAGGAGAGTGGCCTTTTCTAGAGCTAGAGTAATTTTGGATGAAGAGGCCGGCCAAACGGTAAGATGGTTTTCCTGGAGTAAAGGTGTTCCAATGGAAAAATGATTTTAGAGGAGTAGAATATAAAGTGATTCTAGTGGAGCGTGTCGCGTTCGAGTGTTCTAGAAGGAATTCAGAATTTATTTAGAAAATTATGAGGGAACGTTTAGGAAAAAACCATATAATGTTTCGAAATGACAAGGAGAACATTTAAGATCTTTATTCCTACTCATTAAAAAGAAAAAAAAATTATAAAATAAATGACGATTTTATTTAGGATCGCCATCAGTTGTTTCTTGTTGTTGTTTTTTTGTGAATAAATTGCTTATTATAAAAATATAAACATGAAGACTTAAATGCTCAAAATGAAAGCTTTTTTTCCCTCTTTTTCTCTGTTGTTTACCAAGTGATTTGCGAATGTACGTACATACAGGATGGGGATAAATTTATTGTCTGAGGAAAAGACTTCTTCCCCCCACCCCTCATTTTCCAATGTATGTAAAAAAAAAGTATGGAAAAGAGGAAGAGATTTAAAGGATGAGGATGAGACTTTTTTTTTTCGAAACACACATGATACTGTGACAGTTGCTTCGCATATTGACTGTGGCTGCTGATGATTGTGGCAGTTGCTTCACACATTGACTGTGGATGCTGATGACTGTGACAATTGCTTCACATATTGACTGTGTCTGCTGATGACTGTGACAATTGCTTCGCATATTGACTGTTGTTGCTGCTGATTGCGACAGTTGTTTCTCATATTAATGTAACTGCTGCTGATTGTGACAATGGCTTCACATATTGGCTTTTCGTTGCTGCTGACTATGAGAGTGGCCGCACATGTCGGCTCTTGCTGACTGTGATAGTTGCTTCACATTTACATAGATTTTTTCATATTGGCTGTAGTTGCTGCTGACTAGGACATTTACACATACTGAACCAATAATCCCACCACTAATATCAACTACTGAAGCAAACATTGGCTTTGAGCTTAACGATCCCTGAAATCTGTCATTTACTTCATCATGAACCAGAAAAAAAAAAGGTGTAGCTAAAGATAAACATTCTCTTCTTATAAATAAATAAAAACAAAACAACCTCTCTAAATATAAACAAGAAAAAAACCATCGCTTAAAAACACTACTAGCTCTTTCGTTGTATATCACCACGTTATGGAAAATCCTGGAATTGAAAGTCACTCCCCTTTGCAGACAAGCCCACTTCGTTTGCGAAAACACTTCACGAGAGCAACAGATGTGCTGGTAGAATCGCCATCGTATGACAGAGAGTACGAAACAGAGAAATAAAAAACGAAAGATGAAATGAAAGAGAAAACCGGCTTTGATGGTGAATCCAACCTGCTGTGTGAATGTGTCTGTTTCTGACTTGCAGCAACTGCTTCTCTGAGACCGACTATAACCCGAAGCCTGAGCTATCGCTCACCGGACGACCAAGTTTCCGTAGCAGCAGCGGCAGGGTACCGCTACAAAGTCGGGTATTGTTCGTTCACCGCTCTCTGAATGCGCCCCGGATATCAGTAAGCACGATGCAGCCTTTCTTTATCCTATACCTTTCTTTATTTCACTGTTAATCGGACTCCGATTGGTCATGTAGCGGGGACAGTTTGAAGCTCCCGGTATCGGAGACCAAGAACCCGACTATTGTGCATTGTTTGCGGCTTTAAGCATTAGGTAAGTGGCGAATTAATGGGGAAAACAGGGGGATGAAAGGTGGCGGGATGTTGTGATGATGCATCGGGCTTCGTAGGTGCGTGATCTGTCTCGTCGTTGAATTCTTTCTCCCTCGGAGAAGCAGTGGACAACAATTGTTCTTGGATCTTTCAGACGACACGGTCGTATCTTTTTCTGGCTCGAAACCGTAAAAACGGGAATAATAAAACAGCTCTTTTTTTTTTCATTTGCTAAACTATAAAACGAATGATTTGCTTTTTAGGAGGAAAGGTTGAAAAAGACGTGCTGGAAGTGATGACTTAATAGCAGTTTGACAGGTCATAAATATATCTCAGAGTCATTACGAAGAAAATTTATGGTTTGGCCCACTGTTAAAATTAAGTAGAGTTATTTTAATTCTTTTTTTCATTTGATGTTTATTTTTCTTCACAAAAGAAGAGTTGTTATTGTGGGTTGTTTTACCTCTGAGTGGCACTTTTTTTTTGCACACAATGGGCTAAAAGACCAAGTCACAAAGACCTCAAGGACTCAGAGAAGGTTGGGGGAAGAGAATCCACTGGACAGCAGACAGATCTTTCAAGACCATCCACAGTGTTTTATAACGGATACAGGGTAGGACTTTACTGCACACGGTACCACGGCTTAATGTCCCATCCGACGGACGGCTGTCTTTCCAAGCCTATAGATGTCCCCTTTCTGACATAGAGCAGGTTGGGGATTACCGGTGTCAAATCTCGATGCAAGCAGACTTGGGACTCGAACCTGGGAACTGCAGATTGCTAGCCTTGCACGCTACCGATTGAGTGTCCCCCTCCCCCGTCTCTTACAGATAGATGATGTGGAGAATTAAATTGCACCCCTGACTGTACCGCACTAATTAATTCTCTGTCTTTCAGTACACATCTCTTTCTGAGTCTTCTAATCTGTCTGCTTGTCAGAAGAAGTGTGCTGGCACTCTTTTTCCACACAATGGCCTAAATGGTCAGTTCACAAGGACCCCGACGGCACAGAGAAGGTTGAGGGAAGGGAACCCACTGGACAGCTGTTGGGAGACAGATAGTAGTATTCCACGTTGTTTCTTTCTCTAAAAGTTTATCTAATTATCTTTCACCTTTATAAGTCACTATTTGCCTATTTCTCTATATCAGCGGTTCCTGATCTTTTTGAGCTCAAGCACTCTTTTTTGGGACACTTCTACTAAGCATTATTAAGGCGTGGGTGTCCCAGTCGGTAGCGGTCCAGACTTGTAATATGCACTTCCCAGCTTCGAGTCCCATTTGGGCCAGCGTTGAGTTCAGGCCTCTCTTTCAGTCACGAAAGAGAGGCCTGAGTACATTAAATCTCCGCCCTCCTCTCAGTCAGTAGTGGGCACCGATGGGCTTGGAAAGGCCATCCGTCAAATGGGGCATAAAACGCTTTATCCGTGTGAGGGAGAGCCATATCCTGTGCTCTGGATGGCCTCGACGATAGCTACCATCTGTCTCCCAACAGCTGTCCAGTGGGTTCCCTTCCCTCAGGGGCGGGGTGGCTCAGTCGGTAGCGCGCCAGGCTCGTAATCTGTAGTTCCCAGGTTCGAGTCCCAGCTGAATCAGGTTTGAAATTTATCTCCTCAAAATTCCAAGCCCTGCCCATGGTCAGTAGGGGACACCGATGAGCTTGTAAAGGCCGCCGTCCGTCGGATGGGACGTTAAGCCGTGGCCCCGTGTGCATGGAGAGCCATACCCTGCGCACGTTAAAGAACACGCTGGATGACCTTGACGGGAGGCTACCATCTGTCTCCCAACAGCTGTTCCAGTGGATCTCCTCCCCCAACCTTCTCTGAGACTTCGGGGTCCATATGACCTGGCCATTTAGCCCATGGTGTGCAAAAAAGTGCCGCTTAGAGGTGAAACAACACAACAACCCAAATCCCTTCCCTCAACCTTCTCTGTGCCGTCGGGGTCCTTGTGAACTGACCATTTAGCCCATTGTGTGGAAAAAGAGTACCAGCACCCTCCTTCGTGAGTTGGGTTGGGTTGTTTTACCTCTGAGCAGCACTTTTTTGCACACCATGGGCTAAATGGCCAGGTCACATGGACCCCGAAGTCTCAGAGAAGGTTGGGAAAGGGAACCCACTGGAACAGCTGTTGGGAGACATATGGTAGCCGCCCGTCAAGGTCATCCAGTGTGTTCTTTAAGGTGCACAGGGTATGACTCTCCCGCACACGGGGCCACGGCTTAACGTCCCATCCGACTGACACTGTCCTGTCGGAATTCGTCGACATTATCGACACTGTCCTGTCGGAATTCCGTGACTGAAAGAGAGTCTTTCCATTTTTACACACAATCAATAGTATTAATTTCAACATTGAGTCTTCGTTTACATAACTTGGTACTTCAGTCGAAATGTTGTGACATACTAGCGAAATAAGACGCTGATTAAAAATATATTTAGAAAAAAAAAAAAGCGGGATTTATCCGACATCCACCGCATACTGTTACACAGCCCCAGCGAGAGAAAGACTTCTGCACCTGTTGCTACTTGTGGCCGTTACATCTCTAGCCATGTATCCTCATCAAACAAGTACACACTCACGCACAAAAGCATGAACACACAGACACACAAGCGTCGAAAGAGCGGGAACAGCCAGCCGCCAGAATGAAGCACCTGTTCCATTGACCATCGCCACCACCTCCAGTCACGCCATGCCGTCAGACGCCATCGGTAGCCGCACGGGGTCGTGTCCGCGTGTCATTACCACACCCCTGGCTGTCACGTGTCCCCGTTCCCACCCCCCATTTCCTCTCGTGGAGCCCCCGGGCCACGACCAACCTTGCTGCTGGATCACGTGGAAGCTCCGTTACAGCAGCCAGCAGCTTTTCTCACATAGGTTCCGGCGTTCACATCACAGGCCATACTCTAATGGCCCTCAGGGAACTGCTCTAATCACCACATTCTCACACTGGCGGCAGAAGGGCCTCTTGTCGTAGGGGAGCCTCTTCATGATGATGATGATCTAGTGGCCGAGCGGTGGTGTTTGTTACGAATGCGTGGCTGAGAGTGTCGGGAAGATGAGTTTAATGAAGTCAGTGGGAGGAAGGAGATTTTCATTCACAACGGGAGAAATCAAGACGGGAAATCTGGATTTTTATTAATAGAGATGTCTTTAGTGCTGATTTTTTTTTTATTTCGCTCTTTTTTTTAGCCGTCCCATGGCCGAATGGTTAGCGCGCTTGGTTACTGAGCTAAGGGACTGGGTTCGAGCCCCGGGTAAGGCATGGATGTGTGTATTGTTTTTCTGCTGAGGTCCTGCCATCCTCACAGATCTTCTACTATGGCATATAAACTGACAGGCTCCTGTCAGACCTCTGTGGCAAACAGCTGCTTGAGGGGGTATTTATTTTTATTTATTTATTCGTAGACTTAACGAAGGAGAATGGTAGTTATTAATCGCCTGCGAATAGATAAATATATAAAAAGAGCAGTCTGACGATAAGTTCAACGGACTTAAGAAATGGAAGGTCTGGGATCAAACCAGGAGGACGTAGAGAAATCTAGGAGGTCATAGAAAAATCCAGGAGGCCGTAAAGAAATCCAGTAGGTCGAAGATAAACCAAGAGGTCATAAATAAATCCAGGAGGTCACAGATATATCTAGAAAGTAGTAAATAAATACAGAAAGCCATAGATAAATCCAATAGTCCGTAGATAAATCCAATAGGCCGAAGATAAATCCATTAGGTCTTAGATAAATCCAGGAAGTCAGAGATATATTCAGTCTCAATAGTTAACATTTGCATTCAGAAGACTGAGAGTCAGTTATATTGTACAATGATATTATAGAGGTTAGTTGTTACCGAATGCTACCGAATGTTTGTGTACAGATTATTTCTTTTATGCATGATCTAGCTGGGTTGGGTTGTTTTACCTCTGAGCGGCACTTTTTTGCACACCATGGGCTAAATGGCCAGGTCACAAGGACCCCGAAGGCTCAGAGAAGGTTGGGGGAGGGGACCCACTGGAGCAGCTGTTGGGAGACAGATGGTAGCCTCCCGTCAAGGCCATCCATTGTGTTCTTTAACGTGCACAGGGTATGGCTCTCCCGCACACGGAGCCACGGCTTAACGTCCCATCCGACGGACGGCGGCCTTTCCAAGCCCATCGGTGTCCCCTACTGACCGTGGGCAGGGCGGGGAATTTTTGCGGAGATAAATCTCAACGCTGACCCAGCTGGAACTCGAACCTGGGAACTACAGATTACGAGCATGGCGCGCTACCGACTGAGCCACCCCCGCCCCTGATCTAGCTGGGAGTTTGTTACATTATTAAAACTGTATAAGTAAAAATTAGTTGTTTGGGTTGTTTCACCTCTGAGCGCCACTTTATTGCATACAATGGGCTAAATCACCAGACTCTTTGAGCCTTGGTTTCATCAAAGACCCCAAGGGCTCAGAGAAGGTTGACCAAGGGGAGACCTATTGGGCAGATGCTAGCAGACAGATGGTAGCCTGTCATCAAAGCCACACAACTTGCTCTTTAACGTGCACAGGGTATATGGATTTATCTCATACAATATATCTCTAAAGTCGCGGACCATATGAAAAATAATTTTTAAAATAAATTATTGTTTATTTGCCAACACATGTTCATTTTAAATGTATTACTCTTTAGCTCTTATGGTTGGTTAGTTGTTTTACCTCTGAGTGACACTTTTTTTTGCAACACCATGGGCTAAATGGCCAGGTCACAAAGACCCCGAAGGCTCAGAGAAGGTTGGTGGAGGGGACCCACTGGAACAGCTATTGGGAGACAGATGGTAGCCTCCCGTCAAGGCCATCCAACGTGTTCTTTAACGTGCACAGGGTATGACTCTCCCATACACGGAACGGCTTAACGTCCCATCCGACGTACGGCGGCCTTTCCAAGCCCATTGGTGTCCCCTACTGACCGTGGGCAGGGCGGAGAGTTTTGCGGAGATAAGTCTCAACACTGACCCAGCTGGGACTCGAACCTGGTAACTGCAGATTATGAGCCAGACCCGCTAACAACTGAACCACCCCCTCCCCATACCTAGAAGTCATTTTCTCCAATGGTGTAAGTAGAAGTTAAGTACCCCCCCCCCCCCCCCTCAAAGGGTCACTTGCCAAATAGGTCTGAAAAGAGCCTGACAACACGATACACGTAGAGATCTCTGAGGAAAGCGGGACCTCAGCAGAAACATAACAGAAGAAGCATCTATACTTTATCCTAGGCTCGAACCAGATACCTTTGATTAGTAATTAAACGCTTTAACCACTCGGCCACGTGGCAGTCATTTAATAACTATAATTTACTATAATCAAAATATATTTTATTTCTATTCAGCTTAAACGATATCACTACTGTCTTTTTGCTAGATTGGGATGGCTCAGTCGGTAACGCGCCAGGCTCGTAAGCTGCAATTCCCAAGTTCGAGTCTCACTCTGGGTCAGCGTTGAGATATATCTCCGCAAAATTCCCCGCCCTGCCCACGGTCAGTAGGGGACACCGATGAGCTTGGAAAGAACGCCATCCGTCGGATGGGACGTTAAGCCGTGGTCCCGTGTGCATGGAGAGCCATACCCTGCGCACGTTAAAGAACACGCTGGATGGCCTTGATGGGAGGTTGCCATCTGTCTCTTAACAGCAATCCACCTCACCTGACCTTCTCTGAGTCTTCGGAGTCCTTGTGACCTGGCCATTTAGCCCATTGTGTGTAAAAAAAAGTGGCGCTCAGGGGTAAAACAACTCAACTACTCTTTATGTTCAACTTCCTCAGATTACGGGATCATGGTTCCATTTTTCCCAAAATACGTCTCCAAATATTCACTCAACTATACGAGCTCTTGTACTGTTTGAAGATAACCACGTTTTCTTCAAGAGATTTATTTTTTACTTCTCTTTGTAGCTCAAGACACAACCGACCTACAAATGCTATCGTTTAGAAGAAGCTCAAATCTTCCCTTGGTACTACTTCGGAGGGCTCAAATCTTCCCCGGGTACTACTTCTGAGGGTTCAAATCTTCCTCATCCACTACTTCCGATAGCTCAAATCTTCCCAGGCACTATTTCTGAAGACTCAAATCTTCCCCAGTCACTACTTCTGAGAGCTCAAATCTTCCCCAGCCACTACTTCTGAGGGCTCAAATCTTCACAAGGCGCTACTTCTGAGGCTCAAATCTTCCCCCAGGTGCTACTTCTGAGGGCTCAAATCTTTCCCAGACACTACTTCTGAGGGCTCAAATCTTCACCGGGTACTACTTCTGAGGGCTCAAATCTTCACCAGGCACTACTTCTGAGGGCTCAAATCTTCACCAGGCACTACTTCTGAGGGCTCAAATCTTCACCAGGTACTACTTCTGAGGGCTCAAATCTTCCCCAGGCACTACTTCTGAGGGCTCAAATCTTCACCAGACACTACTTTTGACGAAAGAAGAAGCTTCAGTGGAAGGTAAAACTCTAACGCCGTTGAAAACCATTTAAATTCGCAGCTCGCTTCACAGGTATCTCTTTGACCATCTGCGAAAAAAGAAATAGTTAGAAAAAAGAATGTAAAAAAGGGGAAGATTTTCTAACGGGAAGTTCAGTGAATAAATAACACATATAGTGTACACAACGCGTACCTTTGTGAAGGTCAAAAACAAACCAATTCTACGATGACTTTTCCGGGCAGTTACTGCGCTTTAACAATAGCAGGCGGTAAAAATGGAGGTGAGGTAAGTTAAAGAAAAGTTCCAGCAGCCAGTCGACCTCACTTGGCGAAGAACACTTTGCTACAAATGTGTCTGGGAGGAAGCGAAACCAGCTTTTAAGGAAGAGCTAACATAATCGACACTTCTGCAGAGCTTAATGTTCTCGTTCTAGCCCGAGATATCTTCTTTCTTTAAGCCTAATGGTTACTTCAGTGGAATCAAGCTCATTCTGGAACTCTTGATAACAATCAAGTTTACTCTAAACTGCAATACAAAAAGGTAAACAGGTTTTTTTTTTTTATAACTCTACCGAGGAAACATTGAGTATAGTCTGATTTGCATATGGAAAAGACTAATGTGATTCTAGAAGATTTTCCATGTAGCAGTGGAGGTCTCAAGGCTGGAGTATTATGGGGCAGTAGTCCCCCCCCCCCTTCATCCGAAAGCTGAGAGGGAGTCAGGGAATCATAGGAAACATTTGAATTTGTATCATATTTCCGCTGCCCCATGGGGCGGGGGTGGCTCAGTCGGTAGCGCGCCAGGCTCGTAATCTGTAGTTCCCAGGTTCGAGTCCCAGCTCGGTCAACGTTGTGATTTATCTTCGCGAAACTCCCCGTCCTCGGTCAATAGAGGAAAACGATAGGCTCGGAGAGGCCGCCTTCCGTCGGATGGGACTCCGTGTGCGGGAGAGCCATAACGTTAAAGAACACACTGGATGGCCTTGACGGGAAGCTACCGTCTGTCTCCCAACAGTTGTTCCAGTGGGTCCTCTCCCCAACCTTCTCTGAGCCTTCGGGGTCCTTGCGACCTGGCCATTTAGTCCATTGTGTGTAAAAACAGCGCCGCTTAAAAGTAAAACAACCCATAAAATCGTTGGGCTTTAAGCGGCAATTTCAGCAAATTTAACATTAATCTTTTTTAATAAATATATCCATTCACCAATTATTTTATCGCGACGCCAAATTTCGTTTTTATATTCGTGATAATCCATCGACGTCATTGCTTCACGAAATAATAATACACGCTTGGCTCACTAATCGTCTATTACAGCACCCATAACAGAAAAAAGATAAAACTACACGCTGTTCATATTTTAAAAGAAAAAAAAAAATCTCGGACTGCTATCGAAACGAAGACAGCAATACTCTCCCAATTCATTACGAGCATAGAGCTTCCTCACTCTTCGTCCTCCCTCTTTCGGAGATAAGGACAGAAGCCTCGCCGTCGCCGTCGTCTCTGTAGACGGCAATCATCTTCGGTCAGTCGCGTACTTAACGATCTCTGGGCAACTCCAACGATAAGCCATCTGGGCCACAAGTAAAACAATCGGTAGTTTACATCACAACGTACACGCGCGTCTCAAATCCTTCTCTTCCCCCCCCCCCCGGCCAATTCTCCCCGTACACACACCCCGCCCTCTGAATCCTCATTTTTCCCCCTCCCTACCATTTCTTACTCCCCATTTCCGGTTGAGCGCCTAGCTCAATAGAGATGAGACCGCCGATTGAAAGGAATTAATATGCTAGTCCTGTGGGATGCTTGCACGCTATGTTCTCGAGGCACATGTAACTCTGCTGCCATGGCTACTGAGGATGTTGCGGATTCTCTATAGGGTGCCCGAACAGGCAGATACGCACATACACATTAGAATTAGGCTTATGTAGCTGCCTCGGGAGATTCCTGCTGGGTGGAGAATTACGAATGGGGGATTCCCTTTCACCTCCCCCTTCTAAAAAAATGAAGAGGGGCGTGGGGAAGGTATCTGTTTATCTTAATGCTCAACCGATTTCTTGTTTTTTTTTGGGTTTTTTGTGCTAAAGCCACATGACTTGAGGCTTTGTGTATTCCTAAAGAAATAAATTAACGTCAAACAGTTACTTTTTAAGACTCGTTGACTGTTTCAAATATACACAGTCGTATCAGAATAATGTGACCACCTACCATACATATACTATGGTAGGTGGTCATATTATTCTGACACGACTGTTTATACAATATAAACAGTAAACATTTCTTCTCCTACCTCTCTGTAACCAGGTGTATCATATTCCAATTACAAAGAGGTCAAATTCGTTTCTTCTCAAAAAATATATATGGGGCCGCATTTCATTATAAAAAATAATAATAAAAACATAATTATTTATATTGTTGCTTTATGACTTAAATGTTATATACCTTTATGATCAAATATAATATATAACAATATTATATATATAATATGATATTGAAATGCAGACCCTTAATTTGCATTTCTTATGTTCAAATCCCAACTTGTTATCATTGAAAGTTTCCTCTGATTATTCGTGTTCTTCCACTTTGAGAAAGGGCACATCGATGGACTTGAAAAGGCCACCGTCCATCGCTTGAAAGCCATACCCTGTGCACGTTAAGAACCCACTGGATGGCCTTGACGGGAGGATACCATCTGTCTCCTAACAACTGTCCAGTTTGTCCCCTACCCCAAACTTCTCTGAGCGTTTGGGGTTCTTGTGACCTGGACATTTAGTCCATTGTGAGCAAAAAATACTCCCTCAAAGTTAAAACAACCCAACATTGCAAATCCATATCTCCAGTTGCATCCCATATCGTCAGAAGTGATATGTTAATGTTATATCACGAGGTATGTTTTCTGATAAATGCATTATCCTTTGCATTGTCCTTCCTGAGGAGAGCACGATTAAATCACAACCCTCCAAATAACGCTTATAAAATGCAATTCTAGCTTATCAAACTTTTTAAGATTTTGAATTCAATTGAAAGCATGCTAATGCTTACACGGTTAGAACATGACATTATAATACAATACGGACATCAATACAATGCGAAATATTATTTACAATTCACCAACCAATCTTTAATTCTGATTTTTCCCCCTCCCACAATTTTTTCTCGGAGGTGTGTGATTTGCGAGTTTCTCCTGGATCACAATCTGGCTCTAACTTCGCTCAACAGCCATTTCCAGTAGAAAACAACCTGAATCGCCATTTTGAAAACGCCATGCCCAACAGCAAATATGTGCGTAATTGCCTTTTGCAAAACAGATGGGTAAATAATAAGGAATGGCAGAAATTGCAGTGGAATGCATGAATATAGAATAAATAATTTCCTACTTCCTTTTCAAGAACAGGATTTCTTTGTCCTTTTCTATAACACTGTCTTCCTTGTCTCAAAAACTGCGTCATCAATGCTTCCGCCATCTTGTACATTTGAAAGGCGTGGAAAAGAGAAATAGAAGCAAAGAGATAAAATCCATCAGTCAATCAGTTTTATCGATTTCCCGGATCATAAACGTAGTCAGATATTAGATTACAAATTTGGGGGATTGGGGGAATATCATTATAATAGATTTGACACTAAAATTCCCAAGCATTTAGGAGGGGGCGGAGATGGTTTGTTCGTTAGCGCGCCAGGCTCGTAATCTGCAATTCCCAATTTCGAGTCCCAGCAGGGCCAGCGTTGAGATTTATCTCCGTAAAATTCCCCACGCTGCCCACGGTCAGTAGGGGACACCGATGGGCTTCGAAAGGCCGCCGTCCGTCGGATGGGACGTTAAGCCGTGGCGCCGTGTGCGGGAGAGCCACACCATGTGCACGTTAAAGAACACGCTGGATGGCTTTATCGAGAGGTCTCCAAACAGCTGTTCCAATGGTCCCCTCTCCCAACCTTCTCTGAGCCTTCGAGGTCCTTGTAACCTGACCATTAGCCCATTGTGTGCAAAGAAAGTGCCGCTCAGAGGTAAAACAAACCAACCCTGTGCACTTTAAAGAACACACTGGATGGCCTTGACGGGAGGCTACCATCTGTCTCCCAACAGCTATTCCAGTGGGTTCCCTTCCCCAACCTTTTCTGAGCCTTCGGGGTCCTTGTGACCTGGCCTTTTAGCCCATGGTGTGCAAAAAAGTGCTGTTCAGAGGTAAAACAACCCAACCCTGTGCACGTTAAAAAACACACTGGATGGCCTTGACGGGAGGCTACCATCTGTCTCCCAACAGCTTTTCCAGTGGGTCCCCTTCCCCAACCTTATCTGAGCCTTCGGGGTCCTTGTGACCTGACCATTTAGACCATTGTGTGCAAAGAAAGTGCCGCTCAGAGGTAAAACAACCCAAGCACCACTTAGGGGGGCAGTTGATTCAATTGATAGCGAGCCAGGGTCATAATCTGCAGTTTCCAAGTTGCAATCCCGACTGGGTCAGCATTAAGATTTAAATCCGTTAATCCCCACCCTGCCCTTGGTAGGAAAGGATACCGATAGGCTTGAAAAGGTAACCTCCTTCGGATGTGACGTAAAGCCGTGATTCCGTGTATAGAAGAGCCATACTCTGTGCATGTTAAAAAGCACACTGGATGGTCTTGAGAGAGAACACTATCCGTCTCCTTGCAACTGTCCAGTAAGTTCCCTTCTTCCAACGTTTTCTGAGCCCTTGGGATCCTTGCGACCTGGCCATTTAGCGTACTGTGTATACAAAAGGGGGCGGGGTTGGCTCAGTCGGTAGCGCGCCAGGCTCGTAATCTGTAGTTCCCAGGTTCCAGTCCCAGCTGGGTCAGCGTTGAGATTTATCTCCGCAAAATTTCCTGCCCTGCCCACGGTCAGTAGGGGACACCGATGGACTTGGAAAGGCAACCGTTCGTCGGATGGGACGTTAAGCCGTGGCCCCGTGTGCGGGAGAGCCATACTCTGTGCACGTTAAAGAACACGCTGGATGGCCGCTACCATCTGTCTCCCAACAGCTGTTCCAGTGGGTCCCCTTCCCCAACCTTCTCTGAGCTTTCGGGGTCCATGTGACCTGGCCATTTAGCCCATGGTGTGCGAAAAAGTGCCGCTCAGAGGTAAAACAACCCAACCCAACATATACAAAAGTGCCACCCATGTACTTTTTAAACAAAATAGAAGTGCAAGTACGAGAAACCAGTGTTTCGTAACAAATTCAAAAACAATCGCTAATTGATTTGGTCATGCACGAATCAATGCTGATGCTGTGGTTTGAATCAGTGTTTCTCAACCTTTTTGATACCGGGGACTCACTCCCAATTTTTTTTTTTTTGTATATTTTAATTAAATTGAGTGTAAACTAAGTGAAATATAAAGACAGATAAGTATTGTTTTTTTCGTCATTTTTTTTCCAACGTGGAATTAAAAAAAGGATAACAAACAGCTTAAAAAAGCAACATTTATAATTGGAACACTTACAAATAAAAAGATATTTAAATTGTTAGAAAACTTTATTTTAGTCAATGCCAAAAATTATTAGAAAAAGAAATTAATAATTTTACTAGCAGGGAAGGCAATAAAACTTGTTTTACTAAGGAGCATATATTGAACTTGAGGACCCTTGAGTTTGCGAATCTTTAGAACCTCCTTTGAGAAACAATGGTCGAAAGTATCACTTTTCTGGGAGAAAAAAAATGCTTTATCTTCATTGCCATGGGGCGGGGGTGGCTCAGTCGGTAGCGCGCCAGGCTCGTAATCTGTAGTTCCCAGGTTCGAGTCCCAGCTGGGTCAGCGTTGAGATTTATCTCCGCAAAATTCCCCGCCCTGCCCACGGTCAGTAGGGGACACCGATGGGCTTGGAAAGGCCGCCGTCCGTCGGATGGAACATTAAGCCGTGGCCCCGTGTGCGGGAGAGTCATACCCTGTGCACGTTAAAGAACACACTGGATGGCCTTGACGGGTGACTACCATCTGTCTCCCAACAGCTGTTCCAGTGGGTCCCCTCCCCCAACCTTCTCTGAGCCTTCGGGGTCCATGTGACCTGACCATTTAGCCCATGGTGTGCAAAAAAGTGCCGCTCAGAGGTAAAACAACCCAACCCAACCCAGGTTCGAGTCCCAGCTAGGTCAGCGTTGAGATTTATCTCCGCAAAAATTCCCCGCCCTGCCCACGGTCAGTAGGAGACCGATGGGTTTGGAAAATCCGCCGTCCGTCGGATGGGACGTTAAGCCGTGGCTCCGTGTGCGGGAGAGCCATACTCTGTGCACGTTAAAGAACACGCTGGATGGCCTTGACCGGAGGCTACCATCTGTCTCCCAACAGCTTGTTCCAGTGGGTCCCCTCCCCCAACCTTCTCTGAGCCTTCGGGGTCCATGTGACCTGGCCATTTAGCCCATGGTGTGCAAAAAAGTGCCACTCAGAGGTAAAACAACCCAACCCAATTCACTGCCATCAAGCGCACTATCGACACATTTCTTGAAAAAATTGAAAATTTTCTCCTGTTCTATTTTGCGGACTTCTGAAATGAATGGGAGAGTAAAAGTAAATAAAGAAAAAACGATACTATGTCGTCCTAATACACTTTTTGTGTATAAGAAGCAGAAGGAATTTTATGTGACATTTTCAAGGAAATAAAGAACGTTCAATATCGTAGAAAGGTAATTGTTTGCGAAATTCTGTTCATTATTCATTGGCTGTTTGTTATGTGTATCTCGATCGGTTGTGGTTACAATTTCTGTTCAAAAGAGGAGGTTTTGATTTTGTTCGTTAACCCTTTCAGGACCATAAGGTTTCTAAGAGTAAATATTAGTATGTAACTGTTTATTTTAGTTTGTTTAGACGTAAAATAAATAAAAATCATAAGAAAAATACATAACAATGTGTAGTTTTTTTGGAATTTTATGGGAAATATTTTTCCCAAAGGACTATAAAGGTAACACAAATTATAGTTAGGTTTATTATGCAATGTCTTTTATTTATTGGTTTATTAGAATAAAATGTTAACTAAAATAATACAAAATTATGAAATAAAATTACTATACAAAATGATGTGCTAATTATGATATTCTGCGAAGCAATTTCTTTTGGTAGTGAGGCAAAGATGGACATTGCACATAGTACATAGATTATGCGTCCTGACAGTTCTGTTTTTGTTTTCTAAACGTTCCCGTTTACGTAATTGCGTTCGGCATACGTTCTATTTTGACATTCTGTATAAAAAAGGCAGATAAGGTTATAATTAAATACGACAATCACCAATTTTAAAATGGGGAAAAATGTTTCCCTTAATCGTGAAAGGGTTAATCATTTTTGGCTGGTTGTTGTGCGCAGTTCGGTCAATTGTCGTTGCAATTTCTGTGTAGATTTATTTATTAAATGATGGATTTTTTTTTTATCATTGGTTAGTTGTTTTCTGGAGCTCGATCAATTGTGATCGTAATTTCTGATTTAGAGGTTTTTATTTATTTATTTAATTTTATTAATCATTGGCTTATTATTGTGTGAAGTTTGTTCGATTGTCTTTGCAATTTCTATTCTTTGGAGGTGAACTTAATTTCTTTTAAATTTTATTTTCTTTTAAATCAATCTTTGGTTGTTCTGTGCAGTTTGTTCGATTGTCTTTGCATTTTATGTTCTAAGGAGGTGGATTTAATTTTTTATCAATCCTTGAACGGTTGTTGTGATTGGTTCTCTCGATTGTCATTGCAACTTATGTTCAAAGAGAAGTATTTAGTTCATCTTCGGATCTGGGACGTATTTTAAGCTGACAAATTATAATCCTTGCAGACATTCGAGAGGTAATGTGAAATAAACGAATACACTGAATCATAAATCCACACACACACACACACAAAACGCAAAATCAAGAGGTTGGTGCCACATAATCAGGGGCTTTCATTCCGTTCGATGAACTAGTATTAGAATTCCACGAAGAGATTAAGATAACAGAAGAATTTTTTTAGTAATTTTTTTAATTAATGATATAGTTTTTTTTTTTTTTTTTTTTTTGAAATAAAAACTTCTGTATGCAGATGGGGCGAAATACAGTCGCTCAAATAAATATCCGAACACTACGGTTGATTACAGAATTCAGAAAAAATATCTGGCAACGATTTTTTTTCGAAATTAGTGATCTGGCAACCTTTCGTGTCACGTGATACGAAGGTTGCCAGATCACTAATTTCTAAAAAAATCGCTGCCAGATATTTTTTCTGAATTCTGTAATCAACCGTAGCGTTCGGATATTTTTTTGAGCGACTGTAGGTGGTCATATTATTTTGATACTAGATCGTGTGGGCTCACTCACGGAAATATTGAGCGTGTGCAGTTACCGTTCACAGCAAACTGGAGCGTGTGCAGTAACTGCGCATGCTCCAGTTTGCTGTGAACGGTAACTGGAGCGTGTACAGTTGCTGTACACGCTCCAGATATTTTTCCTGAATTCTGCAATCACGTGACACGAAGGTTGCCAGATCACTAATTTCTAAAAAAATCGTTGCCAGATATTTTTTCTGAATTCTGTAATCAACCATAGTGTTCGGATATTTTTTGAGCGACTGTACATCTATGCTGTGTGAATAAATGGCAACAAAATGAATCTAGGGTTTGCTGTTGAATAAAATCTGAAAAGAGCTAAGATTCTGTCTCGAAATGAAACAGTAGCATTAAAGAAGTAGAGTTGAAGATTTTGACCTATGGCCTGCAACTTACTAGTTACGCATTTGGTAAGAAAACATTAAATTGTATTTTGTATTCTTAGGCGTTGGTTTCAGTTAATGTTTATTATTCATTGGCTGGTTGTTTTGTGCAGTTCGGTCTATTGCCTCTGCGATTTCTGTTTGAAGAAGGTAATAAGAAAGTATTCACAAAAGCAATTTATTGTCAACTATTTCTAAATTCTATATCGATTTTGTTCTGAAACTAAAACGTTGTGAAGCAAATAGGATTGCAAAATAAATGCATTTCAAATGATATTAAATAAAAAATAAATAATAAATACCCACGCAAGCAGCTGCTTGCCACAGAGGTCTGACAGGTATTGGGTTGTTTTACCTCTGAGCGGCACTTTTTTGCACACCATGGGCTAAATGGCCAGGTCACATGGACCCCGAAGGCTCAGAGAAGGTTAGGGGAGGGAACCCACTGGAGCAGTTGTTGGGAGACAGATGGTAGCCTTCCGTCAAGGCCATCCAGCGTGTTCTCTAACGTGCATAGGGTATGGATCTCCCGCACACGGGACCACGGCTTAACGTTCCATCCGACGGACGGCGGCCTTTCCAAGCCCATCGGTGTCCCCTACTGACCGTGGGTAAGGCGGGGAATTGGTCTGACAGGAGCCTGTCAGTTTATGTTCCATAGTAGAAAGTCTGTGAGGATGGCAGGACCTCAACAGAAAAACAACACACACAACCATGACTTACCCGGGGCTCGAGAAATGATATTAGGACAAAAAAAAAACAAATTAAATTTAAAAAAAAAAACAGATTATCAGAAATAAATCGAATAACCAAAAAAAAATCAGAAATCATTCTAACGTAAATAATCTGTACGGAAATTAAAGTGTTCGCATAAGAGATTTAGGAACAAAATATATTTATCTTAGTAGCAATATTTTATGAGATTACAGCATAAAGTCATTCGGATCATTTTTCATGTTGCAGTGTATATTGGTGATCAAGCATTCGACATTTTTTCTCTTCACCCTCTCTCGGCTTAAGTTGCATTCCACGTTGCTGCTGATTTATAAGGAAAACATCCAAACAACAACTACATATTTCCCTCAAACTGGCAACAGCCAGAAGGAATAACACGTCACAGCTTAGCACGCGCCCTCCCTCGAGAAAATGCGATTGGCTCACATCACCTAAACACCGAGATCGGAATGCCAACTTTATTTCTGAAACTTTCCTCTTGGATTTTTTTTTTTAATTCCTTCTTCTCAGTTGTATTTCGTGCTATAGCGCAAAAAAACACAGGTTCGAATATTGGACTGGTTTCTTTTTTTTGCGTCTGGAGAGATTTATGGGGATTTTTTTTTTATGCGTGTGGGAAATTTTCATGTGGATTCTCATACTTAAACTCAAAATAGATGTAGATGGTTGTGTTTCCTTCTTAATTTCAGTGATGTATTAAAAGTTTCTGCTTTTATCGTTGGCAGACATTGCAGTCGTTAACGATCCTTTCATATTTATTTGTTTTATAACTCATTCTGTTTCAAAATTTTCTTTTCGAATTCTCTTCACATTTTCTTTTTTAGAAGGGTTGGGTTGTTTTACCTCTGAGCGGCACTTTTTTGCACACCATGGGCTAAAATGGCCAGGTCACATGGACCCCGAAAGCTCAGAGAAGGTTGGGGGAGGGGACTCACTGGAACAGCTGTTGGGAGACAGATGGTAGCCTCCCGTCAAGGCCATCCGGCGTGTTCTTTAACGTGCACGGGGTATGGCTCTCCCGCACACGGGGCCACGGCTTAACGTCCCATCCGACGGAAGGCGACCTTTCCAAGCCCATCGGTGTCCCCTACTGAACGTGGGCAGGGCGGGGAATTTTGAGGAGATAAATCTCAACGCTGACCCAGCTGGGACTCGAACCTGGGAAGTACGGATTACGAGCCTGGCGCGCTACCGACTGAGCCACCCCCGCCCCCTTTTTTTAGAAGGAAATTAGTGTAAGGTTTTGATATTCTTTCACCACAAATAATTTCTGGGTTGGGTATTTACCTCTGAGCTGTAATTTTTTCTTACACAATGAGCTCTTATGGCCAGGTCACAAGGATCCCGAGGAGGCTCGTGGAGAGGACCCACTGGATGGCTATTAAGAGCCCTATGGTAGGCTCCCTCCAAGGCCATCCAGCGTGTTCTATAACATGCACAGAGTATGGCTCTCTCCCGTATACGGAACACGGCTTAACCTCCCATCCGAGGGACGGCGGCCTTTCCAATCCCACCGATTTCCCCTACTGACCGAGGGAAGAACAGAGAGGCTTACAAAGATAAATCTCAACGCTGGTCCAGTTGGGATTCGAACCTGGGAACTGCAGATTACGAGCGTAGTGAATTACCATCTGAGCTACCCAAATCCCAGAGTACCAAGGGACTTCCCTAGAGTTTCCTAGAGTTTTTGAGTTCCGCGAGAATATTTCTGAAAAAAAAAAGAAGAAAAGTTAAACGGAATTGTGTGAAAATTTAGTTTCTAGAGGAAAATCCCCCCCCCCCCAAACTCCCACTTAAAATTTTCTCGAAATCCTGGCCTGTATTTATTAATGTGCATATTAGGATCGTAAATAATCTAGGATGTAAAATCTCTGATCATCCACATCGAATGCATTCCCCGAAGTTTATTGCAATTATTGGATCGCTGCTTAATAAGCTTCATTACAATGATTTACATATACCTCTACAGATGCATTATATGACTGTTTTTTTAACAATATTAGCGCATTAAAAAAAGTAGGAAAAGCATCAGTGGGACACAGTAGAATGTTCGGTTCATTATCAAATAAGACTCTGTTCCATTTTTCTTTTTCCACCATTTCATAAAGGAGGATTGAGTTGTTTTATCTCTAAGCGCCACTTTTTTTTTTTGCACTCAATGGGCTAAATAGAAAGGTTACGGGGACCCCAATGATTCAGATAAGGTTGGGGAATTGTTGTTGGGTTGGGGTTGTTTTACCTCTGAGCGGCCATCCGACAGACGGCGGTCTTTCCAAGCCCATCGGTTGTCCCCTACTAAACCGTGGACAGGACGGGGAATTTTGCGGAGATAAATCTCAACACTGACCTAGCTGGGACTCGAACCTGGGAACTGCAGATTACGAGCCTGGCGCGCAACCGACTGAGCCACCCCCGCCCCCTAAGGTTGGGGAAGGGATCCACTGGAGAGCGAGGAGAAAAGAGGGATGTTTTCGTCAGGACCATCCAGTGTGTTCTCTAAGACGCATAGAGGATGGATCTCCTGTACACAGAACCACAGCTTAACTTCCCATCCGACCGATGAGGTCTTTCCAAACCTGCAGATGTCATCTCATGCAAGAAGAGACTGAATCGGTTTGTAGTGGGAGGGATAATTGGGAGACTATGAGGCTGCGTAGTTGATGCATTGTACTTTATAAATTATTCTATAACTTTATAGATATTCAAAGAGCATTATTCACATATGACCTAGATTTCAGTTAATTATGATCAACGAGAACTATCGCAGCCTCAACTGCGCAGTCTTCTAATCATCCCAGTTGGTTCCCTCATCACTAGGATTAGGAATTAGACATTGTTCGTCAATGTCTAATAGTAATATCATTCATTAGGGTTGGGTTGTTACCTCTGAGCGGCACTTTTTTGCACACCATGGGCTAAATGGTCAGGTCACATGGACCCCGAAGGCTCAGAGAAGGTTGGGGGAGGGGACCCACTGGAACAGCTGTTGGGAGACAGATGGTAGCCTCCCGTCAAGGCCATCCAGCGTGTTCTTTAACGTGCACAGGGTATGGCTCTCCCGCACACGGGGCCACGGCTTAACGTCCCATCCGACGGACGGCAGCCTTTCCAAGCCCATCGGTGTCCCCTACTGACCGTGGACAGGGGGGTGGAATTTTGCGGAGATAAATCTCAACGCTGACCCAGCTGGGACTCGAACCTGGGAACTACAGATTACGAGCCTGGCGCGCTACCGACTGAGCCACCCCTGGCCCCAACATCATTCATTAATACCTTATGTAACATTCTTCATGTTACAAAAGGCACAGAGAATAAGGTCATACCAAAGAAGAGACTTGGTGGACAATGTCAAATGAAACTGGAATTAGCTATCAGTGACTTAATGCAGTAAAGGTTTGTTCAGTGCAGAAATATTTAGAGAATTAAATTATATAGTGTTGATGGACATCCGTTATGTATGGCTGCCTGAGGATTTCTTCATTAATGTAGTCTTTGTTTACCGATTAACTGTTTATGCTTGCCTGCATTGGAATATTCGCCAGTGTTCTTCTCTTTTACCCTATGATAAAGGGGAACTGAAGAATTTGAAGTGTATGCCATCTATTAGATGAAACTGCATTGTATGTGCTCTCTCTTGCAAGCATTTTCTTTGCTTGAAGGAGAACCATACAATGGTCACGTTAAAGAACACTCTGGATCCTTTACTGGAGGACTTCAGCCGTCACCTAAGAATTGTTCAGTGTATCGTATCATCTTACTCTTCTCAACTCTCAGCTCTTGGGGTCCTACTTACCTGCTAATTTAGCCCATTGTGTGCAGAAAAGTGCCTTTCAGATGTAAAATAAACCACGCCACAGTGGTCAGTTTTCAGTTTCAGTCAAATGGTCAGTTTTAGTTTACACTTTTTTCTCAGTGAAATTTAAGCAACAAATGTTCGAAATTTCGACGTTAAAATCCAAACACGAAATTAACTTGTATCATTATTACATTCGTTCCTAAGCAAGTAATGCGCGCTTGGCTACTGATCTACGGGACCTGGGTTCGAGCCCCGGGTAAGGCATGGTTGTGTGTGTTGTTTATCTGCTAAGGTCCTGCCATCCTCACAGACCTTCTACTATGGTATATAAACTGACAGGCTCCTGTCAGACCTCTGTGGCAAGCAGCTGCTTGAGGAGGTATTTTTTTTATATAAAGTTATAATTCTCGGTTCGAGCATTTCTCGTTGAAAAAAAATTTTTTTTTTAAAGTAGTTATTCTAATCTACACCAGATGGCAGCACTAGGACAAAACGTTGTGTAGCGAATCGGTAATATTCAAAACTTTGCAGTTTTTAGGAACTGTACGTAAATCCAATTCGAAAGAAAATAAATAAAATTGCGTTATTATTTTATATGAATAAAGGCACGCCAGATAACGACAAAAATCTGCGCTCAAGTATTAAAAAACTTTCCACGGCCGGGGATTAGAAAAAAACACATAATTGGGTTCAATGTTCGTTGAAGCGTAGCGTCTTGTACCACCCAACACAAAGACATTAGACCACGAATATAATTCCGTGCGTAATTTCCAAATTCAGTTGACATGATTGTTTGTCTGTCTAATTGAAAGTTCTATAATGCATGTATAAATATTTAAAAGAATAACTGATATATCGCTTTGATTCATTTTTCTAAAATATCCTGTTTCTGGTTTCTTTTTTTTTAATGGCATTTAATATTTTCTTTTTCTTGCAGCACATATTTAAATTTGTTAACTCAGAAATACCTCAGATATCGAGAAAGAAATTTATGAGTAAAGAAATTTATTCGGTATCAGGATTTATCTGTATCAGGTTTTCATTGACTAGGAATGTTCTCGCAGCATTTCTTGACACAAGGACTTTTTTTTTTTCTCTTGAGAAAAGGCCGGTTCTTTAAGGGTCAGGTGGTTAACGTGTTTGATGCAAAACTAAAAAAAACTGGGTTCGAATCCATAAGGCGCTTGACACTGCTCGATTTCGATTTCTTTTAGGCATTAGTGACACCAGAAGACTTCGATAGGTAATTAATAAGAATAAAGTGAAAAAAATTCTATAGAAAATTAAAAATTCTGTAGAAGAGTTCAAAGATTACAGTGTCGTAACTATAATTGAGTAGTGGGTATGACAGGCATCATAAGAGCCCATGTAAGACTCACGTCGTCCGCCCCCCCCCCCCTTTTTTTTTTAGTCAGTTTCCACACCATTTCGGGCAGATCCCTTTCATTAAATCTAGTTATTTAATTATTCATTTGCTGCATTTCAAAACATAAGTTTTTATTCTTTTACTTACAGTACTAAGATTCAAAGTAAAAATTAAATATGCTGCCCTTCTTTTAAAAGGCTTTGCGCACAATACTTCGAAAAACCGAGCATTAAACTGTCATGACTAATTCTTCCTTTCTATTGAGGTTCCACCTTCGTGACAACCTCCTTTAAGGCGTACCAACAGGCTCCTGTAAGATATTTTAAGACATACCAATAGGCTTCTCTAAGATCTTCTTTAAGGCGTACCAACAGATTCCTGTAAGATCTTTAAGCAGTACTAACAGGCTCCTATAAGATCTTTAAAGCATACCAACAGGCTCCTGTAAGATATTTTAAGGCATACCAATAGGCTTCTCTAAGATCTGCTTTAAGGCGTACCAACAGGCTCCTGTAAGATCTTTAAGCAGTACTAACAGGCTCCTATAAGATCTTTAAAGCATACCAACAGGCTCCTGTAAGATATTTTAAGGCATACCAATAGGCTTCTCTAAGATCTGCTTTAAGGCGTACCAACAGGCTCCTGTAAGATCTTTAAGCACTATTAACAGGCTCCTATAAGATCTTTAAACATACCAACAGGCTCCTGTAAGATATTTTTAAGACACGCAATAGGCTCTTGTGAGATGTTTAAGACACGCAATAGGCTCTTGTGAGATGTTTAAGACGTACCAACAGGCTCCAGTAGATTAAAGTTCGTATGTTCTTTAAGGCATACCAACAGATTCCTGTAAAATCTTTTTAAGACGTACCAATAGGCTCGTGTAATTTTAAAACGTACCAATAGGCTCGTGTAATTTAATGCGTACCAACAGGCTCCTGTACGGTTTTCTTTAAGGTGTACCAATAGTCTCCTGTAGAATATTCTTTAAAGCGTACTAGAATGTTCTAGTAAGATCTTCTTTAAAACGTACCAACAGGCTCCTGTACGATCTTTCTGGCTACTGGGCTACTTTAAGTGTAATTCGTAAGAACAAAATTATAATTACGAAAGTACACTATGTTACAAAGGTATTAGAATCTTTTCGTCTTATGTAAATAGAAAGTTACCTTCAAAGCACCTTAACTTCTAAAATAAGTTTTTGATGGGAAAACATCACATAAGATAAACTGAAGTTCTCAGTCAAATCTCTCTAAATCGAAATAATTTTGAACAATATTCGTTCCACTTTTAAAACTTTGTTTCAGCTGGAACACTCGTTCAAACTTTTTTCCTTCAAAACTGCTCACTCGAATTTTAAAAGTTGCATTCTATTTTTAACCCGTACTTCTCTAGTAAGCAAATAATGTAAAACAGTTAAAAGGGAGTATTAATCAAAAAATTATATACTCATAAGGTAGTATGAAAGAGAAATATGTACAGGTACTGAACAGAAAAATGATAACAGCTCCATGTTATATCAATAGAGAATCACATTCAGAGCTCAGTAACTGGGTGGGGGTGGCTCAGTCGGTAGCGCGCCAGGCTCGTAATCTGCAGTTCTCAGGTTCGAGTCCCAGCTGGGTCAGCGTTGAGACTTATCTCCGCAACACACCCTGCCAACGGTCAGTAGGGGACACCAATGGCTTGGAAAGGCCGCCGTCATCGGATGGGACGTTAAGCCGTGATCCCGTGTGCTGGAGAGTCATACCCTTGCAAGTTAAAGAACACGCTGGATGGCCTTGACGGGAGGCTACCATCTGTCTCCCAACAGCTGTTCTAGTGGGTCCCCTCCCCCAACCTTCTCTGAGCCTTCGGGATCCTTGTGACCTGGCCATTTAGTCCATGGTGTGCAAAAAAGTGTCGCTCAGAGGTAAAACAACTCAACCCAACGTAATCTGTTTTAGTTAAATTTTGGAATCTTTATTTATAAGTCTTTAAAAACTAAAAAAAATTGTTTGAAACCAAGACTGAGATAGATTTAATTGAGATCTTTAATTTATCTTTAGACATATTTTTCACTAGAAATCATATTGAAGACGTTATTAATCTCTGAATGTAATTTTCGATTGCATTAATATGGAACTGTTTACATTTTTCCTTCCAGTTTTTTTTCAAAGATGATATGCAAGAAAAATATCTTGAAAAGTAGTATTCAAAAACATAATTAAGAAGTAACAAAAAGTATAATGAAGAGATGGTATTTAAATACACCACAGTTAGAAGGTGATATGTATGGAAAATGTACTTAAAAAATGAGAAAACAAATACAGTCGCTCAAATAAATATTCAAACACTATGATTTATTACAGAATTCAGAAAAATATCTGGCAACGATTTTTTTTTTAGAAATTAGTGATCTGGCAACCTTCGTGTCACGTGACACCAAGGTTGCCAGATCACTAATTTCTAAAAAAAAAATCGTTGCCAGATATTTTTTCTGGATTCTGCAATCAACCATAGTGTTCGGATATTTATTTGAGCGACTGTACACTAAATTCTAAAAGTTTGCAATCATAATCTCATGCACATAAGCTTCGGTAAGTAATCGGTAATTAAACGTGATTTTCGCCGATATGCTCTACACTAAAAAAAAAAAAACTAACATCCCATGAATTGCTTCAAATACTAGTCTAATTACTTCCACTCTGAAAATCTCCATTTTCTTCCTGTCTACAAAAGTACATAGTCACATTTCCTCTTAACTCTGGATACGAACCATAATTATATACTTTCAAGATTTTAAATACATTTTTGTAACTATTATACACAATGTTGGAGCTTCAGAAAATGCCCTGAAGTAAACCTATTATTAATGTGTTACAAGGAGGGTACATCAATATCAGAGGCATCTATCTTTGTAAGCTGGTTAAGGTAAACAGATTTGGCGAACAATAAGTCTTATCGGCGATGCGTAATTCAAAATGACCAAATTGTCGAGAAATTACACATTTCCAAACTAGAACAGTTCTTTGAGTTACGGCTTGAATTCCGGAATTTATAGAGAGCAACGTTATTTCCTGGCAAAGAATAACCCAATCATTAAATGTTTTTGTCAATATTTGAAATTTATTTTGTTGCCATTAAACATCCATCAAAGTGTAAAAATATGAATTAAAAAAAGAAGGAATAGTATGTATAATAAAAAAAATATTTCAAGAATGCGAGAAAGATTGATATAGCAGTCGCTATCCATGTGTTTTGGCCTCAGGGTTTGTAAATACTTGAGCAATTTATGCTTTGGTGAAACCTGTGTGTAATGGGTGCGTTGTCTCGTGTGTGTAATGGGTGCGTTGTCTCGTGTACATGCACTAACAGCAAAGAGTTCAATAAAGACTTGGCAATTTTTCTGATGGTTTCTGAATTTGAAGTCTGTTACAACTGTTCACGATTATTCATAAGTTTGTGGTTACATATTGCTCTAGCAAAATATTATAGAATTTCCATATTATGTCGATGATAATCTATCTCTGAAGCTCTTTAACTTCATGCATTTAAAGGAAAAATGTGGCTGAAGATATTCAATTAAAGATCATAATCAAATCTATTTAAATCTCGATTCCCAACAATATTTAGTCAGTATTTAGAGTTATGGAAGCTGAAATATTTAGTCATAAATTGTCTAATATTGAAATAATCATTACTCAAACTTCTAAAAATGTATATTTATTTTATTAAAGAATTTGAAACAATATTTATTATTTAAGTTTAAATTGATTTCGTAGGTAAAGTCTTACGACCCATTACTGCTCTAAAATATTCTAGCTTCCATAACTTTTCAAATACTGAACGAATATTTTTGGAAATCGAGATTTAAGTAGATTTGATTATGATGTTTATTTTATCTTCAGACACATTTTCCCAATAAATGCATATTTTAGAAGTTATAGAGCTTCGAAATCAGATTTTCATTCACGAAAAAGCACGAAAATTCAATATTTTGTCGCCATATGATAAGAGTACTGAATGTGCAAAGAAGGAAAAAAAAATAAATTTTTAATTTCTTTGTGGCTACTAGTTTCTTTCTAGAGAAACATTATGTTCCTCTGAGTATTTTAATAGAGAGAAAAGTTTAGTTGCTTATAAATCAAAAGAAAATTTCTTTTTTTTTTTTCTTACTTAAATTAATTGACAAGATAAAACGCTTAAAAGTTTCAGATGTGGTTTTGATTGCGAGCAAGGTTGATTAAAAGAATGATTGACTTTATTCGAATAATCTAAAAGAGTGACAAAGCCATCACATTGACCGAGATGTTAGGGTATAGTCGCTCAAAAAAATATCCGAACACTATGGTTGATTACAGAATTCAGAAAAAATATCTGGCAACGATTTTTTTTTAGAAATTAGTGATCTGGCAACCTTCGTGTCAGGTGACACGAAGGTTGCCAGATCACTAATTTCTAAAAAAAAAAAGAGAGAAATTAGTGATCTGACAACCTTCGTGTCAGGTGACACGAAGGTTGTCAGATCACTAATTTCTAAAAAAAAATCGTTGCCAGATATTTTTTCTGAATTCTGTAATCAACCATAGTGTTCGGATATTTTTTTGAGTGACTGTACTTAGCTACTTATCAAGGGGAACTGGGGTCGAACGTCGAATCTGAGATCGAGCCGCTCAAAGGTAAAACAACCTCTTTCATTCAGATTTAATCACCTAAGAGCAAAAATAAAGATAAATACCGTCTCAAGCAGCTGTTTGCTGTAGAGATCTGACAGTAGTCTGTCAGTTTATACGCCGTAATAGCTGGTCTGTAAGGATGGCTGGACCTCAGGAGAAATACAACACAAACATCCATGCTTTACCTGGGGGTCGAACCCAGGTCCCTTTGATCAGTAGGCAAGAGCGCTAACAACTCGACCACTGGACGGCTTAAATAAATACCCCCCTTAAACAAAGAGTTGACAAAATTCTGTCAGTTTAATATGCCATAAGAAGATCTGAAAGTTTTAAAATTCATTTCTCATTGCTTCTATTTAAGAAGCGGTAGTCAATCCTTCTCTTCGGAGAGGTTGTAAACGGCCTTAAAAGTTTTTGTCCCTTTGTATTTAGTCCAAGAACAAGTTGTAAGGAAAAACGTAAAAATTATTTTGGAATTTCCTGGCCACCAACTCTGGGTGCCCCGAGGTTATCTTGCGCTTCAGGAGATCGCTAAGTGAGATAAGATGGCAAGAGGTGCTAATCTGGGCTGCTTGCCCACAACGAGAAGATGGTTGTATCTGATGCGGAGGATGGAAGATTAGGAGAGGTTGGCATTACTGTTCTTTCGTCAGCGCCAGACAGGAATCAGAGTGGGAAGCTACGAGATAGTTATTTAGTTAGTTAGGGATCGTTGCTATGTTACCAGCTTGCTCTCAAAATCACTGAAGGCGCAGTCAATACTACCCAGACACCTTAATGAGTCTTAAGCGAAATGTGTGTGTAAAAGAATCACACCCTGAGCATATTGGAGTACATATTTGGATGGCTTTCGGTAATTAGGTCTTTCCGTAGAATCTTCTCTAAGCAACTGTGTGGTGAAATCTGTTTGCCTCGCCTTTTTTTTTTTGGCTTTAGGGTCTTTGGTACCTTTCGAAAATAAGAATAAAAAAATGCAGAATTAAATTTCTTCTCGTGTAGCTCACTTGGCAAAGGAGCGGCGGTGGGTGCTCAATCGGTAGCGCTCCAGTCTCGTAATCTGCAATCTCAACTGAGATTGGGTTAAGAATTTTCTTCACTAATTCCAGTTCAGCCCTCCGTGAGAAAGGGGACACCGATGGGCTTAGAAAGGCTGCCGTCCGTCGGATAGGAGGTTAGAGAAAGGAGACACCGATGGGCTTAGAAAGGCTGCCGTCCGTCGGATAGGAGGTTAGAGAAAGGAGACACCGATGGGCTTAGAAAGGCTGCCATCCGTCGGATAGGAGGTTAGAGAAAGGAGACACCGATGGGTTTAGAAAGGCTGCCGTCCGTCGGATAGGAGGTTAGAGAAAGAAGACACCGATGGGCTTAAAAAGGCTGCCGTCCGTCGGACAGGAGGTTAGAGAAAGGAGACACCGATGGGCTTAAAAAGGCTGCCGTCCGTCGGACAGGACGTTAGAGAAAGGAGACACCGATGGCCTTAGAAAGGCTGCCGTCCGTCAGACAGGAGGTTAGAGAAAGGAGACACCTATGGGCTTAGAAAGGCTGCCATCCATCGGATAGGAGTTAGAGAAAGGAGACACCGATGGGCTTAGAAAGGTCCGTCGGATAGGAGGTTAAACCCATGGGCCCTTGTGCAGGAGAGTCATCTTCTATGCCCATTAGACAGCACGCTGGATGACCTTGACCGGAGATTATCACTTTTACAGTCATCCCTCTTCTTCTATATAGAACTGAGTCCTTGGGATATGTTCATTTAGTCCATTTATGTGCAAACAAATGTGCCGTTCAAAGGTAAATCAATCTTAAATAGAGAAAGAAGTGGAAAGGGCGCAAACCCAACAACACACTTTTACAACTATATATTGTCCCATATATAGTTGTATAAGCCCCCAAAACCACAGCTTGACCCTGCCGTTTTTTGTACATATATATAAATACACTTTATTCTAAAAAGTTCCTGTCACTTCCATGTTACCTGAATAGATATTTATTTATATAATATCTTTATATAGAGAAATGTCACTGGAAATAAATTGAAGATCTCACTCAAATCTAATTTTGGATTTTTAACAATATTCTTTTAATATTTACAGAGTTATTAAGTTGATCCTTATCTGAAGTTTCCTATTTCCATACCAGAGTGGTTAGTGCGCTTGGTTATTGATCTAAGGGACCTGGGTTCAAGCTCCGGGATAAGGCATGGATGTTCGTGTTGTTTTTCTGCTGAAGTCCTACCATCCGCACAGGCCTCCTACTATATATATATATACCTCCTACTATAGGCATATTAAACTGACAGGCTCCTGTGAGACCTATGTGGCAAGATGATGCTTGAAGGGGTATTTATTTATTTTATTATTAAGTTGGAAATATTTTCAAAATTTTCATCTCTCGAGGTCCTTGTGACCTGGTCATTTAGCCCCATTTTGCGGTAAACAGAGCCCCTCAGAGGTATGGGTTCTATTTCTTCCCAACTTTGGGTCCTTGTGACGATCATTTAGCCCCATTTTCTGGAAATATGGGCTTGAAAATTTGAAAAAGAATCGTTACACCAACTTCTAAATTTGCATTTATTTTAGAGCGGTTTGTTATAACGGTTGCTTTAGAAACACTTATGATCGGTGATGCTACTTTTAAATGCTTCAGTTTCCATAACTCTTTAAAATCAACGAATATTTCTTTAAAAAAAACGAGAAACACAAAGATTTAAGTGAGATCTTCAAATTTATCTCCAGTGGGATTTTTCCGTAAAAAGCTTATCTTCAAAATGAGAGAGCTTTGAATCTTTCATTCCCATGGAACTGTCGAGAAAATTTTTGCAATACAATGTATAACTTTCTGCTTTAATTTGCCTGTTATTTTACCTGTAAAAGTAAACATAGGTTTCGTATTCTTTTTCTCTTGATGTCACTCACTTGATGCTGTTGCTTCATCATCATCATCATCAAACTCGACAGCGATGATAAGATCATCAAGCCCCAATAACAACTGATCTCTCAAACCAAAACTGAACAGATCTGTCTCATCCCGCAGTAAAGCAACTGAAGATAAGAGATGAAGATAAAATGGCTACGAACGTCATGCCGAGATTTTCAAAAATGTTTGAATTCGCGGAATAATAGAGCTTTGCCTATTATTTCTGTGCCAGGGGTGATTGGTTAGTTACATAGCCCTGTCGTGCAGTCGATCCATTGGCGCAAGCCGGTAGCTTAAACTGCGGCCATAGCACAGGGGATCAGATAACGGGCCCTTGGCCCAGCGGTCGTGAAGAGTACCGCCCACACCCTTATCGGAAGTTTCCTTGTTTTCCCAGTTTCTTTTTTCTCTCCTCTATAATTCCTTCTTAAGTATATCACCTCTACCTTCGGAGAACCTGACCGCGTTTCTATACAGAATCGATATTTTCCTTTGCTTTTGTTATTTTACCTTTGAGCGGCATGCTTTCCCACAAAATGGGGCTAAATTATCAAGTCACAAGGACCCCCAAGAGATTGCAGTTGAGAAGAAAGGGAACCCGTTCCTCTGAGGAGTTCTGCATTCCGCAAAATGGGTCTAAATGAACAGGTCACAAGGACTCCAAGAGCTTGCAAATAAGTAGGAAATCCTAGAGCTTGCAATCGAGAAGGGAAAAATCCAAGAGCTTGCAATCGAGAAGGGAAAAATCCTAGAGCTTGCAATTGATAAGAGAAAAATCCAAGAGCTTGCAATAGAGAAGGAAAAAATCACAGAGCTTGCAATCGAGAAAGGAAAAAACGGGAGGGCTCTCAGGTGAGGTCACAAGGACCTCAAGAGCTGGCAGTTGGGTAGAGAAAAATCCACTGGGCAGTTATTAGGATATCAATGAAAGTTCCTTATCAAGACAATCGAATAAATGGCACAGGGTATGTCTTTCCTGACAAGGAGACTTAATATCCATCACATGGGGGGGGGGGGCAAGGATTGGCTGAGTTAGTAGGGCGCCAAGTTCGTAATCTGCAGTTCCCAGGTTCGAGTCTTACCTGTACCATCGTCGAGACTTATCTTTACATCTGTCTCCTAACGACTGTCCAGGGGATCCCCTTCCCTCAACCTTCCCTGAGCCTTCGGGATCCCTGTGACCTGTCTATTTAGCCGATTATATGCAAAAAAGTACGGCATGATAGTAAAACAACCCAAATACCGAAACCTTACACTTGTTTCTGGTGTTAGATTTCACTCTTCAAGATGTAACCTTTCCTCAAAATGTAATGTTACGTCCACCATCCAATAAAGTTAATCTAGCTGACACACTATAAACTGGTGTAAGGTAACACCATTTTCTTTAAAGTGGACAAAGTTGACAACATCTTACAATTGATGACAAAACAAAAACGATCTTCAGTTTGATCTTTATATCGTGTCTTCTCCATGCACTGGGGGACGGGGGTGGCTCAGTCGGTAGCGCGCCAGGCTCGTAATCTGTCGTTCCCAGGTTCGAGTCCAAACTTGTCAGCGTTGAGATTTATCTCCACAAAATTCCCCGCCCTGCCAACGGTCAGTAGGGGACACTGATGGACTTGGAAAAGCCGCCGTCCGTCGGATGGGACGTTAAGCCGTGGCCCCGTGTGCGGGAGAGCCATACCCTGTGCACGTTAAAGAACACGCTAGATGGCCTTGACGGGTGACTACCATCTGTCTCCAAACAGCTATTCCAGTGGGTGGTCCCCTTCCCCAACCTTCTCTGAGCCTTCGGGGTCCATGTGACCTGGCCATTTAGCCCATGGTGTGCAAAAAAGTGCCGCTCAGAGGTAAAACAACCCAACCCAATCCATGCACTGGACATCGACTATTCCAAGAGCTTAACGGTGTTCTTATTCTGATCACAGTCAAAATTTTGAAACGAGCTGAGAAAAAAAAAACTCTAACATTCTCTGAATTGTGACTCGAACCTGTGTGCATCAAATTGCATCTCTCTCTCTCTCGCAGCACGCAGGTTCTCCCACCATTCACCTTAAGTGAGATGGAAGAAGATCTCGTTCCTGCTGAGCTGACCAAAGTAAAGAATATCAGAAATAGATGAAGATTCGGAAGAGATTAAAAGTGATAATTAGGCAAGATAAGAGCAGTCAAATGAGATCATATCTGATAAAATGCGCTAGTGAGAGAGAGACTCGTTCATGATGCCAAGAACTTTGATCCATCAGCTTTTTAAGCAACATATTTTTTTTTCCCCATCAATTTTTTTTTCTTATTTTTTTAGCGAGTGCTGGAAAGAAAAAAGGGGAATATAACAACTTCGCAGAATTTTAATTTCTTTAAAAAATATATATAATTTTCCCCGTTATGTCGATGAGAATCTAATTTCGAAGTTCTATAACTTCTAAAATACGCACTTAATGAAAAAATGTGACTGAAGATAAGAAGATCATAATCAAATCTATTTAAATCCTGATTTTCGACAATATTTGTCCGTTATTTAAAGCCGTCCCGTGGCCGAGTGGTTAGCGCGCTTGGTTACTGATCTACGGGACCTGGGTTCGAGCCCCGGGTAAGGCGTGAATGTTTGTGTCGTTTTTCTGCTGAGGTCCTGCCATCCTCTCAGATCTTCTACTGTGGCATATAAACTGACAGGCTCCTGTCAGACCTCTGTGGCATATAAACTGACAGGCTCCTGTCAGACCTCTGTGGCAAGCAGCTGCTTGAGGGGGTATGTATTTATTTAAAGATTTATGGAAACTAGGAAACTGACAGGCTGCTTCTGACCTGTGTTGCAAGCAGCTGCTTGAGGGCTATTTATTTAGAATATTTCGAAACAGTAATGCGCCAAAAGAATTTACCTCAGGAATTAATTGAAACTTAAAAAAAACATTATTTCAAACCATTTAATAAAAATAAATATATATTTGAGGAAAAAAAAGGGGGGGGGGGATCGGGGGGATCGGTTGGTAGCGCACCAGGCTCGTAATCTGCAGTTTCCAGGTTCGAGTTACAGTTGGATCAGCGTTGAGATTTATCTCCGCAATAATTCTCCGTCCTGCCCACGGTCAGTAGGGGACACCGATGGGCTTGGAAAGGCCGCCGTCCGTCGGATGGGAACGTTAAGCCGTGGCCCCGTGTGTGAGAGAGCCATACCCTGTGCACATTAATGAACACACTGGATGGCTTTAACGGGAGGCTACCATCTGCCTCCCAACAGCTGTTCCAGTGGGTCCCTTCCCCCAACCTTCTCTGAGCCTTCGGGGTCCTTGTGACATGGTCATTTAGCCCATGGTGTGCAAAAAAGTATCCACCAGACCGTGCAATTTAGTTCTCCAAGCAAGTCTGCCCTGAAATACATCTGCTGCATCAAGTATCCACCAGACCGTGCAATTTGGTTCTCCAAGCAAGTCTATCCTGAGCTACATCTGCTGCATCCGGCCACTGCACACTAATTCTAACAAGGTCCTGTTTGACATTGTCTGCCCACCGCATCCTAGGTCTCCCCCTCTTTCTGAGGGCTTTAGGCACACTGTTCATAACCCCATTCGCCAATCTTTAATTATCCATACGGGCAACATGGCCAAACCGACGGAGTCTCTCTCTGCACAATATGCTGCTCAAAGGAGGTTGCCAACTCCTTTGCCTAACCTCATCATTAGTTACAAAGAACCCGGTGGATGCCCCAGACGGGAGGCTATCATCTGTCTCTTAACAGCTGTCCAGTGGGTCCCCCCCTCACCACATATCTGAGTCCTCGGGATCCTAGTAACTTGGCCATTTAACCCATTGTGTGCAAAAAAAGTGCCGATTAGAGGTAAAAACAACCCAACCTTAAATCTTGCATTTGGACTGAATTTTCTTAAAAGGCATTTTTTTAACACACAAGACTAAATGACCATATTACAGAGACCTACGTTTGGCGAGACCTTTCTGGCCAAAGGTAGTGCAGGGTTAGCGGAGTAAATCTCAACGGAGTCACAATATGGACTCCAACACCAAAGATTTGCGTTTTTTGGATTCGCTTTTTGAAAAAAAAATGCAATGAAAAAAGCTTTTAACACCTTCAGGCAGGCACTGTGTATATTAAAATGTACATTACTTTTTAGAATGTTTTTTAAACACAGAAAGAGGTTAGGTTGTTTTACCTCTGAGCGGCACTTTTTTGCACACCATGGGCTAAATGGCCAGGTCACATGGACCCCGAAGGCTCAGAGAAGGTTGGGAAAGGGAACCCACTGGAACAGCTGTTGGGAGACAGATGGTAGCCTCCCGTCAAGGCCATCCAGCGTGTTCTTTAACGTGCACAGGGTATGGCTCTGCCGCACACGAGGCCACGGCTTAACGTCCCATCCGACGGACGGCGGCTTTTCCAAGCTCATCAGTGTCCCCTATTGACCGTTGGCAGGGCGGGGAATTTTGCGGAGATAAATCTCAACGCTGACCAAGTTTGGACTCGAACCTGGGAACTACAGATTACGAGCCTGGCGCGCTACCGACTGAGTCACCCCAACACAGAAAGAGAATCTGTGGTCTTGGAAAGTGTTCAACAATCCTTAAAGGAATAGACTGGAATCTGGTGCCACCTATGAAAATAATAGAAATTACATAAAATAACCGACGACAACGTTGCCTGGCACATAACAAGAACTGTTTGACTACATTTCACAGACACCATTCATTCGATATGTTTATCATGACAAACTTCGTACAAATTACAACACAATATAACTATTCAAAAGTTGCATTTCCAACGAAACCATCCGATTATTTTCGCATCAAAACAGACAAAAAAAGATTATCACTCGCTGTAGATCTCTTGCAGAACACCGAGGTTCATTGGCACTCATGACACCCATAGCTCCACTGTCGACCAGCAAAGTAAATAAAACACTCTTTTGGGAGTACTCTTTAACCAAACCGATCACTGAAATAACGTGCTCGCCGTCCGAGGTTTCGCGGCCGCCAGTGGTCACGTGCGGCACGCGGTGATTGCGGTGTTCGCGATGGTGTCCAGATAGGAGCTTGGAGAGGGGAGACAGAGAGAGAGGCCCCCCTCTGATGCAGTATCTGATCCCGCAACCTCACCGCTGTCCTAAGCTGAACAAGGCTCGTTTTGGATTGAAGCGAGGACCACGTTCCCTCAACTCTTTATAACAAGACTCCTTTTTTGGTGTGTTTATTCCTGGAACTTTCGGTTGCTAGGAGAAAAACAAATTGTTGTTTGTGCTTCAAATATTTTATCACTTATTACACTATGTGTATTATACCATGTAGAATGATCGCGTTGAAGTAGATAGAGTCCGAACCTGAATCTTACAAAAGAACTTGCTGTTTTCTCCCTTCTTGATCTCACGCTTTTTCCACTTCTATACAAAAAGATTTGGACACTGTTTTCTCTCTGTCACCAGTTTCTTCTTCGGGGAACTGTCTCCTCGTATCAATCCTTATTTCCATATTTGTTGCCTTCATTTTGTCTCAATATCGCTTTTTTGTCTCTACTTGTCTCGATATCACTTGCTCTATCCTCACTTTTCTCATTCTCCCGTTTCACCATCTCTCCTTTCTGCTTCTCCTGTCCTTGACGTCTCTTGCTTCCTCTTTCTTTAGCCCTCTCTTTTCTCATTCTCCCGTTTCACCATCTCTCCTTTCTGCTTCTCCTTGACGTCTCTTGACGTTTTTCCATCTCTCCTTTCTGCTTCCTTGACGTCTCTTGCTTCCTCTTTCTTTAGCCCTCTCTTTTCTCATTCTCCCGTTTCACCATCTCTCCTTTCTGCTTTTCCTGTCCTTGACGTCTCTTGCTTCCTCTTTCTTTAGCCCTCTCTTTTCTCATTCTCCCGTTTCACCATCTCTCCTTTCTGCTTCTCCTGTCCTTGACGTCTCTTGCTTCCTCTTTCTTTAGCCCTCTCTTTTCTCATTCTCCCGTTTCACCATCTCTCCTTTCTGCTTCTCCTTGACGTCTCTTGACGTTTTTCCATCTCTCCTTTCTGCTTCCTTGACGTCTCTTGCTTCCTCTTTCTTTAGCCCTCTCTTTTCTCATTCTCCCGTTTCACCATCTCTCCTTTCTGTTTCTCCTGTCCTTGACGTCTCTTGCTTCCTCTTTCTTTAGCCCTCTCTTTTCTCATTCTCCCGTTTCACCATCTCTCCTTTCTGCTTCTCCTGTCCTTGACGTCTCTTGCTTCCTCTTTCTTTAGCCCTCTCTTTTCTCCGTATCCCTTTTCTCCTTCGCTTGACCTCGATTGCTTCCTTTTTCTTTAGTCCACTTCTCTTGTTTCTTGTCCCGATCTCTCTTTTTCCCAACTTCCTCTACTACGTCTCACCTCCTGTCTCGACGTTTCTTACTTTGCCCTCTTTTTTTTCATCATTTTTCTTGTCTCTTTATCTCAACATCTCTTTTTTCTACTTCTGTTGCCTCTTTCTTGTTTCGATCTCTCTTGTCTGCACCTTTAGTTACCTCCTTCTTGTCTCAACTTCTCTTGTCTCTACTAATGTCTAATGTTGCCTCTTTGTCTCTACTTAAGTTTTTGTTCTACTATTTTGAGGGGCGGGGGTGGTTCAGTCGGTATCGCGCCAGGCTCGTAATCTGTAGTTCCCAGGTTCGAGCCCCAGCTGGGTCAGCGTTGAGATTTATCTCCGCAAAATTCCCCGCCCTGCCCACGGTCAGTAGGGGACACCGATGGGCTTGGAAAGGCCGCCGTCCGTCGTATGGGACGTTAAGCCGTGGCCCCGTGTGCAGGAGAGCCATGCCCAATGCACATTAAAGAACACGCTGGATGGCCTTAACGGGAGGCTACCATCTGTCTCCCAACAGCTGTTCCAGTGGGTCTCCTCTCCCAACCTTCTCTGAGCCTTCGGGGTCCATGTGACCTGGCCATTTAGCCCATGGTGTGCAAAAAAGTGCCGCTCAGAGGTAAAACAACCCAACCCAACTGGTAGAAAAAAAAAACGAGATTTCAGTAGTTTCCAATCCCACTAGCTTTTCAAGCAATCTACAAAAATGCCTTACACTTATCCTTACAACATTAAACAAAGCGCATCTTATTGACCATATCACTATGAATCCCCTTTTTTTGAAACAAATCAAAAGACAAAACACACTTTTAGCAATTTCCTCATCTTTAAACAACCAAAAATACAACAGAGATTAACCCCGAAAAAGATTCGCTAACCATAACCGATCATTTTCCATCACCCAAAAAGGCGAGAAAAATCAGAGAAAGAAATCCCCTCAAAAAAAATAATAATTCTTACTTCCCTCTCACAACTTAAAACTTAAAGAGAACCCTCTTAATCACCTACTATAAGTATGGGTCATTCTCGCACACCCCCCCCCCTCAAACTCTTCTCCCCACCTCTAGAGGCCGCTAAACTTCCATCTCCGACCCTACCATTACTATAGCCACCCGTCTGGGGAGGGTCGGTCACGATCTGGACTACCTCCTTACGATCGCTACAGGCCCGTTCTGTCGGCACTTTGCTCATAGCTGGCCGAAGGGACCGGCCGACTATCCCTACGGTGATCTGTCCATTTCCTTCCAGACCTCTTATGCACGGCTGCTTTAAGTGATATTCAAGATCAGGTGGATACACGAATCTCGGACATAAATCGTCGGTGCGTTCTCGGATAACTTCGACGTAAATAAGATCGTTTTGTGCTCGAATTCCAACTGTTCGGAAGGATAACTTTCTCCGCCATAAAAAGGCCCGAGGGTCACCGGACATGTTTCCCGGCGATCACCGGATGCCTATGATCGTGCATTGTCCGTGCAACGGATTTCTTCCAGTAGTGCCTTGTAAAGTGAAAGGTAATATCACTTCGTCTTGTTGTTTCCTTTTCGTAATCAATTTTTTTTTTCAAAGTTAAAAAATATATTTGATGTCTTAGAGAAAAGAATTAATAGAAATATTCATTATTGTATAATTTTTTTTTTTGGGGGGGGGGGGGGAATATATGATGTACAGTCGCTCAAAAAAGTATCCGAACACTATGATTGATTACAGAATTCAGAAAAAATATCTGGCAACGATTTTTTTTAGAAATCACTGATCTGGCAACCTTCGTGTCACGTGACACGAAGGTTGCCAGATCACTGATTTCTAAAAAAATCGTTGCCAGATATTTTTGCTGAATTCTGTAATCAACCGTAGCGTTCGGATACTTTTTTCAGCGACTGTAGGTGGTCATATTATTTTGATACTAGATAGTGTGGGCTCACTCACGGAAATATCGAGCGTGTGCAGTTACCGTTCACAGCAAACTGGAGCGTGTGCAGTAACTGCACACTCTCCAGTTTGCTGTGAACGGTAACTGGAGCGTGTACAGTTGCTGTACACGCTCCAGATATTTTTCCTGAATTCTGTAATCACGTGACACGAAGGTTGCCAGATCACTGATTTCTAAAAAAAATCGTTGCCAGCTATTTTTTCTGAATTCTGTAATCAACCGTAGTGTTCGGATACTTTTTTGAGCGACTGTAGGTGGTCATATTATTTTGATACTAGATCGTGTGGGCTCACTCACGGAAATATTGAGCGTGTGCAGTTACCGTTCACAGCAAACTGGAGCGTGTGCAGTAACTGCACACGCTCCAGTTTGCTGTGAACGGTAACTGGAGCGTGTACAATTGCTGTACACGCTCCAGATATTTTTCCTGAATTCTGTAATCACGTGACACGAAGGTTGCCAGATCACTGATTTCTAAAAAAAATCGTTGCCAGATATTTTTTCTGAATTCTGTAATCAACCGTAGTGTTCGGATACTTTTTTGAGCGACTGTAGGTGGTAATATTATTTTGATACTAGATCGTGTGGGCTCACTCACGGAAATATTGAGCGTGTGCAGTTACCGTTCACAGCAAACTGGAGCGTGTGCAGTAACTGCACACGCTCCAGTTTGCTGTGAACGGTAACTGGAGCGTGTACAATTGCTGTACACGCTCCAGATATTTTTCCTGAATTCTGTAATCACGTGACACGAAGGTTGCCAGATCACTGATTTCTAAAAAAAATCGTTGCCAGATATTTTTTCTGAATTCTGTAATCAACCGTAGTGTTCGGATACTTTTTTGAGCGACTGTAGGTGGTAATATTATTTTGATACTAGATCGTGTGGGCTCACTCACGGAAATATTGAGCGTGTGCAGTTACCGTTCACAGCAAACTGGAGCGTGTGCAGTAACTGCACACGCTCCAGTTTGCTGTGAACGGTAACTGGAGCGTGTACAGTTGCTGTACACGCTCCAGATATTTTTCCCGAATTCTGTAATCACGTGACACGAAGGTTGCCAGATCACTGATTTCTAAAAAAAATCGTTGCCAGATATTTTTTCTGAATTCTGTAATCAACCGTAGTGTTCGGATACTTTTTTGAGCGACTGTACATACACTTCTCTATTAAAATATTAGAGACTATTGTGTCAATGGGCTCTATAACTTCGGTGCTCTATAACTTCTAAAATATGCCATTAATGGAAAAATGCGGCTTAATCTGAATTAAAGATCCTAATCAAATCGATTTAAATCTCGATTTTCAACAATATTCGTTCAACATTTATAGAGTTATGGGAGCAAGAAATTTTCACAAAGTTCATAAGTATATTTACCTCAGAAATGAATTAAAACTTAAATAATAAATATTGCTTCAAACTATTTAACAAAATAAATGTACATTTTAGAAGTGTGCGTAATGATTTTTCAATATTAGTAGACAGTGGATAATTTTTTTAAAAATATTTTAAATAGAATCGATTATGATCTTTATCTTCAGTCCCATTTTTTCATTAAATGCATATTTTAATTTTAAAAGTTATAGAGTTTCGAAGTTAGATTCCCTTCGACATAACATGGAAATTCTTCCATATTTTTGGTGGGGCGGGGGAGCCAAACCCTGTGCACGTTAAAGAACACGCTGGATGGCCTTGACGGGAGACTACCATCAGTCTCCCAAAAGCTGTTCCAGTGGGTCCCCTCCCCCAACCTTCTCTGAGCCTTCGGGGTAATAATAATCATAATCTGTAGTTCCCAGGTTCGAGTCCCTGCTGGGTCAGCGTTGAGATTTATCTCCGCAAAAATTCCCCGCCCTGCCCACGGTCAGTAGGGACACCGATGGGCTTGGAAAGGCCGCCGTCCGTCGGATGGGACGTTAAGCCGTGGCCCCGTGTGCGGGAGAGCCATACCCTGTGCACGTTAAAGAACACGCTGGATGGCCTTGACGGGAGGCTACCATCTGTCTCCCAACAGCTGTTCCAGTGGATCCGCTCCCCCAACATTCTCTGAGCTTTCGGGATCCACGTGACCTGGCCATTTAGCCCATGGTGTGCAATAAAGTGCCGCTCAGAGGTAAAAGAACCCAAAAATCTCTCCTACACAGGGGCCACGGCTTAACGTCCCATCCGACGGACGGCAGCCTTTACAAGCCAACCTGTGTCCCCTACTGACCGTGGGCAGGGCGAGGAGTTTTGCAGAGATAAATCTCAACGCTGACCCAGCTGGGACCTGAACCTCGAAACTGCAGATTACGATCCTGCCACGCTACCGACTGAGCCATCCCCGTCCCAACGTGCATAGGACTATTGGATCAAGAAAATCCGCTGAGCAACTGTTATGAAAGAGATGGAACTCTCTCGTCAAGGCCGTCCAGAGTGTTCTTTAACGTGCATAGAGTGTAGCTCTTTTAGCACAAGGTGCCACGGCTTAGATTACTCTCCGACGGACGACGGCTTATCGAAGCCAACTAGTGTCCTCTTTCTCACCGAGACCAAGCTCAAGGTTCGCGAAGATCAATTTTAACACAAACACAGTTGGGTTGTTTTACCTCTGAGCGGCACTTTTTTGCACACAATGGTCTAAATGGCCAGGTCACATGGACCCTGAAGGCTCATAGAAGGCTGGGGGAGGGGACCCACTGGAACAGCTGTTGGGAGACAGATGGTAGCCTCTCGTCAAGGCCATCCAGCGTGTTCTTTAACTTGCACAGGGTATGACTCTCCAGCACACGGGACCACGGCTTAACGTCCCATCCGACGGACGGCGGCCTTTCCAAGCCCATCGGTGTCCCCTACTGACCGTTGGCAGGGTGTGTTGCGGAGATAAGTCTCAATGCTGACCCAGCTGGGACTCGAACCTGAGAACTGCAGTTTGCAAGCCTGGCGCACTACCGACTGAGCAATCTCCGCCCCGTCAAGCACAGTTGAGATTCAAACCTATCAACTGCCGCTCTGCTATACACAGAGACACGGTTTAATATACTATTAGACAGAAAGTATCCTTCCCAAGGTTGAGTTGGGTTGTTTTGCCTCTGAGCGGCACTTTTTTGCACACCATGGGCTAAATGGCCAGGTCACATGGACCCCGAAGGCTCAGAGAAGGTTGGGGGAGGGGACCCACTGGAACAGCTGTTCGGAGACAGATGGTAGCCTCCCGTCAAAGCCATTCAGCGTGTTCTTTAACGTGCACAGGGTATGGCTCTCCCACACACGGAGCCACGGCTTAACGTCCCATCCGACGGACGGAGGCCTATCCAAGCCCATCGGTGTCCCCTACTGACCGTGGGCAGGGCGGGTAATTTTGCAGAGATAAATCTCAACGCTGACCCAGCTGGGACTCGAACCTGGGAACTACAGATTACGAGCCTGGCGCGCTACCGACTGAGCCACCCCCGCCCCATCCTTCCCAAGACCACCTGGACTACAAAAAAGATGGCTTACCATTAAACATATAAGAGTCACAGGTTTATAATACGATTCTGTCTGGATCCAGTGCTTTGAAAAAATCGTGTTAATAGTATCACTTAAAAAACAAACAAACACACACGACGCAAAGCCACGCGATATCCCTTGATCAAACTTTGCAGCTGTGGTGAGGTTGTCGTACTTGACGACGTTCTTCTCTCCGACCTTTCGATTCTGTTGTGACGAGGGATGGGAAAAAGGGAAAGACAGCTGCGATGCTGCAAATAGAAGAGAAAGCTTCAGTCAGCATCAGTGACACGAGTTTTTGTTGTCTTAAGTCTGCTCATTTCATAAAAGGAAGGCACCAACAGGTAAAGATAACTTTGTCTGACTTCCCACTTGAGTAAAGAGAAAAGGACGCAAGGAGACGTCTACAATGTTAATTGGTGTGGTGAGGGTCTTTTTTTTTGTCTCATTATGTGCAGAAGAGTCCGTTGCTGATAAATAATTCCCTTTTTTTTTTTTGCACGACGTTGGTTTACAGAGGGTTGAGACACAGTTTGTTTTTTTTTAAACTGAGTGTGAATCCAAAACGGTGATTTGAAGAAGAAAATGTTTTGAACGTTCAAAATTGTTATGCTTATAAATAAATCGAATTTTAATCCAAAGTTTTGTGGGTTCAGTAGATTCTGAAGAGCAGGAGGCATCAAGGAAGATTCTGTTGTTTCGTCTCGGAGCGATATTTTTGGGTACACAATGAGCTAAATGGCCAAGTCACAAAGAACCCCAAGGGCTCAGCCGAAAAATTGGGGAAAGTGGGCTCACTGGACAGCTGGGAGTAGATAGAAGTAGGCCTCCAGTAAAGGCCATCCTGTGTGCTCAAGCTACCGACTGGGGCATTACCGACTGAGCCTTCCCCACCCACCAAGAGAAAGGAACAAATCACTGGAATCCTAAACTCCTGCTTATAAGTGATGCCATTCTTCCTTCACCCAATAGAATCAGTTCATAGATAAAACTAACCAACCCCACCCAAAAAAAAATCGAAATCAAAATTTTAAAATTCATCGGGACATGGCAAAAGAATTGGGAAAATCAGGAAGCGAAGAAAATTCCAGTAAATAGAAATGGGGTGCCGATCGACGTGAACTATCATGTGATATTTCATCTGTCTGTGGGCGATTCCCTAATGAGCTAACAAGGTCACAAAGGACCCCAAGGGCTCAGTCTAAAGATTGGAGAAAGGGGGCCCACTGGACAAATGGGAGTAGATAGAATTAGGCCTCCAGTAAACGCCATCTTGTGTGTTCTTTAACAGGTATAGGGTGTAGCTTTTCAGCACACAGGACCACAGTTTAACGTCTCATCCGTCGGACGGCGGCCTTTTCAAACTACCGACTGGGAACTACCGACTGAGCCTTCCCCACCCACCAAGAGAAAGGAACAGATCACTGACATCCTACCCTCCTGCTTACGTGTGATGACATTCTTCCTTCACCCAACAAAATCAGTTCATAGATAAAACTAACCAACCCCACCAAAAAAAAAATATCGAAATCGAAACTTTAAAATTCATCGGGACGTGGCAAAAGAATTGGAAAGATCAGGAAGCGAAGAAAATTCCAGTAAATAGGAATGGGGTGCCGATCGACGTGAACTACCATGTGATATCTCATCTGTCTGTGGGCGGTTCCCTCACGGTTTTCCAGCCTGGTCACCTAGGGCCGTTGCCCTGACCAGCTGGTAAATAGAGTATCGCCAGCCACCATCTCCGCAGTCGATGGACCCCTTTGGTCGGCTCTCGGCGTTTAATTGTGCCTCTCGGGACTGGTCACTTATCGGCACCGAGGGGTCACGACACCCTCAGCTCCACGGTGGTCTTCGGCTAGGTTGGCTGGGAGCCTCTCTCTATTCGGCACAAGTGTTTTTGAGTAGCACAAACAGGTACTAGTTGACAGCAGAGTTGGATTTCCTCTTTGATGTTGCATCAAGGAAAATATGTTTTTTTTTTATTGTTGTTATTGATACACCTTTTTTACGAAGAGTTTGGCTGGGTTGTTGTCTCTTAGCGGTACATTTGTACACAGAACGGGTTAAATAGTCAGCTCTCAAGGACCCCAAAGGTTCAAAGTTATGTAAGGGAATGGGTTGGATTGTTTTATCTGAGAGATACTTTGTGCACACAACAGACTAAACGGCAAGTTCACAAGGACCCTAAGGTTCAGAGCTGTGTATAGGAAGGGATTGGGTCTTTTACCTCTCAGAGGACTCCGCAAAACTCCCCGCCCTGCCCACGGTCAGTAGGGGACACCGATGGGCTTGGAAAGGCCGCCGTCCATCGGATGGGACGTTAAGCCGTGGCCCCGTGTGCGGGAGAGCCATACCCTGTGCACGTTAAAGAACACGCTGGATGGCCTTGACGGGAGGCTACCATCTGTCTCCCAACAGCTGTTCCAGTGGGTCCCCTCCCCCAACCTTCTCTGAGCCTTCGGGGTCCATGTGACCTGACCATTTAGCCCATGGTGTGAAAAAAAGTGTCGCTCAGAGGTAAAACAACCCAACCCAAACCTCTCAGAGGCGCTTTTGTGCAGACTTGCCTCGAGACTTTGAACCTAAAGCTTCCCCCATTGATTCAGAATTATTTTTTTTTTCTTACCTATATTGCTTTAAACTTTTATTTTGTGAATGAATGAAACTGTTGTTACACTTCGTCTCTCAAACTTCGAAAGATGAGTGTTCTGAAGTTCCACCATTTAGTTCGAATGTAAGCTACAGTTTTTTTCTATCTTTTTATGTTATAAAAATAAATAAATACCCCCTCAAGCAGCTGCTTGCCTCAGAGGTCTGACAGGAACCTGTCAGTTTATATGCCATAGTAGAAGGTCTGAGAGGATGGCAGGACCTCAGCAGAAAAACAACACACACAACCATGCCTTACCGCTGAATTATTCGTTTCGTTCTTGATGATGTAGCTTGTTAATGAGGAGGTGTTTAATTTTAACGACAACACATATCTAAAAAATATTTTATATTATTTACTTTCTTGACATTTCTCCGTTGTGTTTTTTTATTTTGCTTCTTCCTTTATCAACTTCATCTCATTGCTCATCTTTATAAAAAAAAAAACTGAAAATATCCACACTTTTCTGTTTACATGTTACATTAAAGAGACATTTTAATGACAAAAACAAAAAATGAGACACTTATATAACGAACCATTTTCGTTCCATTCGCCCCACTGCATAATTATAGAATTCAAAACGAAGTCCTCAAATTAAAAAAGAAACAACAATAAAAGTGTAAAACCAGAAGCGATGTTGATCTGGTATGAGAAGTATCTAAGATCCAGAATTACTCTCTGTTTGAAAATGAGGGGGAGGGGGACTAGTGGCTGATTATAAAAAAAAAATAATAATAATAAATACCCCCTCAAGCAGCTGCTTGCCACAGAGGTCTGACAGGAGCCTGTCAGTTTATATGCCAAAGTAGAAGATCTGAGAGGATGACAGGACCTCAGCAGAAAAACGACACACACATCCATGCCTTACCCGGGGCTCGAACCCAGGTCCCTTAGATCCGTAGCCAAGCGTGCTAACCCCTCGGCCACGGGACGGCGGCTGATTATACCTCTACTTAAAATTGCAATAAACACAAAAATAATTTTCTTTTTCTGTTAATTTTTTGTTCCAATCTGTATCAACAAGTCTGGCCGGTAAAATGGAAACACAGCAAAAGTCTTTTGACACTTTGAGTGGCATGTCCAGTACAAGTCGTGCCCCGTGCAGACAATTTGTCGTCTAAACTAGCAACTCCTTTTACTGCTGAAGTCTGATGCTTCAAACCAACCGTCTAGAACTGAATGTATATATAAGAATGAACCCAACGACAGTGTGATGTTGACCGTGAAAGAGCCAGATGTCAATGCGAAAATCACAAAACTTTGTTTCTATATTTAGTCGGTAAATTCACTACAATCGCAGAGCATTATGGAGATGCGACCGTTACGCTTCGTTCCTTCTGGTGCGATTTTTAAAAAAAACAACAACTTGATAACTTCCTTTTCCAGTCCTTTTGAATAAATAGAGCACGTCACAGTGCGAACGGGGTTGACCTTTTCAAAGTGATATGAATGCTGTCGTTTATAAGAGATTCGTTTTTTAAGTAACACTGCCATTGTTGCTGTGTTTTTCAGGGATGATGATGGTGATGGGAGTGTGATTTTGCTTTGCATTTGGTTGTGTGTGTTCTTGGTTTATATTTTCTCGTGTCTAACCTTGCTTCAACGCACATATCTCAATCAGAAGTCCAGTGTTCGTTCAGCCGAACAAATCGCAATACACGGTGAATTAGAGGCTACATTGTCCAACTTCGAAAAAAAAAAAACGTTAGCGAGACGCAGCTCGAGTATGTGTGTGTTGTTTTTATTTCGCTACATTAAATGTAAATAAGTCGTAAATCTGTCTTCAGACAGCAAATATGCCAAGAGGTACAGGCAACAACTGCATCCGTGAAGAGGCTTGCAGAAGAGGTCAAGAGGTGGAACGGTCAGATGCTTTTGCCTCAGGACTTGGAATCTAATCCTTCCCATTGACTGAGGATTATCTCTTTCTTATCTGTACTTCTTTTGACTTTTACTTTGTGCCTGAACTGTTGTTCTTCCACATCACTCCAACGAAAGGAACGAATCATAATCAATCTAAACTAAACCAAACTAAAACTTTAGTCTTTTATAAGTTAGTTACAGAGATAATGAAAACTTCTCTTATCTTCGCTATAAAAGAGAAAATGTTTATAAACCTTTGTTCGTTCAGATATCTCCGACGGGGGTGGCTCAGTCGGTAGCGCGCCAGGCTCGTAATCTGTAGTTCCCAGGTTCGAGTCCCAGTTGGGTCAGCGTTGAGATTTATACCCGCAAAATTTCCCCGCCCTGCCCACGGTCAGTAGGGGACACCGATGGGCTTGAAAAGGCCGCCTTCCGTCGGATGGGAGTTAAGCCGTGTCCCCGTGTGCGGGAGAGCCATACCCTGTGCACGTTAAAGAACACGCTGGATGGCCTTAAAGGAGGCTACCATCTGTCTCCCAACAGCTGTTCCAGTGGGTCCCCTACCCCAACCTTCTCTGAGCCTTCGGGGTCCTTGTGACCTGGCCATTTAGTCCATGGTGTGCAAAAAAGTGCCGCTCAGAGGTAAAACAACCCAACCCATATCTCCGACCAGACACATTTCTAGGAGGGGTGAGGGGAGAAAGTAATACCTCTACCCGAAATGTTAGAACAATAAAAAAAAATTGAAGATTTAAAAAGATTTTTTCTTTTCCTGTTTGTTCTACTATTACACATAATTATAAACCTTTATCAGAAATAAGGAAAAACATTACGACTAATCGATTTTTTTTACTTTTCATTCCTTCATTTTGTTCCACCCCCGAAATTTAGCTTCACTCTCTCCCATTTAACACCCTCACCACCCGATTATTTTCTGCCTGTGGGCCTCTCCCAACTGATTAGCCAATCGCAACAAATCATAATACCAAATGAAATTTTATGCCATTAAGAATGCTATAAGCCTTGGCCGATTAAGAATGGCCTAGGCCATGGCCGAGTGGTTAGCACGCTTGGCTACTGATCTAAGGGACCTGGCTGGGTTCGAGCCCCGGGCTACTGATCTAAGGGACCTGGGTTCGAGCCCCGGGTAAGGCATGGATGTGTGTGTTGTTTTTCTGTGAGGTCCTGCCATCCTCACAGACCTTCTACTATGGCATATAAACTGACAGGCTCCTGTCAGACCTCTGTGGCAAGCAGCTGCTTGAGGGGGTATTTTTATATTTAAGAATGGTATAGACTAGGTGTTCTCAACGTGGGATACGAAGCAAAGTGTTTTGGGGTATGCCGTGAGAGCTCAAAAGTCGCTCGATCTAATAACAAAGTCACTAAGTTGGCAACACTGCGACTGATTAATTTCTGAGAACTGAGTGACAAAGCGCTGTAGTTTCATGTCTGTACACGTTTGTCAATCCTCCCTTCCCTACCTGAGAGGGGCGGGGGTGGCTCAGTCGGTAGCGCGCCAGGCTCGTAATCTGTAGTTCCCAGGTTCGAGTCCCAGCTGGGTCAGCGTTGAGATTTATCTCCGCAAAATTCCCCGCCCTGCCCACGGTCAGTAGGGGACACCGATGGGCTTGGAAAGGCCGCCGTCCGTCGGATGGGACGTTAAGCCGTGGCCCCGTGTGCAGGAGAGCCATACCCTGTGCACGTTAAAGAACACGCTGGATGGTCTTGACGGGAGACTACCATCTGTCTCCCAACAGCTGTTCCAGTGGGTCCCCTCCCTCAACCTTCTCTGAGCCTTCGGGGTCCATGTGACCTGGCCATTTAGCCCATGGTGTGCAAAAAGTGCCGCTCAGAGGTAAAACAACCCAACCCTACCTGAGAGCCGCACCTACCCGAACAGCTGATCGCCCAGTCAAAACACCCATTCTAAGTGAGTGACTGTGCCTTCTTACTGCTCAATGTGTTTGTTGTGATTTATTTCACTTGCTGTGTTTAAAGTTATTTTTTGTCTTCAGTTTACTGTGAAGTTAAATGAACGTGATTCTAAAGTGCCTTGAAACATGGATAAAGGGATAATTAAGAAGAAAGGTAACGTGGAGCCATTGATGAACTATGCAAGCGTAAACAAGCGCAACCATTTCACTGATTACCCAGTAAAATGTTTGTAATTTTATAAAAAATAAATAAATATCCCCTCAAGCAGCTGTTTGCCACAGAGGTCTGACAGGAGCCTGTCAGTTTATATGCCGTAGTAGAAGATCTGTGAGGATGGCAGGACCTCAGCAGAAAAACGACACACACATCCATGCCTTACCCGGGGCTCGAACCCAGGTCCCTTAGATCAGTTGCCAAGCGCGCTAACCACTCGGCCATAGATTTGTTAAATTGTTTATGTCATTTTTTGTGTTTATCGATATATGTAATTTATGAATGCGAAATTTAATGTGTGTATATATACATATGTTTTATTTTATTCCCATTGTTATACTATAATTATAGTTTTATCTATCTATACAAAGGGTACGCCAGTTACATACACATTTCCAGGGGGTACGTGAAGCATAAAAGGTTGAGAACCACTGATATATATGTTTTATTTTATTCCCATTGTTATACTATAACTATAGTTTAATCTATCTATACAAGAGGTACGCCAGTTACATACACATTTCCAGGGGGTACGTGAAGCATAAAAGGTTGAGAACCACTGATATATATGTTTTATTTTATTCCCATTGTTATACTATAACTATAGTTTTATCTATCTATACAAGGGGTACCCCAGTTACATACACATTTCCATGGGGTACGTGAAGCATAAAAGGTTCAGAACCACTGATATATATGTTTTATTTTATTCCCATTGTTATACTATAACTATAGTTTTATCTATCTATACAAGGGGTACGACAGTTACATACACATTTCCAGGGGGTACGTGAAGCATAAAAGGTTGAGAACCACTGATATATATGTTTTATTTTATTCCCATTGTTATACTATAACTATAGTTTTATCTATCTATACAAGGGGTACGCCAGTTACATACACATTTCCAGGGGGTACGTGAAGCATAAAAGGTTGAGAACCACTGATATATATGTTTTATTTTATTCCCATTGTTATACTATAACTATAGTTTTATCTATCTATGCAAGGGGTACGCCAGTTACATACACATTTCCAGGGGGTACGTGAAGCATAAAAGGTTGAGAACCACTGATATATATGTTTTATTTTATTCCCATTGTTATACTATAACTATAGTTTTATCTATCTATACAAGGGGTACGCCAGTTACATACACATTTCCAGGGGGTACGTGAAGCATAAAAGGTTGAGAACCACTGATATATATGTTTTATTTTATTCCCATTGTTATACTATAACTATAGTTTTATCTATCTATACAAGGGGTACGCCAGTTACATACACATTTCCAGGGGGTACGTGAAGCATAAAAGGTTGAGAACCACTGATATATATGTTTTATTTTATTCCCATTGTTATACTATAACTATAGTTTTATCTATCTATACAAGGGGTACGCCAGTTACATACACATTTCCAGGGGGTACGTGAAGCATAAAAGGTTGAGAACCACTGATATATATGTTTTATTTTATTCCCATTGTTATACTATAACTATAGTTTTATCTATCTATACAAGGGGTACGACAGTTACATACACATTTCCAGGGGGTACGTGAAGCATAAAAGGTTGAGAACCACTGATATATATGTTTTATTTTATTCCCATTGTTATACTATAACTATAGTTTTATCTATCTATGCAAGGGGTACGCCAGTTACATACACATTTCCAGGGGGTACGTGAAGCATAAAAGGTTGAGAACCACTGATATATATGTTTTATTTTATTCCCATTGTTATACTATAACTATAGTTTTATCTATCTATACAAGGGGTACGCCAGTTACATACACATTTCCAGGGGGTACGTGAAGCATAAAAGGTTGAGAACCACTGATATATATGTTTTATTTTATTCCCATTGTTATACTATAACTATAGTTTTATCTATCTATACAAGGGGTACGCCAGTTACATACACATTTCCAGGGGGTACGTGAAGCATAAAAGGTTGAGAACCACTGATATATATGTTTTATTTTATTCCCATTGTTATACTATAACTATAGTTTTATCTATCTATGCAAGGGGTACGCCAGTTACATACACATTTCCAGGGGGTACGTGAAGCATAAAAGGTTGAGAACCACTGATATATATGTTTTATTTTATTCCCATTGTTATACTATAACTATAGTTTTATCTATCTATACAAGGGGTACGCCAGTTACATACACATTTCCAGGGGGTACGTGAAGCATAAAAGGTTGAGAACCACTGATATATATGTTTTATTTTATTCCCATTGTTATACTATAACTATAGTTTTATCTATCTATACAAAGGGTACGCCAGTTACATACACATTTCCAGGGGGTACGTGAAGCATAAAAGGTTGAGAACCACTGATATATATGTTTTATTTTATTCCCATTGTTATACTATAACTATAGTTTTATCTATCTATACAAGGGGTACGACAGTTACATACACATTTCCAGGGGGTACGTGAAGCATAAAAGGTTGAGAACCACTGATATATATGTTTTATTTTATTCCCATTGTTATACTATAACTATAGTTTTATCTATCTATGCAAGGGGTACGCCAGTTACATACACATTTCCAGGGGGTACGTGAAGCATAAAAGGTTGAGAACCACTGATATATATGTTTTATTTTATTCCCATTGTTATACTATAACTATAGTTTTATCTATCTATACAAGGGGTACGCCAGTTACATACACATTTCCAGGGGGTACGTGAAGCATAAAAGGTTGAGAACCACTGATATATATGTTTTATTTTATTCCCATTGTTATACTATAACTATAGTTTTATCTATCTATACAAAGGGTACGCCAGTTACATACACATTTCCAGGGGGTACGTGAAGCATAAAAGGTTGAGAACCACTGATATATATGTTTTATTTTATTCCCATTGTTATACTATAACTATAGTTTTATCTATCTATACAAGGGGTACGCCAGTTACATACACATTTCCAGGGGGTACGTGAAGCATAAAAGGTTGAGAACCACTGATATATATGTTTTATTTTATTCCCATTGTTATACTATAACTATAGTTTTATCTATCTATGCAAGGGGTACGCCAGTTACATACACATTTCCAGGGGGTACGTGAAGCATAAAAGGTTGAGAACCACTGATATATATGTTTTATTTTATTCCCATTGTTATACTATAACTATAGTTTTATCTATCTATGCAAGGGGTACGCCAGTTACATACACATTTCCAGGGGGTACGTGAAGCATAAAAGGTTGAGAACCACTGATATATATGTTTTATTTTATTCCCATTGTTATACTATAACTATAGTTTTATCTATCTATACAAGGGGTACGCCAGTTACATACACATTTCCAGGGGGTACGTGAAGCATAAAAGGTTGAGAACCACTGATATATATGTTTTATTTTATTCCCATTGTTATACTATAACTATAGTTTTATCTATCTATACAAAGGGTACGCCAGTTACATACACATTTCCAGGGGGTACGTGAAGCATAAAAGGTTGAGAACCACTGATATATATGTTTTATTTTATTCCCATTGTTATACTATAACTATAGTTTTATCTATCTATACAAGGGGTACGACAGTTACATACACATTTCCAGGGGGTACGTGAAGCATAAAAGGTTGAGAACCACTGATATATATGTTTTATTTTATTCCCATTGTTATACTATAACTATAGTTTTATCTATCTATACAAGGGGTACGCCAGTTACATACACATTTCCAGGGGGTACGTGAAGCATAAAAGGTTGAGAACCACTGATATATATGTTTTATTTTATTCCCATTGTTATACTATAACTATAGTTTTATCTATCTATACAAGGGGTACGCCAGTTACATACACATTTCCAGGGGGTACGTGAAGCATAAAAGGTTGAGAACCACTGATATATATGTTTTATTTTATTCCCATTGTTATACTATAACTATAGTTTTATCTATCTATGCAAGGGGTACGCCAGTTACATACACATTTCCAGGGGGTACGTGAAGCATAAAAGGTTGAGAACCACTGATATATATGTTTTATTTTATTCCCATTGTTATACTATAACTATAGTTTTATCTATCTATACAAGGGGTACGCCAGTTACATACACATTTCCAGGGGGTACGTGAAGCATAAAAGGTTGAGAACCACTGATATATATGTTTTATTTTATTCCCATTGTTATACTATAACTATAGTTTTATCTATCTATACAAGGGGTACGCCAGTTACATACACATTTCCAGGGGGTACGTGAAGCATAAAAGGTTGAGAACCACTGATATATATGTTTTATTTTATTCCCATTGTTATACTATAACTATAGTTTTATCTATCTATGCAAGGGGTACGCCAGTTACATACACATTTCCAGGGGGTACGTGAAGCATAAAAGGTTGAGAACCACTGATATATATGTTTTATTTTATTCCCATTGTTATACTATAACTATAGTTTTATCTATCTATACAAGGGGTACGCCAGTTACATACACATTTCCAGGGGGTACGTGAAGCATAAAAGGTTGAGAACCACTGATATATATATTTTATTTCATTCCCATTGTTATACTATAACTATAGTTTTATCTAGCTATACAAGGGGTACGCCAGTTACATACACATTTCCAGGGGGTACGTGAAGCATAAAAGGTTGAGAACCACTGATATATATGTTTTATTTTATTCCCATTGTTATACTATAACTATAGTTTTATCTATCTATACAAGGGGTACGCCAGTTACATACACATTTCCAGGGGGTACGTGAAGCATAAAAGGTTGAGAACCACTGATATATATGTTTTATTTTATTCCCATTGTTATACTATAACTATAGTTTTATCTATCTATGCAAGGGGTACGCCAGTTACATACACATTTCCAGGGGGTACGTGAAGCATAAAAGGTTGAGAACCACTGATATATATGTTTTATTTTATTCCCATTGTTATACTATAACTATAGTTTTATCTATCTATACAAGGGGTACGCCAGTTACATACACATTTCCAGGGGGTACGTGAAGCATAAGAGGTTGAGAACCACTGGTATATATGCTTTATTTTATTCCCATTGTTATACTATAACTATAGTTTTATCTATCTATACAAGGGGTACGCCAGTTACATACACATTTCCAGGGGGTACGTGAAGCATAAAAGGTTGAGAACCACTGGTATATATGCTTTATTTTATTCCCATTGTTATACTATAACTATAGTTGATCTATCTATACAAGGGGTACGCCAGTTACATACACATTTCCAGGGGATACGTGAAGCATAAAAGGTTGAGAACCACTGATATATATGTTTTATTTTATTCCCATTGTTATACTATAACTATAGTTGATCTATCTATACAAGGGGTACGCCAGTTACATACACATTTCCAGGGGATACGTGAAGCATAAAAGGTTGAGAACCACTGGTATATATGCTTTATTTTATTCCCATTGTTATACTATAACTATAGTTTTATCTATCTATACAAGGGGTACGCCAGTTACATACACATTTCCAGGGGGTACGTGAAGCATAAAAGGTTGAGAACCACTGATATATATGTTTTATTTTATTCCCATTGTTATACTATAACTATAGTTTTATCTATCTATACAAGGGGTACGCCAGTTACATACACATTTCCAGGGGGTACGTGAAGCATAAGAGGTTGAGAACCACTGGTATATATGCTTTATTTTATTCCCATTGTTATACTATAACTATAGTTTTATCTATCTATACAAGGGGTACGCCAGTTACATACACATTTCCAGGGGGTACGTGAAGCATAAAAGGTTGAGAACCACTGGTATATATGCTTTATTTTATTCCCATTGTTATACTATAACTATAGTTGATCTATCTATACAAGGGGTACGCCAGTTACATACACATTTCCAGGGGGTACGTGAAGCATAAGAGGTTGAGAACCACTGATATATATGTTTTATTTTATTCCCATTGTTATACTATAATTATAGTTGATCTATCTATACAAGGGGTACGCCAGTTACATACACATTTCCAGGGGATACGTGAAGCATAAAAGGTTGAGAACCACTGGTATATATGCTTTATTTTATTCCCATTGTTATACTATAACTATAGTTTTATCTATCTATACAAGGGGTACGCCAGTTACATACACATTTCCAGGGGGTACGTGAAGCATAAAAGGTTGAGAACCACTGATATATATGTTTTATTTTATTCCCATTGTTATACTATAACTATAGTTTTATCTATCTATACAAGGGGTACGCCAGTTACATACACATTTCCAGGGGGTACGTGAAGCATAAAAGGTTGAGAACCACTGATATATATGTTTTATTTTATTCCCATTGTTATACTATAACTATAGTTTTATCTATCTATACAAGGGGTACGCCAGTTACATACACATTTCCAGGGCGTACGTGAAGCATAAAAGGTTGAGAACCACTGGTATAGACTATCTAAAAATTGTCATCACCCTAGCCTTTGAAAGAGAAATTTGTAGGCGATTGGGCCAAGTTATATGAGACATAGTAGTTACACTTATGTTAGATTTGTATGGATCCAATTTCCGCTTAGTAAAATAAATTAACATAAATTTAGAAGTTGGCGTAATGATTCTTTCAAGACTGATCGTCCCCAGTCCACACCGATGGGCTTGGAAAGGCCGCCGTCCGTCGGATGGGACGTTAAGCCGTGGCTCCGTGTGCAGGAGAGACATACCCTGTGCACGTTAAAGAACACGCTGGATGACCTTGACGAGAGGTTACCATCTGTCTCCTAACAGCTGTCCAGCGGTCCCCTTCCCCATCCTTCTCTGAGCCCTCGGAGTCCTCGTGATCTGGCCATTTAGCCCATTGTGTGCGAAAAAGTGCAGCTCAGAGGTAAAACATCCCAATCCTTTCTAAGTCATACGCACATCCCACATGCTTTGCCACTTATCTTCTCATACAGCATAAATTCTAAAAGAGATTCTAGTCACTCTTTAAGCCTTTGCAAGCAACCAAGCAAGGGACCAGGGTTCGAATCCTGGAACAGTTTACTGTCAGCCTTCTGCGGCAAATGGACAGCTTCAGAAGTATTTATTTTGGGTGTGAAGTTACAGTATTTGGCTGCATAACGAAGAAACTTGGTATCTAATCTTTTAGTTGAAGTCTAGCTTCTCTGTCAAAGTTTCTCTCTGATATATTCATTTATTTACAGCTTTCAGAATCAATGAATGCAAAAATAGAAATTTCGGTGGCTTTGGAGCTCTCGTGATTTTACTTTTGTTGTTGTTGTTTGTTTGTTTGTCGCAATAATGACGTAATAGTCGGAGATGGGTTGGGTTGTTTTACCTTTGAGCGGCACTGTTTTGCACACCATGGGCTAAATGGCAAGGTCACAAGGACCCCGAAGGCTCAGAAAAGGTTGGGGGAGATGACCCACTGGAACGTCTGTTGGGAGACAGATGGTAGCCTCCCGTCAAGGCCATCCAGCGTGTTCTTTAACGTACACAGGGTATGTCTCTCCAGCACACGGAGCCACGGCTTAACGTCCCATACGACGGACGGCGGCCTTTCCAAGCCCATCGGTGTTCCCTACTGGCCATGAGTAGGGGTGGGAAGTTTTGCGGAGATAAATCTCAACGCTGACCCAGCTGGGACTCGAACCTGGGAACTGCAGATTACGAGTCTAGAGCGCTACCGACTGAGCCACCCCCGCCCCATTCGGAGGAGGCTCAAGCCTTTCCAACTTGTTAGTTCAATGGTTCTCTGGCGCTGTTGGTTTCCTGGGAGGGAATTTTATTATTATTACTTTGTCTCACTCTCGAAACGTAAGTTGAAGTAATAATCAGTTGTCACGAACGTGTTATGAAATAAATACTGCAGCAATTGCAAGAAGATGAAAGTAGGAATATCCATGAGTATAAACATGAAAATTCCCTCACAGCAACTATGAGGAAGACGAAAAAGTTTGGGAAAGGGTGAAGGGATAGCAAAAAAAAAAATTGAAAAAAGAAAAAAGTCGATATGTTCAGTTCTCTGTGAGTTTACCTTCTCCAATCCGTATTCAGATATTATCTATCTCTGTAAACTTGTTCTACCACCCAACTCTACACTATTCCCTTACACGACTTCAGAAGTTCAGCCCTATACTTAAGGTTTCTGTACCCAGTCCGAACCCCCATTTCTCCGTCTCTTGTTATTATTTCTTGCCTCCTGCCTTTCCCCCCCCCCCCCACTAGACAGACTGCAAATCCAGTGCGCACTAACAATTACAAGAAACAAGACTTTTTGATATAATAATAGCAGATAAGACAGTGATTTGCTGTGATGTATTTATTACAAGTGAGCAATTACCTTCCACCACTTCAAGAACTTCAGAGACGTGACCTATCCACGGCGCATGCGTCAACCTCCGTGTGGCCAGCCACCGCTGGGGAAACCATTGCAAATAACATGTGAAACAAGAAATTAGAGGGAAGTCAAGTTGTATCTTCCGTATGAGTGCGGATTTGTGTTTCTTCGTGTCATCAATTTCATTCCCTCTGTGTGTGAAGTACTCTGCTGGGTTGGTTTACCTCTGAGCGGCAATTTTTTTGCATACAACAGCCTAAATGGCCAGGTCACAAAGACCCCAAAGCTTAGAGTTGTGTTGGGTTGTTTTATCTCTGAGCGGCACTTTTTTGCACACCATGGGCTAAATGACCAGGTCACATGGACCCCGAAGGCTCAGAGAAGGTTGGGGGAGGAGACCCACTGGAACAGCTGTTGGGAGACAGATGGTAGCCTCCCGTCAAGGCCATCCAGTGCGTTCTTTAACGTGCACAGGGTATGGCTCTCCCGCACACGGATCACGGCTTAACGTCCCATCCGACGGACGGCGGCCTTTCCAAGCCCATCGGTGTCCCCTACTGGCCGTGGGCAGGGCGGGGAATTTTTGCGGAGATAAATCTCAACGCTGACCCAGCTGGGATTCGATCCTGGGAACTACAGATTACGAGTCTGGCGCGCTACCGACTGAGCCACCCCCGCCCCAGCAGGTCACCAGGACCCCGAAGCTTAAAGAAGTTTGGGGGAGGGAACCCACTGGAACAGCTGTTGGGAAACAGATAGTAGCCTCCCATGAAAGCCATCCAGCGTGTTCTTTAACGTGCACAGGGTATGGTTCTCTCCCGCACACGAGGCCACGGCTCAACGTCCCATCCGACGAACGGCGGCCTTTCCAAGCCCATCGGTGTCCCCTACTGACCGTGGACAAAGTGGGGAGTTGTGCGGAGATAAATCTCAACGTTGACCCAGATGAGGTTGAACCTGAGAACTACAGATCACGAACCTGGCGCGCTACCGACTGAGCCTGACTCTGTGTTATTAAAATTATTAATTTAAATTAATTTAATGGGACAGAAATTAGTGATCTGGCAACCTTCGTGTCACGTGACACGAAGGTTGCCAGATCACTAATTTCTAAAAAAAAATCGTTGCCAGATATATTTTCTGAATTCTGTAATCAACCACAGTGTTCGGATATTTTTTTGAGCGACTGTACGCAGGCAAGATGTGGTAAGCTATAAATTGAAGAAATACGGCCTAGAAAAGCAATGCATGGCAATTACGTATGATTTTTCTATTGTGTTATGAATAAATTTCTTAGAATCAATTTCTCGTTTATATTTGAACGTCCCTCGTAAGTAAACTAACTCTATGATCTGAGGGTTTCTGGTTCATCAACTCTAATATTCAATTTTTTAATATCCTTAAATTTCATCATCCCTAAGTTTCATTTATGCGCATGATCGTGCCCGAATATGAACTGACCTCTCCCAAAACTCTCTTCCTTAAAATATTTCACACAAGCTTCGTCTTTCCAAAGATAATCTCCTTCTTGACCTCTTCCATCCTAAACGAGAAGGGAGATTTTTTTTCGCGAGGGGGAGGGATAGCATGAAAATAAAAAAAATTCACAACTGCGGAAACGTCCACCGCTGAAGCAGAACGTTCCATGGCCCACACTCCTCTACCCTTTCTGCGGTCCGTTTTTGTCACCCATTTCCGTTTTTACGCGGGCCACAGTCACGCAGCGAAGCGAGCGTTGAACCCCCGTACCGAGCAGTGTCATTTCTGGGGAGATTGCGTCTGTCTCACTCAACATCACTCAACTGGCCAGTAGGATTAGTTTACGGGGGGTCGACATGTCCACGTGCTGTCAACTCAGTGTATCGTTTGTTGGTATTATTTTTTTGTTTGATGTTCTATACTTGTAACAACTTGGCCATCGGTTATAACCCGCACATAGCAAAGGACGTGTTGTAGGTACAATTTTATTTTCCGCACTGTGGTTGGAAACTGTTTTTTTTGCAGATATTGTTGGTAGAGTCAATAATCCGTGTAATAATAAATGTGCTAAATATATGATCTGAGCGGTTTGGTTCATCAGTTCAGAAGTTGTGTGTTTCTATTTTGTATATATACTAATATATATAAATATGAAGTCACACACCTTTCTTAATGCACTTTTCAGTTTTAAAACTGCTTTTCGGGATAATAGCTGATCATTTTTGAAGAACCAAACTTGCAGAGTTGAGTTATGTACTATTTTTAACCTCACCTATTTAAAAAAAATTCGTCAATAAATATTTATTTATTTAAGAGGTCGTCGAACAACATCTCTTACTCAAGAAAGTGTATACAATTTGCCAAAATATAAAGATATTTCAATAAAAGGTTCAAAAGAGATAACAAACAAAAGACAATGCAAAAGGAAATTACAAAAAAAAAGACATTAAAGTATATTGTTAAGGTTTGTTTCATTTAAAAAATTAAAAAGTTCTCTCAAACATGAAATTTGATTTGAAGAATTTGCGTATTTTAAAATTGTTTTTAGAGTAAATTCGCTAGCTATTTTTTAAAGGTTTTCAAAAAATTTAGTGCGTTGATCCGAGTATTTCAAACAATTTAAAATTGTATGAGATATTGTTTCTTTTTTATTGCATGAAGAGCAATTTGGAGATTTTGATTTTTTTTTATTTTATAAAGATAAAAATTTAAACTTGCAAATCTAATCCTTAATCCATAAAAGTATGAAAGGAGCCTGTGTGGAAAATCTAAATCGATAATATTTGATAATTTTGGATCTAAAAAAAAATCTATGTATGTTGAGAAAAAAAGTCCATTAGTTAAAAAGTGTTTTTTAATAGACTTAATTTTTTTTAATAAGTTTTTTTATAATGTAATAAAAATTAAAAGAGGGGGTGAAATTATTTAAAGTAAGAGCTTGTTTAGCATAATGGTCCATCCAGTCATTGCCGGAAATACCACAATGACTAGGGTTGGGTTGTTTTACCTCTGAGCGGCAATTTTTTGCACACCATGGGCTAAATGGCCAGGTCACATGGACCCCGAAGGCTCAGAGAAGGTAGGGGGAGGGGACCCACTGGAACAGATGTTGGGAGACAGATGGTATCCTCCCGTCAAGGCCATCCAGCGTGTTCTTTAATGTGCACAGGGTATAGCTCTCCCGCACACGGGGCCACGGCTTAACGTCCCATCCGACGGACGGCGGCCTTTCCAAGCCCATCGGTGTCCCCTACTGACCGTGGGCAGGGCGGGGAATTTTGCTGAGATAAATCTCAACGCTGACCCAGCTGGGACTCGAACCTGGGAACTACAGATTACGAGCCTGGCGCGCTACCGACTGAGCCACCCCCGCCCCACATGACTAGGGATTCATTGCAAAGCGTCCATAAGTAAGCATTGTACACACGACAAAGCGGATAAAAAAACTTAATTCAAAAGTTTTTATGGATAAATTCATGGTAAAAATGGTTTTCCTTCACAATCGATTTTTAATAAATGCAAATTTTTAAATAATGCTTTCGCAGGTCATTGACATGTTGTTAATGGATCGATCCTTTATATCTTCAGGAGAAAGGTCTGGTTCAGTTGGCAATGCCTTAGTCGTAATCTGAAGGTCCTGGTTCGAGTCCTAACTGTGAGAACGTTAAGATTTACCTCTGTTAAGCCACACACCTTCAGCGGTAAGGGATATCATTAGGCTTGGAAAGAAAAGACTCGTAGTCTGTAGGATAGGACGTTAAGCCGTGTCTCCGTGTGTAGGATTGGGTTTGGTTGTTTTACCTCTGAGCGGCACTTTTTTGCACACCATGGGCTAAATGGCTAGGTCACATGGACCCCGAAGGCTCAGAGAAGGTTGGGGGAGGGGACCCAATGGAACAGCTGTTGGGAGACAGATGGTAGCCTCCCGTCAAGGCCATCCAACGTGTTCTTTAACGTGCACAGGATGTGGCTCTTCCACACACGGAGCCACGGCTTAACGTCCCATTCGACGGACGGCGGCCTTTCTAAGCTCATCGGTGTCCCCTACTGACCGTGGGCAGGGCGGGGATTTTTGCGGAGATAAATCTCAACGCTGACCAAGCTGGGACTCGAACCTGGGAACTACAGATTACGAGCCTGGCGCGCTACCGACTGAGCCACCCCCGCCCCCCGTGTGTAGGATAGCCATATCTTGTGAACGTTATAGAACCCACTGGATGGCCTTGACAGGAAACTTCAATCTGCCTCTTAACAACTCTTCAGTGTATCCCTTCCCGAATCTTCTCTGAGCCCTTGGGGTCGTTGTAACATGACCGTTATTACACATTGTGCAGGTAAAATATCCCAACTTAAAGCTCTGATGGTTGCACACACTTAATTCCAAAGGAGACAGATTGTTTCACACGTGACTATAAAATAGGTATGTATTTTGTTTATCAAAAGAATAGGAATGAATGATAAAATGCAAATGTATAGCAATAAAAGATCGAAATTATTGGATCCGAAAAGTATTAAATATTAAGTAATAGTACTTCCATAGTTGACAAAGTTGCTTGCTTCCTTAATTAGTCACAGGTTCGAGTCCCAGCTGAGTCAGCTTTCAGATTTATCTCCGCAAAATTTCCCGCCCTGCCCACGGTCAGTAGGGGACACCGATGGGCTTGGAAAGGCCGCCGTCCGTCGGATGGAATGTTAAGCTGTGGCCCCGTGTACGGGAGAGCCATTCCCTGTGCACGTTAAAGAACACGCTGGATGGCCTTGACGGGAGGCTACCATCTGTTTCCTAACAGCTGCTCCAGTGGGTTCCCTCCCCCAACCTTCTCTGAGCCTTCGGGGTCCATGTGACCTGGCCATTTAGCCCATGGTGTGCAAAAAAGTGCCGCTCAGAGGTAAAACAACCCAACCCAACCTTAATTAGTCACAGGTTCGAGTCCCAGCTGAGTCAGCTTTGAGACTTATCTCCGCAAAATTCCCCGCCCTGCCCACGGTCAATAGGGGCCACCGATGGGCTTGAAAAGGCCGCCGTCCGTCGGATGGGACGTAAAGCCGTGGCTCCGTGTGCGGGAGAGCCATACCCTGGGCACGTTAAAGAACAAGGTGGATGGCTTCATGGGAGGCTACCATCTGTCTCCCAACAGCGATTCCAGTGGGTCCCCTCCTCCAACCTTCTCTGAGCCTTCGGGGTCCATGTGACCTGGCCATTTAGCCCATGGTGTGCAAAAAAGTGCCGCTCAGAGGTGAAACAACCCCACTTAATTAGTCAGACGACTCTTTGTGTTAGTTGAATCGATCACCTTTTTTAATCACCCTCTTGGTAGTGTTGTATGTGAGCTGAAGCGTGTGAAAATAAACATCATTACATAGTATACAAAAATTCACACATATAACATGAAAGGGAAAAAGTGGAAGAATATTTGTCGGGATGCACCAAAAATGAAATTTATCTGCATAAATTGCATTATATATTAAATTTGAGTTTTCGAATAATAACATATTATAGTACGCATTTCGATGACAACTTTACCATCACATTAATTTTCATTTTTCTATAGGAACGCACTAAAAAATAATTGTTTCGGAAACAGGCAATTCTAACGAAGAAGTAATCTGCCCAAGACTTTTCAAGAATTAGAATGCCGTACCTGAAAAGAATTATTTACCGGTAATTGCCGTCCCGTGGTCGATTGATTAGCGCTCTTGGCTGCAAATCTAAGGGACCTGGGTTCAAGCCCCGGGTAAGGCATGGATGTGTGTGTCGTTTTTCTGCTGAGGTCCTGCCATCCTCTCAGACCTTCTACTGTGGCATATAAACTGACAGGCTCCTGTCAGACCTCTGTGGCAAGCAGCTGCTTGAAGGGGTATTTATTTATTTTTTATTTATTTATTTAAAGAGTTGTGAAAGCTAGAATATTTCGCAACAATATCATAAGTATTTACCTCGGGAATGAATTTAAACCTCTGTGGCAAGCAGCTGCTTGAGGGTGTATTTATTTATTTTTTTATTTTTAACTGCATTACCAGTAACACATTTTGTTGAATACTGGCGAAACTATCGATTTCTTTTACATCACTTGCTTAGTGATCTTTCAAAAAATAAAAAAGCTTTGTAACTAATGATGAGGTTATGCAAAGGAGTCGGCAACCTCCTTTAAGCAGTATATTGTGCAGAGAGAGACTCCGTTGGTTTGGAACCTTCGTGTCACGTGACATGAAGGTTGCCAGATCACTAATTTCTAAAAAAATCGTTACCAGATATTTTTTCTGAATTCTGTAATCAACCATAGTGTTCGGATATTTTTTTGAGCGACTGTGCATCGTTACACCTGATTCGGTAGAATAAACTAACGTTATCATATTTTTTTTTCTGAAGGCACTCCTTTAAAAATTCGCAATCAGAATAACATTTTGTAATATTTTGCAATTTTCTCATTAACAACAAAGCTTGTACGCACAAAAGTATCGGAGTCTTAAAACCTTTGGGTAATTTTTTTTCGCATTTTATTTTTCAAATTTTTTTTTTCTGTATTGGTCTCGATAAATTTTATAATTAAAATTTTAGTGATGTAATGTCTATATGGCCGAGTGGTTAGCACGCTTGGCTACTGATCTAAGGGACCTGGGTTCGAGCCCCGGGTAAGGCATGGTGGTGTGTGTTGTTTTTCTGCTGAGGTCCTGCCATCCTCGCAGATCTCCTACTATGGCATATAAACTGATAGGCTCCTGTCAGACCTCTGTGGCAAGCAGCTGCTTGAGGGGGTATTTATTTTATATTATTATAATGTCTATTTAGCCGTCCCGTGGCCGAGTGGTTAGCGCGCTTGGCTACTGAGCTAAGGGACTGGGTTCGAGCCCCGGGTAAGGCATGGATGTGTGTGTTGTTTTCCTGCTGAGGTTCTGCCATCCTCACAGACCTTCTACTATGACATATAAACTGACAGGCTCCTGTCAGACCTCTGTGGCAAGCAGCTGCTTGATGGGGTATTTATTATTTATTATTATAATTAATAATACCGAGTGTTAGCTCTTTCTGAGTTATTTTCTTTGTTTAGCAAACAAACGAAAAAACCACAAGAACAACTTTCTATTTTCCGAGGAATATTTGGTCGCGTTTGCTATCCCTTCTAAATTTTTCCTACCTCCCCCCCCCCCCCCCTTACACTCCCTACCCATTCACACAGCCACCCCAAACCAACTCCAACCACTTTCTCCTTCCGTATGAGGGGCCATTTTGACGCAAACTCTATTTTGGAAGTAGTTTATTTCTCATCAAATGGCTGGCTACATGCTTTGGCAACTTTAGCCCAACAAAAGGGGAGGGACGAACGAGAGACGAGGGCAAGCGGGGAAGGCAGTAACTGAAGCGGCCTTTTGTCGACGTTTGCTGACGCTACCAAGCTCTACACTTCGGGGGGGAGGGAGGGAGGATGAGGAAACGAAGTGAAAAAGATCTATCCAGTGAAACTCATGAATAGAGTGTAAACGGACAACGATACAGTGCAGCAGACTAAACTGACTTGCTGGTGGTGGTAGTGTGATGGTTGCTGAAGCTCTTTTTCCTAGGGTTGACGAGAAAGAAAGGGGAGGTAAGCGATGAGGAGGGGGAAAGAGGAGAGGAGAGAGAAGAGGGGTGGAGTAGGTCGCGCGCGCTCCCTTTCACTTCCCCTCTCCCCCCGCCGACCCCTGACGATGTGTGACATAGGGAAGGAAACTTATCACAAAGGCCGACAAACGTTGTCTAGAGTTCTCGCAACAACAGGGGATCGACAAGAAACCAGTCGATGCCATTGTTTGTCGGGCTCGTAGAGTGCTCAGACTGAATCTATCGGAGCCAGGGCTCGAGACCCCGGGTGATTTATGAGCCACTACTACTATGGTGCGAAGCGACCGAATAGACTGTAAGCGCGAGTGAGGGACCGCCCCGGACCCTTGTGTTGTGTGGCGAGTAGAGTAGGGAGCAAGCAGTTTAGAGTTGACTCGAGGAGGAATTGTTGAGCTCCGTTAAAGGCTAGTCAGTTAGTCAGTGCGCATTCATTCCTTCCGCGGGCTTGACTCTCTTGTGTGCTTACCTTTTGTGCGGAGCTGTGTTGTTCGGTTCCTTCCCTGAAAAGATCTCTCTGAAGTGGGCCCTTTTGTGAAAGAGGCTCACATCGGAGAATGCGCAGAGGAAGATGATGGGTGTCGCGGGATGCTGCTGGCTCGGATGAGGAATGGACGCATTCATGCTCTCCGTCTATTGGCGCTTTGAGCGTTCGATGGATACCGCCTCATGTCATTTCCTGGCCGCTTGAGCAGAAAATGGAACCAGTTCATTTGTACGGATGATAGGAAACATTTTGTTGAGGACGTGTGTGTTTGTGCGCATGCGCGGTAGAGAACGAAAACAGGACTTCTACATGCTTTTCTCAACCTTGAAGCACATGGATGCTAAATGCTGAATATTTTTAACGCGGAACACCACATGCATATTCCCGGGATAAAAAAAAGATGCCAATGATATGATTTTTTAGTATCTGATTTTTTGTGAAATGAGCAAAAACATTGTATTTAAATTCTACTGGCGAATTGGAATAATCCTTATGGGTTAAAGACTTTAAATATATTGCTAATATAAATATGAATGTATAAAATCATTATTATTATTATAGTTTGGAAATGAGAACTTTTTATCTCTGTGTGGCCGAATAGACAGCGTGCTTGGTTGTTAAGTAAAGGAACCTGGGTTCGAGTCCCGAAAAGACATGGATATTTCATTTCTGCTGTTGTCTTCTTTCTGGTCTTTCTCACAGATATTCTCTAGAGCGTATTTCAATAACAGTCTTTGTACAGAAATGTACAGTCGCTCAAAAAAGTATCCGAACACTATGGTTGATTACAGAATTCAGGAAAAATATCTGGAGCGTGTACAGCAACGTATTCAGAAAAAATATCTGGCAACGATTTTTTTTAGAAATTAGTGATCTGGCAACCTTCGCGTCACTAATTTCTAAAAAAATATCGTTGTCAGATATTTTTTCTGGATTCTGTAATCAACCATAGTGTTCGGATACTTTTTTGAGCGACTGTACATATATATATATGTACTTTCTGATTCGTATGTCCTCTTTCTGCTGATGTGCCCACTTCCTCGCAGATCATCTGTATGGCTTTACATGTTGATAAGGTCTTATTAGACTTCCCTGATAAATAGACTTCTTGAAAAGAATATCAATTCTTAGAAACAATAAATTCCTCTTCAAACTGCTGCTTGCCACAGTATTTTGAAAGCAGTCTGTCATCCTAATACACGATAGAGAAAGTCTGTGAGGCAGGCGAGACCTCAGCAAAAAGACAACACAAAGAAATAAACATCCGTGCTTTACCTAGGGCTCAAACCCAGGCCTTTTGACAAGTTGGATTGGGTTGTTTTACCTCTGAGCGGCACTTTTTTGCACACCATGGGCTAAATGGCCAGGTCACATGGACCCCGAAGGCTCAGAGAAGGTTGGGGGAGGGGACCCACTGGAACAGCTGTTGGGAGACAGATAGTAGCCTCTCGTCAAGTCCATCCAGCGTGTTCTTTAACGTGCACAGGGTATGGCTCTCCCGCTCACGGGGCCACGGCTTAACGTCCCATCCGACGGACGGCGGCCTTTCCAAGCCCATCGGTGTCCCCTACTGACTGTGGGCAGGGCGGGGAATTTTGCGGAGATAAATCTCAACGATGACCCAGCTGGGACTCGAACCTGGGAACTACAGATTACGAGCCTGGCGCGCTACCGACTGAGCCACCCCCGCCCCCTTTTGATAAGTAACCAAGCACGCAAACCAATCAGCCATCAGTTACTTTCATTTTATATATATACCTATGCTTCAAATACTGACTGCCTCTGTTCATACCACATCAAATAAACTGTTCCAGTGAGTAATGAATCTGTTACGATTTTTACATCACTAGTTGTGGTCCCAATATTTCACGAACAACGTTGTACATTCATACAGATACAAAACTAATTGAAGCTAGGCAAGAAGACAAATAACCTATTACTTGCACTGCTACAATTCCCCACAGTTTAATAGTTTCATCTTGAAGACAAATTATGGTTCCACATATCTAGATTATGCATCGCCTATCTTCCTGAAGTACCAGCTTCTGTAAAGGTCCTTGTGTGCATTCATTCCTTGTAACCACCATCAGCACATGTGTACTCGACTCTCTCTCTTCATGCCAAGAAATGCCTCTTTATCTCTGGTCTAAAACCAAAACAGAGAACCTCGTTGTTCCTCATCCGACTCTGAAGATGTTTTTTCTCCCTTCCTTTCTTCCCATACATATATAACGCTCTCCCTTCCCCCCCCCCTCTCCCCATCCCTGATCCGTGCCAAGTGAAGAAAGCGCCGCAGCTAATTACATAACCTTCCCCTTCTCAGATCAAGTGGAACTCCGGAAGGATAAAAACACAAACAACAAGTCTTCACAAACTCCATCTCCTCAGTAGCCAACCTCCTCTTTTGCGCCCGCAGAGAGAGTTTTGGAGCTAGAGCCGCGAGGCGACGGTTGGAAGCCAATCTCCACACCGCCTCTTGTCGACCGCCTACACGTGGGCTCCCTTCTCCAGGAGGGTTGCGTCACGGAGTCACGTGAGAGCCGACGGAGCAATCAGCGGGCGTCCGCCGCGTGCACTATGCCTCCGTTGGCGACAATGATGAACCCCGAAGAGCTCCCGAGTGTGGCCATCGAGCCAATCCGATTGGTTCGGCTCGCCGATGATTTGAAAGGCGCTCGCGCAGGAATTCGACTGGCGCGTCGCTTTCAAAGTGTGTTTCTCTTTTTTTCTTTCCGTCTGTCTCCCGTGTTGTCTTCCGAGGGATTATGCGTCGTCACCGCATCCTCATCAGCAAGATGCGATTTAGGGAACATCAGCGACTCTTTGATATCCAGCAGGAACGATGATTAGAACGGCAAAGGTTAGAACAGACTTACAGGTGGATTAGCAGTGTGTGATTGTGTTTCTTCCAGTTACTGTTTCGATGCCAAACTACTTAGTAATTCAGAAATCAATGGGTAGTTCTCAGAGGATCCCTACAGCCATGGATCTCACCACTGCTTACAGATACAACGCTACAATGATGGAATATTACACTTGTAAGAGTAAGTAATTGCATCAGGATTTTATTCCTCAGTTCTCCCTAGACCAGAGGTTCTCAACGTGGGGTACACGGTAAAATTTTTGGGGTATGCCGTGAGAGCTCAAAGGTCGCTAGATCTAATAACAAAGTAGCTAAGTTGGCATTATTATACTATAACTATGGTTTTATCTATCTGTATAAGGGGTGCGTCAATTACATACACATTTCCAGGGGTTACGTGAAGCATAAAAGGTTGAGAACCACTGCCCTAGACAATATCTTTCCATTATTTCGTGCATTTCGGCTTTTATTGACAGCTGAGAAATACACTATATTACGAAAAAGAGCATGATATTTCCATGGAAAACTAGAATCAAAAATCACTAACTTCGCAAACGAGCTTTTCACGGAAAAATGTCTCTAGACATAAATTAAAGATCTGATTAATATCTCTCTAAATGTCGATTTTCAAGGATATTTGTTTAATATTTAAAAAGTTATTACAGCTGGAATATTTAACAACAGACGCTACTATCCTAGTCTTCCTAAAAAAAAACTTTCTTCGAATGGATAAAAACTTTAAATATTACATTTATTTTAGTGAATGATTTATTATAACACTTGTGTGTTATCTTTTTTGAAGTAAATAATCATGAGTAGCAAACGTTATAGTTAAATGTTTCAGCTTCCACAATTCTTTAAATATTAAACGAATATTGCAGAAAATAGATATTTAGAGAGAGTTGAGTGAAATCTTTATCTCAAATAATATTTTTTCATAAAAAATATATTTCAAAGTTTGGAAGCTTGGAATTTCTATTCACATAACATGGAAGAAGGGTCCGTTACTTTTTGTAATATATTGCAACTACACGGCAAATTAAAGATTCTTGGTTGCTTCGGAGATTAGGAAAAAAAACACACATAAATTTGCCTCTTACCCTATCTCAAAATAAGTCTCTTACCCAGTCTCCTAATAACTCTCTTATACCATCTCCTAATCTTACCCAGTCTCCTAATAACTCTCTTATACCATCTCTTAATCTTACCCAGTCTCCTAATAACTCTCTTATACCATCTCCTAATCTTACCCAGTCTCCTAATAACTCTCTTATACCATCTCTTAATCTTACCCAGTCTCCTAATAACTCTCTTATACCATCTCCTAATCTTACCCAGTCTCCTAATAACTCTCTTATACCATCTCTTAATCTTACCCAGTCTCCTAATAACTCTCTTATACCATCTCCTAATCTTACCCCATCTCCTAATCTTACCCCATCTCCTAATCTTACACCATACCCTAATAACTCTCTTTCCTCATCTAAAAACTCTCTTACCCCATCACCTAATAACTCTCTTACCCCATCTCCTAATAACTCTCTTACCCCTCTCCTAATAACTCTCTTATCTCATCTCCTAAAAACTCTCTTACCCCATCTCCTAATAACTCTCTAACCCCATCTCCTAATAACTCTCTTACCTCATCTCCTAAAAACTCTCTTACCCCCATCTCCTAATAACTCTCTTATCCCATCTCCTAATAACTCTCTTACCTCATCTCCTAAAAACTTTCTTACCCCATCTCCTAATAATTCTCCTACCCCATCTCCTAATCTTACACCATACCCTAATAACTCTCTTACCTCATCTCCTAATAACTCTCTTACCCCATCTCCTAATAACTCTCTTACCCCATCTCCTAATCTTACACCATACCCGAATAACTCTCTTACCTCATCTCCTTAAAACTCTCTTACCCCCATCTCCTAATAACTCTCTTACCTCATCTCCTAAAAACTCTCTTACCCCATCTCCTAATCTTACACCATACCCTAATAACTCTCTTACCTCATCTCCTAATAACTCTCTTACCCCATCTCCTAATAACTCTCTTACCCCATCTCCTAATAACACTCTTACCCCATCTCCTAATCTTACACCATACCCTAATAATTCTCTTACCTCATCTCCTAATAAAAAACCAGAGATTTCAACTGAATCTAAGAACGAACAGAAATGAAATAAAACGAAGAGACGCAGCATACATTCACAAACCTTCTCATATATTTAAATCGTAAACGAACACAAAAGTGCAGTTTCTTAGTTTAATCCCTTCATTCCCGAATCTTTGTTTCCACAAAAAAGAAAGTTTGCATTTTAATGTGCTTCATTTATGATCAAAGAAATAGGAATATATAAAAAAACAAAAATTAAACATTGTTTCACTGAAATTTAGCCCATACATTTTAAGGTAGAAATAGTCTCAACAGTAAAAAAGATATTGAAATCACAGAAAACAGCAAAAAAAGGGAAGATAAAAGAAAAGAATAATAATATAAATGTAGTTTGTCATGATAGACACATCAAATGAATAATACCTGAGAAAAAGCAAGAAAACAGTTCTTGTTTTTTACAGTTGGGTTGTTTTACCTCTGAGCGGCACTTTTTCGCACACCATGGGCTAAATGGCCAGGTCACATGGACTCCAAAGGCTCAGAGAAGATTGGGGGAGGGGACCCACTGGAACAGCTGTTGGGAGACAGAGGGTAGCCTCCCGTCAAGGCCATCCAGCGTGTTCTTTAACGTGCACAGGGTTGGGTTGTTTTACCTCTGAGCGGCACTTTTGTACACACCATGGGCTAAATGGCCAGGTCACATGGACCCCGAAGGCTCAGAGAAGGTTGGGGGAGGAGACCCACTGGAACAGCTGTTGGGAGACAGAAGGTAGCTTCCCGTTAAGGCCATCCAGCGTGTTCTTTAACGTGCACAGGGTATGGCTCTCCCGCTCACGGGGCCACGGCTTAACGTCCCATCCGACGGACGGCGGCCTTTCCAAGCCCATCGGTGTCCCCTACTGACCGTGGGCAGGGCGGGGAATTTTTCGGAGATAAATCTCAACGCTGACCCAGCTGGGACTCGAATCTGGGAACTACAGATTACGAGCCTGGCGCGCTACCGACTGAGCTACCGACTGAGCCACCCCCGCCCCGTTTTTTACAGTGAAATGTTGCAAAACATTTCTTGTTGCGTGTGCAGCAAGAAAAAGATATCTCGTTTAATTTGAAGAGTGGTAAGTAAAGTTTAAGTTCAAAACTTACCACAAAATGATTACAATTTACATCAAATTAAAGATAATAATAGCTAATTAGTCTAACATATTTTACCATATTTTAATTCTGCCTAAATGAATTGTACATTATAATATAGATTCAATTAATCTAATCCGTCAAGATATGTGCTTTCATCCTAAATGCAAAAGAATAACTTTTATGTTGAACCCTCTTGAATGTTCGAACTTCGATCTCAAGTAACGAATTCGCAAATAAATCAAATACTCCTACACCAAAAAAAAAAACTGGGTATAAAAAAGATGAGATTTTTACCCTAAAACTGAAGATACAAATCTAAATAAAACATAAAAATTCTGAAGGTCAGCAATATGGGTTCAATATTTAAAGAGTTGCGTCAGCTGAATTACTTAATATTTTAGAACTTTTGAATATGAAACTATTCTTTTACAGAGTTTGTTATAAGAGTTATTCTTTTTTAACTAATTTTTTTTAGATCTACTCTTATGACTAATAAACTTCTGCTGCTGAATATTCTCCAGTTCTTTAAATAATGAATTATTACTGTCCCGGGTAAGGCATGGATGTTCGTGTTGTTTTTCTGCTGAGGTCCTGCCATCCTCACAGACCTTCTACTCTGGCATATAAACTGACAGGCTCCTGTCAGACCTCTGTGACAAGCAGCTGCTTGAGGGGGTATTTATTTATTTATTTTTACTGTGGAAATTCAAAAACTTTTGTTCGAACTGCGATACTTCATCTGTGTGAATTCTCATTTCATAAAAGATCATTCTTTAAGATATTGAGCACAAATTTGGCTTTTACACTGTCATAAACACAAAAATCCTCTACTTGTTTTTGCCTATGAAGTGTACAGTCGCTCAAAAAAGTATCCGAACGCTATGGTTGATTACAGAATTCAGAAAAAATATCGTTTAGTGATCTGGTAACCTTCGTGTCACGTGACACGAAGGTTACCAGATCACTAATTTCTAAAAAAATCGTTGTCAGATTTTTTTTCTGAATTCTGGAATCAACCATAGCGTCCGGATACTTTTTTGGACGACTATACATACGTCATTTTTCCCCCGTCATTCAATTATACATAAAACCACATAAAATAACTATAAAGACAAGAAGAAGTACAGTCGCTCAAAAAATATCCGAACACTATGGTGGATTACAGTATGGTATACACTATGGTATATTACTGGCAACCTTCGTGTCACGTGACACGAAGGTTGCCAGATCACTAATTTCTAAAAAAAATCGTTGCCAGATATTTTTTCTGAATTCTGTAATCCACCATATTGTTCGGATACTTTTTTGAGCGACTGTACAAAGCCGAAAAGTTCTAAAGAAAGAAAAACAAAAACAACCAAATACAAAATATAAACCAGAGAGAAAAATTTCCATATATTAGAAGAGTTAATAAGCATTGTGCCTTTGCTGGCTGTCACAGTCTGCAATAAATTAAATCTGGTGGTTTAATTTTCGTTTATAAAAGTAGAAATATGTTTACAATAGCCCCGTGACATGTCTGAGAGTAATTTTGCCACTGATATTGTTTTTTATGATATTCAAAAAATTCTGTTATCGGCTGCCGAGTAAATATCCGTTTAGTCGTGAGTAGGCGTGCCTTGCCATAAACAGGCTTTTAACTTCTGTTATTGGCTACTGATCTACGGGACCTGGGTTCGAGCCCCGGGTAAGGCATAGCTGTTTGTGTCGTTTTTCTGCTGAGGTTCTGCCATCCTCTCAGATCTTCTACTGTAGGATATAAACTGACAGGCTCCTGTCAGACCTCTGTGGCAAGCAGCTTGAGAGGGTATTTATTTATTTATTTATTATACATTTCAGTAAGTAGAGATGGAATCCTAAACGGGATTGAATTATTCAGATAGCTTTAAAACCTCTATTTCTTGAACCAGATATAAACAATCCAATCTCCCATTTCGATTAACACAAAATGCATAAAAGACAGTTTATAACATACGTAAATTAATGCCGATAACCAAAGTTTAATTCTAAAATTTTAACAAAGGAACACAAAATTTAAGGGACTTTCGCACAATCATTCGTTGCTCGCGAAACATTTCAAACTGCGCTTTACAATGTTATTTCTAAATTTATTGAATTATCTAAGTTTGTACTTATAAGTGTATACAAACCTGCGGCTCACAAAGCAAATGATCAATAATCCGAATTTTGGCTCATTTATTCCAATTTTTTTACCAACATTTTTAAGTGCATATCTAAACGATTATCCCAATTCATATCACTCATTAAAAAACGTATAGTTTTCTTTTTTATTCAAGTTATTTTCTTGTTTCCTTAAAAACATAATTTTCTTTTTAAATCAATACTTATTTGAAGCGTATATTTTAGTTTTTAAGTAGAGAATTTTTCCTGTAGCTCTTTAAAAATAGAGTTTTTTTTTCTAGTGGTTCTTCGCTCAATTTGGGTTGGCCTCTCTTTATTTGTAACATCATTCACTATTCAGTTTTTAAATTGGGAGAGAGTTATTCTCACAACTGAATAAATTTATGATGCTATATAACTATTGGATTACTGCTGTTACGGAAATTATCGACTGTTGATATTTCAACTGCTTAAGCTCTGATTTTTAATGCTAAAGTACAATGATTTAACCAAATGGGGGAAGGGGGGGTTGAGATTATAACCCCCCCCCCACCTTGAGGCTTGAGATTATAACCTCCTCTCCCCACCTTGAGGTTTCAACAGCCTATATTTCTAAAGAAGTCCCCGAAATTCAGAGAATCGAACATATCAAACCCCTTCCCCCACATTAAGTTGAAAAACATGGTGTATACGATTTGTTTTTAAGATTACTTTTATATCTGTGTACAGTCGCTCAAAAAAGTATCCGAACACTATGGTTGATTACAGAATTAACAATATTTAACAACAGCAATGCCAGTCTTAAGAAACTTATACAAAACTGAAGAATAATGAAGGAATTCTTTACACAAAGTTCTAAAATACAAACTTATTTTATTAAACACTTTGATACAATACTTATTTTTATGTTTTAATTAACTTCTGAAGTAAATTTTTGTGGCTGGCATTGTTATCGCTGAATATTCAAACTTCCGTAACTAAATTAAATACTGAACGAATATTGTTGAAAATCGAGATATTGATTTATTTGATTGATCTTTATCTGCAATCACATTTTTCAGAACAAAAAAACTTGTTTTAGAAGTTATAGAGCTTTGACGTTAGTTTCCCATTGACTTAGCAGAGGGATTTTCCTTAATTGATGGATGGGGGCGGGGGTGGCTCAGCCGGTAGCGCGCCAGGCTCGTAATCTGTAGTTCCCAGGTTCGAGTCCCAGCTGGGTCAGCGTTGAGATTTATCTCCGCAAAATTCCCCGCCCTGCCCACGGTCAGTAGGGGACACCGATGGGCTTGGAAAGGCCGCAGTCCGTCGGGTGGGACGTTAAGCCGTAGCCCCGTGTGCGGGAGAGCCATACCCTGTGCACGTTAAAGAACACGCTGGATGGCCTTGACGGGAGGCTACCATCTGTCTCCCAACAGCTGTTCCAGTGGGTCCCCTCCCCCAACCTTCTCTGAGCCTTCGGGGTCCATGTGACCTGGCCATTTAGCACATGGTGTGCAAAAAAGTGCCGCTCAGAGGTAAAACAATCCAATCCAATGCTCAACTATCCAAATACATCAGTAAATAACAAATAAGCAGTGAACATGACTTATACTCCAACACATTATTCACGGAGTCCACTCCCAAGTTGTCATCTACAGCAAAGTACTATATAAGGAGCAAGCTTTACAATAATATAAGAAATAAGGCTGTAAAATTCTTTCCCGAGCAAAGACTCAGAATTTACAAAACATACAAAGTTCGCTTGCATGAACAGCAACTCCCTAATCACTACACCAGAGTCCTACGAGCCAATAAAATTCTCCGAACAGAAAACAGAATGCAAGTTTTGCAAATAAAAATTTAAAAACAAAATTACCCTTCAAGAAGTTTCTTTGTCACAGAAGTGTGACAGAAGTGTGACATAGAGACGATTTGCGAGCTTTGTCACAGAAGTGTGACAGGAGCCTGTCAGGTTAATATACCATAGAGACGATTTGCGAGGAATGCGAGACCTCTGCAGAAAGACAACCCAGAAAAGAAACATCCATACCTTACCCTGGGATAGAATAAATATTACGATTTACATAGAATAATAAATACCCCCTCAAGCCCCCTCAATACCCCTATAAACTGAAAGTCTCCCTGAGAGGAGGGGCGGGGGTGACTCAGTCGGTAGCGCGCCAGGCTCGTAATCTGCAGTTCCCAGGCTCGAGTCCCAGCTGAGTCAGTGTTGAGACTTGTTTCTGCAAAACCTCCCCGCCCTGCCCACGGTCAGTAGGGGACACCGATGGGCTTGGAAATGCCGCCGCCCGTCGGATGGGACGTTAAGCCCTGGTCCCGTGTGCGGGAGAGTCATACCCTGTGCACGTTAAAGAACACGCTGGATGGCCTTGACGGGAGGCTACCATCTGTCTCCCAACAGCTGTTCCAGTGGGTCCCCTCACCCAACCTTCTCTGAGCCTTCGGGGTCCATATGATCTGGCCATTTAGCCCATGGTGTGCAAAAAAGTGTCGCTCAGAGGTAAAACAACCCAACCCAACCCCTTCCCCCAACCTTCTCCGAGACTTCGGGATCCTTGCGACTTGTCCATTTAGCCCATTGTGTGCAAAAAAAATGCCGCTCAGAGGTGAAATAACAACCCAATTGAAAAATCTGTGCATTTTTGTTCGAAGATAAGAATTTACTAACTAAAAATAAAAAATAAATACCCCCTCAAGCAGCTGCTTGCCACAGAGGTCTGACAAAGGTAGTTGTTTTTTCACCCTTGAGCGGCGATTTTTTAAACACACTGAGTGAAATGACCAGGTTACAAAGACCCCAAGGGATTAGAAAAGCTTGGGGAAGGGTACCCATTGGACAGTTGTTAGGAGACAGATAGAACTCTCTAATCAGTGCCATGTATTCTATTCTTTAACGTACACAGGGTATGGCTTTCTCATGCGCACTGAGCAGCGGCTTAAACGTCCCATCCGACGGACGGCGACGTTTTCCAAACTCATTGGTATCCCCTTTCTCACCATTGACAGGGTGGAGATTAGCGGAGATAAGTCTCAACACTTGGGAATCGAACCTAGAAACTGCAAATTACAAGCTTGACGCGCTGCCGACTGAGCATCCTCCACCGACTATTACGTGACAATCACTACGATTTCAACAAGCGAAAGCCTCTGATTTTATTAAGCCTTTTAACTTTTCCATTCATTTTTGGGTTGTGTTACCTCTGAACGGCACTTTTTTGCACACCATGGGCTAAATGGCCAGGTCACATGGACCCCGAAGGCTCAGAGAAGGTTGGGAGAGGGGACCCACTGGAACAGCTGTTGGGAGACAGATGGTAGCCTCCCGTCAAGGCCATCCAGCGTGTTCTTTAACGTGCACAGGGTATGACTCTCCTGCACACGGGGCCACGGCTTAACGTCCCATCCGACGGACGGCGGCCTTTCCAAGCCCATCGGTGTCCCCTACTGACCGTGGGCAGGGCGGGGAATTTTTGCGGAGATAAATCTTAACGCTGACCCAGCTGGGACTCGAACCTGGGAACTAGAGATTACGAGCATGGTGCGCTACCGACTGAGCCACCCCCGCCCCATTCATTTGTGGGTTTGTCTGTTTGCTTTAAATTAACTTTTCAACATTTGTCAGTCTCGGCGATGTTGCCCCACCTACTTGCTGCAATTTGGCTGCTACATATTTCGGTCATCCATTAATTTTGTTTAGTCGAGCCAACAAACTATCGATAGAATAATAACAACAGCTCAAAGACCTCGAAAGAAGTTAACTCATATAAATAAATCAAATAGCGTCAAGTCCATTGTTGATTGATTGGAGTTGACAACAAATTAGCTTAAAACGTTGCAATATAAAAACACGAAGGTTCGCAGTAACAACTAATTTTGATCCATCACAAATCACTCCTTCACGCGTGAATCACAACAACGTTTTGTGAGCACCTAATTTCCACCTCTCTCGACCATTTCCGATAATTACTCTCCTGATATTTTTCGCCACTTAGATCAGGCGAGGTGTCCCTGAGAGGAGGCATTTTAATACCAGCTGTCAACCCAAAAAATAACTACGTAATGGACAGAGATTGTATGAGTAGAGTGGAAAAGGAAGTGGGGGGGGGGGGGTAAAAACACTCGTGGCTTGCACACACACTCACCAGTCTAGCGACTGCTGATGACTGACACAAGAAGCCATCCGTATTACCGCGCAAACACTGGTAGCTTTAGGGGCGTGGTGAGAGCTACTAGTCAGACAGTCAGTCAGAGAGATTTATGGAGAGTCAGGTCACGGAGGTCAAGTGGCCAGAAGACGTGTTGACATGGAGTCAACACGTCATCTGGCCACTTGGTGCTTCGTGATCTACAAACGTACACATAAACACACGCACACGATTCGAATGTTTATTTCTGTGTGTTGGAAGATTTTTTAAAAGATTTTTGTGTGTTTGATTTAGTGGTCGAGGAGGAAAAAAATTCGTGACGGAATGGTTTTTAACCCCGAGTTTTAGTTGGCTCATAATCAGAATATTCCCACGTTTCAAATACGGGAGATAATTGGGGGAATTTTTCACACTTTCTTTCTGCTTAATTGAAAATTAGTTGGCTCAGCGCATTTGTAAGGCTCAATCGTGGGGGGGAGGGGGAACTATTTAGGGACATACGAAGGACTTTGTAGCGAAAAGTGTCATTTCTGGAGTACAAAATCCTTTATGTCCTTACAATTGCCTTCATAGGGGTACTGAAGGCGACATGAGTTTGCCTTCTTGGAAAAGAAATTGGCTGGCTGTTGAAATGTAAAAATGAAACAATTAGGGGTCTCGTGGATGGGGTCATGGCCCCCGTGCCCCCCCCCCCCCTCCCCTCCTTATGACCGCTCCTTATGACTCAGCGCCGGCCCAAGAGATTTTGCTCTGCGAAATCCTGATGGATAGGGAGTCCCTTGCCTTAAGAAAGAACAGAAACAACTCGAGTTATTTTTAATCTTTCGTTTAGATGACTCACATTGCTAGTTCAGACCAGTAATTAGGTAAACGATAGAGTGTCCGTCGTATTAGAGGGTTAGAATATGAATTTGTGGATTAGAACTGTATTAAAAGGTTACAATCTGTATTAGAGTGTCAGAATCTGTATTAGAATGTCATAATCTGAATTAGAGAGTCAGAATCTATATTAGAGGATCAGAATCTGTATCAGCAGGTTTGAATCTGCATTAGAGAGTCAGAATCAGTATCAGCAGGTTCGAATCTGCATTAGAGAGTCAGAATCAGTATTAGAGAATTAGAATTTCTATGTAGAGGTTTAGAATACAGATTCTAACCCACTGCTGCAGATCAAAATCTGCAGTAGAGGGTTAGAATCTGTATTATAAAGTTAGAAATCTATATAAGAGAGTTGGAATTTTTGTATTAAAGGATCGAAATCTGTATTAAACGGTTAGAATCTCTATTTTAAAGTCAGAATCTGATTTAGAAATTCAGAATCTGTATTAGAAAATCAGAATATGTACTATAAAGTCATAATTTCTGTTAGAGAATTGGAATCTGTATTAGAAGTTCAGAAACTGGATTAGCGGGTTTTAATCTGCATTAGAATGTCATAATCTGTATTAAAGTTAGAATCTATGTATTAGAGATTCAGAATCTGCATTAAAGAGTTAGAATCTCCATTAACGAGTTAGAATCTGTATTAAAGAGTTAGAATCTGTATTAAAGAGTTAGAATCTGTATTAGACGGTTAGAATATGTATTATAAAATCAGAATCTGTATTAGAGAGTTAGAATTCGTATTAGAAAGTAAGAATTTTTATTCCAGGACAGAATCTGTATTAGAGGGTTAGAATATGTACTATAGAGTCATAATCTCTGTTAAAGAGTTAGAATATGTATTAGAGGGTCAGAATCTGTATTAGCGGATTTAAATCTGCATCAGAATGTCATAATCTGTATTAGCGGATTTAAATCTGCATCAGAATGTCATAATCTGTATTAAGAGAGTTAGTATCTCTGTATTAGAGAATCACTATCTATATTAAAGAGTTAGAATCTATATTAGATGGTTAGAATATGTATTATAAAATCAGAATCTGCATTAGAGAGTTAGAATTCGTATTAGAGGTATCAGAATATCCATTAGAAAGTAAGAATCTTTATTATACAGTAGTTCAGAATCTTTATAGAGGACAGAATCTTTATTAGAATGTCAGAATCTTTATTAGAATGTCAGAATCTTTATTAGAATGTCAGAATCTTTATTAGAATGTCAGAATCTGTATTAGATTGTCCGAAATTGTATTAAAATATTAAAGTCTGTATTGTCCTTTGATAAATATTTTTACATTCTCCTAAAAAAGAATCAGAAATAATTGAAATGTAGGTTACATCATAATTCCTTACCGAAAACATACAAAAATGTTAAATGCATATTAGGTGAGTTGGGTTGTTTTACCTCTGAGCGGCACTTTTTTGCACACCATAGGCTAAATGGCCAGGTCACATGGACCCCGAAGGCTCAGAGAAGGTTGGGGGAGGGGACCCACTGGAACAGCTGTTGGGAGACAGATGGTAGCCTCCCGTCAAGGCCATCCAGCATGTTCTTTAACGTGCACAGGGTATGGCTCTCCCGCACACGGGGCCACGGCTTAACGTCCCATCCGACGGACGGCGGCCTTTCCAAGCCCATCGGTGTCCCCTACTGACCGTGGGCAGGGCGGGGAATTTTGCGGAGCTAAATCTCAACGCTGACCCAGCTGGGACTCGAACCTGGGAACTAGATTACGAGCCTGGCGCGCTACCGACTGAGCCACCCCCGCCCCAATGCATATTAGGAATTATCCCAGTTCTGAACACTTTGAGTCCTTGTGCCATTTAGCACATATATTTATATATTTTAACAATATATATACATTTCACATATATGATATAAAACAGGGTGTTTTTGTTATTAATTGGAGAGATAATCATTACATGTTCCACTTAAAACAAAAAGTCTAGATCCACTATTTTCCTAGAGAACATCTTCGTGAAAAATTCTCGCTTACCTGACTAGAGATCAGTTCTTTATTGAAGTGAGACCCATTACAGAAAATAGCACGTCCGCAGCATATTTTTTCCGTTATTATTATTTTCACACCATTGTGATGGGTTCATTTCTTTTCAAGTACGTGAGATTAACTGCGTAATATTCTTCGGGAGAAAAACGATCTTCTCTGTAGAGAATTCTGTGGACTCTTTTTAATATTGAAACGACAAATGAAGGCCTCGATTCCGTGATCTTCCTTCTGTCTTCTTTATCAGAACCTTCGTGAAAAACTAGAGGAGTGAAAATTAGCAAAAGAGTATCCTGGGAAACAGAACAAGACATACAACATAAAAGTCACAGCTTCACCAGAATCGGTTGGGTTGTTTTACCTCTGAGCGGCACTTTTTTGCACACCATGGGCTAAATGGCCAGGTCACAAGGATCCCGAAGGGTCAGAGAAGGTTGGGGGAGGGGACCCACTGGAACAGCTGTTGGGAGACAGATGGTAGTCTCCCGTCAAGGCCATCCAGCGTGTTCTTTAACGTGCACAGGGTTGGGTTGTTTTACCTCTGAGCGGCACTTTTTTGCACACCATGGGCTAAATGGCCAGGTCGCATGGACCCCGAAGGCTCAGAGAAGGTTGGGGGAGGGGACCCACTGGAACAGCTGTTGGGAGACAGATGGTAGCCTCCCGTCAAGGCCATCCAGCGTGTTCTTTAACGTGCACAGGGAATGGCTCTCCCACACACGGGGCCACGGCTTAACGTCCCATCCGACGGACGGCGGCCTTTCCAAGCCCATCGGTGTCCCCTACTGACCGTGGGCAGGGCGGAGAGTTTTGCGGAGATAAGTCTCAACGCTGACCCAGCTGGGACTCGAACCTGGGAACTACAGATTACGAGCCTGGCGCGCTACCGACTGAGCCAGCCCCGTCCACACCAGAATCGGAACTAAAAATATTAGGGAAACAACACAATTCAAGTTTTAATGTGAGCTGGTTTTTGATTAACACTACCCTTCGCTCGATTTAACACCGTTTCTCTATTACTGATCTAAGATCATTTATATTATTTTGTGTTCCTTAAAAAGAAGACATCTTGGATGCTTTCCTTGTCTCATATATCCGACATATCCTCGTTCATTAATTTCAACACTGTTAAAAACATTTTGCACGTTTTCCTATAAAAATTAGGGCGTTTATAAATAAGCTAAATAACATAAGGAACATTTTGATTGAAGTTGACCGATGACAATGCAAACAAGACGTTGATGTAAATCACTCTGATTGGTTAAGGATTGTCACGTGTCGAATAGACACGCTTCTAAACACACGGTCATCTTCATGACTCGACAACAAGGGATAAGGATGGGGGTGGCTCAGTCGGTAGCGCGCAAGGTTCATAATCTGCAGTTCCCTGGTTCGAGTACCTTTTCGAACTAATATAATTTTCACATCAAAATCTTGTATTGAGAAAGCCTGAAGAAGGAAATCTCATTGGAACGTAACATGTAACAAACAAACAAACTTGGTTCGAGTCCCGTTGAGATTTATCTCCGCAAGCAAAACTTATCTCGTCCCCCAATTGAAGGTTCGGGAGGGGACCCACTGGAACAGCTGTTGGGAGACAGATGGTAGCCTCCCGTCAAGGCCATCTAGCGTGTTCTTTAACGTGCACAGGGTATGGCTCATCCGCACACGGGGCTACGGCTTTAGAGTCCCATCCGACGGACGGTGGCCTTTCCAAACCATCAATACCCCCTACTGACCGTGACCTGCGGGGAGTTTTGCGGAGATAAATCTCAATGCTGATCCAGCTGGACTCGAACCTGGGAACTACAAATTACGGGCCTGGCGCACTACCGACTGAGCCATCCTCTCCCCTTGTATAATGGTAGGTTTGATTTAGTGACGTGGTAGGTTTTATGTTGGTGAAATAGTGGGTTTGATATAATAATATCAATAACATAATGTGTTTGATGTTGTGACGTAGTGTGCTCCTCACAGATCTTCTCTATGACATGATGAATTATACTGAGAAGTTCTTGTCAGACTCTTGTAACAAGCAGATGCTTGAGGGGTAATTTATTTTACCATCCTCATTGCTCAGATGTTAGCACGCCTGGCTGCTGATCAAAGGTACAGGATTTGAGCCCCGGATAAGGCATGAGTGTTTCCTTTATCGTATAGGCAGGCACCATCTATATAGACGTTATGCTTGTGGCATCACAGCTTCAAACCAACGGGTTGTCAACCCAGTTGATACCATGATGAGAGGCGGGTTCAGGTAGTGAATCAGGCTCGTAATCATGTCCCAGGGATAAGATTTATCTCTGAAAAATTCCCCTTCCCTGCCCACGGTCAGTAGGGGACACCGATGGGCTTTCAAAGGCGCCGTCCGTCGGATGGGGATTTAAGCCGTGGCGCCGTGTGTGGGAGAGCCATACCCTGTGCACGTTAAAGAACACGCTGAATGGCCTTGACGGGAGGCTACCATCTGTCTCCCAACAGCTGTCCAGTGAGCCCTCTCCCAAACTTCTCTGAGCCTTCGGGGTCCTTGTGACCTGGCCATTTAGCCCATTGTGTGCAAAAAAAAATGCCACTCAGAATTAAAATAGCCCAACCCTTGACGGGAGGTTCCATCTGTCTCATAACAGCTATCCACTGAGTTCCTTTCCTCAGCATTCTCTGAACCCCCAGGGGTCAATGTAACCTGACTATTTAGCCCATTGTGTGCAAAAGAAGTGACGCTCAGAGGTAAAACAACCAAATTTGTTGCACGATCTCTGCAATGACGTCTATTCTAACCTCTTTCCAAAGCTGGTCTACTCCGAGCAGTACCATTCGCTTTCTCCTGTCACACGGCGAGATCATATTCCTTGACTGCCAGCCTCCTCTCAGAGCAAACGGTGAGGACAGGCGATGTTATGACCGTGAAGAAGGTGTAAGCATCCGCCACTGTTGGTTCTCTGAGAAACTCGTAGCTCGTCTCAAATGAGGCATTGCGAGCAGACCTATTGTGCCGCGATGAGTGACGTGAAGGGTGTAAGCTACCAAGGGCGCCACCTGTACACATATCTCAGAACAAAGAGCTCTTTATTCGAGTGGGAATTGAAAAGGATATAAAGCCTGGCTGGAAACGAGGGTGATGAGGGGAGGGGGATGTCTTGTTTTTCTTAAAGTCGACGCTTCCTTCCGACAAGAGTGTGTTTTTAAAATAGTGTCGATGAAAGCCATACGGTGTTTGAAATGTTACAAAAAAGACTTCTTATTTGTTTTTAGTGTTCTTGATTTTTTTTTATGTTTATTGACACTTTTCTTTCTTGGTTTCGTTTTGATGTTGGTAACGTAGTGGCTTTCATGTTGGTAACGTAGTGGCTTTCATGTTGGTAACTTAGTGGGTTATCAAACCCACTAAGTTATTGATAACGTAGTTGATATTGATAACGTAGTAGGTTTTATATTGGTAACATGGCGGTTGATGTTGATATCATATAGAGTTTGATGTTGGTATCATGGAAGGTTTGATGTTGGTATCATGGAGGGTTGAATGTTGGTATCACAGAGGATTTGATGTTGGTATCATAGAGAGTGATGTTGGCAACTTGGAGAGTTTGATGTTGGTATCACGGAGGGTTTGGTGTTGGTATCATGGAGGGTTTGGTGTTGGTATCATGGAGGGTTTGGTGTTGGTATCATGGAGGGTTTGATGTTGTTATCATGGAAGGTTTGATGTTGATATCATGGAGGGTTTGATGTTGGTATCATAAAGATTTTAATGCTGGTATCATAAAGATTTTAATGTTGGTATCATGGAGGGTTTGATGTTGGTATCGTGGAAGGTTTGATGTTGATATCATGGAGGGTTTGATGCTGGTATCATAAAGATTTTAATGTTGGTATCATGGAGGGTTTGGTGTTGGTGTCATAGAGAGTTTGGTGTTGGTATCATAGAGGGTTGGATGCTGGTATCGTGGAGGGTTTGATGTTGGTATCATAGAGTTTGATGTTGGTATCATAGAGAATTTGATGTTGGTATCATGGAAGGTTTGATGTTGATATCATGGAGGGTTTGATGTTGGTATCATGGAGAGTTTGATGTTGGTATCATAGAGAATTTGATGTTGGTATCATGGAAGGTTTGATGTTGATATCATGGAGGGTTTGATGTTGGTATCATGGAGGGTTTGATGTTGGTATCATGGAGAATTTGATGTTAGTAACTAACTGCAAACCAACTGAGACTCAGTGGATAATATAAATACATTTATTTAGTTGTATACCAATATCTCTTAAATTCTCTGTTGAAAAGAAATTTTCATTTGCATAATACAAACTTTCATCTTAATCTAAAAAATAAATAAATTTCGTTGATGTTAATATACATTTTATTTAAATTATGTCTGTAAACAAAATCTGTTGCCAATACAGTAGAAACGTAAGAGAAGTTTGTGTACAAACGAAAAAATGGGCCACGAGAGCTGACGTCAGCAACGCTATGCATTTTTTTTGTGTTGATTCTCTGTTAAAGGATGGTGGCAGTATTCACAAAACTGACTTATAGTGAAGTGAAAATCAGAAAATAGAGATTAAAAATACTACTCGGACATCTCCTGGTGCAGTGGGCGGGGGTGGCTCAGTTGGTAGCGCGCCAGGCTCGTAATCTGTACTTCCCAGGTTCGATTCCCAGCTGGGTCAGCGTTGAGATTTATCTCCGCAGAATTCCCCGTCCTGCCCACGGTCAGTAGGGGACACCGATGGGCTTGGAAAGGCCGCCGTCCGTCGGACGGGACGTTAAGCCGTGACTCCGTGTGCGGGAGAGCCATACCCTGTGCACGTTAAAGAACACGCTGGATGGCCTTGACGGGAGGCTACCAGCTGTCTGCCAACAGCTGTTCCAGTGTGTCCCCTCCCCCAACCCTCTCTGAGCCTTCGGGGTCCATGTGACCTGGCCATTTAGCCCATGGTGTGCAAAAAAAGTGCCGCTCAGAGGTAAAACAACCCAACCCTGGTGCAGTTTAGCTAATATAAAAAGTACCTTAAATAAGTAAAAAAAAAAACAGACCGGGGGTGGGTGGGGGGGGGGGGGGGCATAGAGCCCGCCTTTAATCCAGCCCCGCGTCAGGTATTTATTTGGATTGTAAGCCTTGTGGTTGCTACTTTGTATCGTGATTGTATTTATGCATATTATATTTTTTCTTCTTGTCCTCTTTGGAATCATTCTGTTTCCTCTCTCTCTGTTATCTACGTTCACTTCTTTGTCTTTTCTGTCTTAATCTTCTGTAAATTAAAAGTAAATAACCAAATTACTTTAATCGAGGAACGAAAAAAACATTTTTTTTTCAACTTCTAAAAAACACTCCTCGGATTCATTGCAGATTCAAGTCTAAATTTTATGCCTGCCTTGGATCTGGAATCGAATCTCGGAGTCGAGAAAATACATTCCAAAATAATCCAATCCGACCTGTGCAGAGTTACCACTGAATCCCAATCTTCGAGTAAGTTCTTCCTTTTTCTGTCTATTTGGAAATTTTGCGCTTTAGTGCATTGTTTTTATTATAAAAAATGTGATAAAATATTTATAACTTAGTGAATGTCTTGATGCTGTGTCAGTTGAAAGTTCATGCAGTTATTTTTATACATCGAAACAAGAAAAAATTTTCTTAAACTGAGCAGAAGAAGAACCCACGATATCCTGATGATTTAATACAATTTTTCCTTTAAATTTGATATCTACACTATATTACAAATGGTGACCGGACCCCTGAAAGTTAGAGGGCGGGGGTGGTTCAGTCGGTAGCGCGCCAGGCTCGTAATCTGTAGTTCCCAGGTTCGAGTCCCAGCTGGGTCAGCGTTGAGATTTATCTCCGCACTATGCCCTGCTCACGGTCAGTAGGGGACACCGATGGGCTTGGAAAGGCCGCCGTCCGTCGGATGGGACGTTAAGCCGTGGCCCCGTGTGCGGGAGAGCCATACCCTGTGCACGTTAAAGAACATGCTGGATGGCCTTGACGGGAGGCTACCATCTGTCTCCCAAGAGCTGTTCCAGTGGGTCCCCTCCCCCAACCTTCTCTGAGCCTTCGGGGTCCATGTGACCTGGCTATTTAGCCCATGGTGTGCAAAAAAAAGTGCCGCTCAGAGGTAAAACAACCCAACCCTTGAATGTTATATGAATGAAAGCCATATTCGGAGCTCTATAACTCTGAAAATAAGCGTTTTACAGAAAAAGGCCACACGAGGTAAATTGAAGATCTGATTAATATCTCTCTAAATGTTGATTTTCAAGAATATTATTTATGTATATTATAATTTTTTTTCTTGTCCTCTTTGAAGGGTTTGGTGTTGAGGATGATTTAAAGAGTTATTGAAGCTGGAATATTAAACAGCAGACTATCATACTCTTCCTAAACGTTTTTTCCTCCCTGAAATTGATGGAAATTTTAAAGAATATCGTAACAAAAACTTCAAATGTTGAATTTATGCTAGTGAACTATTTGTTATAACAGATGCGTTTTAACTTTTCAGGTAAGTTTTCATGACTAGCAAAAGTTACAGTTGAAGGTTTTATTTTCCATAATACTTTAAATCTTTAACGAACATTGCAGAATATCAGATTTAGAGAGAGTCGAGTGAGATCTTTAATTTATCACAAGTGACGTTTTTTTCGTAAAAAACATATTTCCAAAATTAGGGGGCTTTGAATGCGGCTTTCCATTCACATTACGTGGAAGTGTGCTGTTACTTAAGGTAAGAATGCATAGCTTCATAACTGAATATTTTTTGTTCTTTCTGAAGGCATCGGTGGATTTCCCCCAGTATCATTCTAAGATTTGGATGAAGGTTCGATAAAAACGCTTTTTGATGAAATAGAAGAAAAATTCATATATATATATTCATTTTTTTTTCCTAAGAGCTAAATCTCGTTTCAGGTTTATAACTCCTTTTCTCTTTAGCTTGGTTATTGATTATGTTAAGCGAAATTCACTTCAAGGGAAAGATTTTGGCCTTAAATGGTCTGGAGATAAGAAAATTTCTGATTTAGATTATGCTGATGATTTAGCCCTTTAGGCAAATGATGTTGATGAGATGAATTCTTTCATTCGAGCTGTTGATGAGACTGGTAGTAGAGTAAGTTTGGTTATTAACAGAGAGAAAACTAAAGTGATGAAAATTGGTCAAGCAGGCTATGATTCTGTTAATCTGAATGGTTGCAGTCTTGAGCAGGTGTCACAGTTTAATTATCTTGGGAGCTATGTAACAGATACTGGTGATGTGCGGCATGAGATTAACAGACGAATAGGGATTGCTGCCGGGACTTTTAAGAATCTATGGAGAGTGTGGAGAAATAGGCGTATATACCTAAAGACTAAAATTAGACTGTATAATAGTTTGGTTCTTTCTAGGGTTAGTTATGGTAGTGAAACTTGGACACTTTGTAAACAAGATAACAGGAAACTAGATGCTTTTGATTCTAGATGCTTACGCAGTATCTTGGGCATTAGGTGGTTTAACTTTGTAACTAATGATGAGGTTAGGCAAAGGAGTTTGCAACCTCCTTTAAGCAGCATATTGTGCAGAGAGAGACTCCGCTGGTTTGGCCATGTTGCCCGTATGAATAATTATAGATTGGCGAATAGGGTTATGAACAGTGTGCCTAGAGGCCTCAGAAGGAAGGGGAGACCTAGGATGCGGTGGGCAGACAATGTCAAACAGGACCTTGTTAGAATTGGTGTGCAGTGGCCGGATGCAGCAGATGTAGCTCAGGACAGACTTGCTTGGAGAACTAAATTGCACGGTCTGGTTGGACCTCCATAGCCCATGGCTGCTTGAGGATGATGAAGATGACTTGTTTAGACTTTGTAGAAAATAAACACTTTCAAAAAAAAAGTTATCGCCATCCGCATCTTAGGCCAAGGAAGTCCTCTTTCGAAGCTCAGTAATCTTGAAAAGAAAATTTTTAATGGATAATGTCATTGCAGATAATGATCTCAATCTTATCTCTCCAAATCGTGATTTCTAAAGAGTGTTTCTTTGGTATTTATGGAAAGTGAAACATTAAAGAAACAGCTCCTGTAACTCTAGATTTCTTCTTACTTAGTAATCACACTGCTGAATGTAAAATGTTCATTTTCAAAGAGAATTTTTTGTCATTTTTCAAAATTTAGCATTATTTAATGAGAATTTTTTTTAGGGAGGATTATTTTATATCTGAGCGGCACTTTTTTTTATACACAATGGCTTCAATGAACACGTCACAAGGACCTTGAGGGCTCAGAGAATGTTGAGAAAGGGACTCACTGGCTTCAATGGCGAATCACAACTACCTCGAGGGCTCAGAGAAAGTTGAGGAGGGGACTCGCTGGCTTCAATGGCCAATAACAAGGACCTCAAGAACTCACAGATTGTTGAGAAAGGGACTCGCTGGCTTCAATGGCCAATAACAAGGACCTCAAGGACTCACAGACTGTTGAGAAAGGGACTCGCTGGCTTCAATAACCAATAACAAGGACCTCAAGGACTCACAGAATGTTGAGAAAGGGACTCGCTGGCTTCAATGGCCAATAACAAGGACCTTAAGGACACACAGAATGTTGAGAAAGGGACTCGCTGGCTTCAATGGCCAATCACAAGGACCTCAAGAACTCTCAGAATGTTGAGAAAGGGACTCGCTGGCTTCAATGGCCAATAACAAGGACCTCAAGGACTCACAGAATGTTGAGAAAGGGACTCGCTGGCTTCAATGGCCAATAACAAGGACCTCAAGGACTCACAGAATGTTGAGAAAGGGACTCGCTGGCTTCAAAGGCCAATCACAAGGACCTCAAGGACTCACAGAATGTTGAGAAAGGGACTCGCTGGCTTCAATGGTCAATAACAAGGACCTCAAGAACTCACAGAATGTTGAGGAGTGGATTGCTTTTTCGCACACAATGGACAAAAGAGCCAGTTCACAAAGACCTCAAGGACTCGGAGAATGTTGGTAAGGGTACTCTCTATTTTATACACAATGGACTAAATGGTCAGGTCACAAGGACCCCAAAGGTGTAGAGAATGTTGGGAAGGGGACCCAGAGGACAGCTGTTAAAAGATAGATGGAAGACTTCCTTGCACGCCGGGCCACAGTTTAAAGTTCCATCCGATGGATGGCGGTCTTTCCAAACCCATCTGTGTGTTTCTAATGGTGGAAGCTGTAATTAATGAAGTATTCATAAAATGCGCATTTAGTACATACAAAATCCTCATGCAGCCATGAGCTATAGGGGTTCAACCAGACTGTGTAATTTTGCTTTCCACATGTATTTCTTTTGAGCTACAGCTGCTGCATTTGGCTACTCTAGGCTAATTCTAGCAAGGTCCTGTTTGACATTGTCTGCCATTGTTGCATCCTAGGTCTCCCCCTTTTTCTGATACCCTTAGGTACAGTGTTCATAATCCTCTTTGCCAATCTGCAGCTATGCATACGGGCAACATGGCCAAACCAATGCAGTCTCTCTCTGCACAATATGCTGCTCAAAAGAGATTGATGATTCCTTCTTCTAACCCCATCATTATTTACAAAGTCAAACCACTTAATGCCCAAGATACTGCATAAGAATCTAGAATCAAAGGCATCAAATTTCTTGTTATCCTGCTTACAAAGGGTCCATGTTTCGCTACCATAATTAACCTTAGAAAGAACTAAACTATTGTACAGAATAATAATTCTTAAAAGTCTCAACGGCAATCCCTATTCTTCTGTTTATCTAATGCCGCACATCACCAGTATCTGTTACATAGCTCCCAAGATTATTAAACTGAGATACTTGCTCAATAGAACAGCCATTCAAAGCAACTGAAGCACCATATACCTGACCAATTTTCATCACTTTAGTTTTTTTCTCTGTTTATCACTAAACCTACTCTAATACCAGTCTCATCAACAATCCTAATGAACGAATTCATCTCATCAACAACCCTAATGAACGAATTCATCTCATCAACATCAGCAGCCAACAGGGCCAAATCATCTGCATAATCTAAATCAGAAATTTTGAAATCTCTAGACCATTTAAGGCCAAAATCTTTCTTTTGAAGTGAATTTCGAATAGCATAATCCCATGGCCGAGTGGTTAGCACGTTTGGCTACTGATCTAAAGGACCTGGGTTCGAGCCCCGGGTAAGGCATGGCTGTTTGGGTCGTTTTTCTGCTGAGGTCCTGCCATCCTCTCAGACCTTCTACTATGGCATATAAACTGACAGGCTCCTGTCAGACCTCTGTGGCAAGCAGCTGCTTGAGGGGGTATTTATTATTTTTATTTATAATCAATAACCAAACAAAACAGAAAAGGAGACAAAATGCACCTTGTCTAACTCCACTAGCAATGCTAAACCAATCGCTGCAAGACGAATCAACTTTCACACACGACTCAGTGTTATTATAGAGAGCGCTCATTACACTAACTAACTTATCAGGTATTCCATATGATCTAACAATCAACCACAAATTATGTCGATCAACAGAGTCAAAAGCCTTTTAGAAATCTATAAAGCTAGCAGCCACAGGTTTCTGAAACTCTAAACATTTCTCAAGAATCTGCCTAAGTGAAAATATTTGATCAATACATCTTCTACCACTTCTGAATCCACACTGTTCATCACGCAGTTGTCCACCAACCAAATTCTTAATTTTATTAAGTATAATCAAGCAAAGAACTTTACCTGGAACAGAAAGTAAACTAATTCCCCTATAATTATCACAAGAACTGCGATCATCTTTTTTTTTAAATTGGGACAATGATATCTCTAGTAAAATCCTTAGGAACAACACCTTTATCATAAAAAAAATTCAAAATTTCAATCAGCCATGTGACAACACAAATCTTCCCAGCTATAAGCATTTCAGTGGTGATTTCGTCCACCCCTGGGGATTTATGCAGTTTTAATTTAGAGATAGCCAATGCGACTTCGTAATGTGATATAGGGCCATCATAAAAGCCAGTAATGCACCTATCCTCGCTACAAACAATGGAAGTAGAAATAATCACATTATTTAGAACATCTCTGAAATGCTCAGCCCACCTAGCCATCACAGAATCCTCACCTTCATTGAGGGATAAACATGACAAGGTGGTTACCTTGCCATGTTTATCCCTCAATCCCTGTGTAACTGTTTCTTCCCACATAAAACATTGACAGTCTGGTACAACCCCCTGCTGTTGTGTTGTCTAACTGCTTCCTCTGTTTTGTCAGCCAGGCTATCAAGACAAAGATTCTCATCAACTCTTAACTGATCCATTAATGTTTATTAAGCTCGTTGTAATGTCTTCTGTTAGGACTAGTAGGGCGTTGATTCATATTAATTCTGCACTTCCTTCTTTCAGAAATAAGTTCCATGGCCTTATCACTCAAATAATTTTGTTCCCTCTGTTCCCTTTTACCCAAAAGAGTACCGTTGGTTTCAAGAAAAGCCTGTTTAAACTGATACCATTCTTTCTCAAGTTCAGCAAACCACGATTGTCATAATGACTAAGTAGCCTACCATGGTATGCTTTGGTTATATCTGGATCATTCAGACCTTCAGTGTTGAAGGTAATTTTCTTAACCTTAGCACAACATTTCTTAAGCTTTACTGCAAAACACTTTTGCAGTAAAGACAGTCTCCTGCTGAGCTATAAGAGAATCGCTACTAACAAAGTAAATGAAGGTAGATTTATTGTCACTTAAAAACTTTTCTTAAGTGACTCTGCATCTGCTCTCACGATTTCTGATGCTTCTGTTAATTGGGCATCTCGTAGCTCAGCGATACAATTTCTGGCACATTAGGATATCTTTTGATATTCAACAGCAAACGATGCCAGTCACAAAAATTGACTTCAGAAGTTAATTGAAACTTAGTAATAAGTATTGTATCAAAGTGTTTAATAAAATAAGTGTGTATTTTAGAATTTTGTGTATAGAATTCTTTCACTATTCTTCAGTGTCGCATATGTTTCTTAAAACTGGCATTGCTGTTGTTAAATATTAAAACTTCCATATTTTTTTTGATAGATAAAAGTTTTTATTACATACTGAAAAATACATTTACATAGACTTTGAGTCATTATCAGATTTAATATCCCACTCGAGTTAATAATACTCGTATGTGGGATAATAATACGAATATTTTAATAGTTAAAGTGTCTACATTTAAGAATAAAAATTTACGTTATAAGTAGAGTCGTATGAAGCTTTAAACATGAATAATTATCTGAGAAAAACATAGCAGCATTTTAATAATCTTACACTTTGAAATCATAAATAATCCAATCTCTTAAACCAACAAAATACTGTTTAACATTACGTATAAGCTTAAGATAATTGGGAAATATGTTATGCAGTCTGTTAACCAAGAAAAGAATGTTTAATAAAAATATTTTTCTTAACCGGTACTTCAGTTAATAACATGTTTTCAAATAATCTCGTATGGACAGAAAATTTTCTATTTCTGCCAATATCCCAATTTTTATATAAATGTATTAAAGAATTTAATGCATATAATTTGCGTAATTCTAAAACACCAAGTTAAACAACCAAGTGTTGTTCTAAAACCAAGTGTAAGTTCCAAACACCAAGTGTTAGTGAGAGTTATAACTCTCACTAACGCTTTCTCTTCATTTTTTTGCTTCAAAATACATCTTAAAACATGATTCTGAACAATTTCAATAATACTGAACGAATATTGTTGAAAATCGAGATATTGATATATTGGATTGAGATCTTTATTTGTTATAGCATTTTTCAAAAAAAAAAAAAAACTTGTTTTGGGAGTTATAAAGCTTCGACGTTAGTTTCCCATCGACATAACATAAGGTTGTTTCTTAATTTATGGAAACCAGTGTAAAAATGATGACAATTTCACAAGATTATGTCATAATTCTTCCATTTTCCGTCACTCGTAAAGTGGTTACGGTTTTTTTGCGGTTAGGTCACTTTTATTCACCATATCGTGTCATGATTCTTCCATTTTCCATCACTCATAAAGTGGTTACGGTCTTTTGCGGTTAGGTCACTTTTATTCACCCTATTGTGTCATGATTCTTCCATCTTCCATCACTCGTAAAGTGGTTACGATCTTTTTCGGTTAGATCACTTTTATTCACCCTATTTTGTCATGATTCTTCCATTACTCGTAAAGTGGTTACGTTTTTTTTGCGGTTAGGTCACTTTTATTCACCCTATTGTGTCATGATTCTTCCATTTTCCATCACTCGTAAAGTGGTTACGGTCTTTTGCGGTTAGATCACTTTTATTCACCCTATTTTGTCATGATTCTTCCATTACTCGTAAAGTGGTTACGGTCTTTTGCGGTCAGGTCACTTTTATTCACCCTATTTTGTCATGATTCTTCCATTACTCGTAAAGTGGTTACGTTTTTTTGCGGTTAGGTCACTTTTATTCACCCTATTGTGTCATGATTCTTCCATTTTCCATCACTCGTAAAGTGGTTACGGTCTTTTGCGGTTAGATCACTTTTATTCACCCTATTTTGTCATGATTCTTCCATTTTCCATCACTCATAAAGTGGTTACGGTCTTTTGCGGTTAGATCACTTTTATTCACCCTATTTTGTTATGATTCTTCCATTACTCGTAAAGTGGTTACGGTCTTTTGCGGTTAGATCACTTTTATTCACCCTATTGTGTCATGATTCTTCCATTTTCCATCACTCGTAAAATGGTTACGGTCTTTTGCGGTTAGATCACTTTTATTCACCCTATTTTGTCATGATTCTTCCATTTTCTATCACTCGTAAAGTGGTTACGGTCTTTTGCGGTTAGGTCACTTTTATTCACCCTATTGTGTCATGATTCTTCCATTTTCCATCACTCGTAAAGTGGTTACGGTCTTTTGCGGTTAGATCACTTTTATTCACACTATTTTGTCATGATTCTTCCATTTTCCATCACTCATAAAGAGGTTACGGTCTTTTGCGGTTAGATCACTTTTATTCATCCTATTTTGTCATGATTCTTCCATTACTCGTAAAGTGGTTACGGTCTTTTGCGGTTATATCACTTTTATTCACCCTATTGTGTCATGATTCTTCCATTTTCCATCACTCGTAAAGTGGTTACGGTCTTTTGCGGTTAGATCACTTTTATTCACCCTATTTTGTCATGATTCTTCCATTTTCTATCACTCGTAAAGGGGTTACGGTCTTTTGCGGTTAGATCACTTTTATTCACCCTATTTTGTCATGATTCTTCCATTTTCTATCACTCGTAAAGGGGTTACGGTCTTTTGCGGTTAGATCACTTTTATTCACCCTATTTTGTCATGATTCTTCCATTTTCTATCACTCGTAAAGGGGTTACGGTCTTTTGCGGTTAGGTCACTTTTATTCACCCTATTGTGTCATGATTCTTCCATTTTCCATCACTCGTAAAGTGGTTACGGTCTTTTGCGGTTAGATCACTTTTATTCACCCTATTTTGTCATGATTCTTCCATTTTCCATCACTCATAAAGAGGTTACGGTCTTTTGCGGTTAGATCACTTTTATTCATCCTATTTTGTCATGATTCTTCCATTACTCGTAAAGTGGTTACGGTCTTTTGCGGTTAGATCACTTTTATTCACCCTATTGTGTCATGATTCTTCCATTTTCCATCACTCGTAAAGTGGTTACGGTCTTTTGCGGTTAGATCACTTTTATTCACCCTATTTTGTCATGATTCTTCCATTTTCTATCACTCGTAAAGGGGTTACGGTCTTTTGCGGTTAGATCACTTTTATTCACCCTATTTTGTCATGATTCTTCCATTTTCTATCACTCGTAAAGGGGTTACGGTCTTTTGCGGTTAGATCACTTTTATTCACCCTATTTTGTCATGATTCTTCCATTTTCCATCACTCGTAAAGTGGTTACGGTCTTTTGCGGTTAGATCACTTTTATTCACCCTATTTTGTCATGATTCTTCCATTTTCTATCACTCGTAAAGGGGTTACGGTCTTTTGCGGTTAGATCACTTTTATTCACCCTATTTTGTCATGATTCTTCCATTTTCTATCACTCGTAAAGGGGTTACGGTCTTTTGCGGTTAGATCACTTTTATTCACCCTATTTTGTCATGATTCTTCCATTTTCTATCACTCGTAAAGGGGTTACGGTCTTTTGCGGTTAGATCACTTTTATTCACCCTATTTTGTCATGATTCTTCCATTTTCTATCACTCGTAAAGGGGTTACGGTCTTTTGCGGTTAGATCACTTTTATTCACCCTATTTTGTCATGATTCTTCCATTTTCTATCACTCGTAAAGGGGTTACGGTCTTTTGCGGTTAGGTCACTTTTATTCACCCTATTGTGTCATGATTCTTCCATTTTCCATCACTCGTAAAGTGGTTACGGTCTTTTGCGGTTAGATCAGTTTTATTCACCCTATTTTGTCATGATTCTTCCATTTTCTATCACTCGTAAAGTGGTACGGTCTTTTGTGGTTATGTCACCTTTATTCACCCAGTTCAAAACAGAAAAGTTTCGGACGAGAATTAACAATAGCGTCTGCTGTGAAATGTTCCATCTTCAATAATTCTTTAAACACAAAGAATATAGTTGAAAAATTAAGATAGTGACAGTTTTGAGTGAGATTTCAATTTATCTTCAGAGCATTTTTTTTTTCGGCATTGTTATGCCAAGTCCCGTGGTCGAGTGGTTAGCACGCTTGGCTGCCGATCTAAGGGACCTGGGTTCGAGCCCCGCTGCTGATTGACAGGCTCCTGTCAAACCTCTGTCGCAAGCAGCTGCTTGAGGGGGTATTATTATTTTATTATATTCTTTCTTTGTAACTCTCCATTCCCATAACAAGGATGTGTGCTAATCATTTCGGCAAAACATTGCTGTGATTCCAAACAAGGCTGGATCTAGGATGGGGGGTAGAAAAACAAAGGGGCCATGTCCTCCCCCTTTGAGAATAACAGTAAGGGTATTGGAGGCAAGAAAAAATATCAAACTTGTACATATTTCATGTATTTTTTTGAAAGACCTCTAAAACGGAGGCGCCCTGCCCACGGTCAGTAGAGGACACCGATGGGCTTGAAAAGGCCGCCGTCCGTCGGATGGGACGTTAAGCCGTGGCCCCGTGTGCGGGAGAGCCATACCCTTGCACGTTAAAGAACACGCTGGACGGCCTTGACGGGAGGCTACCATCTGTCTCCCAACAGCTGTGCCAGTGGGTCCCCCCCCCCAACCTTCTCTGAGCCTTCGGGGTCCATGTGACCTGGCCATTTAGCCCATGGTGTGCAAAAAAGTGCCGCTCAGAGGTAAAACAACCCAACCCAACTCTAAAACGGAGGGTAAAATGCTACACTTCAATTAAAATCCAGTCACCATTTTCTTACCACACCCGGACCAAATTCCAACCAAATGTTTATTATGTTATTCTTTTAACTAGGTCTGAAACAACCAACATTCGCTTCACTGTGTTTCCTTCTCTGTTTTGCAGGCCATGGCGGTGTGAACCAGTTAGGCGGAGTGTTCGTGAACGGTCGGCCTCTGCCCGACATGGTTCGGCAGAGGATAGTAGAACTGGCGCATCAGGGTGTCAGGCCCTGTGATATCAGTAGGCAGCTGAGAGTGTCTCATGGATGCGTCTCCAAGATACTAGGCAGGTGAGTCACACTTTCATTTCCTACTTGGGACTTTTTTCTTTCTGTACGCATTTTGGTGTCTTATGCGTTCGTTTAATTGCTGTGTAATGCATTTTTTTTTAGTGCAATTATTTTCTTGTTTGTAAAGAGATGTATATACTATAAGGAATAAGGAGTTGGTTTAAATGCAATGGAAAATTAATTAACAAATATAGAAATTTAAAAATTTCTTAAATCAGGAATTTTTGTACTAGGTTCATTTTACCGATCTTCCTATTGCTCTTCGCTCCTCATTTGTGGTTTTGTCACTTTGTGTGTTTGTTGAAACAGTTGCTCCACAATATCTTTTGAACGCAACACCAAAACTTAAGGGGCGGGGGTGGCTCAGTTGGTAGCGCGCCAGGCTCGTAATCTGTAGTTCCCAGGTTCGAGTCCCAGCTGGGTCAGCGTTGAGATTTATCTCCGCAAAATTCCCACGGTCAGTAGGGGACACCGATAGGCTTGGAAAGACCGCCGTCCGTCGGATGGGACGTTAAGCCGTGGCCCCGTGTGTGGGAGAGCCATACCCTGTGCACATTAAAGAACACGCTGGATGGCCTTGACGGGAGGCTACCATCTGTCTCCCAACAGCTGTTCCAGTGGGTTCCCTCCCCAAACCTTCTCTGAGCCTACGGGGTCCATGTGACTTGGCCATTTAGCCCATGGTGTGCAAAAAAGTGCCGCTCAGAGGTAAAACAACCCAACCCGTCGAGCCGTATAAAAATTTTTGCTTTAAGATATTTTTTTCAATTATTCGTTTGACGTTAAAATAATATTTTAACTTGTAAAAAGTATTCTCACCGGAATGGACCACACTTTATTATCGCGTTAACGGATATTTTGCCTTCTTCCGTGTTCGTGTTAAGTGGTCTCTGCTGTGCATATTGTTGCATTTTCTCCAATTGCTTGCGTGCTGTTAAGGGTTCCCCTCGTTAAAAAATTAATTCAATTCATACGAGCGTATCTTTCTAGGTTGCTTTAAATATACGCCAGAGCAATTATATTTTATGGCTTAAGCAGTATATAAACGACCTGTATACACACACCACACACATTCGCAAGCAGAAGAAAACGATAAGATTTAAAAAAGGTGCACCCCATTCGAAAGTGCCTGAAATACCCTTCAAAGGGAGAATGCGATAGCCAGGATTTCAGTCCGTATTTGTATAAATGTGTGCGTAGGTGGTTATCACTTCGTTTTAGAAAGACCCATACTCACCACAGAGACACACCACCCGAGTTTGCCAGAGTCCGTAGCGAAGACGCCAGAGGTCTATAATTAGCTAGTTTCCAATGTGGGAGTGACTCATTTGAAAGAAAGTAACATGTAATCTGTCTCGGGGCTTCCAGTCGACATGTCATGTCTGTGGAAAGACGGGGAAAGCTGAGATGTTGCACTTTGGGAGATGGGCAGGTGTAGGACTGTATCAAGACAAGCAGCAGCGCTAATGTGGGAGAAAATTTAAACAAACTGTTTTAACGTGTAGTTAGTTTTCACAGAAACTCTATACCGGGGAAGGGAGGGTTATATTTTTATTTATTTTCTAATCCGTGTATTTCGCCCCACTATGGTTGGGTTGTTTTACCTCTGAGCGGCCCTTTTTTTGCACACCATGGGCTAAATGGCCAGGTCACATGGACCCCGAAGGCTCAGAGAAGGTTAGGGAAGGGGACCCACTGGAACAGCTGTTGGGAGACAGATGGTAGCCCGCCGTCGTTCGGATGGGACGTTAAGCCGTGGCCCCGTGTGCGGGAGAGCTATACCCTGTGCACGTTAAAGAACACTCTGGATGGCCTTGACAGGAGACTACCATCTGTCTCCCAACAGCTGTTCCAGTGGGTCCCCTCCCCCAACCTTCTCTGAGCCTTCGGGGTCCATGTGACCTGGCCATTTAGCCCATGGTGTGCAAAAAAGTGCCGCTCAGAGGCAAAACAACCCAACCCATGGCCACGACAGGAGGCTCCATCTGTCTCCTAACAGCTGTCCAGTGGGTTTTCTAACCCCAACCCTCTCTGAGCCTTTGGGGTCCTTGTGACCTGACCATTTAGCTCTTCTCAAAGGTAAAAGAACCCAACTAGAGGTCTACTTAGAAGAACTTTGAAATTTTGACTGCGTGGGAAGATCGATCAAGAGATTACCATGGCAACAGCTCTTTCATTCTTGTCTTTCGCTGACCATTTGACATTTTCAAACAACGTCAATTTCTGATTGTATGTACCAGAAACAAAGGCCCACAGCATCGTGACACTTCACCCTGCTTGATGACTTCCCATTAATAGCTCACTATCCATCCTCATTAGACGCCATTTTGCACAACATCTGTTTATAGTCAACGACATGACGTGTCACAGTCTGTCACCTTGCTACGATGAACTCACAGACTTTCTTTGCGTTGCAATGAATCATCATCAACGGAACACTATGAGTTGCTCCGCTGATTTTTAAACGTGATACTGCGCGTAAAGACACAAAACAATAACATTGGCTGCGTAAAAAAAAAATATCTTTACGTGTTTTTTTTTCTATTTAGTACCACAGTGTTTTTCTTCAGGTTTCTGAAGCCATTCAATTGTCATTCACTTGGGTTGGGTTGTTTTACCTCTGAGCGGCATTTTTTTTTTTGCACACCATGGGCTAAATGGCCAGGTCACAAGGACCCCGAAGGCTCGGAGAAGGTTGGGGGAGGGGACCCACTGGGACAGCTGTTGGGAGACAGATGGTAGCCTTCCGTCAAGGTCATCCAGCGTGTTCTTTAAGGTGCACAAGGTATGGCTCTCCCGCACACGGAGCCACGGCTTAACGTCCCATCCGACGGACGGCGGTCTTTCCAAGTCCATCGGTGTCCCCTACTGACCGTGGGCAGGGCATAGTGCGGAGATAAATCTCAACGCTGACCCAGCTGGGACTCGAACCTGGGAACTGCAGATTGCAAGAATGGCGCGCTACCGACTGAGCCACCCCGCCCCCATTCACTTGAATCAAGGCAATAATGGCTTTCAGGCAAAACTAATCGAAAAGTAAGCACTCGAACTCAGAAATAGAAAATACTTCTCCGAGATAAAATAATAAATAAATAAATACTCCCTCAAGCAGCTGCTTGCCACAGAGGTCTGACAGGATCCTGTCAGTTTATACACCATAGTAGAAGGACTGTGAGGATGGCAAGACCCCAGCAGAAAGACAACATAAACATCCATGTCTTACCCGGGGCTCGAACCCGGGTCCCTTTGATCACTAACCAAGCGCGCTAACCACTCGGCATCCATAAGAAAATGATCGAAGTAATATTAAGTAGTTCATACTTAAAAACATCATTTTATGCTGTATTGAAATGGAATCTTTTTCAGTAATATCTTCATAGTTGCATTGAACAACATTATCTTATGTTCCCATTTCCACACATTCATATAGGCTACGTAAGAAATGAAATGTCCGGGAAGAGTCGGTGTTTAATACAAACAGTAATCGATCTGGATTCGAATCTGTGATAGAAGATGAATGATTTCGCAGCACTTGGACCTTCTTTTTCTTAAGTGTCTTTTCTATGATGACTGGGGGCGGGGGTGGCTCAGTCGGTAGTGCGCCAGGCTCGTAATCTGTAGTTCCCAGGTTCGAGTCCCAGCTGGGTCAGCGTTGAGATTTATCTCCGCAAAATTCCCCGCCCTGCCCACGGTCAGTAGGGGACACCGATGGGCTTGGAAAGGCCGCCGTCCGTCGGATGGGACGTTAAGCCGTGGCCCCGTGTGCGGGAGAGCCATACCCTGTGCACGTTAAAGAACACGCTTAATGGCCTTGACGGGAGGCTACCATCTGTCTCCCAACAGCTGTTCCAGTGGGTCCCCTCCCCCAACCTTTTCTGAACCTTCGTGGTCCATGTGACCTGGCCATTTAGCCCATGGTGTGCAAAAAAGTGCCGCTCAGAGGTAAAACAACCCAACCTTCTCTGAATCTTCCGGATACCATGTGACCTGGCCATTTAGCCCATGGTGTGCAAAAAAGTGCCGCTCAGAGGTAAAACAACCCAACCTTCTCTGAGGCTTCCGGATACCATGTGACCTGGCCATTTAGCCCATGGTGTGCAAAAAAGTGCCGCTCAGAGGTAAAACAACCCAACCCAATCTATGATGACTGGCGTACGGAGAGGGACATGGCTTAGTCTGTAGCGCGCCTGGCTCGTAATCTGCAGCTTCCAGGTTCGAGTCCCATTGGGCCAGCGCTGAGATTTATATCCGTAAAATTCCCTGCACTCGGTCTATTAGAGACATTGATATGCTTGTAAAGTCCACCGTCCGTTGGATAGGATGTTAAGCCTTGGCTCCTTGTGCTGTATGGAGAACCATACCTGGCACGTAAAAAGAACACGCTGGATAGCCTAGACGGAAGGCTACATTCTCTCTCCTAACAGCTGTCCAGTGAGTTTCTTCCCCCAACTTTCTCTGAATCCTTGGGGTCCTTGTGACCTGGTCATTTAGCCCATTGTGTGCAAAAAAGTGCCGTTCAGAGGTAAAACAACTCGACGTTTTATTTATTTAATTTTTCTTCTCGTAATTGAGTTGGTGAGACATTAAAGACATTTTTTTCTTTATGCCCGAACGCGAACGTGCATATGAATATAGATAGAGGGGCAATCACAACATATTTGCCACTATCCGCGTTTTTATACGGATCCCATTCTTACGTCGCTATTTTCGCGCTAAGCAATTATAACCCCCTCCCCCCACCACCACCAACACCTTTTTAACAATGTGTTTTAAAGTTCAAATTTCTATTATCGTTGAAATTTTGCAGCAGACTCTACTATTCATAAGGATTTACCCAAAAAGTTACCTAAGATGCGAATACTAATTCTTATAATAAATCGTTTACTAAAATGGATGCAATTTTAGCAATGTGTTTAATGATTCTATTAGTTTTTTTTTTGTCTCAAAGGGAAAAAAAGTGTTAACGAGGGTAACAGCAGTCTCTGTTGTTAAATATTCCATCTTGAATAACTCTTTAAATATTAAACAATATTCCTATAAATAAAGATTTGATGAGTTTTGAGGGGCGGGGGTGGCTCAGTCGGTAGCGCGCCAGGCTCGTAATCTGCAGTTCCCAGGTTCGAGTCCCAGCTGGGTCAGCGTTGAGATTTATCTCCGCAAAATTCCCCGCCCTGCCCACGGTCAGTAGGGGACACCGCTGGGCTTGGAAAGGCCGCCGTCCGTCGGAGGGGACTTTAAGCCGTGGCCCCGTGAGCGGGATAGTCATACCCTGTGCACGTTAAAGAACACGCTGGATGGCCTTGACGGGAGGCTACCATCTGTCTCCCAACAGCTGTTCCAGTGGGTCCCCTCCCCCAACCTTCTCTGAGCCTTCGGGTCCATGTGACCTGGCCATTTAGCCCATGGTGTGCAAAAAAGTGCCGTTCAGAGGTAAAACAACCCAACCCAACCTTGATGAGTTTTGAGCGACTTCGTCAATTTATCTGGAGTACGTTTTCAAAGTTAGCAAACTTTGAAAGTGACTTGCTCTTCACAAAACATGGAGGGTAATTGATGTTAAAATTTGTCCGATTTCCGCATTGATGCATTTGGCTTTATCACATTAAAAACTGTTGACATCATTTCTACTTAAAGGCACAATCGATTATAAAAAAATAATAATAAATACCCCCTCAAGCAGCTGCTTGCCACAGAGGTCCGATAGGAGTCTGTCAGTTTATGTGCCATAGTAGAAAGTCTGTGAAGATGGCAGGACCTCAGTAGAAAAACAACACAAAAGTCCATGCCTTGTCTGGGGCTCGAACCCAGGTCCCTTAGATCAGTAGCTAAGCGCGCTAACCACTCGGTCACGGGACGGCTAATAGATAATAATATGAAAATAATTGCAGTGAACCTCTGATTTAACGAACTAATAAGACGGAAGGAGTACCCTTAATGTCGAAAGTAGGTCAAATATGAATATATGATGATGCACAGAGTACGTGATCATATCTTACAATTAACAATATCGTACATGAGAAATGCGTTAAAGAGATTAATACAACTCTGTACACTAAACAGAAAACGTTTATTCTGAGTCTTAAAAGCTATTATTCTTGAATCTCATTGGTAGAGGGTTGTTGTGAGGAGCCAGAATCCTATTCTTGAATCTCGTTAGTAGAGGGTTGTTGTGAGGAGCCAGAATCCTATTCTTGAATCTCATTAGTAGAGTGTTGTTGTGAGGAGTCAGAATCCTATTCTTGAATCTCATTAGTAGAGGGTTGTTGTGAGGAGTCAGAATCCTATTCTTGAATCTCATTAGTAGAGGGTTGTTGTGAATAACCAGAATCCTATTCTTGAATCTCATTAGTAGGGGGTTGTTGTGAGGAGCCAGAATCCTATTCTTGAATCTCATTAGTAGAGGGTTGTTGTGAGGAGTAAGAATCCTATTCTTGAATCTCAGTAGAGGGTTGTTGTGAAGAGCCAGAATCCTATTCTTTAATCTCATTAGTAGGGGGTTGTTGTGAGGGGAGAGAATCCTATTCTTGAATCTCATTAGTAGAGGGTTGTTGTGAGGAGTCAGAATCCTATTCTTGAATCTCATTAGTAGTGGGTTGTTGTGAGGAGCCAGAATCCTATTCTTGAATCTCATTAGTAGTGGGTTGTTGTGAGGAGCCAGAATCCTATTCTTGAATCTCATTGGTAGAGGGTTGTTGTGAGGAGTAAGAATACTATTCTTGAATCTCAGTAGAGGGTTGTTGTGAAGAGCCAGAATCCTATTCTTGAATCTCATTACTAGAGGGTTGTTGTGAGGAGTCAGAATCCTATTCTTGAATCTCATTAGTAGAGGGTTGTTGTGAGGAGCCAGAATCCTATTCTTGAATCTCACTAATAGAGGGTTGTTGTGAGGAGTCAGAATCCTATTCTTGAATCTCATTAGTAGAGGGTTGCAGCGAGGAGCTGCAATCCTATTCTTGAATCTTACTAGTAGAGATTGTTGTAAAGAGCTAGTCTCCTTGTTGTCTCTTGCTTGTAGAGGGTTGTGGTGCAATCCAAAGTCCGTAATAATCGCGTAAAGAACTAAATTTTACAAACGAAAGTTGTCGTTTTTTTTCACGTCTGCTCCATGATATCAAATGCAGCCATCCGAAAGGGAAAACAATATCCCAAGTGTCTTTTTATCAACTGATTAGAAAAATCTTTTCTCCTTCTTCCTTACGCAAATAAAGCGCAAAAGAGCAACCTTTCATCACCGACCTTGAATTTGCAGCCAGAGACCTGCGGCAAATAAATCTCATGTCTCGGAAGAAAAACCCAAAAAGCAAATGCTCGAATCTTAAAGAATTGCCCAGCTTTCCCTTTCAACTAGATATCTTTTTTTGCCTGTGTTTTTTTTTCTTTTCCGTAGTCGTTTCTGGATATCCATGCAAAATTTACCTCATCAGTCCTTTGCAAACGGCTTCTGGACTTGTTGACCTTGGGAAATCTCTCCTCTTTTCTCACAGACGATGTTTTACAGGCCTGTCTGATGAACACGTGCGAGATACGAGGAAGAAAGTTTACAAAGTAGCTCTCTCTCTCTCTGTAATGCTCGCGAACGCCTATTCAAAACCATTAATGTAAGGAATGTAAAAGTTGGCAATGACGAACTTACCAGAAAATGGGGAAAACTTATGTAAGGTTATGAAAAAAACTTATGGCGAATGGGGGTATAATGAGAGAATGGCACCTTCACGAAATGGGGCGGGGGTGGCTCAGTCGGTAGTGCGCCAGACTCGTAATCTGTAGTTTCCAGGTTCGAGTACCAGCTGGGTCAGCGTTGAGATTTATCTCCGCAAAATTTCCCCGCTCTGCCCACGGTCAGTAGGGGACACCGATGGGCTTGGAAAGGCCGCCGTCCGTCGGATGGGACGTTAAGCCGTGGCCCCGTGTGCGGGAGAGCCATACCCTGTGCACGTTAAAGAACACAATGGATGGCCTTGACGGGAGGCTACCATCTGTCTCCCAACAGCTGTTCCAGTGGGTCCCCTCCCCCAACCTTTTCTGAGCCTTCGGGGTCCATGTGACCTGGCCATTTAGCCCATGGTGTGCAAAAAAGTGCCGCTCAGAGGTAAAACAACCCAACCCTTCACGAAATGCTTTAGTATTCATTGGTTGTCACTTTCTACAACAAGTAGAATATGACAATAGTGGTCATGTTAACACCAATTGTTCTACATCAAGTAGAATATGATGATAGTGGTCATATTTTACACGAGGCTGCCGTGAGGCGAGGATGGCTCAGTCGGTAACGCGCCAGGCTCGTAATCTGCAGTTCCCAGGTTCGAGTTCGAGTTGGATCAGAGTTGAGATTTGTCCCTGCAACACTCCCTGCACTCGCTCCATAGGAGACACCGATTAGCTAGGAAAGGCCGCCTTCAGTGGAATGAGATGTTAAGTCGTGGTCCCGTGTGCAGGAGAGCAATACTCTGTGCACGTTTAAGATCACGCAGGATGACCTTGACGGGAGGACCTGTCTCCCAACAACTATCCAGTGGGTCCTCCCCCACAACCTTCTCTGTGCCTTCGGGGTACTTGTGATCTGGCCATTTAACCCATTGTGTGCAAAACAAAAATGCCACTCAGAGGTAAAACAATCTACAGGCATCGCTTAGTAGGGTTGTCATGCTACACATCATGATTTCTTCTTATACACCATTCAGTAATGTCCGTAAGGTGCAAACTTTAAAAATTGTAAACTCATTCCTAAAATCTAGAGAAAAGAAATTATTAATGCTTCGAGTGAAAATAAAGCTCTGCTCATTAACAAAACAACCCATTCCAAATTTCTGTTTGCTCACACGTGGAGGCAAGATGGGACCGCGCTTAACTGCGACAATTTTCCTCAGCGGATGTCCTAAAGGAAAAAGTGCGACAGTGAAAAGAGCACAGAAGCTCCGCTATGAATACCAACTATTTCCCCCAACTCACCATCCTAAAAAAGAATAAAGAAAGCAGATATATTCTGTCGCTAATTAATTTAGGCATGGAGTGAAGAGTGAGAGAAAAAAGAAGAGGACCAGGGAGATCAGCCAGAACAGGTGATGCAGGAGAACAAACCGATGCCGAAGATGCTGCACCAGCAACATCTAGAAAGAGATAAATATACGGTGGATAGTAAAAGATCATTTCCTGTCTGCTACGCGATTCGCTACAAACACATGGGGATGATATCTGAGCTATGTCATCAACAGGCAATGCGGAGTTTTAGAAACAGTCTGTGTGTGCGGAAGGGGAGGGAGAGGAGAGGGGAATGTAGGGGAGATCAACATAAACACGTGGCAGCATCTGTGTTTAAAGGGCTGTCTTGTTTTTATCCGGCTGATCTGTCTCCGGGATGTCACATCCTTTCTCTCGCTTGTCCTTCATCGCATACATTTTCACCATCTCTGCTGGGCGAGCTAAAGAGTAATTCAGGGGTTAGAGTGTGGAGTAGGGCAAACGCTTTTCTCCCCACCGGGGGAGTAATTAGGGAAGAAACTAGAAGAGCGGCAGCCACAAAGCATAGCGAGCAAATAGCCGCGGATGTGCGAGGGTAACTTGAACTTGTCGCTGGTGGGTCTGCTTCAGGGTCAACAGGGAGGATTAGTGGAGGAACTTTCGCTAAGGATTAGGTTACGAGACGAGGCTTCTGTGGAGGAAAATATCATCCCCTCGAAAACGATTTCTGCGTCTTCTGTATCTGCCATGCGTTGGTTTAGCCTGCATTGGAAGAAGTTTTATGAAGTTATGAGCACTAGATTGATTGATTCCAACACTTGGCGAAGATTATGATGTATCGGACTAATTAAGAGAGGTTAGTGGTCTTGGTTACTGATCACAGAGAATGGTTATAAGGACGGATGATGTTTATGTGTGTTTTATGTATCCCCCAACCTTCTCTGAGCCTTCGGGGTCCTTGTGACTTGGCCATTTATCCCATGGTGTGCAAAAAAGTGCCGCTCAGAGGTAAAACAACCCAACCCAATCATTTCTCCCATCTGTTTAAAAATTTCCAAAGTGTTAACGTTTGCTGTTGTCTCCGTTTATAGAAAAGAGGCCCGGAAGCCTGCCACTAACAAAAAGAGCAACAATTAGCAAAGTTTTAGGCGACTGCAAGTCGAAAGTGAAAGAGAACTATGCAGTCTAAATTATCTGATGTTCCCGTAACATCACTCTTCCGTGAGCTATGTTCTTCTATTTTCTTTTTTGCACTCCTCACATACAAGAATGACAATAACAATCCGCAATGGCGACCTAGAAACGAGCACGAACACAAGAGTCCCATCCTCTTCCTCCCCGCAACATCAGTCACTCACTTATCTTGACCAACTCCCCATCAGCCTCTTAGAATCCTGATGCTATAAACATCATCAGAGAACGGTTTCTGTTGCCATTACCGCTGCTTTGGGAACCTTTTGTTTGTTTCCTTTGCAAAAAATACCCGCTTCCCAACTTACAACGAAATAATTGTTCACAGAATGGGGAAGGGAGACCAAAATATTTTTCGGCTCACCGTGCTGTTTCGAGATAAAGAGTTTAGACGCAGGAAACGTTTTGGCGCTAAACTGCTCCCCGTTACTTCCGTCATCATGCTCTTCCAGCTTCTATCCATCCTTGTGATGCAGTTGCTTTTAATTTGCTCCCGTTCGTCTTTATAGTTCAGTGATGGATGCTAGTTGGGCTATATATATATAGTTCGAGCCCCGGATTAGGCATGGATGTGTGTGTCGTTTTTCTGCTGAGGTCCTGCCATCCTCTCATATCTCCTACTATGGCATATAAACTGACAGGCTCCTGTCAGACCTCTGTGGCAAGCAGCTGCTTGAGGGGGTATTTTTTTTTATAAAAAAATTATTAAATAAAAACCCTAAGCAGCTGCTTGCCACAGAGGTCTAACAAGAGTTTTCCAGTGTAATAACGCCATAGTAGACAGTCTGTGAGAATGGCGAGACCTCAGCAGAAGGACAAACATCTATGCCATAATCGTGGCTCGAATCCAGGTCCTTTTCATCAATAACCAAGCGCACTATCCATTCGGCCACGGGACAGTTATAGGGCAATATCTATTCTTCTTTATATAGGCTTCTCCCTTCTTCGTATGATTAATATTAGGTCGAATTATTTTATTCAGTTATAGGGCAATATCTATTCTTCTTTATATAGGCTTCTCCCTTCTTCGTATGATTAATATTAGGTCGAATTATATTATTCAGTTATAGGGCAATATCTATTCTTCTTTATATAGGCTTCTCCCTTCTTCGTATGATTAATATTAGGTCGAATTATTTTATTCAGTTATAGGGCAATATCTATTCTTCATTATATAGGCTTCTCCGTATGATTAATATTAGGTCGAATTATTTTATTCAGTTATAGGGCAATATCTATTTTTCTTTATATAGGCTTCTCCCTTCTTCGTATGATTAATATTAGGTCGAATTATTTTATTCAGTTTTACGGCAATATCTATTCTTCTTTATATAGGCTTCTCCGTATGATTAATATTAGGTCGAATTATTTTATTCAGTTTTACGGCAATATCTATTCTTCTTTATATAGGCTTCTCCGTATGATTAATATTAGGTCGAATTATTTTATTCAGTTATAGGGCAATATCTATTCTTCTTTATATAGGCTTCTCCCTTCTTCGTATGATTAATATTAGGTCGAATTATTTTATTCAGTTTTACGGCAATATCTATTCTTCTTTATATAGGCTTCTCCGTATGATTAATATTAGGTCGAATTATTTTATTCAGTTATAGGGCAATATCTATTCTTCTTTATATAGGCTTCTCCCTTCTTCGTATGATTAATATTAGGTCGAATTATTTTATTCAGTTATAGGGCAATATCTATTCTTCTTTATATAGGCTTCTCCCTTCTTCGTATGATTAATATTAGGTCGAATTATTTTATTCAGTTATAGGGCAATATCTATTCTTCTTTATATAGGCTTCTCCCTTCTTCGTATGATTAATATTAGGTCGAATTATTTTATTCAGTTTTACGGCAATATCTATTCTTCTTTATATAGGCTTCTCCGTATGATTAATATTAGGTCGAATTATTTTATTCAGTTATAGGGCAATATCTATTCTTCTTTATATAAACTTCTCCCTTCTTCGTATGATTAATATTAGGTCGAATTATTTTATTCAGTTATAGGGCAATATCTATTCTTCTTTATATAGGCTTCTCCCTTCTTCGTATGATTAATATTAGGTCGAATTATTTTATTCAGTTATAGAGCAATATCTATTCTTCTTTATATAGGCTTCTCCCTTCTTCGTATGATTAATATTAGGTCGAATTATTTTATTCAGTTATAGGGCAATATCTATTCTTCTTTATATAGGCTTCTCCGTATGATTAATATTAGGTCGAATTATTTTATTCAGTTATAGGGCAATATCTATTTTTCTTTATATAGGCTTCTCCCTTCTTCGTATGATTAATATTAGGTCGAATTATTTTATTCAGTTATAGAGCAATATCTATTCTTCTTTATATAGGCTTCTCCCTTCTTCGTATGATTAATATTAGGTCGAATTATTTTATTCAGTTATAGGGCAATATCTATTCTTCTTTATATAGGCTTCTCCGTATGATTAATATTAGGTCGAATTATTTTATTCAGTTATAGGGCAATATCTATTCTTCTTTATATAGGCTTCTCCCTTCTTCGTATGATTAATATTAGGTCGAATTATTTTATTCAGTTTTACGGCAATATCTATTCTTCTTTATATAGGCTTCTCCGTATGATTAATATTAGGTCGAATTATTTTATTCAGTTATAGGGCAATATCTATTCTTCTTTATATAAACTTCTCCCTTCTTCGTATGATTAATATTAGGTCGAATTATTTTATTCAGTTATAGGGCAATATCTATTCTTCTTTATATAGGCTTCTCCCTTCTTCGTATGATTAATATTAGGTCGAATTATTTTATTCAGTTATAGGGCAATATCTATTCTTCTTTATATAGGCTTCTCCCTTCTTCGTATGATTAATATTAGGTCGAATTATTTTATTCAGTTATAGAGCAATATCTATTCTTCTTTATATAGGCTTCTCCCTTCTTCGTATGATTAATATTAGGTCGAATTATTTTATTCAGTTATAGAGCAATATCTATTCTTCTTTATATAGGCTTCTCCCTTCTTCGTATGATTAATATTAGGTCGAATTATTTTATTCAGTTATAGGGCAATATCTATTCTTCTTTATATAGGCTTCTCCGTATGATTAATATTAGGTCGAATTATTTTATTCAGTTATAGGGCAATATCTATTCTTCTTTATATAAACTTCTCCCTTCTTCGTATGATTAATATTAGGTCGAATTATTTTATCGCTTAGTGGCACTTTTTTTTTTTAATAAAGTAGGCTAAATGGTTAGAACTGAAAGATCTTCAATTGCTCGAAGATGAGTGCAAGGAAAAGAATCCACTTAAGATAATAATTAATAGTTATTAGGAAATAAAATCTTCCCATTGAGGCCATCCAACGTCTCTAATCCGCACAGACGACACGAGACCACAGCGTAAAAGTTCCATCCGATGGATGGCAGATGACTAAGAAGATATGGTATTAGTTTTTTAAAGTGAAACCAGACATGACTGATTAGTTTGAATTTTATGGGGCACTGGAAACTAACACTGCAGTGAACGAAAACAGAACTGGAAGTAATAAGTTAACTGTTAATAACTGTTAAGTAACTGTTAATCGTTAGAAAGCTGGTAAAAAAAATTATGTCACCCCCTCCAGCCAAGCAAAAAATTAAAACTGGAATACAACAATGAGATAAAGTTTCAAATATGCAAAAAAAAATCCTGGTTTAAAGAAAAACGACGAAAAACAGTTGATCAACCAATCGGTTAATAAAAGACCAACATTATTAAGGGTTGGGTTGTTTTACCTCTGAGCGGCACTTTTTTGCACACCATGGGCTAAATGGCCAGGTCACATGGACCCCGAAGGCTCAGAGAAGGTTGGGGGAGGGGACCCACTGGAACAGCTGTTGGGAGACAGATGATAGCCTCCCGTCAAGGCCATCCAGCGTGTTCTTTAACGTGCACAGGGTATGGCTCTCCCGCACACGGTGCCACGGCTTAACGTCCCATCCGAAGGACGGCGGCCTTTCCAAGCCAATCGGTGTCCCCTACTGACCGTGGGCAGGGCGGGGAATTTTGCGGAGATAAATCTCAACGTTGACCCAGCTGGGACTCGAACCTGGGAACTACAGATTACGAGCCTGGCGCGCTGAGCCCGCCCCCCAACATTATTAAGAAGAAGTTCTGGAAACTAGAATATTTAACAATAAAATGCTCTATTTTATAAAAAAAAAATTCATAATTATTTAATATTGAAGTAATCATTAGGCAACCTTCTGAAATGTACATTTTATTAAATGGTTTGACACAATGCTTAAGCCGAGTGGTTAGCACGCTTGGCTACTGATCTAAGGGACCTGGGTTCGAGCCCGGATTAGGCATGGATGTGTGTGTGTCGTTTTTCTGCTGAAGTCCTGCCATCCTCTCAGATCTACTGTGGCATATAAACTGACAGACTCCTGTCAGACCTCTGTGGCAAGCAGCTGCTTGAGGGGTATTTACTTTTATTTTATTTAATATTTAAGTTTTAATTTATTTCTAAGGTAAAGTCTTATGAAGCATTACTCTTTTGGAATATTCCAGCTTTCATAACTCTTAAAATACTGAACGAATATTGTCAAAAATCGAGATTTAAGTAGATTTGATTTTGATCTTAATCTTCAGTCACTTTTCCATGCATATTCTTGAACGTTATAAAACTTCGAAGTTAGATTCCCATTGGCAACTTGGGATTTCTCCAATATTTTTGGGGGCGGGGGTGGCTCAGTCGGTAGCGCGTCAGGCTCGTAATCTGTAGTTCCCAGGTTCGAGTCCCAGTTGGGTCAGCGTTGATATTTATCTCCGCAAAATTCCCCGCCCTGCCCACGGTCAGTAGGGGACACCGATGGGCTTGGAAAGACCGCCGTCCGTCGGATGGGACGTTAAGCCGTGGCCCCGTGTGCGGGAGAGTCATACCCTGTGCACGTTAAAGAACACGCTGGATGGCCTTGACGGGAGGCTACCATCTGTCTCCCAACAGCTGTTCCAGTGGGTCCCCTCCCCCAACCTTCTCTGAGCCTTCAGGGTCCTTGTGGCCTGGCCATTTAGCCCATGGTGTGCAAAAAAGTGCCGCTCAGAGGTAAAACAATCCAATACTCCAATATTTTGGTAGGGCAGGATAATACTTATAAAGCGCTGTGGTGGAAGAAACGTTTCTAACCTAAAGACTACGGCAACTTCAGCAAAGGTCAGGGGGACTTTCATTAGGGATATAATCCACACAGATTATATCGATTACATTTTTAACTTTTACTTCTTTTAAAACAAAAGTCACGCTATCATCGATGCTAATTTTTGAAGAGAATGAGATGTTTAAAGAGTTGCTTTAGTACATTGATATTGTATTCTCCGGAAGCCGTGGGCAGACAAAGAACATTCGTTGAACAAATGGACCTGTTGCCATAGAGGCAAAGGAATGCTCAACCGTGGGAAGATGCAGACACAGATGTGAAAATGAATCTGATGGTTGCAAAAGGATGGAGAAGATAATATGGAGAGGTGTCGGAAAATTTTCTGCTCATCCTTCATTTAGGTCGATGATGATTATGATAAATTGAACTAAATAGAACAAGGGAGAAATTAGGCTAACCTATATGCAAATGAATTCTGAGCAACCCGATGGAGTAACAAACGCAAGTGTTTGACAGATAGAAAAAAAAATAGCGAAGACGTCAGAACAATAGCTCTAATGTCATTGTCATGAATGCGTGCTGCCACTTCGTGCAGCTGAGAAATCGTGAGGCATAAAAGCAAAGAGTCAAGAATAAGTGTGTTTAGAAGAACAATCAGGATTTACTGCATTTAGTAGAAGAGTCAATAATTAGTTGGTTGTTTTATATCTGAGCGGCACTTTTTTGCACACAATGGGCTAAATAACCAGGTCACAAGGACCCCGAAGGCTCAGAGAAGGTTGGGGGAGGGGACCCACTCGAACGGCTGTTGGGAGAAAGATGGTAGCCTCCCGTCAAGGCTATCCAGCGTGTTCTTTAACGTGTACCAGCGTGTTCTTTATCCATCGTTATTTATCCAGCGTGTTCTTTATCCATCGTTATTTATCCAGCGTGTTCTTTACGCTCTTCCGCACACGGAGCCACGGCTTAACGTCCCATTCGACGGACGGTGGTCTTTCCAAGCCCATCGGTGTCCCCTACTGACCGTGGGCAGGGCGGGGAATTTTGCGGAGATAAATCGCAACGCTGACCCAGCTGGGATTCGAACCTGGGAACTACAGATTATGAGTCTGACACGCTACAGACTGAGCCCCACCCCCTAATAATTAGTGGATGTATAAAAAAACCTGTGAATAACTCTGAACTCAAGAATAAGTGTATGTAGAAAAGTCGAGATTTAGTGGAGTTTGAAATGTCAAGAATTGCATATAAGGGTATGTAGGTTTTTAGCAAAATAATCAAGTTTTAATACATTTGGAAAAACAGTAAGATTAGTTAAGATTTAGTTTCAGGTGTAGAAGTAGGGTCCAGATTTATTGCATTTAGAAAAGGTCTTAGTTGAGAGACAAATTTAGATAGAATTGTGATCTTTAATTCACATTATTTCCATAAACGCTTATTTTAAATGTTACAGAACTTCGAAGTTAGCGTCACATTTACATAACTTGAGATTCGATGGTCTTAATTCAAGGATTATTCAGTGCATTTCTTCCAATGCATTCGATGCTTAATTTTCATAACCATATTCAATATCTACCTTTGTGTGCATAATGCAATTTTGCAATGAAATGGTGACTTAAAGTTAGATATCCATACTGTCCCAGTCAGCATTATTAATTATTTCATCCTTCTAACTCTTCTTCTTGCTCTTCCTTCTCCAAGATCCCTCTCCTCCCTTCCCATCATCCCACAAATCCTTCATATGAAATAATGATCACCAGAGAGCAATTTTTAGCTGCTCTTACCACAACTGTCTTTCACCACAAGCCAACCGACTCTGCCTCATTTCGAAATTCTCCGCTCTTTTAAGACACAAGGATGCTACTGTTCAAAGGAATAGGAAACGTCGACCCAAAAATATTCCTTGGGTCACTGTGCTGCTTGAGCAGGGAGTAAGCACTGCGGAAAGAATTTACACTTGTTTCTTCTCGCATTGTCCACTGTTCTCGCTTCCATACTTCGCTCTGGCACCTATCATCTGTCGCTCTTCTTCTATCCACCGCATCCCCATGATGAAGCTGCTTCTTCTCCTCCAGCATCCAGAGAACGGATAGATAATTCTTCATTGTCTTAATTCTTCAGCTCATTGAGTAAGGATGAAGGAAGAGAGGAAGAGAATGCACGTGATAAGACGAGATCATAGGAGCAGAAAAGCGATACACATATCCAAAGCATCTCTCTATCCACTTGGATAGTTGGCACGCTTTTAATGGAAGTATTGTTCGCCGAGATGCGTCCGTTACAATGCACCAGTGTCGCATGTACCTTGTTCAAGCGCGTTCAGTCTTCCAGACTTGTTTTTTTTCTTACCAACTCTTGTTTTTTAAAGCAGTCTACCCTCATTCGTTTTCTTTAGACGACATACAACCCTCACCCTCGTTTTCTTACTCATTTTTTCCCCCTTCTATTTTTCTATTGCTCCGTGTTATTAATGAGTTCTCTTCAGAATGCTTCCCTCCTAGCGGAACCTTTCGGCTTCGAGGGTTTCTGTTTAACATTGTTGGTTTGTTACGGTAGCGGCACTGAGACGTCTGGTGTGGAGACTAACTAATGACAGCACAATGCTGGCGTTGTTGAGATGACTTTGAAGGAGTCGGAAGCAGATAGGGTGCGCGTCTCAAAGACTTTTTCTCGTACCCTCTATTGCCAAAAGTACTTGGGCACTTAAATATTATGTAAATGCTTCATAGTTTCGAATAAAAAAAGGGTTGGGTTGTTTTACCTCTGAGCGGCACTTTTTTGCACACCATAGGCTAAATTGCCAGGTCACATAGACCCCGAAGGCTCAGAGAAGGTTGGGGGAGGGGACCCACTGGAACAGCTGTTGGGAGACCGATGGTAGCCTCCCGTCAAGGCCATCCAGCGTGTTCTTTAACGTGCACAGGGTATGGCTCTCCCACACACGGGGCTACGGCTTAACGTCCCATCCGACGGACGGCGGCCTTTCCAAGCCCATCGGTGTCTCCTACTGACCGTGGGCAGGGCGGGGAATTTTGCGGAGATAAATCTCAACGCTGACCCAGCTGGGACTCGAACCTGGGAACTACAGATTACGAGCCTGGCGCGCTACCGACTGAGCCACCTCCGCCAAAAAAAAAAGGGGGGATTTTATGGGATATCACTGGCGATAAAGGAAACTCAATGAAATTAATCCGAAGCTGAGGTAGCCAGGATGTCTGTTTTAAAGGGAACATGATATTTTTTTTTACTCTTTTTCTTATGGACAAAATTTTTCCTTTTTTTGACTCTTAACAAATATTTTCATTTCTAAAAAACTATTAAAAATTACTGACCGAATATTTAAAAATATTAAACAGAATACCTGAATACTGAATGCTATTCAAATCATAAAATTCAAATGACATTCATTCCTAATTGTTCAGAATAGTGCTTGTTTCATTTGTGATTGCTTGATATTAAACGTAAATCTTTCGAAGAAGACTTACCTTAATTATGACCTGTAACAAAGAAATTCCTCCTTTTCAGTAAAATAAATTATCTTTCATAATAATCGAATTTATGTACAGTGCTCAAAAAAATATCCGAACACTATGGTTGATTACAGAATTAAGAAAAAATATCTGGCAACGATTTTTTTTTTAGAAATTAGTGATCTGGCAACCTTCGTGTCACGTGACACGAAGGTTGCCAGATCACTAATTGTAGACACTTGATCTACGGGACCTGGGTTCGAGCCCCGGGTAAGGCATGGATGTTTGTGTTGTTTTTCTGCTGAGGTCCTGCCATCCTCTCAGATCTTCTACTTTGGCATATAAACTGACAGGCTCCTGTCAGACCTCTGTGGCAAGCAGCTGCTTGAGGGGGTATTTATTATTATTATTATTATTTTTAATGTAGACCACTACAATTAATACTGTGAACCAGCGGTTTCCACAGACTAGATGGGCGGGGATGCTCAGTCGGTAGCGCGCCAGGCTCGTAATCTGTAGTTCCCAGGGTCGAGTCCAGTTGGGTCAGGGTTGAGATTTATCTCCGCAAAATTCCCCGCACTGCCCACGGTCAGTAGGGGACACCGATGGGCTTGGAAAGGCCACCGTCCGTCGGATGGGACGTCAAGCCGTTACCCCGTGTGAGGGAGAGCCATACCCCGTGCACGTTAAAGAACACATTCGATGGCATTGACTGGAGGCTACCATCTGTCTCCCAACAGCTGTTCCAGTGGGTCCCCTCACCCAACCTTCTCTGAGCCTTCGGTGTCCTTGTGACCCATGGTGTGCAAAAAAGTGCCGCTCAGAGGTAAAACAACCCAACCCATAGACTAAACCATTGATACTCAGATTCGGTGGTTTCCATAGACCAATACCATTAATAATGGGAATAGGAGGATTCCATAGACCATTACATTAATACTGTGAGTTCAGTCATTTATGAACACTTCTCGAAACTCTACTCTCTACAGTTATACACGTGCAGCACGCCCAAATCAACATATATTTGGTTCATTGTAAGGATGGGGAAAACTTTCCGCTGAGAGGTAAAACAACCCAAATTTAAGAACACTTCAGATGGTTTGAAGGGAGGTCATGAAAACTTGCTCTCAGCCTTTCGAAGTCGGGTGATCAAACGTCCCTGAATTAAAGGCTCTGTGCCCGAACGAATAAATGCTCCTGGAATTCGATTTTAATATTTCTCATATATTAAATAGACTTGAAAAGATTTTTACGAATGGTGAAAACAATTTTTCGTGTCTCTTGTGAAATCTTGAGTGCAACGCGCGCCGAAATTGAAAGTATTTTACAGAAAATCCATTTTTATGAAAAATACACACAATTACAGTCGCTCAAAAAAATATCCGAACACTATGGTTGATTACAGAATTCAGGAAAAATATCTGGCAACGAGTTTTTTTTAGAAATTGTCACGTGACGCGAAGGTTGCCAGATCACTAATTTCTATAAAAATCGTTGCCAGATATTTTTTCTGAATTTTGTAATCAACCATAGTGTTCGGATATTTTTTTGAGCGACTGTAGGTGGTCATATTATTTTGATACTAGATCGTGTGGGCTCACTCACGGAAATATTGAGCGTGTGCAGTTACCGTTCACAGCAAACTGGAGCGTGTGCAGTAACTGCACACGCTCCAGTTTGCTGTGAACGGTAACTGGAGCGTGTACAGTTGCTGTACACGCTCCAGATATTTTTCCTGAATTCTGTAATCACGTGATACGAAGGTTGCCAGATCACTAATTTCTAAAAATATCGTGCCATATGTTTTTTCTAAATTCTGTAATCAACCATAGTGTTCGGATATTTTTATTGGGCGACTGTACAGTGATTTTTGTTGATTAACATACGTTACTCAGGTTTTATTTTGTGCTACTAGATTTTCACAGTCGTATCAGAATAACATGACCATCTACCATTCGTATTACTAGGTAGATGGTCATATTATTTTGATACGACTAGATTTTTGTTTTATGGGCTATGTGCAATAATGTATAAAATATGTTCTAAATGAAAAAGATTGTGTCACATCTTTTTCATTTAGCTTAAACTTATTTTCATTCAACTTAAAAATGTCATAAAAAAAATCAATCATTCAGAAAGAATTTTCAGAAGCCCTCGGTTCTTTTTCTTTAAATCTGGTTACTTTTATTTGGAGTCCTTGTGACCTGGGGGTGGCTCAGTCGGTAGCGCGCCAGGCTCGTAATCTGTAAGTTCCCAGGTTCGAGTCCCAGCTGGGTCAGCGTTGAGATTTATCTCCGCAAAATTCCCCGCCCTGCCCACGGTCAGTAGGGGACACCGATGGGGTTGGAAAGGCCGCCGTTCGTCGGATGGGACGTTAAGCCGTGTCCCCGTGTGCGGGAGAGCCATACCCTGTGCACGTTAAAGAACACGATGGATGGCCTTGACGGGAGGCTACCATCTGTCTCCCAACAGCTGTTCCAGTGAGTCCCCTTCCGCAACCTTCTCTGTGCCTTCAGGGTCCATGTGACCTGGCCATTTACCCCATGGTGTGCAAAAAAAGTGCCGCTCAGAGGTAAAACAACCCAAACCAAAGAACCAATAGCCCGATTCCATTGTGCGTGTGCATGGTGGACATTTAAGATTGCCAGTTGGTGTGCAAGCGACCCAATCACTACCCGTACGTGAACTGAAATCACCGGGGTGATGAAACCGAATCGAGACAGGATGCACGAGGTTAACCGGCTCTCGTTTGGTAGAGGGTATTTTAATAGAATGATGGTCGTTGCAGTTGGGATAGCAGAAAGCTGTAAATCACAATACTGGCAATAGTCCATGCTAGGATAATGGCAAAACCTTTAGCTAAAACCAAGTTGTATATTTATTTAGACAGGGATTTGCCAATGTTTTTCTTTTGTCGGTTTCCAAGGTCTTTGAACGGATTCAGGAGAAATTTACGCCTGTTTGAATCTATCCGTGTATTGTTAAAAGGTGAGCAGACTTGTGTTAGGGATAAAAACACAGAACTAAAATCGTGGGAAGTCTTGATTACTGAACAACAAGATTTCTGTACAATTCAAAAATGTTTAAAGCTTTAAGAAATAGCATCCAAAGTGTTACAGTTCAGATATAATTAGCATTTTTTTTTCGTTAAGCTTGTATTTTTTTGTAATTTTTTTAACCTTCAGGTATTTTATGAATATCCAGTTTTATCAAAAAAAAAAATCTGGATCATCGTGTTTGTATTTTGCCCGAAACGTATTTATCGCTATTTGCAAACCATTTGTCTTCAAAATTAATTTTGACGATGTAATCATCATTACATAATAGGATTCAACAATTACTGTTGTAACTAAAACACTAGGCCCGACGATATAAGGGGCGAGGTTTGGCTCAGTCCCTAGGGAGTAAGGGGTATGGTGCTCAGTCGGTAGCGCACCAGACTCGTAATCTCTAGTTCCCAGGTTGGAGGTCCCAGCTGGGTCAGCATTGAGATTTATCTCTGCAAAATTCCCCGCCCTGTCCACGGTCAGTAAAGGACACAGATGGGTTTGGAAAGGCCGTCGTCCGTCGGATGGGACGTTAAGCCGTGGCCCCGTGTGCGGGAGAGTCATATCCTGTGCACGTTAAAGAACACTCTGGATGGCCTTGACGGGAGGCTACCATCTGTCTCCCAACAGCTGTTCCAGTGGGTCCCCTCCCTCAACCTTCTCTGAGCCTTCGGGGTCCTTGTGACCTGGCCATTTAGCCCATGGTGTGCAAAAAAAGTGCCGCTCAGAGGTAAAACAACCCAACCCTAGGGAGTAAAACTTGAAATCTGCAGGTTCAAGTCTCAGCTTGATCGATGGTCTTGGAAAGGCCGCCATATGGAACGTTAAGCCGTGGTGCCGTGTACAGGAGATCCGTATCATGTACACCATAAAGGACACGCTGGATGGCTTTGACGGGAGTCTTTCATCTGTCTCCAAATGTCTCTCTAGTGAGTATCCTTTTCACAACCTTCTCTGAGCCCTTGGGGTCCTTGTGACCTGGCCATTAAGCTCATGGCAAGTTAACAACCACCCCTATGTTAATGAAACAGAGACTTAATTTTAACAATGTTAGTGGAAGTTCTAAAATGTGGATGTTAGTGGTTTCAGCATTTCACTTCCTTCGTTACATTCCCTTTTTCCCCATACAGAGCTTAATCATTAAACTGATAAGGTCTGCAACTTCCTTCACTTTAGAATCTATGCGTCATATGCTGTTCGTAGAAGTATGTGATGATGTTTAGTGCAATAATGTTGATTAAAATTCTGTGGGATAACGCTGACGATAGTTTGCTACAATGTATACTATATAGGTATTATAATATGATGTCGGTTCTGTTGTTTAGTTCTTACCGGCACATTTTTGTATACAATGCAAGTCACAAAGACCCCAATGGCTCAGAAGGTTGGGGGAGGGGACCCACTGGAACAGCTGTTGGGAGACAGATGGTAGACTCCCGTCAAAGCTACCCAGCGTGTGGTTTAACGTACACATGGTATGGCACACCGTCCGCGTTTTAAAGTCCCATCCGACGGATGGCGGCCTTTCAAAGCCCATCAGTGTCCCTTACTGACCGAGGTTTCAAAATAAAAAAAAATAAATGCCCCCTCAAGCAGCTGCTTGCCACAGAGGTCTGACAGGAGCCTGTCAGTTTATATGCCACAGTAGAAGATCTGAGAGGATGGCAGGACCTCAGCAGAATGACATCACGGACATCCATGCCTAATCCGGGGCTCGAACCCAGGTCCCTTAGATGAGTAGCCAAGCGTGCTA